>CM061240.1:59624809-60855266 GCA_030848705.1 Heracleum sosnowskyi | reverse complement strand
TTTTTTATGTTTTGAGTGCTTATTTAAGTACCTGAAAGGCTCCTAAAGTGTTGTATCCTTCCATCACTATTTTCAATGATGGTGTTGGCAATCTCTTCTACATTCTGGACCTCTTAATATGATTTATTCTCACCCGAATAATTTAACAGGTGACCTCCATTTTATTGAGAAAACTTTCATTAATCATGATCTCAATTCTCAAATTCATGAATGTCATTTTCATGAGTTGTACGTTCATTTAAATTGTTTGGAACTTCATCTATTAAACGAATTTTGTATTGCTAAAAATACATTAATATCATCTCTATAAATTAATAATTATTAATTTATCGATTAATTAATACCTTTCTAAATTAATAAATTATTCGGTCCCAACTATATTAATTTATAGAAGTTTTACTGTATAGTTTTCGGATTAAAAATTGTTGGGTATGAGTTTCAGAAAAAAATAAAATAGAGGGGGTGAATATATTATCAGTAATTTTTTGATTATCTTCGTTTTGAATCTGGTTTATTGTAACTTGAAACTTTTTTGTTGAACACGAAAGTAATGCAGAATAAAAACAACACAAACAATTACACTTTTAATCTAATATTGTATTAGATCGAAAGATGCTACAAACTGTGAATTCAAACTTGAATTCTCAGCTGCGTTTTTCTTAGAGAGATACAACTTGTATGCATGTGCAAAACTTAACATCTAAAGATAAGGAAGCTGTGTGTTTATAAACTACACACATCTCGCTTTTACAAAACTAGTAACAGACAAATAGCTGCCATGTCCTTATCTTTGTTTGGCATCATGTGAATTTCTTCTTTGTTTTACATACTGCCATGTCCTTATCTTTAGCTGATTCTTTTTACTGTCTCTCCAAGCTTCTTTGTAGACTTTCTATGTGCATACTGCAATTGATTGAGACAACTACATACGCCTTGGTTTGAGTTCGATCCTTGTTCCCAGAATATTTGTCTCGTTGTTGATTACGAATTCTACTAAGTCCTCCATTCGACATCTCTAACATACTAGGTTCGACAACTTGACTTCTCGAAACAATGTAAACTGACTTCTTGAATTGACTTCTCGAGTTAGTATAAAGACACTTCTCGAATCAGCTATCTCCACTTCTCGAACCAGTAGCTTAGGTACTTCTCGAATCAATATATTGACTTCTGGAATCATGACATCTCGAACCAGTGTTATTATGACTTATCGAATTAACTTATCGAATCAGTATAAAAACCACTTCTCGAATCAATATACTTGACTTCTCGAATCTTCACACTTAGGACTTCTCGAATAAGTTCATTTTGCACTTCTCGAATCTTCACTTAGACAAATTTCACATTTCAATATTGTAACTTCTTTATTCTTCACACTGTCTTCAAATGTCTTGGGGCATGATCTTGTGATCTTCTTCAAGGTCATCATCAGAACTTATTACATAGTTACACATACTGATTTACAGAGTATAGAACCTTTAGGAACAAAGTGATCCCCTAGTTAAAGGGTCAAGTAATTGACACAAAGTGAAACAATACTATAGGCTTGTTATTTATATGTTTACAGAAATGCCTCTATGACTAACAATCTCCTCCAATTTGTGAGTAAGATAGTTAGTCACAAATTCACTCCTGATAACAATTATCCTATCTACAATTTATAGAATAAACAATAATGTACATTTGCAGAATTGGTACTTGCTATACATAAACATAAGTAACAAGTTTTTGGGAAAAAGAAGAAACAGCTAGATTGAGTATCTGATTAAGAAGGATAGGAAGAACTAGTCTTATAGTTAGATTGGCTTTCTTGATCATTTAGTTCTTTCTCCTTGCTTTCTCATTCTCTCATTATTTCTTCATATTTCTTCATCTTATTTTCTCCTTTAGCTTTGACAATTTCAGACAGACCAGTTCTCCAGAGCTTCTGAATTGAACAGTTTTGTCTAAGAGACTGATAATTCTGATCAATTTATAAATGTTTATTTCTTTGTTGTTGGAGAGCCTGACCATTTTGATGTTGCCATTTATGAACCTTGCCTTGAGCTCTCTACCTTCAATTTCTACTTCACAAATTTTCTCAGCTAGCTTCTGTTTCAATGCTACTTTATCCATGTCAAAATCCAAAGGTTTTTCATCCAAGCATTCAGGAAACCACAGAGCATTTTTCTTGAGACTTCTGTTGTGAGTAGGTCCCATCTTTATCTTCATGGTAGAGACTTTGTTCTCAAGTTTATTCACACACGGCTTCGGCTTCCCTTTCTTAGCAATTTTCTTTTTCATTACTCCATGGGCTGTAGCATTCATCAGGTATCTAGAAGGACACTTCTTCTTCCTCACTTCTATTGGAGTTGGTTTCTTTGGAGTTGGAGGTGACATAACAGTTTCAGAAACCATTGTAAAAGACTTGTAAAGTTACACAGTTAGAGCTTGTTGCAATTTCAACATCTAACTGCTTAGATGTATCTTTAACTTCCACATATGGTGTAGTAGGTGATGTGTCTATTTGATGACTTAGAGACTGAATCTCTATGAGAGATGAAGAAGCCTCAATTTGCATGGGATGAAATGCTTCTTTACTCTCAGACCTCTATGAAGAGATGACTCCAACCACATTATGAATAATGTGACTGGGAGTAAAACATTCTTATTCACAGGGGGTGAAGTAAAAACTTCTGGAACCCCTGTGGTTGTGATGGTGTCATTAGGATATGCCCCAGCATGCATTCCCTGACCATCAAGATGTAGGTCCTGGGTGGTGAGCATTGTATCAAGTACAGTGTCACTTGAAATGTTTGGATCAACAAGGGAAAAGAGTCCTTGTTGATCAAATCTCTGCTTCTCAAGTTCATGAGGTGAATGTTTAGAAGTAATTTCAAGAGAAGTTGTTAATCCCAAATGACCTAACAGAATTGTAGAAGGGGGGGGGGGGGTTGAATACAATTTTGATATTTCTTTAACTTGAAAATACTTTATAAAATTAAACTGAACTGAATAAATAAAAACACAAGATATAAATAATTCAGTTGGATTGTTTGATGATCCAACTGAAGTGTTTTTATTGCGGAAATAATCTGTGATACAAATGTACACAGCTGCTCAGTTACAAGGTTGTAGAGAAGAAAAATGCTCTCAAAGATAGCTAATACAAACTCTTTGTTTTTCTTCACACACATAAAGTAACTGCTACACTTGGTTATATAAACCCAAGTTTACAACCCTATTTTTGGCTACACTAATAGTACAATGAGTAACCGCCAATAGTTTGCTTTTTATCCCTTTGTCCAGTGGTCCTTGGAGATCCTTGCTTTTGACTTCATGCTTATTATGATCACTCCCAAGAGCCCAATTGGAAACTGGGATGTTTCCTTATTCCCCATGTCCATTTTAATGGTTTCCAATGCAAAGTACACTTCCACATCTCCTTTTTGATCTGTCAGGAACCTGTCACTATCACTTTGTCAATTGTATAGAAAAGCAATAATGATTCGTTGATGGCATAGAGATGTGTTTCGTTGATAGCTTTATTCTTTGTTTCGTTGATGAGCTTCCTTGTTTCGTTGATAGAGTAATCTTCATTCCGTTGACATGTCTTCACTTAGGCAAAATTACAAGGCACTAAATATTTACAATTAACCAACCTATTTTGCCTATCTAACCATTTAGTCAACATGACTTAGAAAACCTATCTAGTACTCAACAAACTGCATACCAAACTATGAAGTAATGTACAGTGCAATTGCTACATCACTCATTTCGTTGATGAGCTTCCTGTCAACGAAACACTGCAAAGCATGCTATTTCGTTGACAGTTACAAAATAACTTAATACAAAATCTACTAAGTGTTTTTATAATTATCATCAAGAACAACATATTCCTAACAATCTCCCCCAATTTATGACTGATAGAATAACAGCCATAAATCAAGAGCCTTGATGATAACAAAAACACTCAGGCATATTACACATGATAAAAGTAAAAGTTGTATTGAGCTTCATAAAGTTTTTAGAAATAATGCAAGACTTACAAAACTAATGCCCAAATGTGCTCCTCCAGACTGAGCAAATAATTCATCTTTGTCTTCTTTGGGGCATAGTCTTCTTCCCTCTCCTAGAGTTGTTCTCCTCAATCTGGACCTGTAGCCTTCTGTAAAAGATCTTCTCTTCTTCATCTTGATCACCAAGCTTGGATTGCATAAACCTTAGAGTTTGATTAGATGCCTTGTCCAGCTGGTCTTCCATCCTGAAGAACCTTCTGCAGTTGTCCTTGTCCTTGAATTCCATCATCCAGAAAGGTTGAAGATGGATCTTCTTTCCTGTTGAGGGCACTCTTAGCATCCTGGGAAGAGCCTCAGGCTTGTTCCAGCTAGCCTTTATTTGACATATTCTGGAGACCACCTCAGACTTGGCTGTTTTGGTGAAGCCAAAGTCTTTCTTCAAGCATCTAAACACTGTGAGTAGTGTTTGGTAGTCTTCTCCTAGAATTCTGTAGAGAGGCCAAATTTGTTCTCTACCACCCTTGTATGTGAAAACCAATCTTTCAGGTAGCTTCTGAGAAGCTGCAATGCCCCTTACTTCCACCAGGTTGTCTAACTCAAGATGCAAGCTGGATTCTTCCCTGATGTCAGCAATGTACATGCAGTCCTCTGGATTTGAAGGGGGTTTTTGAGGTTGTGGCTTTCTCACAAATACTGGCTTTGTCTTGACAGCCCTTTGCTTCAATTTCTTCTTTGGATCCATCTCAAAAAGGAATTTAGGAAAGTTAGCCTCATCAAACTCAATTGGCTCTTCCTTTGGCTCAATTGGCTGATCATGATAATTAACAAGATGTTTGGGATCACAGGCTAACTTTAAAGATGGATCAGGAATTGTTGGAGGTACAGAAGAGTCTGATGCAATACTCTGAGAGTCATCATTTTCAAAGGTTATGTTTCTTCTAGCCCTTGCCTTTGGTTGCCTTGTACTCTTCTTTTCACTCCTTTCCTTTTGGGCTTTTTCTTCTTGCTGTCTTTCTTCTTCATCTAGAGCTTGAGCTACTGCAAGAGCTTGCATAGCTGCTCTTTCTGATTCCTCAGCCTTGGCTTCAGCAAAGTTTGGATGACCAGCCCAAACACAGATTTGTTGTCCATTCCTGTAGACAATTGCCCTTTGCTTCCTTATCTCATGATTATTACTTTCCTTGCTTTTTGTGATGAGAAGTCCAAGTAGTTTGAGCTCATCTGGATAAGGTGCAGGATAGAAAGTCCTTGCTATGTTTTTGCCTTTTGGTTTAGCAGGAGACTTGGGAGATAAGCTTCTTTGTAATGTAGCTTCTTCCACATCCCTAATGCATGAAGTTTGTCCTTTCTCCTTTCTTGGTCCTTGAATGACTCCATGTAGAAGGGGCTCTATAGCATAAGAGCTCTTGAACTGTGGCTCCACTTGTGCAGTCACCATTGCATTTGTTGATGGCTGATCTGTCTTTGAAGATTCAGTAATTTTCTTGAACCTTGCTTCTATGTTGGACCAATGATCTTTGATCTGTGCTGCAAGTTGTATCCTCATAGAAGCTTCCTGGATCAAGTCAATGCCATCCTTATTCTTCTTTCCAAACTCCCCCATTGCTAGTGGCTCCTGTGGCAATGTGATGGTTGGGACCAGCACCTTTGTGATTTGAATGGTTAGCTCCTGAGATTTCTCCCCCTTTTTGTTATCATCAAGAGAGACAACTGGGAGTCCTTGAGCTGCCACTAGCTGGGCCAAAAGTTGAGTCTGCTTCTCCTGTTCCTTTTGCATTTGAGATAAAGTAGCTTCCACCTTGTCCACTCTAGAAGAGAGAGTCTTCAAGGAGGTAGCCACTTCAGGTTCCTTAGAGAAAAACCTGTTCATTTTGGACATAGTGAGAAGAGGGAGCTTTTCATCCATCATCCTGTAGTTAGCATCCCTGAAATTGCTAATAGAGTCCTTGATTTCTGTAGCCTCAATCCTTGTCTGCATCATTTGTAGCCTTTGAATTTCCAGAGAATCCATGATGGCCTTGTAGAATTTCTTGTCTCTTGCATTTGCAGACTCATGAGCTAAGTAGGCTTCATTGTACTGCCTGGAGATAGCAGCATCTAGAGTGGCTCTACCATGCATACCTTGAGAAAGCCAGCCTGGTGTAGGAGGCACCACAGAAGTCCCAGTCTGTGAAGTGGTGGCCACTTGTAGATTATCACCATAGCTGTCCTCAGCATCAGAAAACTCAAATTCTCCACTTGCTGCAGCTCCTGAAGGTAGATTGGTCAGGGCATCCTTTGCTCTTTGCATTGATGCAGTTGTATGAATTAGATTTAGTGACCTTTCTGCCTCCACATTGCCCTGCTGAGCCATAATTTGATAGGCTGGCACAGGATGAGTAAAGGTCTCAGGATCCAGGGAAATACTATCCAGAGTTTGTTGATAAACCTCTTGGAAAGTAGGTTCCCTTTCTCCCTCACTGACCTCCATTAACTCATTAGCAATGGCTGCTTCCATCCTTATTTCTCCTGTAGTCCCTTCTCTCTCTCCACTCTGTTCTTGCATCATGGGCTCCCCATGGCTCACACCTCTCACACCCTCACCTTCACCTTCTAAGGTGGAACTCTCAATCTCTCCTTTTGCCTGGCTGCAAGCCAGCCTCTCAGTTTCACTCCCTCTCAGTCCTAGAAGTGTCTCAACTACCACTAGATCATCTGCACTAGTTGTGGGAACAACTTGATTTTCAATTAAAGGTGCAGAGTGAACTATCAACGGAATGGTAGTTTGAACTGTCAACGGTATGGATACCGTTGATGGAGAAACACTTGTCAACGAAATAGACTGTTTCGTTGATGAAGTCAAGAAAGCACTTTGAGAATGAGAAATTACAGTAGAGTCTGTGGTGATTGATTTTAAAGAATGGTCCACAGATCCCCTTGCAACTTCAGGAAAAATTGGTTGATGGCCCAACAAATCACTTAACAAGTGATGGCCACCAGCTTCAGAGTGGGGCTTCTCCAAGATTAGAGTTGGAGAATCAGGAATAGATGTATGGATCATGTCCACATCTAAAGATTGAGTTGGTGAATTGGATGGAGATAATTCAAGATTGATGTTTAGAGAATGGGACTGTAACCCCAGAGTAATGATAGGGGTTACATCAAACTGAATTTGAGAAACTGGAAGTGTTGCTCCAAGTGTGTGTGCACCCTGTGTACCCTTGGACTTTTGCTTCACTCTCCTTTGGTATTGGGAAAATGTAGACTTTGGGCTTGAAGTGTCCCTTACCCTCTTGGACTGTGCTCTTGGTGGAGAGCTTGTTTCAATAATCACATCCTTTTGGGAGGATGCAATTAGACTTGTGTTTAAATCCATTTTACTCATTGTGCCTTGTTGGGAAGACACAATGGGGCTTGGCTGGTACACACTAACCTGTCCTTCCTTATCCTTGGGGTTTCTTTGATGTTCACCCCTTCCCTCACCTCTTACAACTCCAGACTCACTCCCCTTAGGTTGTGTGGTAGTTTTTACAACAGGTGCCTTTTGAGAAGCACCTGAGGTTGGCTTGGAGGATTTCTTTGATTTAGGTTTTGTTGCTAGGGTAGGAGCCTGTTGGGTCACAGCTACAGACTCCATAGCAACATTGGAAGGTAAAACAGTAGAGGAGTTAGCTACACTAACAGGGATAGTAGTAGTTACCTCAATGATTGGCAGATACACCACTGGAACATCACCATTGTGGTTCAGCCTCAGTATGTCTGTCAATACTCTCTTTTCTTGCACAAAGCACTCAAACCTGGCATTAGGGTTAGAGATAACTAATGGTGCTGGACTAACATGGTTAGCCAACATCATCAGAAACCTAGCATAATAGATATTTTTCTTCCTATTTGCTTTGTCACCCAACTTAGCACCAATTTCATACATAAGTTGGGTGCTAAAGTTGTGATATCTATCATTTAGAAGCATGGTTAGGAGAATTAACATAGAGTTAGTTAATGCATCAAAATTACTAATCTTTCCAGAAAAGACCTTAATGAATGCATCAGCTAAATAACTGTATTCCCTAACCAAACCTCTCCTAATTATTCTACCCAGATTATCAGAAGGCAAAGAGTAGTTTATAGAATTTAACATGGTAGTTATTTCAGTGTTAGTAGGCAAAGCATCACAGTTATTATCAGGAATATGTAAACATGCTTGCAAAACATCAGAATTAACTATGTACTCATTACCTTGAAGAGTGAATTGTAGTGTGCAGTTTGTTCCACTATACTCACATGAGGTCCAAATCTCCTCGATTATCTCATTGTAGAGTGGTGTAGAGTGAAACATTGCATAGCTCAACTTGCAATTCTTCATGAAATCCATCATTTTGAAGAACAGACTGTTCGGGTTTTCCTTGACAACAAAAGGGATGGAGTTGTTCTTCTCATAGATGAACCCTCCAGCAGACATTAGCTTGACTATGGGTGCCATTGTTGATTAAAGGAAAGCTTCGAACTGAATTGATTGATAGAGAGAAGAAGAGAGAAAAAGCCTTTGAAATTTTTGAGAACAGGTAAAAAGAAATAATAAAACTAAAATTTCTTAAATACTCCCCCAAAAATTCTCAGAAAATGAATCCAATAATAAATGTAAATTACTGGATTGGCTTAAAAATATAACCGTTACTCTTAAAGTATTACCATGATTTATACTTACAGGGGTGTATGCATAGATCGTGGTAAAAGACGTGTCACATTTCAACGGTTCAGATAAAAAGCGCTAAATCAACGAATCAGGATTGGGCGGTT
The DNA here is from genome assembly GCA_030848705.1 of Heracleum sosnowskyi. Classification (NCBI taxonomy): domain Eukaryota; kingdom Viridiplantae; phylum Streptophyta; class Magnoliopsida; order Apiales; family Apiaceae; genus Heracleum; species Heracleum sosnowskyi. The sequence goes on along the minus strand of CM061240.1, from coordinate 60,846,492 downwards.
AAAGTCCCGTCTTATTTCGTTGATAAAGCTGCGTTTCGTTGATATAAAAGAGCTATCAACGAAACACCCAGAAAACTGCTAAGACTGTCAACGAAATGGTGCATTCCGTTGGCATAGTAATTTTGACTTAGACAAAATTTTACCTTTTCCTGAGAAAATTTATTCACAGAAAAAAAAACATAGCAAATTTCTGGCTGCATTATGACTTGCAAATATCTCAAAAATAATTAAGAGAAATTTAGCATACCTAGCTCACTTACTAATCTTGAGAATGTTGATTCATCAAGTGGCTTGGTAAAGATGTCTGCAAGTTGTTGTTCACTTGGAACAAAATGTAACTCCACAGTACCATTCATAACATGTTCTCTAATGAAATGGTACTTGATGTCAATGTGCTTGGTTCTTGAATGCTGCACTGGATTCTCAGTAATGGCAATGGCACTAGTGTTGTCACAGAAAATAGGAATTTTCTCAACTCTTAATCCATAATCAAGTAGTTGATTTTTCATCCATAAAATCTGTGCACAACAACTTCCAGCTGCAATATACTCAGCCTCAGCTGTGGAGGTGGAAACTGAGTTTTGTTTCTTGCTGAACCATGACACAAGCTTGTTTCCTAAGAATTGACAGGTGCCTGTTGTGCTTTTCCTGTCAATTTTACATCCTGCATAATCTGCATCTGAATAACCAATTAGTTCAAAACCAGATTCTCTAGGATACCAAATGCCAAGGTTTGATGTTCCTTTGAGATATCTGAAAATCCTTTTAATAGCAACTAAATGGGATTCCCTAGGATCAGCCTGAAATCTAGCACATAAGCATGTAGCAAACATAATATCAGGTCTACTAGCTGTTAAATATAAAAGTGAGCCAACCATGCCTCTGTAACTTGAAATGTCCACAGATTTTTCCTTAGTATTCAATTCAAGTTTGGTGGCAGTAGGCATGGGTGTTTTGGCAGGAGAGCATTCCATTAAGTTAAACTTCTTCAATAAATCAAAAATATATTTTGTTTGACTAATGAAAATGCCTTCATTAACTTGCTTTACTTGAAGACCAAGAAAGTAAGTTAATTCTCCCATCATGCTCATTTCATACTTACTTTGCATAAGCTTGGCAAACTTTTGACAAAGTTTTTCATCTGTAGACCCAAAAATTATGTCATCTACATAAATTTGAACAAGTATTGTAGAGCCATTCACAATCCTATGAAAAAGGGTATTATCTACAGTACCTCTAGTGAAGTGATTCTCAAGAAGGAACTGTGAAAGTGTGTCATACCAGGCTCTAGGTGCTTGTTTCAAACCATAGAGTGCTTTGAGGAGAAAGTACACATACTCTGGAAAATCATCATCTTCAAAACCAGGAGGTTGACTCACATACACCTCCTCTTCCAGTTCCCCATTTAGAAAAGCACTCTTAACATCCATTTGATAGACCTTGAAATTGGCATGGGCTGCATAGGCTAGGAAAATCCTTATTGCTTCTAGTCTTGCAACAGGAGCAAAGGTTTCATCATAATCGATTCCTTCTTCCTGTGAATAGCCTTTTGCAACCAATCTAGCTTTATTCCTTGTGACTATGCCATTTTCATCCATCTTGTTTCTGAACACCCATTTTGTGCCTATGACACTCCTGTCCTTAGGCTTGGGCACCAGCTTCCATACATTGTTCCTTTCAAATTGGTTTAGCTCTTCTTGCATAGCCAAAACCCAATCTGGATCTAGAAGTGCATCCTCAACTTTCTTTGGCTCATCTTGAGACAGAAAGCTGCTATATAGACATTCTTCTTGAGTTGCTCTTCTAGTTTGGACTTTTGAAGAAACATCACCTATAATGAGTTCAAAGGGATGATCTTTAGTCCATTTTCTTGAGGGAGGTAGATTTGCTCTAGACGAGGTAGCTTCATGATCATGATTGCCTTGATTGGACATTTGTCCTTGAGAAACTCCCCCTGAGTTTGTTGTCCCTAAATGATCACTTCTAGAACCATTTCTATGACTGTCAACGGTATGACCATTTTGGTTGTCAACGAAACGCTCATTTTGACTGTCAACGAAATGATCATTTGGTCTACTAGCAGCTATTCTTTTCAATCTTAATGCAGCAACTTCATCTTCACTGCTGCTTTCATCTGTGCTAGATACAACAACTTTAGGCTGTTTCTCAGTAGCCTTATCATGATTCACTTGTTCTCCTTCCTCATTCTCAAAAGAGAGACTTTCATGGAAACCTTCATCACAGAGACCTTGTATTTTGAGATCATCAAAAACAACATGTACAGATTCCATAACAATGTTGATTCTGAGATTAAAGACTCTGTAAGCTTTCCCTGCTGCATATCCCACAAATATTGCTTCATCTGCCTTTGCTTCAAATTTCCCCAAATGCTCAGCTTGATTTCTCAGAACAAAGCACTTGCATCCAAAGACATGAAGAAAATCTAATAGTGGCTTCTTTCTTTTGAGTAACTGATAAGGGGTCATTCCTTTGGCCTGATTAATCAAAGAAATATTCTGAGTGAAGCAAGCTGTGTTAACTGCCTCAGCCCAAAAATAAGTTGGTAACTTTGATTCATCTAGCATTGTCCTTGCAGCTTCAATAAGTGTTCTGTTTTTCCTTTCAACTACACCATTTTGCTGTGGTGTTCTTGCTGCTGAAAACTCATGCAAAATACCATTTTCTTCACAGAACACCTTCATGCTTGAATTCTTGAATTCTGTCCCATTGTCACTCCTAATCCTTCTTACTTTGAAATCAGGATGATTGCTTACCATCTTGATGTGATTGATAATGATTTCACTTGCCTCATCTTTAGAGTGCAAAAAGAAAGTCCATGTAAATCTAGAAAAATCATCAACAATCACAAGACAGTATTTCTTCTTTGAAATAGACATGACATTTACAGGGCCAAACAAATCCATATGAAGTAACTCAAGCTGATGAACAATTGATGACTCTGTCTTGCTTTTGAATGATGCCTTCTTTTGTTTCCCTTTTTGACAGGCATCACACAAACCATCCTTGGAAAACTCCACCTGTGGAATTCCTCTAGCAAGATCTTTCCTCACCAAATCATTCATAACCTTGAAATTCAGATGAGATAATTTCTTGTGCCATAGCCAACTTTCATCCTTGCTTGCTTTGCTGAAAAGACAAGTGATGGTGTCTGAACTTGTGCTACTAAAGTCAGCAATGTACACATTCCCTCTTCTGAATCCAGTCATTACCACATTGTTGTTTCCTCCTTTAGAAACAACACAGGCTTCTTTCGAAAAAGTAACTAAAAATCCTTTGTCACAGAGTTGACTGATACTAAGCAAATTGTGCTTAAGACCATCCACCAATGCAACCTCATCTATGATGACATTCTCTTTTGAAATCAAGCCATATCCCTTTGTGTAGCCTTTGCTGTCATCTCCAAAAGCAATACAAGGGCCAGCTCTTTCCTGAAACTCTGTGAGCAGGGTAGAATCACCAGTCATGTGTCTTGAACAACCACTATCCAAGTACCAAAGATTCCTTTTGTCTCCCTGCACACAATAAAACCAAATCAAGTTGATTTTGGTACCCAAGTTTCCTTGGGTCCTGTCTTGTTAGCCTTTGCATTCCCTTTTGTACCATTTTTCACTTTGGACTCAGATTGATTCAAATCAATCTTTACCCTTGGTGTTGATTTCTGAGGGTTGCTCATATTTTCATTCATAGCATGCATAGTTGGAGGAACAATCATGTTATTCATGTTCCATGGCATTTGTGGCATGTTAAACATATTCATGTAAGGATTAGACACAAATGGCATGCTAGCATATGGATTCTGAAATTGTGCATATGGAGCAAACATGTTAGGCATAACAGGCATTGTAGGCATGGAACTGTTCATTGCAGGCTTGGGCATTTTCACATTAGCAGATTTCTTAACAGATTTGCAGTTAGTAGACAAATGACTAACACTTCCACAATTAACACATGTCTTTCTAGGAGCATATTTATCAGGTGTGTAATTGTTGTGTTTGTTAATTCCTACTTTGCCATTCCTGTTATTCTTTTTATTTCCCTTAGCCTCATTATGAACTTTCTCTACCTTGTCTTTCAATTGCTTGTTAGACAAGTGACCTACATTAGCTCTCTCAACAGGCTTCTCAACTTTCTTTGAATTACTAGACTCACCTTGAACAAAGTTCTTGGTGACAGGACCATACTTGTCATTAAGTCTAGTGAGTTTCTCTTTTCTTTTGTCTGTCAACGAAACAGCCTGATCGGTTGATGGTTCATGTGTCAACGAAACATTGCATTTCGTTGACATATCAACCTCCAACAAATGATCATTGTTGTTTGTTGACTCTGTTTCTGATTCTAAGGTTTCACCAACACACCCTAGCTTCTCTTTGTTCTTTTTCCATGATTCCTCACAGAAAGATTCCATACCTTGAACATTAATGATGTTGGTAGCAACATTCCTGGAATCTTTCCATTTTGCAATCACACCTTGTTCTATTTCAAGTTGTGTTTTAAGAATTTCTTCCCTTTGTAACACGTTCTCAAGTTCCTTCTTAGCATCCCTACTAACACATCTCATTTTCTCAAATTCAATGAGCTGTGCTTCTAACATTGCATTCCTATCACTTAAGAACAAATTAGTCTCTTTTATTCTAGAATTCTCCTTGGTAAGTGATTTAAGAGTAACACGCAAATTATATAGTACAGTAGACATTTCATTTACTGCACTATCGCATTCCTCTTTAGAAAGCTCAGAAAGATTAGTAATTGTTACCTGGTTGCTTGAGGAACTTGCTTCCTGCTCATGATTGTCAGCCATAAGAGCCAAGTTGACATATTCAACATCATCATCAGAGTCTTCACCATTACCAGCCCAGTCATACTCCTGAGACATGAAAGCCTTTTCTTTTTCCTTGAGAAGTTCAAAGTATTTCTTTTTATAATCAACAGGCTCAAATTTCCTGTTGCCCTTCTCAACCTTGGGCTTTCTGCAGTCTCCAGCAAAGTGACCAAGCATTCCACAATTGAAACATTTTGACTTAGACTTTTCAATCCAGTTTGTTTTGCTAGGTTGAAAGTCTCTTCTTGGTGGCCTTGCTTCTGAGTTTCTTTTGAACTTGAACTTAGAGAATTTCCTAGACAGAAAAGCAATATGCTCATCAATCTCATCTAAGTCATTCAAGTTGGCTGGTTCTGATTCTTCTTCTTCTTCTGTCATCTTGTCTTTACCCTTGCTAACATCACTCCTACAACTAGGTCGACTAGTTGTGGCCTTTGCAGTTTCTTTGTTGTCATCTTCCAGTTGGTTCATAGATGCAATTAATGCAATAGATCCACCCTTCTTCTGTACCTTTTCAATTTCCTCATCTTGCTCCATTTCCAGCTCATAAGTCTTCAAGGTTCCATAAAGCCTTTCAAGAGTGTAGTCTTTGTACTCTTGAGTGTTTCTAAGAGAAACAGTCATAGGCTTCCATTCTTTTGGAAGAGCTCTGAGAAATTTAAGGTTTGAATCCTTAGTTTGATAGATCCTCCCATACAGCTTTAATCCATTCAAAAGCTTCTGAAACCTACTAAACGTGTCATTTAGGGTTTCACCAGCTTTAAAATGAAAATGCTCATATTGTTGTATAAGGAGTTGCATTTTATTTTCCCTGACTTGCTCAGTTCCTTCACAGAGAGTTCTAACAGTATCCCATACTTCCTTAGAGGTTGTACAGTTGATAACATTGTCAAACATCTCTTGCTCCAAACCATTAAACAGAATGTTCATGGTTCTTTTGTCTTTATGGACTTCTGCAACATCTTCAACAGTCCATTCTGAGACAAGTTTTGGAATCTCTACATCAGGAGCATTATCTGGCAATCCAACTCTAGAATCAAGCTTCATGGGAACGTGTGGACCTTTCTCAATGCAGTCTACATACCTCTCATCCATAGACATGAGATGTAAATGCATCTTTACTTTCCAGTGAAAGTAATTGTCCTTATCAAGAACTGGTATCTTCACACCTGCATCCTTCTTCACCATGGTTTCTGTTTTTTTGGTCTTGATCTTTAAACTTCTTGTATGTTAGAAGCTTGCTCTGATACCAATTGTTAATCCCAAATGACCTAACAGAATTGTAGAAGGGGGGGGGGGGTTGAATACAATTTTGATATTTCTTTAACTTGAAAATACTTTATAAAATTAAACTGAACTGAATAAATAAAAACACAAGATATAAATAATTCAGTTGGATTGTTTGATGATCCAACTGAAGTGTTTTTATTGCGGAAATAATCTGTGATACAAATGTACACAGCTGCTCAGTTACAAGGTTGTAGAGAAGAAAAATGCTCTCAAAGATAGCTAATACAAACTCTTTGTTTTTCTTCACACACATAAAGTAACTGCTACACTTGGTTATATAAACCCAAGTTTACAACCCTATTTTTGGCTACACTAATAGTACAATGAGTAACCGCCAATAGTTTGCTTTTCATCCCTTTGTCCAGTGGTCCTTGGAGATCCTTGCTTTTGACTTCATGCTTATTATGATCACTCCCAAGAGCCCAATTGGAAACTGGGATGTTTCCTTATTCCCCATGTCCATTTTAATGGTTTCCAATGCAAAGTACACTTCCACATCTCCTTTTTGATCTGTCAGGAACCTGTCACTATCACTTTGTCAATTGTATAGAAAAGCAATAATGATTCGTTGATGGCATAGAGATGTGTTTCGTTGATAGCTTTATTCTTTGTTTCGTTGATGAGCTTCCTTGTTTCGTTGATAGAGTAATCTTCATTCCGTTGACATGTCTTCACTTAGGCAAAATTACAAGGCACTAAATATTTACAATTAACCAACCTATTTTGCCTATCTAACCATTTAGTCAACATGACTTAGAAAACCTATCTAGTACTCAACAAACTGCATACCAAACTATGAAGTAATGTACAGTGCAATTGCTACATCACTCATTTCGTTGATGAGCTTCCTGTCAACGAAACACTGCAAAGCATGCTATTTCGTTGACAGTTACAAAATAACTTAATACAAAATCTACTAAGTGTTTTTATAATTATCATCAAGAACAACATATTCCTAACAGAAGTATCTGAGAGAGAAGTGGCTTGTAGACTGGATTTTGGCAACTCCCCCAAAGAAATAGTGGAAGTTTCAAGATGAGTTGTGTGTGCATCTCACAAAGTGTAGAGCCATCCTTATTTTTCCATGTGTAGAAAATTACACTCAATTCAGTCTTTTGCTCTCCTCTCAATCACTCAATTAGCTTCTGCAGACTTTCTACTTAATGCTTTGAATGACTATTTTACTTCTTTCTGATTTCTTGAACACATCATACACATTATCTCCTCCTTAGGCTTGGAATCAGGCAGAGAAAGGGGAAGAACTGAAGTTAACTAGGTATAGATGGACATTAGGTACCAAGTGAGAGCTAGGCCAGTAAAGTGAAGCCTCATGTTCAGGTATCAAGATACAAGAACAGGTTTGCTAGTTGGCTCAACATCTGAGACAGATATGTGTTTGACAACATTTGTGAGGGTTGATGTTCAAATGAGATTGAACCTCCAATTGAATTGGAGTGGATTTGGATGGCTCCCCCTCAGGATGACCATCCTCAAACCATGAAATCAGTGAAGGTTTATTACACTTGAAATGTGCAGTACTACTCACAGAGTCTTCACTAAAAAGTGATGAAACCCCTGTGTGGTTGTTGACATCATTAAGAGCCACCTCATCAAGCCGTCTCTATTCAAACAGGGAGAGAGTTCTGAGTGGTAAGCTTAATGTAAACATTAAGTTACTTGAAAAGCTTGGCTTAGCAATGGTAAGAAATTGCTAATTTTATTCCAAGAAGTTCAATTGCTTGAACACTTTAAATCTATGAAATGTATGAGATTGAAAGGAAAGTCTACATAGATATGAGTGTTAGAAACTCTTCCTGAAAGTAGGTAGAGCTTCAAAATCCATAAGTCACTAATATAAAGTTAATTCCTTACCAAGCATATGTAATTTAAATGTGAATAATTAACTTAGTTCTGTGACTTAGGCAATTAAAACAAAATGAAATGTTGCATTCAAGCAGAATATAACTTAGAGCATATGGATGGAACTTGTATCTTACAAAACGTTTGAATTAGGCATGTGCCAAATAGTCATATATGCAAGTTTCAAAAATACTAAAATCAGACGATTATATTAAAATAAACATGCACCAAACACAATCACATATTAAACATTACGTAAAATACTAAGAAGCGGAATAAACACAAAGTCATTTCATTTAAATTTAATTTGATGGGAGAAAGAGGGTTTTACAAGAAAACAAAAAGTAATAGAATGGATCAATCTATCTAATCCTAAGAACTAGGTGATTCATCCCTCTTTCGCTTCTTGTTGGTCCTAGCCTCTACTTCCCTTCTATAAAGGATTTTAGACATTGTCGCAGTGAAGTGTATGCTCCTCTCATGCTCATCAATGGCTTTGATCCTTTCGGCTTCCAGGTAGTCTTAATATCTGACGTAGTCCAACAACTTGAACTCAAATTCGAGCTATTGCTCCCAGTCCAGTTCATCACAGACAAGAGGAGAAACCGCATTAACCTCATAGGAAACTCCATCAACACAGATGGTGTAGTTCATATAGTTGAAGTACACGTCGTCGATATACTTGGAGCGTACACAAATGACCATTGATTTAAAGAAAGTGTGTAGGCTAAATGGTAAGAATGAAGGTATGAAAGGAAGTGTTGAGTTACGAGATTTTGAGGAGAGATATGAGAAGAAATGATCACTGGTTTGTAATATAAAGGGAGTTTTTGGAATATGAAAAGACAGAACATTTAGACCCTTTGAAATACTCTCCAAACAACAGTTATAAGTGCATGTAGTCTTTTTTAGGAAATGCTAATCTCTCTCTTAGATTCCCTAGAAAGTTTAATAATTAATCTTATTTTAAACAAAATTAGATTAATTATCACATGCAAGACTGTTACACACTTAAAACAAAATAATAACATATATCGAAATAATCTATCGCATGTAAGCATGACATATAGGAAATCACTTAGCACATTAGCACGCAAACACATAGATTAAGTCACATAAATTATTATCACATTTCTTATAACAAAATATTAGAATTAAATTCAAATATTTCATTACAAGCTTCTAACAATGAAGTTGCACTTAGCTTTAAAAAAAAATCTTTGTAAAGCTTTCATCCCAGTGAGCTCCATTTCTTTCTTGAGACTTGTTAATTACTTAAAGTAATCTGCAAAATCAGACTGTTAAATCATATATGATTTAGAAGGGGGACAAGAGATATATTGATAAGCATAATGACTTAATTCGATAAGTCCAATAAGTATTCAAGAGAAAACTTGACTCATCGAATTAATTTATCAGAAGCTAAGAGTACACAATAAAATATCTCTAAAAAGTATTATTTGAGAACTCAAGAATTAAATGGGTTCGATAAGTCTAAAAGTATAAGGATTCGAAAACTTAGGCTTATCGAACACTAATTCGAGAACTCAAAGAAATACACACATTCGATATCTCCCAAAAAAACACATTCGACAAGTGTCAAATATGAATTAGTAACGTTTATAATCACACGTAATTTCAAATTTGAATTTAATTGACATAAATCCAAATTTTGCATTATTTTGAAAAATACATAGCTGATTCGAGAACTCTAGAATATATGGATTCGAGATCTCTTAAATGAACTAATTCGAGAACTCAAAGAAGTTCATTCGAGAAGTAATGATTACACGGATTCGAGAACTCATACATAAATGATTCGAGAACTCCAGTATGCAGCTATTATACTTGTGATTTCAATTTGAATTCCTTCCAATTACTTCAAATATTTATATGAGAAAATATTGAAATACTTAGAGGTTGGGAATTTTTAGAATTTTATGAAAATAAAACTCATAAATTCAAACAGCATGATTTTCAATAGTTTACAGCAGAGAACTGAAATATTTATAAATCATACTCACCCAATTTTCACTTCAAAAATATTGAGCATTTTGAGATAGTGAAAATCTACTACTGCAAAAATCAGTTGATAAATTTACTTAGCCACTAGATGAAGTATTCAGCATTCTAATTTCACTAACCAACATGTTGAATTTGGCTTCATCTAGGGGCTTAGTGGATATATCTGCTAATTGTTTCTCTGTGGGAACATAATGTAACTCAATGGTTCCATTTGAAGCATGTTCCCTTATGAAATGATATCTGATGTCAATGTGCTTTGTTCTAGAATGATTGACATGATTTGAAACTATGGATATTGAATTTGTGTTTTCACACATGATAGGAATTTTCTCCAACACAAGTCCATAATCCCTCAGTTGATTTCTAATCCAAAGCACTTGAGCAAAACAACTTCCAGCAACTATGTATTCAGCCTCAACTATGGAAGTTGACATAGATTATTGTTTCTTTCTGTAACAAGAGACAAACCTTTGTCCAAGGAATTGGCAGCTTCCTGAGGTGTTTTTCCTATCAACTCTGCATCCAACATAATCAGCATCAGAATAACCAACCAAATTGAACCCTGTGTCCTCAGGATACCACAACCCTAAGTTTGGAGTGCCCTTCAGATATCTGAAAATCCTCTTGATTGCAATCATATGAGATTCCCTTGGATCAGACTGAAATCTTGCACATAGACATGTTGAAAACATGATGTCTGGTCTACTTGCAGTGAGATAGAGTAGAGAACCAACCATGCCTGTACAGACTGAAATATCCACTTTTTTTTATCTTCTTCAAACTTTATGGCTGTAGAAATTGGAGTTTTCACAGGAGAGCATTCTTCAAGATCAAACTTCTTTAGTAGATCTTTGATGTACTTAGTTTGAATGATGAAAATGCCATCCACCCTTTGACAAATTTGCAGTCCTAGAAAGAAAGTCAATTCTCCCATCATACTCATCTTATATTTACTTTGCATGAGCTTAAAGAACCTTGAGTATAGCTTATCATTTGTAGAGCCAAAAATGATATCATCCACATAGATTTGAAGTAGGATGATGTCACTTCAATGTATCTTTTAGAATAGTGTCTTGTCTATAGTGCCTCTAGTGAATTGGTTGTCCAGCAGAAATTTTGAGAGAGTATCATACCATGCTCTAGGAGCTTGCTTTAATCCATAAAGAGCTTTAAGCAGTCTGTACACAAAATTAGGAAAATGAAGGTCTTCAAGACCAGGTGGTTGTTGCATGCACATAAACTTCTTCTTCCAACTCTCCATTCAGAAAAGAACTCTTAACATCCATTTGATAAACTTTGAAATTGGAATATGCAGCAAATGCCAAGAAGATTCTGATGGCTTCTAACTTTGCCACAGGTGCAAAAGTTTCATCATAATCAATGCCTTCCTCTTAAGAGTATCCTTTTGCTACCAACACTACTAGAAAAACTGCAATACACATCAGTTTTTGGCCAATGTCTTTCACTTTTTTCAACCGATGTCTTTGTCGGTGATGTTAAAAGTCCCCCTTTTAGACATCAGTTTTTAACCGATGTTGAAACATATATTTGACATCGGTTCTTTTGTGAAAATCCGTTGTCTAGACCTATATTTAACATCAGTTTATTTATAAAAAAACTGTTGTTTGAACCTACATTTAACATTGCTTTGTTGATAAATATCTGTTGTCTGGATATACATTTGACATTGATTTCATTTTAAAAACTGATGTCTTTGTGGTTGTACAATAATGTATAATATTCATTTTCACATAAATTTATTGCACTAACCTACGCACTTAATCACACCAAAAAATAATTAAAACTGAATTTGTCATTATAAAAAAAATTCAATATTCTTACATCATTGAGTAAAACCAAAATGATATGCTCGGTATGAGCCTATATACCAAAAGCAAACTTTGATTACATTATCCGGAAAACCAAACAACTAAAACAATATCGAAAACAAGCCTCATGTAAGCCTAAAGTCCTTTGCAAGCAAGAAAAATATAATCATCATCCCCGTCCAGCTCATTATCTTCATCAAGGTCAACCTAATTCAAGGATAACAAAAGAAAATACAAGTCAAGTTATAATTCGAACTCACAAATGCAAATCACAAGGTACTTTAAAAAAGATAGAAATTGTTCAAACGTTTATACCAACAATAAACGCTGGTGAAACTTAGATACTTTTTAGTACTCGGACGCAGTTATGTTACAGTTAGTATTCTCAAATTTTTGCCTTATACAGTAGATTGGCAAATAGTTTGAGACTATATATACAATTATAAATCAGTACCACATAAATGGGAAAGATAAAATCTTAGTAACAAGACTTGCTACCAATTTTGAAAAAAAACAAGTAATTGTTATCAACAGCTTGCTACTAGTAACTAGTAAGGTGCTTACCTGTGGAAATTTTGCTGAGCATACAACATAATCTGTCAAATTTAAAAGATCATCTAACCCTTCCCTTTTCTTTTCGGCGTCAATGAGCATAGGTATACCCATGCAATTTTCCTGCACTGGAAGAACAAAAAGGACGGACTTACATGTATATTGTCAATTATGATTTACCTTCAAACGTTTATACCAACAATAAACAATAAAAAGACACTTCAGTACTGATCTTAATTATAAAGAAGTTCGGCAAACTTATCCTCCAACTTCTGAACGTACTGACTGCACTAGTCATTAAATATGAAATTGATGCAACTTAAATAAATTAAGTGCATGAAAAGAATTGTATGATAAAATTAATGAGAACACAGAAGACATTTTGATATCGGTAATTGTCCCCACTAGACATATAAATGATATGATATCATTGATTTTTATTATATACTCACCTTCAACTACATGGATGTTTTTCCCATTTTTTGGGTTCAAGATCCTTGAAGTTTCATCTTCAAAACCCGTACAGATAATGAATTTTACCTAAAGAAAACAAGTACAATACAATGGGAAACTCAAAACTACAATTGCGAAAAAAAAACTACGTAAGGTAACTAACTGATAAAAAGCTAACTACCATAAGATGTGAACTTCAGATCACTGGATGCTACATCCCATACTTGGACGGTCCAATCAAGGCTTCCAGATGTGAGAACTTGTCCATTAGTACTTAGGCTAAACTTGAAACAGAATCCTTGTGACTTTCACACGATATCATATGAGCTGAAACATAATTTAATTAAAAAATAAAGAATCAACCTTAGCATGCGCTGAGATAGAAAAATTTAGTTCAAGGTGATACATCGGTGAGCAAAAAAAAATTACTATGTCTTAGGGGTTTCACTGCATACCTTGTAACTCAACAGCCCAAACTCCTTTGCCCAATCCTAGAAATAAATCCTTTATCATCTCCACCTCATATTGCCACTAGTGTAGTATATGTTAGACTGCAAGCAACTGTGTATAATTCACCTACCAGCAAGACAATCTTCTTTTAGTCACTTCGCAACTTTAGTAAATTACTGGCGATATCAACCTTTAAAATGTAAACTTAAATGAGGAACTAATAGTCGGAAAGCAGAATTCATACATGAACAAAACAAATAAACAATTTAACATCAAATAAACAAATATGCAGACATAATAATTTGCCAAAAAATAAACAAGTATGTATAACTCTTTCCATCATATGCAGACTCTGAAAGAGCTTAAAGAACATATATAGACAAAGCACCATAAAAACAAATAAACAATCAAAAAACAAAATAAACAATTTAACATCAATTAACAACTACAAACATTCAAAAAAATCACCAATTCCAACGTTCACTAAAAACAAATAAATGTTCAATAAAATAAACACTTGCCAATTCGAGCTTTGGAGCACTACCCAAACAAAATTATTTTTCCTGCATAAAAAAACAAATTAAAATTCTTTTTCCCCAAATTAAAAATAAGAAAAATAAAATAAAATTAGGGATTCGAGTTTAAAAAACCCCCAATTCAAAACTAAATCGAATTAATTTCAGTTTACGTACAAATGCAAGGTTACCTATTTACCAATTCGGCCTTTGTAGCTTCAAGCAAATCAAATTGAGATATGAACAAATGTTTACAACTTTGTAGTTTCGATTGATTTTGAATAAACTCGGTCGAAAGAGAGATAGAGATTAGAGATTCGAGATTCATGTATCTTGGATATTCTAGTTAATTGTGTGTGTGTGTGTGTGTGAGAGAGAGAGAGAGAGAGAGAGAGAGAGAGAGAGAGAGAGAGAGATTTAAGGTTCTGGAGAAAGGGGGTGAGTGAGAGTCGAGAGAGTGAGAGATTTATGTTTTTAATTTTATCTGAAGGGAGTGTTTGTTAACTACGGGGGAACCAAAATTTGGCTGAGGGGGGAAATTTTGGTGTAAAGGGGGGAAAATAAATTAACAGGGGGAAAAATTGGGGGGAGTGGAGGTTAAAATTTTTTTAAGGCTTATGTAAGACATCGGTTGTCCTAGCATACGATGTCCTAGAAACACAAACACATCATTTTAAAAAAGATCGATGTTTTTAAGTCGTTTTACATCAGTGACATTAATGACCGATGTTAAAGCGGTGATGTCTATTACACTTTTTCTAGTAGTGCAACCTTGCTTTGTTTCTAGTAACCACACCATTTTCATCCATTTTGTTCCTGTAAACCCATTTAACACCAATGACTGTTCTATCTTTTGGTGCAGGAACTAATTCCCAAACTTTGTTTCTCTCAAATTGATTTAGCTCCTCTTGCATAGAAATAATCCAATCGGGATCTAACAGTGCCTCATCTATTTTCTTTGGCTCAACTTTGGACAGAAGGTAACCATACAGACATTCATTCTGAGCTGCTCTTCTAGTTCTCACACCTGCATTTGGATCTCCAATTATTTGCTCAATAGTGTGATCTCTGTTCTATTTTGTAGTTGGCTCGGTCTCATTTCTGATAGTTGAGATAGCCTCATCATTCTCATTTGATTCATCTTGAAATGCTCCCCCTGTGAAGTTGCTCTCATTTACAGGTGATTCTTGAATGATGGGTTCAGCACTGTAGATTGGTATAATTTCTTCATCATTAACCACATTCACTTGAGTTTGTTGAGTTCCAATCTCAACTTCAATCTCAGTCTCTTCAAATTCATTCATGTTCTCAAAATGTAGAGGATCTTTGTCTTCTTCTTGCTTCTTCAAGGCCAGGGAATTTGCTTTCATCAAAGGTCACATTTGTGCTTTCCATCACTTTCTTCTGGAAGATTACATAGACTTTGTATGCAGAAATAGCGTATCCAAGAAAAATGCCTTCAAATGCTTTGGCATCAAATTTTCCAACATATTCTGAATTATCCTTTAGCACATAGCATTTGCTTCCAAAAGCATGAACATGCTTGAGAGTAGGCTTTTTGTTGAACATCACATTGTTAGCTGTCTTTCTAGTGTCCTTGTTGATGAGAGTCCTGTTATGAATATAGCATGCAGTGCTAACAGCCTCTGCCCAAAAACATGTGGTCATCTTTGCATCCAGAATCATTGTCCTTACAGTCTCCATTAGAGTTCTATTCTTTCTCTCAACAACTTCATTTTGTTGAGGAGTTCTTGGAGCTGAAAATTGATGTGAAATGCCATTCTCTTTGCAAAAAGCCTCAATTTGGCATTTCTGAACTCTGTTTCATTGTCACTTCTTATTGCAACTACACTTGTTTGACACTCTCATTCTTAGAGGGTGTAGGTTGTTCATCAAATTGTGCTTCATCTTCTTCATTCAACATTTGCTTGATGAACAAGGACTCCTCATCAAGACTGAATGAAGACTCTTTAAAGATAGGTGCCTGAGCATTTTTCACAATATGAGGCACATTTTTATGAACAACTTTAGGACCATCAGAGGATGTCTTACCCTTCTTTTTCTTGAGTATGTCATAGTCAAAACCAATATATGCTTTGCTATTCTCTTGATGCTTCTCATGATAGGTTTGAACTAAGTTTGATGAATTTTTAAAAGCTCTTATTTTGAGTTCATTTTCAGCTAACGCATCTCTAATGGCCTTCTCTATCTAATTAGCACAATCAACCTTGTTTTACAAATAACCAACTTCTTCTTTGAGATTTTCCACATGCATAACAGTCAATTCAAGTTCTTCATTTCTTTTATTTAACATCTCATTCTTAGTAGACAGTTTTTCAATTTCTTCATTAGCAGCAGTCATGTTAGTATGAATGATAAACATCTCAACACTTAATTTCTCAAAAGTTTGTTTATATTCAGAAATAGACATGTCAATTGTAGTTAGGGACAATACCTGAGAATTGTTAAAGAGTTCTTATTGCTTTCAAATTTGGCCATCAAGGCATAGTTATAAAAATCAGTGTCTTCTTCATCACTGTCAGTATCATCCCAACTATTTTCCTCAGCTATGAAGTCCTTGTTTGATTGCTTCTTCAAGAGAGCCTCATACTTTGCTTCAAGTTCCAGATAAGCCTTGTCCTTTTTCTTAGGCTTCTTGCACTCACTAGCAAAGTGCCCCGAGTCATTACACTGATAGCACCTGATTGAACTTCTGTCAACAGAACCAGCTTTGAATTTGCTCTTGTATGGCTTCATAGGAGCTTTTCCTTTTTTGAAAGAGTTGTTGTTGAATGGCTTAGACTTGTATGGTTGTTTCCTCTTTATTCTTATATGAGGAAACTTTCTAACTCTTCCAGGAAGTAGAAATCATCTTCATTTAACTCCTCCATATTTTCAGGTTCTTCAATTATAGGTTCATCATTGTCTATCTCTTCAATCCTCAGTTGAATTGTTTAGGCTTCAAGCTCTTTGAGTAATTGATTCACAATCAAGGCACAAGATGCATCGACCATCTTGCCTTGATGAGCTTGAATAGCTCTTTTCTGCATCATCTCAAGTTCATGTGTTCTCAGCACACCATACATTACATCATAAGTGACCTTGTTTAGATCTCGATCTCTCAAAGAGATAACTTTTTGCTCCAGATGATTTGGTGTGGCCATCAAGAAATTGATGTTCAGCTCTTTTATGTTGTAGACTTTGCCATTCATTTGCAACTCTGTGACAAGTCTCTGAAATCTCTCAAACACTTCAGTTATGCTTTCTTTTGGTTGAGCCATGAAAGCCTCATACTGTGTAACTAGTATTTGCTTTTTGTTTTCCTTTACTTCTTCTGTACCCTCACACAGAACTTCAATATGATCCCACATCTCTTTTGCAGATGCACATGAGGCAATATTTTCAAACATAGACAGTTCCATAGAATCAATAATAATGAGCATGAGATGACTGTCTAGAGCTACCTTTTCTTTCTCACTTTTAGTCCATTTGGAGATGTCTTTAACAATGTAAGATTTGGGAATGACAGTGGTGCCACTAGTTGTTTCTCCAACCTCCTACTGTGGAATAAAGGGACCATTCTTGAGGATCTCAGGATACATAGGATTTGCAGCCTTCAGGAAGAGCAACATCTTTATCTTCCATAGATTGTAATTCTCTTTGCTGAACTTTGGAACCTTCACTGTGCCTGTGGTGTTTTGTGAACTCATCTCGGATCTTTCTCTGTTTTGATCAACAGCCTGCTCTGATACCACTTGTTGGGTATGAGTTTCACAAGAAGATAATATAGAGGGGGGGGGGTGAATATATTATCAGTAAATTCTTTGATTATCTTCGTTTTGAATCTAGTTTATTGTAGCTTGAAACTTGTTTGTTGAACACGAAAGTAATGCAGAATAAAAATAAAACAAACAATTTCACTTTTAATCTAAAATTGTATTAGATCGAAAGATGCTACAAACTGTGAATTCGAACTTCAATTCACAATTGCGTTTTTTCTTAGAGAGATACAACTTGTATGTATGTGAAAAACTTAACATCTAAAGATAAGGAAGTTGTGTGTTTATAAACTACACACAGCTCGCTTTTACAAAACTAGTAACAGACAAACAGCTTGCCAAACCCGGTCTAAACTATTTTGGTGAAAGTTAGCATCATGTGAATTTCTTCTTTGTTTTACATACTGTCAGATCCTTATCTTTAACTGATTCTTTTGACTGTCTCTCCAAGATTCTTTGTAGACATTCCATGTGCATATTGCAATTGATTGAGACAACTGCATACGCCTTGGTTTGAGTTCGATCCTTGTTCCTAGAATATTTGTCTCATTGTTGATTACGAATTCTGCTAAGTCCTCTATTCGACATCTCTAACATACTAGGTTCGACAACTTGACTTCTCGAAACAGTGTAAACTGACTTCTTGAATTGACTTCTCGAGTCAGTATAAACACACTTCTCGAATCGGCTATCTCCACTTCTCGAACCAGTAGCTTAGGTACTTCTCAAATCAATATATTGATTTCTGGAATCATGACATCTCGAACTAGTGTTATTATGACTTATCGAATTGACTTATCGAATCAGTATAAAAACCAATTCCCGAATCAATATATTTGACTTCTCGAATCTTCAAACTTAGGACTTCTCGAACAGATGACTTCTCGAATAAGTTCAATTTGCACTTCTCGAATCTTCAGTTAGACAAATTTCACACTTCAATATTGTAACTTCTTTATTCTTCACACTGACTTCAAATGTCTTGAGGCATGATCTTGTGATCTTCTTCCAGGTCATCATCAGAACTTATTACATAGTTACACATATTGATTTACAGAGTATAGAACCTTTAGGAGCAAAGGGATCCCCTAGTTAAAGGGTCAAGTAAGTGACATAACGTGACACAATACTATAGGCTTGTTATTTATATGTTTACAGAAATGCCTCTCTGACTAACAAAATTAAATCTTCATATTTGAGTTTTAGTATTCATTCCCCATTTCAAACTTATCTTGTTCAAATGTGACAAAAATAAAGGAACATAAATAACATCTATACTACTATAATAGACGAAACATTAAAAGTTTGGTCGGTCGGTACCAAAGTATTTTTACTTAATTATCCTTATTTATTTATAAAACAAATATTAAATAATAACATTACCTGTTTATAAACAATTACATTTTTATCTAAAAAACATTATAGATTTTTTCTAACAAAACTCATTCTTTTCCAAAAATATTAAGGACAATTATATTTTTCAACTTACTTTTTCTTTTTTTCTTACTAAAATCTCTTCTTTTTCTAAAAATATCACGGTCAAACCCTTTACTTATTTATTTTAAAATCTATTTTAATATTATTAATTATTAAATTTTAAAATTTATTTTAATACTTTTAACTATTAAATTTTAAAATCTATTTAAATGCTTTTAGTTATTAATTATTTTTACATATTTTAACATTCCTGCATATTTTTTTAACAAATATAATTAATAAAATATTAAAACATAATAATATAATAATAATTATTAAAAATAATTCGTGCATCGCACGAGTTTTAAACTAGTATTATTAATAAGATAAAATTTGAAAGTTAAAGTTGCAAATAAAAAAAAGAAAGATTAATAGAAAATTGGGTTAGAGATACTGAATGAGATGTAGGAAATTTTTTAAAAAACAAAAAGATCTTGAATTTTTTTTCGCCTAATTCCATTTAAAAAATTTCGCTTATACAATGATATATGATTCCATATGTAAATTGCAAACAATTTACAGCTGTATCGACATTGGAGGACTAGAGGACAAAAAGAATATTTATATCTTGAGGTCAAATTAAGTCTATCTAATAATCATATACTTGATACTCAACCTTTACACTTTGTTTCCGAATTTTCTAGACAAAAAACAAAAATGGAGTAAATATGAGAAAAAAGGAAAAGAAAAAATTTGATAAATAATTTTTTTTCTTATGTTTCCAAGTTTTTCAACAAAAGAAAAGAAAGTAAAAGTACGGCAAAATATTTCATATATTTATTACTATAGTTTATCTTTCTCTCACGGTCATCTCACTTTTGTAAAAAATAAAATTGGAGAAAAATAGAGCAATATTTAATCTCTCATTTTATTTTTTTTCTTTGCTCAAAATATCTTGGGAACATGTTAGAAAAAATTAAATATATACAAATTTTTCTCTTTCTCTACAAATTTGAACTCGGGAACACAAGGTGATGTGCTTTAGTGTGATTATCTATAATAATGAATTATATTTTAAAAATAGTATGATTATTATTTTTAATTATTATAAATATAATATGTTATTTTAATATGATAATAGATGATCATATGTAAATTATCTATATTTAACTAAAAAGCCAACACTAACGGATTAGCTAAAATAATAAACAAGAGAAATATGTCATTGAAGTAATGATTTATTTTACAAGTTATGTAAAATCTTTATTTTTTACATGCTAATTAAATTTTTAACTAAGTGTTTTTATCCATTGAAAATACTCTTACTTTTATTATTAGCAACATCGTCCTCCCAATTTGTACTAATTATAGTATGTATAGATGTAAAATTGTGTTCCCATGGTGCATTACATACAAAACACAAAGATACACGAAAAAGGGGAAAATAGGTTTGAAGTAGTGAGTTGTGGTGAGCAATGACAAGGAATAAACGAATGAGGTCCAGCTATATATTCCATGCATCCACTAATTGCCCATTTGGTTTGTTTTGACGTGGTCATAAGAATATGGTAATTGTGTTTGCAACTTATTCTCATCCTCACATTCTTCGCAACTAGCTTAGGTTGCAATATTATTTACAACCCCACAAACATTCACTTGTCTACGGGGCTTTCCACAGTGATGTGCAGATTAAAGTATGGACTTGGACCAAAAACGCCAAAATATGCTTTTCAATAACATTTTTTATGTGTTGGTAGTTATTGTATTGGGCGACAACAGTCAGGAAGCTC
This sequence comes from Heracleum sosnowskyi, assembly GCA_030848705.1. Taxonomy (NCBI): domain Eukaryota; kingdom Viridiplantae; phylum Streptophyta; class Magnoliopsida; order Apiales; family Apiaceae; genus Heracleum; species Heracleum sosnowskyi. The sequence continues at coordinate 60,825,693 of CM061240.1, read as the reverse complement.
AAGTTAGGTTAGACCTCCATGTAACATTTTATGTTACGCTTAAATTACTTTACATCCTGCGCTGCGCTTCTTAATGGAAACAACACTATAATGGAAAGCGGTATCATTTTACACTAACCAACAACAACAACTATTAAATTAAAAGGTTAAAATGTACTGCTGTGGTTTAAAAGTCGGCCGACTAACCGATTAATCGGTAAACGGACGGATCCCGTCTCGATTAAGCATAACACGGGTTAAAGAGCGATTTTTTAATAAATCAGTCAAAAGTCGGTCGATATGAGATTAATCCGCCGAAATGGGTCAAAAAATGCTCAAACTTAATAAAAATTAAATTTCTTAATAAAAAGTTAATTTTTTGTAAAAAAGTTAATAAATAATATAATGGCTATTATATGGGTATGAGCTATAATTTATTGATTAAATTGTTAATATACGGTTATTTTCTCGAAATAACTTATTTTTTTTCGTTCATATACATGTATAAATTAATGATATGCAGGGTCTTTTTATGTAAATCTTGTCATTTAAATATTAATGATATATGATATTTTCTTGTAAATCTTTATGCTTGATGGTATTAAAATAAAATTATAAATAATTAATTACTAAATAAATTATCTCGATTAATAATCCGATTAATCAATCTGACATCGATTATCCAATTAATCATTAAAAGACATATCTATCAACTAATATCGATTCCCGTATTTTAGTAAAGTGGTCGGAGGAAAAAAAAACTACTGTTGGGCTGACAACTCAACATTAAGTACATTGTACTATATGGGTTAGTAACCAAAGTAAAACATAAAAGTAATCATAAACAATTAGGTATTTAAAAATAATGAAAGCGGATAAGCATATAATATAATCTATACAGAGAAATTCGAGAATATATACCATCCTCAAATGTGTTTGTTTGTTTAATATATTCCGGAAGAAAAAAAAATGCAATTTTGATTGGTAGAACAAATTCAATTACAAGATATAATATTCTATTTTGAATGGTTTTGGATAGTTGCTATATATGCTGCTGCTACGATCTAAGTTTGTTTGTGGACTCAAATTAATGAGATACTTGTCTCACTGTATTAACGTTGGATGGTCTCTTTTCGTTCCACTATTACCAGAATAATAAAATAATGTTATTTTCAACTAGTTCCCCAGGTCGGGTAATGGCCCCCTTATGTATTACACACATGATTGTATATTTCGGAAATCGGAATAAATTGGTTGAGGTAACGTATAGTGATTTATCGGTAAATCGGGGATTTATCGGAATGATAAATCGGAACAAAAATAGGATAAATTGGAATATTTTAAATATATTTAATATATTAGCCTTATATATAATATAATAAACCATTTAAAAATAATTTATAGCGATATATCGGATTTCAAAAATCGAATCGGTCAAATATTTTTAAACGATAAATCGACGATTTATCGGCGATTTTTGAAAAATCGGACGATTTTTAGAACACTGATTACACATACATTTTATGTGGACTCCATCATATTTTTGGTATATCTGAACGCACAAATTACAAAAATGGTATTTGAACACAAAAATGGCAAAAATGAGATAGTTGCATTGAATTTTATAAAAAATGGTACAGTTTGAGATGGCCCTCGGTAAAATTATGCCCCTTCAAGTGACGATCCCTTGTTTCTTATTTATTTTTTCTTTTAAAGCCTTCTACCTAGTTAATTAGTTTAACAATCAAAAATATTATTTTGGTATCATTTTTTTTGTTTGTTCTTGTTTCATGCACATGTTTAACAACAATACTTTTATAAAAAAAATTATTCATAAAAATTTGATTGTCAGGCACTTGAAAATGCTAGAATAATATATTTGTAAATGAATTAAAACTTAAATATCAAACTTAAAAATATAATCAAAAAACATTTTTAAAAAAATTCTACTATTTTGATTTGTTTTGCTTACAAATTCTACCATAATATTTAAGTATAAAAAAATTAAAAATTAAGTAAATATATATGGTTTTAGACCCTGAAAATGGTAGAAAAATACAAAATTTATATAAATTAAAAAAAGGGGAAATATGGTTTTTAGGGCATTGAAAAAAAAAATAGAGGCAACATAATTGTCGTTAAAATTATACAAATTTTGTATTTTTATACCATTTTCAAGGGACCTAAAAATAGTATTCATAAAAATTTATTTTTTCAGTTTTTTTCTTTGTACTTAAATAATATGATAGAATTTGTTAACAAAGAAGAAATATATTAAAAAATCATTTAAAAAATGATTTTAATATGTTATATTGTCTCTTCATTATACTTATATGAATTTTGTATATTTCTCCCATTTTCGGGGATAATTAATATACTTATATAAAAGAGAAGATGGGGGCTGTGAGGTGTCGGCTCTCAAATCGCTTCGTTCTATTTTTCTAATTTACTCAATTTTTCACAATTTTTAATATTAATAATTACAACTTCCTTTATTATTTTCGATTTTGTAGGAAGGAAATTGAAAAATTACACCTTCCTTCATTATTTTCAATTTTGTAGGAAGGGAATTGATAGAACTTTCTTTTATTTTCAAAATTGATTGAACTTTCTTTTATTATTTTCAAACTTTATAGAACTTTCTTTCTTTTATTATTCTGTTAGTATTTGTGCCCTAGAGACAATACTATAATGTTCTTGGGAAAGACATTTTGATTATTAATAGATATGTTCTATGAATTTTCTTTATTTATTTATTATGTCTTTATTAACTGCGATATAAATATTAGAATAATAAATGTCCTTGGAATATAAGCATGAATTCTATATCTCTAAGTATGTTACTTAGGAATGAGATTATATGAATAGTGTTTATAATCCTAAAGATCCCTAGTCGAGTATTATTATTTGAGTACAATAATAATGCATTAAGACTAGTATGTTTGTTGATAGATGACCACATCTCATTGGTCATTAGTATGATGATACTAAAGTCAAAGACATAAGTGCATGTTAAAAAAACATGGCACTGGATTGACCCACCGTGTGAATTCTTCATGGTAAATGTTATCAAGTGTCATAAGTAATTCTCACAGTGATAATGATGTAATGATCCTTAGACTTGAAATCATTATATTTCTATATGAGAATTAATATACTTTGATTCTACTCAAAGTTACCTTTGACCGGGCAATGATAAAGGTGGACATTGGGTAGGTGTTCTTGGATTTCTTGTTTGGGCTCATCTTATGAATCATATAAGAAATATGAATGATAGATATATGATTTAACCCTCCTATTTTAGGAGTGATATTATTGATCTCTTGATTGAGTGAGACTATGAAATGCATGACCATGCTCAAATAGTGATTTATTTAATAGTCTACTCATTGATCAAGTAAACCGAGATTAACTGTTGAAGAGGATGACATAAACCATGTCTCGAGTTTCATCTATAATATAAGGTTAAAATGATTATATTACATGGGACATTATTCACGAAAGGTTTAATTGGATCACCAATTATTATTATTACTTGGGTAGCAATATTGTATTACTAGATGCCGCTCATTGTTTATAATTTTATTATTAGATATTAAAATTATTGCCAACGAAATAATAACATAAAGGGTCACACACAAAGAATGTCTTAAACAGAGCTTTAATTAAATTTCGAATTTAAATAAAATATTGTTATTACTTTGAATTATTAGATTAATTAAACGGGACTTGATTAATCAGATTATAATTCAAAATTAATAATAATATAACTCAGAATTGGACTGGGTTTGTGAAGTCCACTCTAATTAGGGTTAAGCCCAGATTTCTCATCCCTATAAATACATTATGATGTATTATTTTAGGGTTACTTCTTTAATTCATTTTTATTGAAAAACCCTAGCTACTCCACAACTTGGAGAGGCTAGAGCAGGAGAGAGAAATCGTGAGGATTTTTTGTGGCAAGTACCATCTCCGTGGATCGTTGGACGATCGAACATTCGTGTGGACTGTTTAGAGGCATAGATCTTGCAAAAGGGATACGTGGTGATCAAAGCAAGGACCTCCATTAGTCAACCATTCGTAAAGCTTCAAAAAAGGTACAGTTTTCGATTCTCCATAATTATCCGTATATTATACATGGATCCTGAGTTTGGGTTTCGATTTTTATTTTTAATTACGGGTTTTCCGCTGCGTTTATGCCTCGAAACCCAACATATTCATATACGGACCCTAACTCAAACAGTTTCTTTCCTTCCTCAGCATCTTCTTTAACGACTAAAGAGTATGCTTATAAGAAAAGTTGTATAGCTTTTACAAATCTATTATATATATTATACGAGAACATGTGTTACTCCTGAGCAATTTCATTCAGTATTATAATACTATCAAACCCTCCCATACCTCCCGGACCTCTTTCCTAGCCTTCCGAGCCTACTTCCTAGCCTGCCCCTACAGTTGCGGCATTTTCCCCAGGTCATTTCCGCCAGTTTTTTTATTGCTTCACTAACATGTACTTTTTAGAAAGACCCTCCATGTCAGTGATTGTGCCCAGCTTTCCATTCATTCACCACCCTTGATTCCTCAAGCTTTTTTCAATCTTCGACATCCTGATTACTGTAATCGTTTTCACCTCAATTGATGTCATGTATATACATACATATATAAATTCCCTAATTTCTTCTTTTATGTGCAACTGAATGTGTATTTGTATATTAAACAAAATTTTGTATATTCGTGTGTGTATCTGATGGCTTAAATTTTGGCAGTGTTCAAATTAGCTCCTTGTGTGAAAGTTTTGTGCTTGTGATTTTTAAAGAGGTTGTGATTATTTTGCCCAATTAAAAAGCTTCTACTGATTTGCCCAAATTTGTATAGCATAAGCATAGTATGCGTAATTGTGATATAAAGGGGCTGAAGAATTGATATTCCTATAATTTTCTGAAATAATTTACAAGTCCCTTTTGTATTCTTATCTTTTAAGAAATTACTTAGATGATCGAACTCTTGTCCTGCAGTAGGTAAATAAAAAAAAGGGATTTTTAATAATGTGGTGAATTGGATTATGGTACATCTTCAACAGTCAAGTATGCAGCTGGTTTTGTACAAAGGAAATACACCTGCAATATTTTCAACAAAGGAGTCAACCGTTTGATTACGTGTGCAAGAAAATTGTCTATGACAGCAGCTTGCAAAACACCTACAAGCTTATGTAAGGTATACTTATACAATTTATGTTAAGTAGTCTTTGCCTATAACTTCTGAATATGGAATCTTGAGATCTTTAATTTCTTTGTACCTTACAACTATTATGCCATTTTTATAAATTACATGATATGTACGTACAATGCACTATTGATCATTCATCTCAAATTCTAATGTTGTGCAAGAAGGTACAGAGATTGGCACTCTGCTAAATCACAAGAAGCTTATTTAGATGTTTATGCCGAAAGCTTAATTTACCTAAACCATTCTTAGATTTTTTTGCGCACATTAATTTGTGAGTGAGTTAATTTGTGAAAATCTTGAAGTGTGGCCTTTATTTAGTTTGTTTTATATTAAAGCATGCAACTAAAAGCTCCCTGAGGTATTAACAGAACTGTTCTGATTTGTCAGAATACCAATTTGGTTTAAAGGTATAGTGGAGCTAGGTGACCTATGTTTCTGATCTATTTGTCTTGCTTTCAAAATATTAGGATAGCGTTAATGATGTTGCAAATGTTGAAGATCGGGTCACCAATTTTGTCGTAACATCTAAGTAACAGCTGCTAGCACAGGTTGTTCAACAACATATGCATCACCTCACCTCATTAGGCCAAGTACCAACAATGTAGGCCTTTCATACTCAGATAAAAATAAAATTTAATGCAAGAGTTCGTACAAGGCCCGTTACAGAATTGTTTTTAAAAAAAATAAAAGAATTATTCTATAATTAAGTAATCTTACTATGATTTTTATTTTTTTTTAATATAATTATAGTGAATTGCACCGGATAACAATGATGTTTTATTGAGTAAATATTTGTAAACATTCAGTTCTTAATTACATAGAAAAAATATAATAAAAATAAAATCCAGCTTCTATGCATGTGCTCTTTAAGTGTGGTGTCAATGATCTATGTGGCCTGCTTCTAAATTAGTACACAACTTTGTAATTGTTTTGGGGGGCTTGTGTGTTGATGTATGCTTTTCATTTGCTATGTATGTGCCTCAGGTATATTATATAAGTTAAAATTCAAACTATAATGTTCTAATATTATCTTTTCTAATAATACTATATAAATATAAGTAATATTATATGTTTATATTGTTTTTTATCAATATAATTTTTTTCATATATATATGGAAATGGTATCGGTCCAAGAAAATAAAAAATCAAACTATATAAACAAAAGGAATATGTAAATAATTTATAATATTACCTACCCAAATGCAAATTTTACAGAATATATTTTATTTGATAATTTATATAATTTTGTACATATTTATTTCATAAATTTTGTTCTAATATTCTTTTTCTTTAACAAATATATTCTAACGACGCGGCGAAGCACGGCTTAGTAACCTAGTTTGTAGATAAAGCAAAAAAAAATAAAGAAAATTCTTTTAAAATATATTTTTTTAATCTGTGAAAATTGCCTCTTCGTTAAACTTCTATAAAGTTCGTAGTTAAGTATAATAGTAAAATTTGCTTCTTTCTACCATTTTCAGGGTCTAAAAGTCATAAATTTTTTTGTACTTAAATATTATCCGTGAAATTGCCTCTTCATTAAATTTATAAAAAAAATTGTATTCTTCTACCATTTTCGGGGGCTTTTACCCAACATGTATAATTTAAAGAAAAATAAATAAGAAAGAAGGTGTCGCCACTTGATATGTGCGTACTTTCACCTAGATCGCCACTTTAGATGGCGCACTATACCAATTTTGTAAAACCCAACACACCTATATCATTTTTACAATCTTGTTTGTTTATACTACATCGACTCTTGAGCATCAGCTCCGTCTCTTTTCTAGTAGAGTTGAATGGATGTCTTTCAAAACTGGTATAGTTACGTTCAATGTTTCAAAAATGGTACAATTCGCCATCTGAAGTGGCGAACCAGTGTAAAGTTTGCCACCTCAAGTGGCGACCTCCCTTTTTTTATTAATTTTTTATTTTTTTCCTTGTCTCAGTTGTGCCAAATTGAAGTTGTTTAAAAATGATTTCTTAATAGTCGTTTTTAGAGGTTTAAAAATAGTATTCCTAAATATTTTTTTGTTTTTTTTACCATATCAAACTTCAAATATCCTATTTGCTACAAGCGAAAAAAATCGGAAATATATTATGTGTAATTATGTTAATTTTTTTATCCGAAAATGACAAGTACACATAAATTTGAAGTAAAATAGTTCGTGGAGGCATGTTGAGGGTACTAAAACATATTTCTAAAAAAAATTAATTTTCTGTTCCGTAATAAAATATGAACGTACTACTTTGCTACAAATTAAAATTCGCGAAAAAATATTATGTGTAACAATGGTTTTTGAAGACCCTAAAATGACTAAATAAGAAAAATTTACGGGGATGAAAATATTGTAATGTAATGCCTTACACTCTTCACGTAATGCATCCAATTGCTCATGGTACTACTCCGTTGTGAAGTACTTAGTTTTACATATATGTGCATTTGTACTAATTAGTCATTTTCGGCTCTAAAAAAATGATAGTTAACCATGATATTTTTTCACGATTTTTAGTTTGTAGCAAAGTAGTACGTTCATATTTTATTACAGAACAAAAAAAATTAAAATTGTTTTTCTACAAATATGTTTTTTTGGTCCCCCTCAACATGCCTATACGAACTATTTTGCTTCAAATATTTGCGTGTACTTGTCATTTTCGGATTAAAATATAACATAGTTACACAAAATAATTTTCCGAGTGTTTTCGCTTGTAGCAAACTAGGACATTCGAAGTTTAATACGGTACCAGAAAACGACAATTATATATTTCCAAAAAAAATTCTTAAGCATGTGAAAATGCCTATTAACAAACCATTTCACAAAGACTTAAAGGGGAGACAACTCAAACAAGGGAAAAAGGAAATATAAAAATAATAAAAAAGGGAGGTCGCCACTTCAAGTGGTGAACTTTACCCTGGTTCGCCACTTGAAATGGCGTACTATACAATTTTGGAAAAATTGAATGCAACTATACCACTTTTGAAAGACTCGTGTTTAAATGTACTAGAAAAGAGACGGAGCCCTAGAAAAGAGACGGAGCCCTGAGCACCTGAATCACCGACACATGTAATTCATTCACTTTTACATCCTAGAGCAATGTTTTTCTTCTTTTTATTTTATTATTACTAGCTTATAAATTGTGTAATGCACATATATTTTTTAATATTTTTTTATTAACTAGTTCACAATTTTATTCTTAGTATTCATATTTGTTTTTAATTTTTTTATTTTATTGAACTTTATAATTCTAAAATACAATTGTTTTTAAATATACTGTTGACGAATTTCGAACCTTGGACTTTTGAAAAAAATAATTTATCTATTAAAATATAAAATATTACTTGACATTATATTCAACTGTTCTTATCTATTTATTTTAAGATCCAATTATACTTATTTTTTAGTAGTACTATCGTCTCTTAACGACCAAAATTGTGGATCTTCCCTTTTAATATATTTAGAGATAAAAAAATATTAACTTTTATATTTGATGCGTTGTTGATGGAGTTCGAACACCTCACGATTATCATCTATTTATTTTAAATTTTAACGATTCTTATTTTTTATGATATTGTACCGTGATGATCAAAATTATGGATAAAATATATAAGAATATATTTTTGGATAAATTATTTCGTATTTCATTTACCCTGTGCAAAACACATATATTTTTGTATACTTATTCAAATTTATATGATTCCAAATTTAAATTCTTTGTTAACTTTTGAAATAGGTAATATTTATATGTTATTAAGGTGATTCGAAAATTTAAAATTTTCTTAGTATGTTATGAATACGAGAATAAAGTTCCCGACTCTTAAGGTAGTAATTGATCATTTGAGTGTATTATATTAACTATCTAATTACTCACTTTTCAAATTTCTAAATAAATTAAAATATATGTTGAGTAAATATTTAACAATAAATGATTAGATTTATTTGTTTATTGTAATCTTAGGAAAAGTATGTTGAGATTAACCTCATAATCTTTATTCTCTATAAGTATTATATTCAAAAATTATCGTTAATGAATATGAAACTCTCATTTTTTAATAATATTTTGATATTATTCTTTTACGTTTGCTATATGTAAAATAATATAACATAATTGTTAGGATTTATGGGTGATAGCTTAGAAGACAACTTAACCTTGTGTTTTGTAATACTTAATTTTATTAAGTAGAACATACTGTCACAGCCAGAGTATGTTCTTTTAGCCATTTCATTTGCTATAATAAACTTGTTTATAAATCTTGGAAGAAGTTCATTCGTTTGTTCAAGCCTCAAGAAGTATATCAGGATAATGGCAAGAATAAATGTTATTGTCATCTCACTGACAGTAAGGTTACAAGAAGACAACATGTTGCAAGTCATGACAACATATTCTCTCTGACAGCAACATTGGCGGAAGCCTTGAGACAACAACTTTCTATTCTCCTGACAGCAAGTTTGGAACTCCTGACAGCATCTATTGCGGGGATTTCTTACTGTCACCAAAAGTGCATTCTTGTGATAGTAAACTTGGAAATGCAGGATACTGTCTCAAAAGGGATAAACATTGAATTGGGGATCTACCCGGTCAAACATGTGACAGTTTAGATGTTCAAGAAACAGGCGTGCTACAGTATCCCAACATTGCATGAGGTCTGCAAGACTACGACAGAAGCTTGAGAGATCACATGACAAAGCTCACCAATTCAAAAGTATGACAAATCAACATCTACTGGAATTGTGTTAGCTAAATATAGAATGTATCTAGATTGCTTTTTCCTGTAATAATAAACTTGTTTGTATAGCAATTTAGGTAAGACACATGGGTAGGCAAATTGTAAGAAGCTGCCACATGAAAATGACAGCATCTTCACAAACCCGTGATGATAGACTACCTCTCTCATTTTATACATGTATCACTTGAGGAATCAAAGCTTGAGAAACACATACTTTCTCTCAAGTTTGTAGCAACAATTTCGCAAGATAAATAAAATATTTATTTTGTGAGAAAACTACTTGTGATTTGTTATTCCCAAATGACCTAACAGAATTGTAGAAGGGGGGGGGGGGTTGAATACAATTCTTGATATTTTCTTAAACTTAAAACACTGATAAAATAAAACTGAACTGAATAAACAAAAACACAAGATATAAATAATTCAGTTGGATTGTTTGATGATCCAACTGAAGTGTTTTTATTGCGGAAATAATCTGTGATACAAAAGTACACAGCTGCTCAGTTACAGAGTTGTAGAGAAGAATGCTCTCAAAGATAGCTAATACAAACTATTTGTTTTTCTTCTCTTACATCTTTCTAACTGCTACACTTGGTTATATATACCCAAGTTTACAATACTATTTTTGGCTACTCTAAAGTACACTAAAGATAACCGCCAATAGTTTGCTTTTCATCCCTTTGTCCAGTGGTCCTTGGAGATCCTTGCTTTTGTCTTCATGCTTATTATGATCACTCCCAAGAGCCCAATTGGAAACTGGGATGTTTCCTTATTCCCCATGTCCATTTTAATGGTTTCCAATGCAAAGTACACTTCCACATCACCTTTAGATCTGTTCAGTAAACTGTCACTGTCACTTTGTCAACTATTCAGAAAAGCAATAATGATTCGTTGATAGCAGGGAGATGTGTTTCGTTGATAGCTTTATTCTTCATTCCGTTGATGGTGTTACTCTCGTTTCGTTGATGAGTAAACTCCATACCGTTGATGGTGTATCCTTGTTTCGTTGATAGAGTAATCCTCATACCGTTGACATGTCTTCACTTAGGCAAAATTACAAGGCATAACATATTTACAATTAACCAACCTATTTTGCCTATCTAGTACTTAGTCAACATGACTTAGGAAACCTATCTAATACATACATCAAATGCATATCAAACTGTGAAGTATTGTACAGTGCAATTGCTACAACACTCATTCCGTTGATGAGCTTCCTGTCAACGAAACACTGCAAAGCATGCCATTTCGTTGACAGTTACAAAATAACTTAATACAAAATCTACTAAGTGTTTTTACAATTATCATCAAGAACAACATATTCCTAACAATCTCCCCCAATTTATGACTGATAGAATAACAGCCATAAATCAAGAGCCTTGATGATAACAAAAACACTCAGACATATTACCCATGATAAAAGTAAAAATTGCATTGAGCTTCATAAAGTTTTAGACATAAAACAAGACTTACAAGACTAATGCCCAAATGTGCTCCTCTTGACTGAGCAAATGATTCATCTTGGTCTTCTTTGAGGCATAGTCTTCTTCCCTCTCCTAGAGTTGTTCTCCTCAATCTGGACCTGTAGCCTTCTGTAAAAGATCTTCTCTTCTTCATCTTGATCACCAAGCTTGGATTGCATGAACCTTAGAGTCTGATTAGATGCCTTATCCAGCTGGTCTTCCATCCTGAAGAACCTTCTGCAGTTGTCCTTGTCCTTAAATTCCATCATCCAGTAAGGTTGAAGATGGATCTTCTTTCCTGTTGAGGGCACTCTTAGCATTCTGGGAAGAGCCTCAGGCTTGTTCCAGCTAGCCTTTATTTGACATATCTTGGAGACCACCTCAGACTTGGCTGTTTTGGTGAAGCCAAAGTCTTTCTTCAAGCATCTAAACACTGTGAGTAGTGTTTGGTAGTCTTCTCCTAAAATTCTGTAGAGAGGCCATATTTGTTCTCTACCACCCTTGTATGTGAAAACCAATCTTTCAGGTAACTTTTGAGAAGCTGCAATGCCCCTTACTTCCACCAGGTTGTCTAAATCAAGATGTAAGCTGGATTCTTCCCTGATGTCAGCAATGTACATGCAGTCCTCTGGATTTGTAGGGGGTTTCTGAGATTGTGGCTTCCTCACAAATACTGGCTTTGTCTTTTCTTTGTCTTCATTGGTTGATCCTTTTCAAATAGGAACTTTGGAAAATAGGCTTCATCAAATTCAATAGGCTCCTCCTTTGGCATGATTGGTTGATCATGAAAGTTGACAGGGTGTGCAGGGTCACAGGCCAACTTTCCTCCAATAGGTAGATCAATAGGAATTTGATGTGCACTTGTTGTGGAAGGGGCTTGAGCAGTGTCCAGAGAGTCCTCTTTTTCAAAGTTCAGATTCCTCTTAGCTCTAGCCTTTGGTTGCCTTACACTTTTCCTTGCTGGTTCAGCTTCATTAGCTCCATCCTTGGCTTTTTCTTCCTGAAAGGTCTCTTCATCTTCAAGTGCTTGAGCAACTGCCAATGCTTGCATTGCTGCCCTTTCAGATTCTTCAGCCTTGACCTTTGCAAAATTTGGGTGACCAACCCAAATGCAGATTTCCTTGCTGTCCCTGTAGATGATGGCCCTTTGATTCCTTATGCTTGGATGATTGCTTTCCTTGCTCTCAATGATCAGCTTCCCTAGGACTTTGAACTCATCTGGCTTTGGAGCAGGATAAAATATCCTTTCAATGTTCTTGCCTTTGGGTTTGGCAGGTGATATTGGAGACATCCCTCTTGCATCCACATTCTTAAAGCATGAAGATTGACCCTTCTCATTTCTTGAATCTTGAAGGATTCCATGCTGAAGGGGCTCTATAGCATAAGAGCTTTTGAACTGTGGCTCCATTTGTACAATCACCATTGCATTTGTTGATGGCTGATCTGTCTTTGAAGATTCAGTAATGTTCTTGAACCTTGCTTCTATGTTGGACCAGTGATCTTTGATTTGTTCTGCAAGTTTCATCCTCATAGAAGCTTCCTGGATCAGGTCAATACTATCCTTATTCTTCTTTCCAAACTCCCTCATTGCTAGTGGCTCCTGTGGCAGTGAAATGGCTGGGACCAACACCTTTGTGATTTGAATGTTGAGCTCCTTAGATTTCTCCCCCTTTTTGTTAGCATCAAGAGAGATGACTGGGAGTCCTTGAGCTGCCACTAGCTGAGTGAGTAGCTGAGTTTGCTTCTCCTGTTCCTTCTGCATTTGAGAAAGTGTAGCTTCCACCTTGTCCACTCTTGTAGAGAGAGTTTTCAAGGATGTAGCCACCTCAGGTTCCTTAGAGAAAAACCTGGTCATCTTGGACACAGTGAGAAGAGGGAGCTTTTCATCTATCATCTTGTAGTTAGCATCCCTGAGATTGCTAATGGAGTCCTTGATTTCTGTAGCCTCAATCCTTGTCTGCATCATTTGTAGCCTTTGAATTTCAAGAGAATCCATGATGGCCTTGTAGAATTTCTTGTCCCTTGCATTTGCAGACTCATGAGCTAGATAGGCCTCATTGTACTGCCTTGAGATAGCAGCATCTAGAGTGACTCTTCCATGCATACCCTGAGAAAGCCAGCCTGGTGTAGGAGGCACCACAGAAGTCCCAGTCTGTGAAGTGGTGGCCACCTGTAGATTATCACCATAGCTATCCTCATCATCAGAAAACTCAAAGTCTCCACTTGCTGCAGCTCCTGGAGGTAGATTGGTCAAGGCATCCTTTGCTCTTTGCATTGATGCAGTAGTATGAATTAAGTTGAGTGACCTTTCTGCCTCCACATTGCCCTGTTGAGCCATAACTTGATAGGCTGGCACAGGATGAGTAAAGGTCTCAGGATCCAGGGAAATACTATCCAGAGTTTGTTGATAATGCTCTTGGAAAGTAAGTTCCCTTTCTCCCTCACTGACCTCCATTAACTCATTAGCAATGGCTGCTTCCACCCTTATTTCTCCTGTAGTCCCTTCTCTCTCTCCACTCTTTTCTTGCATCATGGGCTCCCCATGGCTCACACCTCTCACACCCTCACCTTCACCTACTAAGGTGGAACTCTCAATCTCTCCTTTTGCCTGGCTGGAAGAAATAGCCAGCCTCTCACTCTCATTCTCTCCTTTTGCCTGGCTGCAAGCCAGCCTCTCAATTTCACTCCCTTTCAAACCTAAAAGTGTCTCAACTACCACTAAGTCATCTACACTAGTTGTGGAAACAACTTGATTTTCAGTAGAAGGTGTAGAATGACCTATCAACGAAATGGTAGTTTGAACTGTCAACGGTATAGGTACCGTTGATGGAGAAACACTTGTCAACGAAAGAGGCTGTTTCGTTGATGAAGTCAATAAAGCATTTTGAGAAAGTGAAATTACAGTAGAATCTGTGGTGATTGATTTGAGATTGGGGTCCACAGATTCTCTTGCAGTTTCAGAAAAACTTGGTTGATGGCCCAACAAATCACTTAATAAGTGATGACCATCAGCTTCAGAGTGGGGCTTCTCCAAGATTAGAGTTGGAGAATCGGGAAAAGATGTATGGATCATGTCCACATCTAAAGATTGAGTTGGTGAATTGGATGGAGATAAATCAAGATTAATGTTTAGAGAGTGGGACTGTAACCCCAGAGTAATAATAGGGGTTACATCAACCTGAATTTGAGAAACTGGAAGTGTTGCTTCCAGTGTGTGTGCACCCTGTGAACCCTTGGTCTTTTGCTTCACTCTCCTTTGGTATTGGGAAAATGTAGACTGTGGGCTTGAAGTGTCCCTTACCCTTTTGGACTGTGCTCTAGGTGGAGAGCTTGTTTCAATAATCACATCCTTTTGGGAGGATGCAATTAGACTTGTGTTTAAATCCATTTTACTCATTGTGCCTTGTTGGGAAGACACAATGGGGCTAGGCTGGGAAACACTTACCTCACCTTCCTTATTCTTGGGGTTTCTTTGATTTTCACCCCTTCCCTCACCTCTCACAACTCCAGACTCACTCCCCTTAGGTTGTGTGGTAGTTTTTACAACAGGTGCCTTTTGAGAAGCACCTGAGGTTGGCTTGGAGGATTTCTTTGATTTTGATTTAGTTGCTGGGGCAGGAGCCTGTTGGGTCACAGCTACAGACTCCATAGCAACAAGGTTGGAGGAGACAATAGAAGTAACAGCTACACTAACAGGGATAGTAGTAGTTACCTCAATGATTGGCAGATACACCACTGGAACATCACCATTGTAGTTCAGCCTCAGTATGTCTGTCAATACTCTCTTTTCTTGTACAAAGCACTCAAACCTGGCATTAGGGTTAGAGATAACTAATGGTGCTGGACTAACATGATTAGCCAGCATCATCAGAAACCTTGCATAATAGATATTTTTCTTCCTATTTGCCTTATCACCCAACTTAGCACCAATTTCATAAATAAGTTGGGTGCTAAAGTTGTAATATCTATCATTTAGAAGCATGGTTAGGAGAATTAACATAGAGTTAGTTAATGCATCAAAATTACTAATCTTTCCAGAAAAGACCTTAATGAATGCATCAGCTAAATAACTGTATTCCCTAACCAAACCTCTCCTAATTATTCTACCCAGATTATCAGTAGGCAAAGAGTAGTTTATAGAATTTAGCATGGTAGTTATTTCAGTGTTAGTAGGCAAAGCATCACAGTTATTATCAGGAATATGTAAACATGCTTGCAAAACATCAGAATTAACTATGTACTCATTACCTTGGAGAGTGAATTGCAGAGTGCAATTTGTTCCACTATATTCACATGAGGTCCAAATTTCCTCAATTATTTCATTGTAGATTGGTGTAGAGTGGAACATTGCATAGCTCAACTTGCAATTCTTCATGAAATCCATCATTTTGAAGAAAAGTCTGTTCGGGTTTTCCTTTGCAACAAAAGGGATGGAGTTGTTCTTCTCATAGATGAACCCTCCAGCAGACATAAGCTTGACTATGGGTGCCATTGTTGAGTGAGATAAAGCTTCGAACTGAGTTGCTTGTTAGAGAGAGAAAGAGAGAGAAAAGCCTTTGGAATTTTTGAGAGCAGGTAAAAGTTTTTTAAAGAAAAATAGAATTTCTTAAATACTCCCCCAAAAATTCTCAGAAAATGAGTCCAATAATAAAAGTAAATTACTGGATTGGCTTAAAAATATAACCGTTACTCTTAAAGTATTACCATGATTTATACTTACAGGGATGTATGCATAGATCGTGGTAAAAGACGTGTCAGTTTTCAACGGTTCAGATTAAAAGCGCCAAATCAACGAATCAGAATTGGGCGTTTAAAGTCCCGTCTGTTTCGTTGATACAGCTGTGTTTCGTTGACATAAAAGAGCTATCAACGAAACACCCAGAAAAATGCTAAGATTGTCAACGAAATGGTTTGTTTCGTTGGCATAGTTATTTTGACTTAGACAAAATTTTACTTTTTCCTGAGAAAATTAAATCACAGAAAATCATAGCAAATTTCTGGCTGCATTATGACTTGCAAATATCTCAAAAATAATTAAGAGAAATTTAGCATACCTAGCTCACTTACTAATCTTGAGAATGTTGATTCATCAAGTGGCTTGGTAAAGATGTCTGCAAGTTGTTGTTCACTTGGAACAAAATGTAACTCCACAGTACCATTCATAACATGTTCTCTAATGAAATGGTACTTGATGTCAATGTGCTTGGTTCTTGAATGCTGCACTGGATTCTCAGTAATGGCAATGGCACTAGTGTTGTCACAGAAAATAGGAATTTTCTCAACTCTTAATCCATAATCAAGTAATTGATTTTTCATCCATAAAATCTGTGCACAACAACTTCCAGCTGCAATATACTCAGCCTCAGCTGTGGAGGTGGAAACTGAGTTTTGTTTCTTGCTGAACCATGACACAAGCTTGTTTCCTAAGAATTGACAGGTGCCTGTTGTGCTTTTCCTGTCAATTTTACATCCTGCATAATCTGCATCTGAATAACCAATTAGTTCAAAACCAGATTCTCTAGGATACCAAATGCCAAGGTTTGGTGTTCCCTTGAGATATCTGAAAATCCTTTTAATAGCAACTAAATGGGATTCCCTAGGATCAGCCTGAAATCTAGCACATAGACATGTAGCAAACATAATATCAGGTCTACTAGCTGTTAAATACAAAAGTGAGCCTACCATGCCTCTGTAACTTGAAATGTCCACAGATTTTTCCTTAGTATTCAATTCAAGTTTGGTGGCAGTGGGCATGGGAGTTTTGGCAGGAGAGCATTCCATTAAGTTAAATTTCTTTAATAAATCATGAATATATTTTGTTTGACTAATGAAAATGCCTTCATTAACTTGCTTCACTTGAAGACCAAGAAAGTAAGTTAATTCTCCCATCATGCTCATTTCATATTTACTTTGCATAAGCTTGGCAAACTTTTGACAAAGTTTCACATCTGTAGACCCAAAGATTATGTCATCTACATAAATTTGAACAAGTATAGTAGAGCCATTCACAATCCTGTGAAAAAGAGTTTTATCTACAGTACCTCTAGTGAAGTGATTCTCAAGAAGAAACTGTGAGAGTGTGTCATACCAGGCTCTAGGTGCTTGTTTCAAACCATAGAGTGCTTTGAGGAGGAAGTATACATATTCTGGAAAATCATCATCTTCAAAACCAGGAGGTTGACTTACATAGACCTCCTCTTCCAATTCCCCATTCAGAAAAGCACTTTTCACATCCATTTGATAGACTTTGAAATTGGCATGGGCTGCATAGGCTAGGAAAATCCTTATTGCTTCTAGTCTTGCAACAGGAGCAAATGTTTCATCAAAATCAATTCCTTCTTCCTGTGAGTAGCCTTTTGCAACTAGTCTTGCTTTGTTCCTTGTGACTATGCCATTTTCATCCATCTTGTTTCTGAACACCCATTTTGTGCCTATTACACTCCTGTCCTTAGGCTTGGGCACCAGCTTCCAAACATTGTTCCTTTCAAATTGGTTTAGCTCTTCTTGCATAGCCAAAACCCAATCTGGATCTAGAAGTGCATCCTCAACTTTCTTTGGCTCATCTTGAGACAGAAAGCTGCTATATAGACATTCTTCTTGAGTTGCTCTTCTAGTTTGGACTTTTGAAGAAACATCACCTATAATAAGTTCAAAGGGATGATCTTTAGTCCATTTTCTTGAGGGAGGTAGATTTGCTCTAGACGAGGTAGCTTCATGATCATGATTGCCTTGATTGGATATTTGTTCTTGAGAAACTCCCCCTGAGTTTGTTGTCCCTAAATGATCACTTCTTGAGACATTTCTATGACCTTCAACGGTATGACTGTTTTGGCTGTCAACGAAACACTCAGTTTGACTGTCAACGAAACCACCATCTTGACTGTCAACGAAATGACCATTTGGTCTACTAGCAGCTATTCTTTTCAATCTTAATGCAGCAATTTCATCTTCACTGCTGCTCTCATCTGTGCTAGATACAACAACCTTAGGCTGTTTCTCAGTAGTCTTAACATGATTCATTCGATCTCCTTCCTCATTCTCAAAAGAGAGACTTTCATGGAAACCTTCATCACAGAGACCTTGAATTTTGAGATCATCAAAAACAACATGTACAGATTCCATAACAATGTTGGTTCTGAGATTATAGACTCTGTAAGCTTTCCCTGCTGCATATCCCACAAATATTGCTTCATCTGCCTTTGCTTCAAATTTCCCCAAATGCTCAGCTTGATTTCTCAGAACAAAGCACTTGCATCCAAAGACATGAAGAAAATCCAATAGTGGCTTCTTTCTTTTGAGTAGTTGATAAGGGGTCATTCCCTTGGCCTGATTAATCAAAGAAATATTCTGAGTGAAGCAAGCTGTGTTAACTGCCTCAGCCCAAAAATAAGTTGGTAACTTTGATTCATCTAGCATTGTCCTGGCAGCTTCAATAAGTGTTCTGTTTTTCCTTTCAACTACACCATTTTGCTGTGGTGTCCTTGCTGCTGAAAACTCATGCATAATACCATTTTCTTCACAGAACATCTTCATGCTTGAATTCTTGAATTCTGTCCCATTGTCACTCCTGATCCTTCTTACTTTCAAGTCAGGATGATTGTTTACCATCTTGATGTGATTGATAATGATTTCACTTGCCTCATCTTTAGAATGTAAAAAGAAGGTCCAAGTAAATCTAGAAAAATCATCAACAATCACAAGACAATATTTCTTCTTTGAAATAGACATGACATTTACAGGGCCAAACAGATCCATATGAAGTAACTCAAGCTGATGGACAATTGATGACTCTGTCTTGCTTTTGAATGATGCCTTCTTTTGTTTCCCTTTTTGACAGGCATCACACAAACCATCCTTGGAAAACTCCACTTGTGGAATTCCTCTAGCAAGATCTTTCCTTACCAAATCATTCATAACTTTAAAGTTCAGATGAGATAATTACTTGTGCCATAGCCAACTTTCATCCTTGCTTGCTTTGCTGAAAAGACAAGTGATGGTGTCTGGACTTGTGCTACTAAAGTCAGCAATGTACACATTCCCTCTTCTGAATCCAGTCATTACCACATTGTTGTTTCCTCCTTTAGAAACAACACAGGCTTCTTTTGAGAAAGTAACTAAAAATCCTTTGTCACAAAGTTGACTGATACTAAGCAAATTGTGCTTAAGACCATCCACCAATGCAACCTCATCTATGATGACATTCTCTTTTGAAATCAAGCCATATCCCTTTGTGTAGCCTTTGCTGTCATCTCCAAAAGCAATACAAGGGCCAGCTCTTTCCTGAAACTCTGTGAGCAGGGTAGAATCACCAGTCATGTGTCTTGAACAACCACTATCCAAGTACCAAAGATTCCTTTTGTCTCCCTGCACACAATGAAACCAAATCAAGTTGATTTTGGTACCCAAGTTTCCTTGGGTCCTGTTTTGTTAGCCTTTGCTTTTCCTTTTATATCATTTTTCACCTTGGGCTCAGATTGATTTAAATCAACTTTTACTCTTGGTGTTGATTTCTGATTGTTGCTCACATTTTCATTTACAGCATGCATATTTGAAGGAACACACATATTATTCATATTCCATGGCATTTGTGGCATACTAAACATATTCATGTATGGATTAGGCACAAATGGCATGCTGGCATATGGATTTTGAAATTGTGCATATGGAGCAAACATGTTAGGCATAACAGGCATTGTAGGCATAGAACTATTCATTGCAGGCTTGGGAATTTTCATTTTAACAGTCTTCTTAACAGATTTGCAGTTAGTAGATAAATGACTAACACTTCCACAATTGACACAAGTCTTTCTAGGAGCATATTTATCAGGTGTGTAATTGTTGTGTTTGTTAATTCCTACTTTGCCATTCCTGTTATTCCTTTTATTTCCCTTAGCCTCAATTTGAACATTCTCTATCTTATCTTCCAATTGCTTGTTGGACAAGTGACCTACATTAGCTCTCTCAACAGGCTTCTCAACTTTCTTTGATTTACTAGACTCACCTTGAACAAAGTTCTTGGTGACAGGACCATACTTATTATTAAGTCTAGTGAGTTCATCTTTTCTTTTCTCTGTCAACGAAACACCCTGATCGGTTGATGGTTCATGTGTCAACGGAACATCGCATTCCGTTGACATATCAACCTTCAACAAATGATCATTGTTGTTTGTTGACTCTGTTTCTGAATCTAAGGCTTCACAAGCATACCCTAGTTTCTCTTTGTTCTTTTTCCATGATTGTTCACAGAAAGATTCCATACCTTACATTAATGATGTTGGTAGCAACATTCCTGGCATCTTTCCATTTAGCAATCACACTCTGTTCTATTTCTAGTTGTGTCTTAAGAATTTCTTCCCTTTGTAACACGTTCTCAAGTTCCTTCTTAGCATCCCTACTAACACATCTCATTTTCTCAAATTCAATGAGCTGTGCTTCTAACATTGCATTCCTATCACTTAAGAGCAAATTAGTCTCTTTAATTCTTGAATTCTCTTTGGTAAGTGATTTAAGAGTAACACGCAAATTATATAATACAGTAGACATTTCATTTACTGCACTATCGCATTCCTCTTTAGAAAGCTCAGAAAGATTAGTAATTGTTACCTGGTTGCTTGAGGAGCTTGCTTCCTGCTCATGATTGTTAGCCATAAGAGCCAAGTTGACATATTCAACATCATCATCAGAATCTTCACCATTACCAGTCCAATCATACTCCTGAGACATGAAAGCCTTTTCTTTTTGCTTGAGAAGTTCAAAGTATTTCTTTTTATAATCAACAGGCTCAAATTTCCTGTTGCTCTTCTCAATCTTGGGTTTTCTGCAGTCTCCAGCAAAGTGACCAAGCATTCCACAATTGAAACATTTAGATTTAAACTTTTCAATCCAGTTACTTTTGTTAGGTTGAAAGTCTCTCCTTGGTGGCCTTGCTTCTGAGTTTCTCTTGAACTTGAACTTAGAGAATTTTCTTGACAGAAAAGCAATGTGTTCATCAATCTCATCTAAGTCATCCAAGTTGGCTGGTTCTGGTTCTTCTTCTTCTGTCATCTTACCTTTACCCTTGCTGACATCACTTCTACAACTAGCTCGACTAGTTGTGGCCTTTGCAGCTTCTTCAGTGTCATCTTCCAGTTGGTTCACAGATGCAATCAATGCAATGGATCCACCCTTCTTCTGTACCTTTTCAATTTCCTCATCTTGCTCCATTTCCAGCTCATAAGTCTTCAATGTTCCATACAGCCTTTCAAGAGTGTAATCTTTGTACTCTTGAGTGTTTCTTAGAGAAACAGTCATAGGCTTCCATTCTTTTGGAAGAGCTCTTAGAAATTTAAGGTTTGAGTCCTTAGTTTGGTAGATTCTCCCATACAACTTTAATCCATTCAGAAGCTTTTGAAACCTACTAAACGTGTCATTTAGGGTTTCACCAGCCTTAAAGTGAAAGTGCTCATATTGTTGTATAAGGAGTTGCATTTTGTTCTCCCTTACTTGCTCAGTTCCTTCACATAGTGTTCTGACAGTGTCCCATACTTCTTTGGAGGTTGTACAGTTTATGACATTATCAAACATCTCTTGCTCCAAACCATTAAACAGAATGTTCATGGTTCTCTTATCTTTATGGATTTCTGCAAGATCTTCAATAGTCCATTCTGAGACAAGTTTTGGAATTTCTACGTCAGGAGTATCATCTGGCACTCCAACTCTAGATGCAAATTTCATGGGAACGTGTGGACCTTTCTCAATGCAGTCTACATATCTCTCATCCATAGACATGAGATGTAAATGCATCTTTACTTTCCAGTGAAAGTAATTGTCCTTATCAAGAACTGGTATCTTCACACCTGCATCCTTCTTCACCATGGTTTCTGTTTTGGTCTTGATCTTTAAACTTCTTGTATGTTAGAAGCTCGCTCTGATACCAATTGTTATTCCCAAATGACCTAACAGAATTGTAGAAGGGGGGGGTTGAATACAATTCTTGATATTTTCTTAAACTTAAAACACTGATAAAATAAAACTGAACTGAATAAACAAAAACACAAGATATAAATAATTCAGTTGGATTGTTTGATGATCCAACTGAAGTGTTTTTATTGCGGAAATAATCTGTGATACAAAAGTACACAGCTGCTCAGTTACAGAGTTGTAGAGAAGAATGCTCTCAAAGATAGCTAATACAAACTATTTGTTTTTCTTCTCTTACATCTTTCTAACTGCTACACTTGGTTATATATACCCAAGTTTACAATACTATTTTTGGCTACTCTAAAGTACACTAAAGATAACCGCCAATAGTTTGCTTTTCATCCCTTTGTCCAGTGGTCCTTGGAGATCCTTGCTTTTGTCTTCATGCTTATTATGATCACTCCCAAGAGCCCAATTGGAAACTGGGATGTTTCCTTATTCCCCATGTCCATTTTAATGGTTTCCAATGCAAAGTACACTTCCACATCACCTTTAGATCTGTTCAGTAAACTGTCACTATCACTTTGTCAACTATTCAGAAAAGCAATAATGATTCGTTGATAGCAGGGAGATGTGTTTCGTTGATAGCTTTATTCTTCATTCCATTGATGGTGTTACTCTCGTTTCGTTGATGAGTAAACTCCATACCGTTGATGGTGTATCTTTGTTTCGTTGATAGAGTAATCCTCATACCGTTGACATGTCTTCACTTAGGCAAAATTACAAGGCATAACATATTTACAATTAACCAACCTATTTTGCCTATCTAGTACTTAGTCAACATGACTTAGGAAACCTATCTAATACATACATCAAATGCATATCAAACTGTGAAGTATTGTACAGTGCAATTGCTACAACACTCATTCCGTTGATGAGCTTCCTGTCAACGAAACACTGCAAAGCATGCCATTTCGTTGACAGTTACAAAATAACTTAATACAAAATCTACTAAGTGTTTTTACAATTATCATCAAGAACAACATATTCCTAACATGATTGCATTTCTTCTACTGATAGGATTTAATCTTAGTTTTAGTTGTTGAAGCATAGATTGAATTTTATCAGTATTGCATTCAACCCCCCCTTCTGCAATACTCAAGGACCAACAACTGGTATCAGAGCAACAGATTGACATATAAATCTGAGATCATGACGAGTATACAGAAGTCGAGTAGTATCAAGATCCCAGCTTTTGATAAAGAGAACTACAATGTTTGGTAAAGAAAAATCTCACTGTTTATCAAAGCTGTGAATCCACTGTACGTTAGAATCCTCGAGAATGGTCCCTTTATTCCATAGAAAGAAATAGCAGCCTTGACCGTTGATGGTGTTGTTATTCCAGCACATTGGATTCCCAAGAAGCCATCCGAGTTCTTAGAGCCAGAAAAGGAAAAGATTGTTCTGGATGACTACTTACAACTCATTCTGCTTGACTCTCTCACATTGGATAAAGCCATGCGTGGGAATGTCATTGGATGCTCATCAGCCAAGGAAATTTGGAACAAAATCGAGCTGTTATGCGAAGGAAGTGAAGAGGTCAGGGAGAACCAAAGACAAATTCTTGTTTCTCAGTATGAAGCCTTCATGGAAAAGCCTAGTGAAGAACTTACTCAAATGTTTGAGAGATTTAGCAAACTTATCACTGAACTCCAGATTCATGATAAGTTCTATGAGAAGAAAAAAGTCAACCTTAAGTTCTTATTCACTCTTCCTGAGCATCTTGAGTACAAAGTCACTGCAATAAGAGAGGGAAGAGATCTGAAAAGTGTCTCTCTTGAAACTCTGTATGGTGTGCTCAAGTCATATGAGCTAGAACTCTTTCAGAATAGAGCTATACAAAGTGGATCAAAAGGAAAGATGGCCAATATGTCTGGTGCTCTTGTAGTTCATGAGCCAAAGATTACTCTGCCTAGTGAAGCAATACAAATCATTCATCCAACTCAAGTGTCTTCCTTAAAGATTGAAGAGGTGGTGGATGATGAGGAGAAAGTAGTGCTGCAACTGGATGATGTTGAAGATGAAGAATTCTACTCTATAGAGGAGATGGAAAAGATGGATAATCCAACCATGGCTTATATGGCAAAAATTTTAAAAATATAAGATTCAGAGGAAACAAGCCATATAAACCTCAAGGTCAAACATCAAAGTTCAGCAAAGGAAATTTCTCCAAGACTGCTGGCAATGCTACAAGAGGAGGATACAAAACTGGAATGGTGGATAGGTCTAAATTCAGATGCTACAACTACAATGAGCTTGGTCATTTTTCCACTGAATGCAGAAGGCGAAAGCAAAATCAGAAAATGGACAAAGGGTCAAGTGGACAGTACAAAAGAGGACAAGGAAGAGCCTATGTGGCTGAAGGTGGATGTTGGGATGAGTCTGATGAGGAAGAGGAAGAAGAATATGTGAACTTAGCCCTGATGGCTAAATCAGAGGATGAATCACCAAGTCCTTCAACTCAGGTACCTTCACTTGTCTTGCTTGATATGTCTAACACTGAATATAAGCAAACTCTTGAGGAATTGAGTGCAGAAATGTTCAATATCCATACTAGTTTAACTGCTGCTAATGAAGAAATAGCTAGGTTAACTAAGTTAAATGAATCACTCAGTTCTGAAAATGATTTGCTGTTACTTAAGACCAGTACATTGGACTCCGTAGCTCAGGAAAACTCAAGACTTAAAAATGATCTAGTATGTGCTAAGGAGGTAGATGAGTTCTTGAGAAAGGAAATAACTGAAAATGAATTTAAGCTTAAGGCATACAGAAACTCCTCTAGGTTGCTTCAGGATCTCAATGATAAGAACACTGAGAATCAGAAGGTAGGAGTAGGTTTTGAATATGGAAAAAGGTCTGGAAAGGAATCTGTGATTCTTGATTGTTCAACTGATGTTGCTGTCAAACCCCAAATCCTCAAAAAGGTTCATGTACCAAAATTCAAGATTGCTGAAGTTGATTTTGATGAGGAAGCTATGTTCATCAAACAACAGCTCCTTGATGAGGATGAAGGTGTTGACAACACAATTTTTGAAGGAAAAGATACTGTCACAACCCCCAAGACAGTAACTTTACCTAGCAATCTAACAGAATGTTCTGAAGATGCTGTCAGCAATGACAAGGCAGAATCTTCTAAAGATGTTGTCAAGAGAGTATCTAAGACAGTAACCTCGAAACCTACTGTCAAGACAGTGGATGTAAAAGGTACTGTCAAGAAAGACTCGACAACAACTTCTGAACATGCTGTCAACACAGATACTTTCAGATATAAGAACAGGAATGACAAAGTAGGAATTAACAAGGGTAACGGCTATGTTTATGTCAAGAATGCACCTAGGAAACTTTGTAATAACTGTGGCTCCTCACATCATCTGACTAATGTTTGTAAGAGACCATCTGAGACTAAAGTCCATGTGACTGAGGTTAAGGGTAACTTACACAGAACCCCCGTTATGCAAAGATCCTTGGATGTCTGTAATAACACTGATTGCATGCCCTGTAAAATTACTGCTATGAGTACTTGCTTCAATTTGCCCATTCTGTCAACAGATAAATGCTCCTACATGGACTTTGGTTAGACTTCTGAGCCTACTGTTAACAGTAAAAAGGCAACCCCCACTAAGAAAAATACCAAGTCTTATTCTAAACCAAAGTGGGTGGCAAAGGAAGTCGAACAGAACCTTTCTGATACTTTTGTTGATGTTGAAAATGAAGGAAACTCAGGTGTTACTAAGCTTGCAGGACCCAACAAGGATTGGGTAATATGTGCAACCTAAAAACAATTTGTTTTGGAGGGCAAGAAAAAGAAGCACGTCGTGTGGATCATTGACAATGGTTTCTCAAGACACATGATTGGTGATAAAGCCCAGCTTTCACATTTTGTGGAGAAAGCTGGCCCAATCATAACCTTTGGAGACAACAGCAAAGGTTACACAATGGGATATGGCTGTTTGGAATTTGGGAATGTTGTCATAAATGACATTGTACTTGTTGATGGACTAATGCACAACCTCCTGAGTGTCAGCCAATTCAGTTTCAGAGGATTCAAGGTTGACTTTGACACTTTGGTGTGTAATATCTATCACAAGAAGGACAGAAGACTTTCTCTGAAGGGAGTAAGGAAAGGAAGCCTATTTGTTGCAGACTTAAGCTCAACAAAGAAGGATAAACTTTACTGTTTCTACAGCAAAGCCACTGTTGGTGACAACATGCTTTGGCACAGGAAACTCTCACATCTCAACTTCAAGACAATGAATATGCTGATGAAGAAGGAACTGGTGAGAGGACTACCTCAATAGGAATTCTGCCAAGAAGGACTGTGTGAGGACTGTCAAATAGGAAAACTTAGAAGATCTGTGCACAAGTCAAAGCATGTTAACACCAACACTGATCCACTCAAGCTAATTCATATGGATCTCTTTGGCCCAGTTAATGTTCCATCTCTGGCAAGAAAGAAATATGCACTGGTAATGGTGGATGATTACTCTAGGTTCACTTGGGTGAAGTTTCTAGAGTCCAAAGATGAAGCTGCTCAAGTTATCATTGATCACATAAGGGTTCTTGACAGAACTCCAAATATAAAAGTTCAAATACTGAGGAGTGATAATGGTACTGAGTTCAGAAATGCCTTACTAGGGAACTTTAGCAAGGATGGAGGCATTGTTCAACAATTTTCTGCTGCAAGGACACCCCAGCCATATGGTGTTGTAGAAAGGAAGAACAGGACTCTGATTGAAGCTGCTAGGACTATGTTGCATGATGCTAAATTACCAACATACTTATGGGCCGAAGCTATCAACACAGCTTGTTACACACAGAACAGAACTATAAGCAACAAGACTCATGGAAGCACCCCGTACCATCTGTTGACTGAGAAGAAGCCTATTGTCAAATACTTTAATGTATTTGGAAGTAAGTGTTTCATGATGAAGGACAACCATGAAAAGAAAGGAAATTTTGATGCCAAACCTTATGAAGGCATCATCATGGGTTATGGAATAGAAAGGACTGATTATAGAGTCTATGTCATAGAACACATAACAATTGAAGAAAGTGTGAATGTCACATTTGATGAAACCAAGATTCCAGGGCTGCATGAAGATGGTCATGTTGCCCAGTAATAAACAATTGTAGAAGGGGGGTTGAATACAATTGTATAAGATTCTCGACATAATAATATATGAATCACAAATATGAAAAAATGATAACAGCTTTATTAAATCTGATATAAAACTGTTACAAACTCTCTCAAGAAATTATGATTTTCTTGAGAGCTGCTAGGTTACAAAGATACTCGTGTATGAGATCGATTATGTTCTCGTACCTCTGTCACATAAATCAAAACCTAAAACTGTGTTTATATACTACACAGCTTCTCTATCAATGATAAGTCCTAATCAATTACAAAGATTGAAACCTATCCTTAATCGATAGCTTCATTACTACAAACCAGGAACCGACAGAATAACCTTCCTTATTTAACTAGACTCCAAATATAACTCGAAGTAGGAATCCTGATCAGCTTCCAGTCCTGATGATCAATCCTGATCCCAGTCCTGATATTCATCCTGATCCTGACGACCATGCAATCCTGATCAGTTGAAGTCTAGATCTTGACGATCATTGAATCCTGATATAAAAATCTCCCCCAATCTCATACTTTGTGAAATAAAGTATAGATTCCTAAGATTCAATGATGTCAAAAACATATTTACAAAATGTACAAGTATCTTCAGTAGCAACTTATCTGTTTAAATTCTTTGATAGAACAGATTCATCTTCAAGAAGTTGGATAACAAGTTTTGTTAGATCAGAATTCAATGATCGTCAGGAGCTAGACTCAACTGATCAGGATTGCTGACGTCATCAGGATTACATGGTCGTTAGGATCAAGATACATATCAGGATTGGGATCAGGATTGATCATCAGGACTGGAAGCTGATCAGGATTCCTACTTCGAGTTATATTTGGAGTCTAGTTAAACATGGAAGTTTATTCTGTCGGTTCCTGGTTTGTCGAATGTAGCTATCAATTATGGATAGGTTTCAATCTTTGTAATTGATTAGGACTTATCATTGATAGAGAAGCTGTGTAGTATATAAACACAGTTTTGGTTTCGATTTATTAAAGAGAATATAATCGATTAGCAGCTCTCAAGAACATAGAATTTCTTGAGAGAGTTTTTGTAAGCTAGCAGCTCTCAAGAACATCAGAATTTCTTGAGAGAGTTTGTAACAGTTTTATATCAGATTTAATAAAGCTGTTATCTTTCTTTCATATTTGTGATATATACATTAAGAAGTCGATTATCTTATACTATTGTATTCAACCCCCCTTCTACAATAGATTATTACTGGGCAACAATTGGTACCAGATCAAACTGATTGAATTCCGAATCAGAAACGATCTAAAGATGTCGACAACCAAGTATGAAAGCATGAAGATTCCCATCTTTAAGAAATCAGAATATCCAACATGGAGGGTAAAGATGCTGATGTACCTGGAGGCTATGGATCCTGACTATTTGGATAGGATTCGTGATGGACCATATATTCCTACAAGGATTGTAGAACGAACACATACAGTACCTGAACATTATGTGGTCAAGGCCAAAAGTGAATGGACTCTAGAAGAAAAAGCTCATGTACTCAGGGAACCAAAGATAAAGAATATCTTGCACAGTAGTCTTGATGCTGTCATGTCAAATAGAGTGATTGCATGCAAGTCTTCAAAAGAAATCTGGGATACTTTGGAAACTCAGTGCCAGGGATCTGCATCTGTCAAGAAAAACAGAAGGGCTCTTTTGATTCAAGAATATGAACAATTTGATGCAAGACCTGATGAGAGCCTAACTGATCTATATGATAGATTTCTGACACTATTGAACAGTTTATCTTTAGTTGACAAGGAATATGAAACTGAAGATTCAAACACCAAGTTTCTAAGAGCTTTACCTGAAGAATGGGACACTCAGACCTCGATCATTAGACATCAGTATGATCTTAACACTGTGTCTCTTGATGAAGTCTATGGAATGCTAAAAACTCATGATCTTGAAGTCCAACAGAGAAAGAACAAGAAAAGCAGCAAGGCAAAATCAATTGCTTTGAAAGCAGAGGCTAAATCAAAAAGAAAAGCTATGGAGGTCTCTAGAAGTAAAACAAGAATAGTTGAGTCAGATCCTGATGACTCTTCATCAGATACTGATGGCAATCCTGATGCCAATACTGATGATGATTCTTCTGACTCAGACATGGAAGAGATGGTTGCTATGATTGTCAGAAACTTCAGAATGATGAAGTTCAGGAAGAATATAAGACAAGGCAACTTTCAGAAAAAGGCTTTCAATCCAAACAAAGATAAGTATATCAAAAAGGACAGCAAGGGTAGCAAATTTGACAAGTCAAAGGTTAGATGCTACAAGTGCAATGGTATGGGTCACTTTGCTTCTGAGTTCAAGAAGACAAAGGCACTTATCACATCAAGCAAGGATTGGATGGACTCTTCCTCAGAATCTGATACTGAGGTGGTCAACTATGCTCTAATGGCCAACGCTGATGTAATTTCTGCTCCTGATGATAAGGTACTAAATACTATCTTTGATTTTGATACTGATAATGCTTCTGAGTTAAGACGTTTTCTAAAGTCATTACATATTAGCTTTAGAAGTCAAACTGCTGAAAATACTAGGATCTTATCTGAGATGTCTGAACTTAGAAAAAAGAATGATATATTAGAAGCTGAATTTTCTCGTATGCAAGAAGTACAAAAAGAATGTGATAATGTTAAACACATGTATATAGAGATTAAATCTAAATGTACTTCTCTTGAAAAGGAACTTGAATTTGCGAATGAGAAAATCAGAACCTGGACAGACTCTGGTAGGAAATTTCATGAGATTAATACCTCTAAGAATTGGAAAGAGTGTCTAGGATATAAGTCAGATGAGGATAAGAAATTGAAAGAGAAAATTGTCATTGATGAGACAGTCAGTCCAAAGACCTATAGACATGTCATAGACGCAACCAAATCTAAGATTACTCCTGTTAATTTTGTTTTTGGTAAGGATTCCAATTCTACTTTTGAAAAGGGATCTACCTCTACTCAAGGAATTAAAATTATAAAGTCTAAACCTGTCATGAATAAAGTCTTTAAGAATGTAGGTCTATTGTCTCAGAAACAGCTTAAGGATAAAATCTGTGAGGTGACAGATAAGAAAAAGGAAGCTACTGTTAAGAGAAACAGGAATGGTAAAGTTGGGATCAACAAAGAGAATGGTTACAAATATATCCCAAATGCACCTAGAAAGTGTTGCTTTAACTGTGGTAACTCTAATCATCTTGCTATTGATTGTAAGAAGAGTAAGAAGAAGATTGCTGATATTTCTAAGTCTGATGTTAGGAATAGATCAGTATTTTATAAACCACAGAAGTCATGTTTTCATTGTGGTAGTATATGGCATTCTATTTATACTTGTAAAGATTATCATGAGTTGTACTATAACTTTTATGATCCATTGCCTAAAGTTGATAAAAATAGTGCAAACTCTGGTAGCATTAAGAATGTCAAGTTGGAACATGCTTTTGTTAATACTGATACTGACAAAGCAAATCCTGATGGAGTAAATCCTGTCAGGACTGCTAAGGTCAGAAAGTCTTCTGCTGTGAAAGTTAATAAATTGCATGGAAAAGGAACCCAACAAGTATGGGTTCCTAAATGTTCTAACTAGTGTGTTTCTATTCTGATTGCAGGGTAAAAAGAAAAATGTGTTAGTCATGGATAGTGGATGTTCTGTGCACATGACTGGAAACAAAGCCCTGTTATCAAAATATGAGGAAAAAGCTGGCCCAACTATGTCTTATGGAGATGGCAACATTGGACAAACTTTGGGATATGGCAATATAATCATTGGAAATGTCATCATTGAAAAAGTAGCTCTAGTGAAGGGACTAAAACACAACTTGTTAAGTATTAGTCAAATCACTGACAGAGGTTATCATGTCAACTTCTATTCCACACATTGTGAAGTAGTCAGTAAAGCAACATGAAAGATAGAACTGACTGGCTACAGGCATGGTAACATATATGAAGCCAACATTCAATCAAATACTGATGACTCCCCTACATGTCTGATCAGTAAAGCATCAGTAGATGAAATTTGGAATTGGCACAAGAAGCTTTCTCATCTCAACTTCAGCAATATCAATGAGTTGGTTAAGAAAGATTTAGTGAGAGGATTACCAAAAGTGTTATATACTCCTGATGGACTCTGTGATGCATGTCAGAAAGCAAAACAAAGAAGGACATCATTCCAGAGTAAATCAGAATCCTCTATTGAAGAACCATATGACATGCTACATCTTGATCTATTTGGTCCAGTCAACATCATGTCCATCAGTAAGAAAAGGTACACTCTTGTAATTGTTGATGAATATTCTAGATTCACCTGGGTGTATTTTCTGCACAGAAAAGATGAGACTCCTGAAGTTCTGTTGGATCATGTGAGAATGATTGAGACAACCACAAAGTACAAAGTCAAGATACTGAGAAGTGATAATGGTACTGAATTTAAGAATTCAAAGATGGAAGAGTTCTGCAAATACAAAGGAATCATTCAACAATTCTCTGCTCCTGGCACACCTCAGCAAAATGGAGTAGTTGAAAGGAAAAATAGAACTCTTATTGAAGCTGGCAGAACTATGTTGGAAGATGCAAAATTACCTATATATCTCTGGGCAGAAGCAGTCAACACAGCATGCTATACTCAAAATCTCACATTAATCAACAGACATGGTGTTACTCCTTATCAGTCACTCAAGGAAAAGAAACCAAGTCTGAAGCATCTGCATATGTTTGGCTGTAAATGTTTTGTTCTCAGAACTCATCCTGAACAGCTAGGGAAATTTGAAACAAAGGCTGATGAAGGAATTTTCATAGGCTATCCTGCATCAAGAGCCTTCAGAGTTTTTAATTTGAGGACAAGGACTATCATGGAGTCAATACATGTATCTTTTGAAGACAAGAAGATAGCTGGAATCAATGAAGACTCTCATGATAGATTGATTTTTGAAAATGAAGCTACCAAGGAACCTGAAGAAAGTAAATCAGATACTGTCAATACATCAGATCCTGATGGGTCACCAGATCCTGATGTCTCACCAGATGCTGATGGTGCAAATGCTGATGATGCAATCAATAGTGATACTTCTAGTAGTGCTAATGTTGAGGGGGGGCAACATCATTCTACTACAAGTTCAGAGTCAACTCAATCATCAGGACAGAATTCTTCAGATACTGATTCAAGTGATGATCCTGATAACTTATCAGGAGGACATATCAATAATTCAGGGGGAGCTTCAAGACAAGCAAGTTCTTCAAATCAAGATAACACCAATCCAGGTAGAGAGCATCTACGTCAAGAAACAATTTAACACCAGCAAGGAAATGGACTGCAAGTCATACTCCTGATTTGATCATTGGGGATCCTGATGCAGGTGTTCAAACAAGAAGTGCAACTCAAAATGAATGTCTATACAATAACTTTCTATCCAAGGAGGAGCCAAAGAAAGTTGAAGATGCACTTAAATATGCTGATTGGGTTACTGCAATGCAAGAGGAACTGAATGAATTTGAAAGAAATGAAGTCTGGAAACTGGTACCAAGACCAAAGAATAGATCAATTGTTGGTACAAAGTGGATTTTCAAGAACAAGACTGATTCTGATGGAGTAATAATCAGAAACAAAGCAAGACTAGTTGCAAAGGGGTATTCTCAACAAGAGGGAATTGATTATGATGAAACTTTTGCTCCTGTTGCAAGACTAGAAGCCATCAGGATATTTCTTGCTTACGCAGCACATAAGAAATTCAAGGTTTTCCAGATGGATGTTAAAAGTGCTTTCTTAAATGGAGAACTGGAGGAAGAAGTCTATGTTCAGCAACCTCCTGGTTTCATTGATCCTAAATATCCAGATCATGTTTACAGATTGGATAAGGCACTTTGTGGACTAAAGCAAGCTCCAAGAGCATGGTATGAAACTTTAGCTCTATTCTTACTGGAAAGTGGATTCAAAAGAGGTGCTATTGATAAAACTCTATTTTATTTGAATCATGGTAAGGACTTGTTGTTAGTTCAGATTTATGTTGATGATATCATTTTTGGGTCAACAAACAATAAGCTTTGTGAAAAGTTTTCCAAGCTTGTGCAGTCAAGATATCAAATGAGCATGATGGGAGAAATGAGTTACTTTCTTGGTCTTCAAGTTAAACAGACTGATGAAGGGATTTTTATCAATCAGTCTAAATATACAAGGAATTTATTGACAAGGTTTAACATGCAAGATAGTTCTCCCGCTACAACTCCCATAGCTACAGCTACCAAACTTGATCCTGATCAAGGTGCTGAGGTAGATGCAACTCACTACAGAGGAATGATTGGCTCATTATTGTATCTCACTGCAAGTAGACCAGATATCATGTTTGCAACCTGTCTGTGTGCAACATTTCAAGCAAAACCTAGAGAACCCCATCTGATTGCAGTCAAAAGAATTTTCAGATATCTCAAAGGCACTTCTTCTCTTGGCCTTTGGTATGCAAGGGAATCCGATTTTGGGTTGTGTGGTTATTCAGATGCTGATTTTGCAGGATGCAAAATAGACAGGAAAAGTACTTCAGGAAGCTGTCAGTTTTTGGGTGGAAGACTAGTTTCATGGTTCAGTAAAAAAGCAAAAATCCATTTCCACTTCAACTGCAGAAGCTGAGTACATTGATGCAGGAAGTTGTTGTGCTCAGATAATGTGGATGATCCCTTCAGTTTATCAACATAAATATCAACCACAGTAGATAAATGAAGGGATCATCCACATTATTTGAGCACAACAGCTTCCTGCAGCAATGTACTCAGCTTCTGCTGTTGAAGTTGAGATAGACTTTTGATTCTTACTAAACCATGAAACTAGTCTTCCACCCAAAAACTGACAGCTTCCTGAAGTACTTTTCCTGTCTATTTTGCATCCTGCAAAATCAGCATCTGAATAACCACACAAACCAAAATCTGATTCCCTTGCATACCAAAGACCAAGTGAAGGAGTGCCTTTGAGATATCTGAAAATTCTTTTAACTGCAATCAGATGAGGTTCCCTAGGTTTTGCTTGAAATCTTGCACACAGACATGTTGCAAACATGATATCTGGTCTACTTGCAGTAAGATACAATAAAGAGCCAATCATTCCTCTGTAGTGAGTTACATCTACCTCAGTACCTTGATCAGGATCAAGTTTGGTAGCTGTAGCAATGGGAGTACTTGCAGTAGCACAATCTTCCATGTTAAACCTTTTCAACAAATTCTTTGTGTATTTTGACTGATTGATAAAAATGCCATCATCAGTCTGTTTAACTTGAAGACCAAGAAAATAACTCATTTCTCCCATCATGCTCATTTGATATCTTGACTGCATAACTTTTCACACAGCTTATTGTTTGTTGACCCAAAAATGATATCATCAACATAAATCTGAACTAAAAGCAGATCCTTGCCATGATTCAAATAAAATAGAGTTTTGTCAATAGTACCTCTTTTGAATCCACTTTCTAGTAAGAACTGAGCTAAGGTTTCATACCATGCTCTTGGAGCTTGCTTTAGTCCATAAAGTGCTTTATCCAATCTATAAACATGATTTGGATATTTAGGATCAATGAAACCAGGAGGTTGTTCAACATATACTTCTTCCTCTAGTTCACCATTTAAGAAAGCACTTTTCACATCCATCTGGAAAACCTTGAATTTCTTATGAGCTGCATATTCCAGAAAAATCCTGATGGCTTCTAGTCTTGCAACAGGAGCAAAAGTTTCATCATAGTCAATTCCTTCTTGTTGAGAATACCCCTTTGCAACTAGTCTTGCTTTGTTTCTGATAATTACACCATATGAATCAGTCTTATTTTTAAAAATCCATTTTGTACCAACAATTGACCTGTTCTTTGGTCTTGGCACCAGTTTCCAGACTTCATTCCTTTCAAATTCATTCAATTCTTCTTGCATTGCAGTAACCCAATCAGCATCTTTGAGTGCATCTTCAACTTTCTTTGGCTCCTCCTTTGACAAAAAGTTGTTATATAGACATTCATTTTGAGTTGCACTTCTTGTCTGAACACCTGCATCAGGATCTCCAATTATCAAATCAGGAGTATGACTTGCAGTCCATTTCCTTGCTGGTGGTAAGTCATTCCTTGATGTAGATGCTCCCCCTGGATTGGTGTTATCTTGAGTAGAAGAATTTGATTCATTAGAAGCTCCCCCTGAAGTATTACTATCTCCTCCTGATGAATTATCAGGATCATCATTAGAATCAGTATATGAAGAATTTTGTCCTGATGATTGAGTTGACTCTGAACTTGTAGTAGAATGTTGTTGCTCCCCCTCAACATTTGCACTACTTGATGTATTACTATTATTTGCATCACCAGAGTTAGCACCATCAGTAATTGGTGTGACATCAGGATTTGATGGATCATCAGGATCTGATTCATTTTTTTTCAGGTTCCTTGGAAACTTCATTTTCAAAAATCAATCTGTCATGTGAGTCTTCATTCAATCCAATCATCTTCTTATCATCAAAAGATACATGTATTGACTCCATGACAGTCCTTGTTCTCAAGTTAAAAACTCTAAAGGCTCTTGATGCAGGATAGCCTATGAAAATTCCCTCATCAGCCTTTGTTTCAAATTTCCTAGCTGTTCAGGATGAGTTCTGAGAACAAAACATTTACAGCCAAACACATGCAGATGCTTCAAACTTGGTTTCTTTTCCTTGAGAGATTGATAAGGAGTAACACCATGTATGTTTATCAATGTGAGATTTTGTGTATAGCATGCTGTGTTGACTGCTTCTGCCCAGAAATATGTAGGTAATTTAGCTTCTTCCAACATAGTTCTGCCAGCTTCAATAAGAGTTCTATTTTTCCTTTCAACTACTCCATTTTGCTGAGGTGTGCTAGGAGCAGAGAATTGTTGAATAATTCCTTTGTATTTGCAGAACTCTTCCATATTTGAATTCTTGAATTCAGTACCATTATCACTCCTCAGTATCTTGACTTTGTACTTTGTGGTTGTCTCAATCACTCTCATGTGATCCAACAGTATTTCAGGAATTTCATCTTTTCTGTGCATAAAGTACACCCAGGTGAATCTAGAATATTCATCAACAATTACAAGAGTGTACCTTTTCTTACTGATGGACATAATGTTGACTAGACCAAATAGATCAAGATGCAGCATGTGATATGGTTCTTCAATAGAGGATTCAGATTTACTCTTGAATGATGTCCTTCTCTGTTTAGCTTTTTGACATGCATCACAGAGTCCATCAGAAGTATATAACACTTTTGGCAATCCTCTAACTAAATCTTTCTTAACCAACTCATTGATATTGCTGAAGTTGAGATGAGAAAGCTTCTTGTGCCAATTCCAAATTTCATCTACTGATGCTTTACTGATCAGACATGTAGGGGAGTCATCAGTATTTGATTGAATGTTGGCTTCATATATGTTACCATGCCTGTAGCCAGTCAGTTCTATCTTTCATGTTGCTTTACTGACTACTTCACAATGTGTGGAATAGAAGTTGACATGATAACCTCTGTCAATGATTTGACTAATACTTAACAAGTTGTGTTTTAGTCCCTTCACTAGAGCTACTTTTTCAATGATGACATTTCCAATGATTATATTGCCATCTCCCAAAGTTTGTCCAATGTTGCCATCTCCATAAGACATAGTTGGGCCAGCTTTTTCCTCATATTCTGATAACAGGGCTTTGTTTCCAGTCATGTGCACAGAACATCCACTATCCATGACTAACACATTTTTCCTTTTTCCCTTATCATCAGGAATAGCAGTATCATCAGTATTGGCCATTAATGCATGCATAGTTGACCACCTCAGTATCAGATTCTGAGGAAGAGTCCATCAAATCCTTGCTTGATGTAATGAGTGCCTTTGTCTTCTTGCACTCACTATCAAAGTGACCCATACCATTACACTTGTAGCATCTAACCTTTGACTTGTCAAATTTGCTACCCTTGCTGTCCTTTTTGATGTTCTTGTCTTTGTTTGCATTGAAGGTCCTTTTCTGGAAGTTGCATTGTCTCCTAGCCTTCCTGAACTTCATCTTTTTGAAGCTTCTGACTATCATAGCAACCATCTCTTCAATGTCTAGTCAGAAGAGTCATCATCAGTATTGGCATCAGGATTGCCATCAGTATCTGATGATGAGTCCAGGATCTGACTCAACTATTCTTGTTTTCCTTCTAGAGACCTCCATAGCTTTTCCTTTTGATTTATCCTCTGCTTTCAAAGCAATATATTTTGCCTTGCTGCCTTTCTTATTCTTTCTCTGTTGAACTTCAAGATCATGAGTTCTTAACATTCCATAGACTTCATCAAGAGACACAGTGTTGAGATCATACTGATGTCTAATGATCGAGGTCTGAGTATCCCATTCTTCAGGTAAAGCTCTTAGAAACTTTGTGTTTAAATCTTCAGTTTCATACTCCTTGTCAACTAAAGATAAACTGTTTAGAAGTGTCAGAAATCTATCATATAAATCAGTTAGGCTCTCATCAGGTCTAGCATCGAATTGTTCATATTCTTGAATCAAAAGAGCCCTTCTGTTCTTTTTGACAGATGTAGATCCATGGCATTGAGTTTCCAAGGTATCCCAGATTTCTTTAGCAGACTTGCATGCAATCACTCTGTTGGACATGACAACATCAAGACTACTGTGCATGATGTTCTTTATCTTTGGTTCTCTGAGTACATGAGCTTTTTCTTCTGGAGTCCAGTCACTCTTCGCCTTGACCACATAATGTTCAGGTACAGTGTCTGTTCGTTCTACAATCCTTGTAGGTATATATGGTCCATCACGAATCCTGTCCAAATAGTCAGGATCCATAGCCTCCAGGTACATTAACATCTTTACCTTCCATATTGGATATTCAGATTTCTTCAGGATGGGAATTTTCATGCTTTCATACTTTGTTGTCGACATCTTAGATCGTTTCTGATTCAAATTAAATCAGTTTGCTCTGATACCAATTGTTGCCCAGTAATAAACAATTGTAGAAGGGGGGTTGAATACAATTGTATAAGATTCTCGACTTAATAATATATGAATCACAAATATGAAAGAATGATAACAGCTTTATTAAATCGGATATCAAACTGTTACAAACTCTCTCAAGAAATTCTGATGTTCTTGAGAGCTGCTAGGTTACAAAGATACTCGTGTATGAGATCGATTATGTTCTCGTACCTCTGTCACATAAATCGAAACCTAAAACTGTGTTTATATACTACACAGGTTCTCTATCAATGATAAGTCCTAATCAATTACAAAGATTGAAACCTATCCTTAATCAATAGCTTCATTACTACAAACCAGGAACCGACATAGTAACCTTCCTTATTTAACTAGACTCCAAATATAACTCGAAGTAGGAATCCTGATCAGCTTCCAGTCCTGATAATCAATCCTGATCCCAGTCCTGATATTCATCCTGATCCTGACGACCATGCAATCCTGATGACGTCAGCAATCCTGATCAGTTGAAGTCTAGATCCTGATGATCATTGAATCCTGATCTAACAGGTCAAATGCAGACCCTTATATTTGAAAATCAGGGGTACCTGGAAGAAGAAGAAATTATTGATGAAGAACCCAGCTTTACTCAAACTGTTGATGTTGAGAAAGATGTTGTCAATGTTGATCAAACTCTAGCTCAGTCACAAACCATTTCAACCAATCTTCAAAATGATGGTGACTCTGGAGTTAATGAAGAGCATGGTGAAGACAATTGCACTGGTAAAGACTCATTTCCTCAAAGTGAAGTCAATCCACCAGTTCAACAAAGAAGCTTGCCCAGATCTACAAGATGGAATAATGATCACAATAATGATCTAATCATTGGTGATCCTTCCTCTGGGGTGAGAACTAGGAACAATGTCTCTGCTGATAGAATGTTCTCATGCTTTCTGTCTCAAATGGAACCAAAGACAATTGATGAAGCATTGTTGGATTCTGACTGGGTGATTGCTATACAAAAAGAACTTAACCAGTTTGAAAGAAACAATGTATGGAAGCTGGTTCCAAGACCTAAAGGTAAATTAGTCATTGAGACAAAGTGGGTCTTCAGGAACAAGTTGGATGAAAATGGAATGGTGACAAGAAATAAGGCAAGGCTAGTGGCAAAAGGTTACTGTCAACAGGAAGGAATAGACTATGATGAGACTTTTGCACCTGTTGCCAGACTTGAAGCCATAAGGATCTTTCTAGCCTTTGCTGCACACTATAACTTCAAGGTGTTTCAAATGGATGTCAAAAGTGCCTTTCTAAATGGAGAGTTGAAGGAAGAAGTGTATGTTGAACAGGCACCTGGCTTAGAAGATGCTGAAATGTATAACTTTGTTTACAAACTGTTCAAAGCACTATATGGGCTGAAACAAGCTCCTAGAGCTTGGTATGATACACTTTCCACCTTTCTATTGGAGAATCAGTTTACAAGAGGTGTAGTAGATAAGACTCTGTTCTACAAGCATCATGGTAAGGACATCATTTTGGTGCAAATCTATGTTGATGACATTATTTTTGGATCTTCAAATGAGAAGCTATGTGACAAGTTTTCATCTCTAATGAGAAACAAGTATGAGATGAGCAAGATGGGAGAACTGTCATTCTTCCTTGGTCTACAAGTTCTTCAAAAGGATGATGAAATCTTCATCTGTCAAGCCAAATATGTCAAGGAACTTCTCAAAAAGTTCAACTTAGAAGATTCTTATCACCTGCCAAGACCCCCATTTCTACATCAACTAATCGGGATCTTGACCCCAAGGGAAAGAAAGTGGACTCTAGTGCTTACAGAGGCATGGTGGGATCACTTCTCTATCTAACTGCTAGCAGACCCGACATAATGTTTGCTACATGTCTCTGTGCAAGATTCTAAGTTGATCCAAAGGAGTCACACTTAGTTTCTATCAAGAGGATTTTTAGATATCTAAAGGGCACTCCTAATCTAGGCCTTTGGTATCCTAAAAATACTGGATTTGAGCTTATTGTGTATTCTAACTCAGATTATGCTGGATGTAGAATTGACAGAAAAAGCACAACAGGTAGTTGTCAATTTCTTGGTGGAAGACTGGTGTCATGGTTTAGCAAGAAGCAACACTCAGTTTCTACATCAACTGCAGAAGCTGAATATATTGCAGCTGGAAGTTGCTGTGCACAAATTCTGTGGATGAAGAATCAGCTACTGGACTATGGACTAGTGTTGAGAAACATTCCTATCTACTGTGATAACACTAGTGCCATTGCCATCTCAGACAATCCTGTTCAACACTCTAGGACAAAGCACATTGATATTAGACATCACTTTATAAGAGAGCATGTTGAAAGAGGAATTGTGAAACTGATCTATGTCCCAACAGAAAAGCAACTTGCAGACATCTTCACTAAACCATTGAATGAAGCCACCTTTAACAGGTTGGTAAGTGAATTGGGAATGCTTAATCTGTTATGTTAACTTACTAGTGTTTACATTTGCAATATCTAAATGCAGCTTGTGACAGTAACTTTCAAGTTGCTATCATGAGAAGTTACTGTCCACTTAGTCTTTACTCTTTTAGACAGCATGTTTTCTATGAATTTGCTAAATTGAATTTTGTGCTAGTCGTCTTGTAAGATATGAGATTTTGTGTGTCAACTAGAAAAACCTCAAAGTTTGATATATTTGGTCAAAGGTTTTACTTTGATTGGCTGTATGTGTGTTAATTCTTAGATTAGTGGAGGACATGAATCTTAATTGCTTTATGTGGTAGTTGTATGAGTATTCCAAACTGTTGACTGTTTACCTTACCATTCACCAAATATGCCTATAAAATGAACTCTAGGTCATATTAGTGTTTCTTAAGAAAAAGGTTAAATGGAAAATAAAGTAGGAATCGAGTATAGACCCAAGATTCAGTGTGGTTCTCCACACAAAGAAGAGGTTGAAAAACTGTTTGATCAGTTAGAGGACATTCTCGATGAAGAAGAAAGAGAAAGAGGCTGCTGTCAAAGCCAGTGAAGAGGCTAAATGGAAGGAGCAAGAAGAAGAACTTCAAAAGCTTCTCAAGAAGTAAAGAAGCACTGAAGAAGAAACTCGTTCAGAAGTTTTAGGATTAGTTAATAAAATCATGGAATCTTAATTTGTAATTTCATTTTGCTAAGATGATTTTATTAATAAAACTGATTCTATTATTTCTACTATTTCTTGCTTTATGTTGTTTGTATTTGTGTTAATTATCTGATTACTCTGTTGTGCATGATACCCAGCTTTCAATTGAATATCTGTGAATGGGTTTATTGAGTTAAGTACATTAATGACAACATCCATTAAAATTCATGATAGTTACTGTTTTCCTCAAACGTTACTGTCATAAAAAAAGTAACTATCACGGAATTTCATGACAGTTAGTTTCTTGACAGCAGTGAATAACATACTGTCAAGAGTTTTAAAAGATACTGTCATTAAAGTACTTAACTATGACAGTAAGTTTCTCGCGACAATGCTACTGTCAAGACAAACCTGCTGTCATCACCCAAATGTCTCTAACAGTTTGTTTAAGCACACAGGGTACTGTCAATAAAAGTGGACCGTTAAAATTGCTAACTCAACCTCCACGTTGACAGAAATTAAAGGGAGTAACCCACGTGGTGGTGTTACTGGGTAATAGCACGATTCCAAATATCCCCTTTTTCAGCATAACGCTTGAACTACCCTTTATACAACAGTTAATCAGATAATATCAAACCCGACACAGAACAACCAAAAGCAAAACAACTTTCTTCTCTATTTCTCTCTCTACTCACTTAACTCATTCTCTTTCCCCTTTCATACCAACAATGGCACCTAAACAATCAATTTCTCAGACTAACTTTGCTGGCATCTATTCACCAAATGATGTTAGTGAAGAATTCAAAGGACTTGTTTCTTTCCTGAATAAGTCCTATCTTGGTTCTGTTATTAC
Source organism: Heracleum sosnowskyi (assembly GCA_030848705.1). Classification (NCBI taxonomy): domain Eukaryota; kingdom Viridiplantae; phylum Streptophyta; class Magnoliopsida; order Apiales; family Apiaceae; genus Heracleum; species Heracleum sosnowskyi. The sequence goes on along the minus strand of CM061240.1, from coordinate 60,783,284 downwards.
TTCAACTCATGTTCTTGACCTAGACAGAATTGAAAACTTCTGGGAGTCAGCTGTTGCTCAGGGAGATGGAGACCATACCACCATCAAATTCAAAATTAAAGAGCACAGTTACACTCTCACTATACAAGGCATCAATGCAGCTTTGGGAATTGTACTTGAACCAGGAAAGACTTACACAGAGCTTGCAAGTGATGAGACCTTAAAGAAGCTCTTTTTGAAAATTGGGTATTCAGGACCCATTCTTGAAGAGGGTACAACTAAGTGGTACCCATCTGGTGAGATGGACAAGAAGTATCTCAGAAAGGAATGGAGGATGGTACTTGATGCTATGGTGAAAGTGTTCTCTACAAAGACCACTGGTTGGAACGAGATTCCCACTTACATCAAGAAGCTCACACACTCTCTTTTCCATGGGTACAAAGTGGATGTTGGAAAGCTACTCATGGCACACCTCAAGGCTGCCATAGGTAAGAAGGTAAATCTCTATCCTTGATTTCTAATGTTTTGCATTAATTCTCTCTGTGATTTTGATGAAGATGCCCCTCGTACAGAGGTATGCAGCACTTTGAAAAGAAACACACACACAACTCTCACTTCACAGAATCTCAATGCACATATTCCACTTTGCTTCACTAAACACATGATTGATCAAGTGCCTAACCTTGATTTTCCATTGCCCTCTGGGCATGAAACCTTCTCTCTTAAGGATGAGGCTGGATTAGACCCAAATTCAGTCAACCCACATTCTACACCATACATTCAGCGTATGTTCTCTAGACTTCCCAAAGTACAGAGACAAGCCTTGCAAGATTCCTGAAAAAGACCCCTAGAAACTGATGTTGGTGGTAGTACTGAGAGTCAAGAGGGATTTCCTGCACCTAGTGCAACAAATAAGGAAGGTAGTCAAACCGAACCCACAGTGGTTCCTCTTGAGCCTAAGAAGAAGAGAGCTTAGAGGGCCAAAACCACTGTCAGCCACCCTGCAGTCTCCCAAAAGACTGTAGAGGAAAATAGGGCAGTAAACACCTCCCTAGATGTTCCTTCTCAACAAGGGACATCTATTGAAATTGGCCTATCTCCCAAGGCACCTTGTACAGAGTCTGCACAACCTTATGTTCCCACTCATGATGAGCCTCCACTTGCAGAAACACACATGGAGTCAGGACACAGTGAGGATTTCACTTCCCAAATTGATGCTTCACAAGTTCCATCTGTGGAGCAGCCACTATTCTCATCTCCACCTTCACCTTCACCTTCTTCCTTCCCTACTCATTCATTTGTTTCTTCTCCACAACCTAGAGAGGGGGACAGTCCCAACCCTTCAGGTTTTGATCATCCATCTCCAATCATGGATGAGCCCCCATCTAGTGGTCCACAAGAACCCATTTCTCAAAGTGAGATGGAAACCACTCCTTCAAACGTTGAGCAAGAACAAGGTACAACTCTGCCAGAAAGAGAAACAACCAGTGCCTTGTTCAATCTCCAAGGAGCATCTTACCTTAGGGAAGATGCTGTCACAGCTTCAGTTGTTGTCAACGACACTGAAAATGTTGCTGTCACAGGTAACCCTGCTGTCGAGGATTCAGTCAAAGTTGTTGTCCCAACCAAACCTGTTGTCCTAGCTGCAGTGGAACCTACTGTCAATCCTTCAGGTGGCAGTAACAATTTTGGCAAAGCTACTGTCCCCTCTGCACAAGCCAATTATGATGATGTTCTCATTGAGGATGCCTCTAATGATGTGCCACTCTCTCAGCTTCTCAAAGTACATTCTAAACCATCTCTTTCAATGCATGTTAGTACTGCTCATACCCATGCATCTAGGTTAAGTGAGGTGTGCAAAATAATAGAGAGATAAAAGAAAAGAGAGGTGAGCTTAAAAATGAGAGGCAGTGAAATGAGCTAGCAAAAGGAGAGGGACTTGAGCATGTCCAGAGTGAAATTGAGGGAGCCCACACTGTTCAGGAACTAGGCCTTGAGAGTTCTTGTGTGAGGAGTGATGAGTTCACTTAGAAAAACCCTGAGAGTGTGAGAACCCCCTCAGCCTCCAAGTCCCATTCTTTTCCTTCCCCTCCAAGAAGGTTAAGAACTGGTGGCCCCTCTACTCAAACTGCTCTCAAGTTGGAAGCCCTAGAGCACAGATGTCTAACCATGGAAACTAAGCTTGACAGCCTGTCTACCATGGTGGTCTCTAGCTTTACTAGTATTCAGGAAGTTCTTCAAGCTCTATCTGCAAGTATTGATACTGCCAACTTACCTAAGGGGGAGGAAAGTGTAAGATCAGAATCTGTCCCAGAGCAAGATGTTGGAGCACAAGAAGTACCTGACATTGAAACTCAGGGGGAGCCTGCAAGTAAGGGGGAGCCTGCATCTAAGAGGGAGTCTGATAGTAAGGGGGAGTCAGGAAGAAATGATGAGCACCAAGGAAGTGGAGCTGGAAATCTATTTGAATATGAGATTGACGGGAATAAAATATTGATGTCCAAAGAAGTATTGGAGGAACTGCAAGGAAAATCAAAATCAAAGAGGCCAATACTTCCTCATGTATCAATCAAAGAACCAACTCCTCAGCCTCAGGAAACTGCACTTCAGAAGATGTGGAGAGAAAATGAGGAGCAGAATAAGTTGGGGAAAGGCAAAGGGAAACTGCCTGAATACTGCAATTCATCAGCCATATGGACAGAAGGAACATAAATTGATCAGGAAGAGGCAAATACCCTAATGGTGGATTATAGAGAAAGTACACTGCACAATCAGGATGAGCAACTCAACGGAGTGATTGAGGAGGCAATGAGGATGCCAAGCTTAACTCCAACTCAAGTCTCAACATCCCTGATGGATATAATTATGAGTGTATGTGTGAAGATTAATGAGGAAATAAGATGGGCAATTGATGTGTACTTGAACACATGGATTTCAATGTTCATCGTTATGCAGTTGTTACAGAACCTACAAGCAAGGGTGTTGAGTGTGATGAAATCCAGGATTAAAGCAAATCACTCAACCTTCAATGAGATATTACAAGTGCAACTTCAGAATCTAATTACAGAGAGACTTCCAGAGGTGTACTTTGATCCATTCTGTGTCTGTTATGGAGCAATCTCAAGAGAAGGTGTCAAGAGATGTGCATATTTAGATCTGCAAGGCACTTCAAGAATGGAGACAAAGATAATAATGAAAGTGCTTAATGTAATTCTCAAATCAAAAATCACCAAGGAAAGAATCCTAGTTGTCAAAGAAATTCACAAGCTACTCGCAAGAAGAGATGTTAAGCTAAGCTCCATAGTGAAGAAGTTAATTTCTAAAGCTAATTCTAACAGAGCTGATCAAGGTGAAAGTTGTGCTTTTGATGACTCTCTTGATGATGATGAATTGGATGGAAGTGGAGATTCAGGAGTTGCTAAGAATGTTGGTGGATCAACTGCTGGGAACACTGGAAATCAAGCCCAGGAAACAAGCAAGGAAGAAGCCCCTGAGCAAGGAAAGAAAGATGCTGGTGCTACAGAAGAAAGGGAGAGTGAGATAATTGAAGCTTTGGAGGCAAGCATCTTAAGGTGTGCTATTGACAGTATCAATGCTGAGAAAGATGCTGTCACCAAAGATGATGTCAACAAAGATGAAGATACTGTCATGGAAGACCCTGTGAAAGAAGACACTGTAACACCCCCAGATCTGGGGTCGGAGATCTGAGTTGTCACGCCCTCAATTCCAACAATAATACCTGTACTAGCTCAACAATCCAATAATACAACACCAAAAGACCCCAATCTCTTACACACACCAGTTATAGCTTTAGAAACGAGTCACACAAGTAACATTAGTTATTACAACCAAATGTACTTTCCAGGATCTCACTAATAGCAGTTGAACCCATGCCACTTACTTCTGCATTAACCATTCTGAATTGGACTACCTCAAGGTTGAATCTTCCACTTCCCTTCTCTTGTAGTACGGAATAACTGACTAGGTTCTCTCTTTACTGAAAGTTAATATAAAGTAAAGCAAGGATGAGCGAAAGAATGCTCAGCAAGTATCCCATAATAAAATAAATAGTTTCACAACTATAAAGTCTAAAATCCAATAACCTTTGTTGGTTTAACAACCAAAACCATTAAGTATAATAATTGAGTTAAAATGCCATACAGTTCAAAATATTGTACGAGGATTAGTAAGATTCCACAATATATGAAAATAACATATAGTTCGAGATACTGTATAAGAAGTCTAACACTTCCCACCAAAATATATAATCTGCAACTGATAATAATAACTTTAAACATTTCTGTAAAGTTTAGAAATCTTTGCTAGCAACATTTTAGACAAAGGTTCAAACTATAACTTTTAAATTGAAGTTATCGGGTAGTTCACTGTAAAATATCAATTCTAAACAATTCTCAAACACTTCCAACATTATCGGTAACTAAGCTCATAGGCCTTTGTTACAATGTTGCAGACACAATTCCAAACTGGAAGATGGGGGCTATACCGGAAACACCACGATAAGCGCTGATCAGTCGCAGTACCGCATAAACACTTTCTCTACTAGTAGAAGGACGGCTTCCTATTTCTGTTATCACCCTGGCCGCATCTGGGCCCTTCATGCTATACTGGAACCTATTTCATTGCAGAACATGGAGTCATACTATACTGGCACCTATTTCATTGCCGAGCATGACTTCGTACTATACTGGCACCTATTTCATTGCGGAACATGAGTTAATTCCAGTCCCCAGATGAAAATCAACGTCACGGGAAACAGAAGTTAATCCTGTTTCCCCAAGTATGTGATACTTGTCCCTCGTTTAAAACATTTCTTGGTCTCCTTACTTCCGGGATAATAGAGGAAGTAAGTTACCATGTGAGTTGACCTTTGTCAACAGAATTAGAATCAGATGAGAATCCTCTTTAAAAAGATTACGACCAGGGAGTCAAACTGTTTGGAAATCTTTAAGGGTATTCCCGTCCCATTTGAGTGGTCAGCGAATATTTAAATCATCTCTTAAGATAGATTTAGATTAAAATAATATTTGGGGATCCCTACTTTGAGTTAAAATAAATTTCATAAAGGTTAGAAATATTCTTCATAATTATTAAAGGTTAAAGATAATTTTTAAATAATATAAATCATTTTTAAATTGCATAAAAAAATATAATAAATAATAAATGATTAAATATTAATCATTCACTCAATAAATATCTAATAATCTCCAGGTGAATATTAAAATAATATTCCCTTGAATAATAAAACAATTAAATATATCTATTCAATATACTTATCGGAAAATAAACCTCAATGGTCTAAAGAAAATATACTGACTCCCGGTCTATGTTCAAAATACGATCCACATGCTCTACTCCAAGAGCCTTTACAAAAACCCGGCTTATAACTATCATAACGTATAGCTTATAAACCAATCACACTGAAATTATTTCTTGTGATCTTGACAAAGGTGAGGAGGTTAATCAGATGATAAAAGTCACAGAGACAATTCTTGATGAAGCTGTGATAGCAAAGGAACAAGAGGCTGCTGATGAGCTAAACTCTGAAAATATGATTCTTGAAGCTTTGCAACAATCTGTTGTTGAGATTGTTCAAAGGGAAGCAGAGGTTTTTGCTCAGGTTAACTCTGATATTCCTGAAGCTGTAGTAGAGGAGAAAATTGATGAAGCTGCACAGTTTACTGCTGACAATATTCTTACTGAAAATGCAGCAGACAATACTGAAGATGCTGGAAATGATGCTGAGGGTTCTCATTCACACCCTAGTATTCAAGTTTCATTGGCTGATGATGTCAATAGTGATGAAGCAAGGGAAGTCAATAGACAGACAAATGAGCATTTTCAGAATATGTACTACAACAAATGGGCTGATGCAGATTGTGTCTTCCCAGCACAAAGGGCTGCAGATTTTCTATCTGATTCTGTCAAGAAGATCTCAAATACTGATGTACTTACAAGCTTACAGGCAACTGTTGTTCAAGTCAAATCTCTTAATAATAGATTTGATGAGAATCAACAAATGCTTACAAATCTAAGGAATGAAGCCAGTATGAAGGATCTTACTTTCAAGTCTGACAGAACTTTTTATTATGCTATGCTCAAGCAGCAAGCCAAGGATTCTGAGGATATCAAGAAGAGGCTTGGGAAAGTTGAGGAAAATCAGAATGCAATGTCTACTCAACTGAATTCCATTTCTACTGCCATTGAATTGCTGACATCAGTACTACTTTCTGATGATGTCAAAAAGGGGGAGAGTGTATCTAAAGACAAATGCAAAGACACTCAAGCTCTGAGACGGAGGGATGATTCTACTGATGGGGGAAGGAAAGAAAATAAAAGGCAAAGCAGGACAAGAGTAAACTCTGATAGACAAACAAACTCTGACAAGATAAACTCTGGTGGCCAATCTACTTCAAAACTCAAGAGTTTAGTTGTTTCAACTAATCCATCTACTGATGAAGAGATTGCTGCTAAAATATTCATAAAAGAGCATGGAAAGAATGTTACTATTGAAGATATCCAGGCTGAAGAGAAAATGCTTGCTGAGGAACACAAGAAAAATCTTGAAGCTGGAATCTACAAGAAAAAGGAAATCAAGGCTCCTAGAAAGAAAGAAGTTGGTATTTCTATCAAAGAGAATACACAACAGAGTATACAATATACAAGGAGACCTGTGATTGGAAATTCTGATAAGGGTAAAGGCATAATGATTGAAGAGCCTAACCTGAAAAAGAAGATTTATTCAACCTCTGACATTGCTCAAGTTGAAACAAGATTAGCAAAATCAACCTCTGACGCTGCTCAAGTTGATGATACTACTAAAGTTATGACAACCTCTGACGTTGCTCAAGTTGTACAGAAATCTACACAACTTCCAGGATTCTGCAAACCAAAAATTCTTGAAGATTTAAAGCTTGAAGCTGTGAATTTCTCTGAAACCAGAACAGTATTTGGTAAGGAAGGAAAAGACAAATCTGGTCTAGGGTCACACAGAGAGAGAAGGATAAATACAGGTTCAATGGATCAATCGTCACTAGCTGTATCTGGTATAGTTACTCAAGAAAATCTTGATATGCTAGACTCTGTTCAAATGATCTTTCATAAGGTGTTGAAGAAGGAATTTTTGTTGTACTTTATGAATGATGGAAGAGTTTATAAGATTGCAGAGTCTGATATAAATCTCAAATCTTATCAAGAATTGGAGTATGTTCTGTACTTGTTAAAAGTCAAAAATAGAAATACTCATAATGCTGCTTCAGTTATCAGAGAAAAGATGCTAAGATCGAAGATGATGCTTGGAGGAGGAGTATCAAGTGCATATATTCCCAAATACAGAAATGCACATGGGAAGATTGTTGAGATGAAAAGAAACAGTGCTAAGTTCAGAACAGCACTGGGTACAAAAGTTCTTGAATTTAATCTAGAATCTGATAAAGCTCATTATATTAAGCTAGGGAATGAGATGAGGAAGAATTCCATCTATTCTCTGAGAGCTGCAATTTATCAGACTGGAGAATTTGATCCAGAGTTGAAAGAAGTGAAGAAGATCATGGTGGAAGAGCTAGAAAGAGCTGAAAAGAAATTGCTATCAGACTATATCAGGACAGTGCCTGATATTCAAGAAATCAAGTAAAGTCTGACTGTAAGTTTTTAATATATTTTTTATTCTAAGTCAAATTTAAACTCTGTTTTAAATTAAACTCTGTTATATGTTAAACACTGCATTTGTTAAATGTTTTTGACATCATCAATTATATGTTTAACTTGTACATTTTATTATGAACAAGTTGGGGGAGATTGTTAGATATAATTGCTGATGTTTATTTATCAGTGTTTAAGCAACAGGTACTGATCAGAGTTTATCGGAAGCCGGTCAGAGTTTATTTAAAGTCTGACAGGGTGAAGAGTTTAAAGGAAGCCGGTCAGAGTTTATTTAAAGTCTGACAGGGTGTTAGTTGAATTAGCTGTCGGTGCTAAATTGAAGATTCTAGAAGCAATATATTCTGAAGATGGAAAGAAGCAGAATATATTGATACAGCTAAGGAAACAGAATAGAAGATAAGAAGCAATCCTTAATTGATATAACTTGTATAGCTAATTTGTAGGAATATCAATTAGATAAGGATTGTGTAACTGTGTACTATATAAACACAGATAGGTTATCCCTAGAAGGGATGCGATCATTGAATATATTATTCTTGTAACCTAGAAGCTCTTTGTGATTCATTAACATCATAAAGGGAGAAGCTGTTAATATAAATACAGTTCTATTGATTCATAAACAGTGTTCTTGATTATTGTTATTCTCATACATACTTGATTATATTGTGTATTCGGCCTAACATGATAATCCTGAAGATGCATCAAATTTATTCCAGAAGTTTTCTACAAAAGATGGCAGAATTGTTACTCTATATCACATTGATAAAAGAGTTCAACAATTATATGCAAGAAAAGCACTCTCTACAGCAAGTGAAGGATATCCAGATCTCTCACATGAAGAATTCTTGAGACTACAAAGAGAGACAATGGAAAGCTATACTGCTCCTGCTAGAGGTAGAGGAAGCAGAGGTAGGAGAGGTGCTAGAAGAAGTAAAAGAGGTTCTTCAACTCAAACAGTACCTAGACAGACAAGGTCTAGAGGGTTAAGAATTGAAGAAATTCCTGAAGCTTCACAAAATCTAACAGATCCTGTTATCAAGGATATCATGGAGAAAGAAGACAAGGAATTTGTTGAAGAAGAACCTAAATTGAGAAGAAAAACAAGTAAATCAACTCTCAGCAATACAAATCAAATTGAAGATTCTAATCCTGACAATATTCAAGATCCTGACGAATCTGAAATTCTGCAAGAGGTTGATTTGATAATCTTATCTACTGTTGTTGATTGTCACAACAAAGAAGTAGATGAAGAAGAAGCCAGAAGAAGAGATATTACAAAAAGAACATATGAAGATTTCAATCTCTATCTACAAAGGCTTAAAGTTTCAAATGAAAGACAATGGAGAAATACAAGCAGGCAAGAATCTTTTCTTGAAAGAAGCTACACTCATGAAAAGGAGAAAGACAAGAAGTGGGAACACATAAGTACACTGAAGTGTGATACACCTATCAATTTTCAGACTGGTGGAATTATTACAAGTGCTTCAAGTGTTGTTGATTTGTCTGATATGGCTAGATCAAAAACACTCTGGTTAAAGATGTTTTCGAATCTGAAGCAAATGTCAAGTTACACAAGAGGAGGTATTGGACACAGGGATGCTGAATTTCTAAACATGACTTATGTTGATCCTTACTCCTTAACTGAAATTGGAGGTACTTTAACTTCTGAAAATCTGAACAATTTATTAGCTGTTGATATAGTTATAGATTGTCATGATGGTTTTGAAAAGAAAGAAAAGCTTCTGTACTTCATGAAAGATGGTAGTGTGAAGATTCTATCTATTCAAGATCTGCTGATGAAAACTACACAGGAACTGAAATATGTTCACTATCTGTTAAGATGGAAGAACCAAGTGTGCAAAGTATGGGCTGACATGATTTTGTCAACTATAAGAAGAAGACTGGATGGAAACAGTAATTTCGATGGTAATTATATTCCCATGTACTTAAATCAAAGAGGTCAGGATGTGGAAATGCAAAGAGGTACTGCTGTTAAAGAAGTAACTTTTGGTATGACCCAACTTACTCTCAATCCTGATGGGAAGGAAATTGCTTATCTTTTGCTTGAAGAGCACAGTCTACAGAAAAGCTCCATACAGGATCTCAGAGCAGCTATCTACCAGATTAATGAGGAAGATGAAGAACTCAGAAATCTTAAAGAAAGACTGATTCAAATTCTTGAAGAAAAAGAAGAAAGTTTATTATCCAACTTCTTGAAGATGAATCTGTTCTATCAAAAAGCTTAAATAGATAAGTTGTTTCTGAAGATACTCGTACATTTTGATACATGTTTTTGACATCATTGAATATTTGGAATCTATACTTTATTTCACAAAGTATGAGATTGGGGGAGATTGTTAGATCAGAATTCAATGATCGTCAGAAGCTAGACTCAACTAATCAGGATTGCTGACGTCATCAGTATTGCATGGTCATCAGTATTTGATCAAGCGTCAGTATCTTATTGATCATCAGGATTCCTACTCAGACTATGATCAGGATTGATCATCAGAACTTGAAGCTGATCAGGATTCCTACTTCGAGTTATATTTGGAGTCTAGATAAACATGGAAGTTTATTCTATTTGTTCCTGGTTTGTAGAATGTAGCTATCGATTAAGGATAGGTTTCTATCTTTGTTATTGATTAGGACTTATCTTGTTATTGATAGAGAAGCTGTGTGCACTATATAAACACAGTCTTGGTTTCGATTTATGGGGGATTCGAGAGAGAACATAATCGAATAGAAGCTCTCGAGAACATAGAATTTCTTGAGAGAGTTTTTGTAAACTAGCAGCTCTCAAGAACATCAGAATTTCTTGAGAGAGTTTGTAACAGTTTTATATCAGATTTAATAAAGCTGTTATCTTTCTTTACATATTTGTGATATATACATTAAGAAGTCGATTATCTTACTCTATTGTATTCAACCCCCCTTCTACAATAGATTATTACTGGGCAACAGTATGATAAAGAGTTTAAACCTATCAACGAGCTAGCATGACGCTCGGGGAACGACGATTAAGTTCAGTTCCGGTTATAATGATAGGATTCATCAAGGGACTGGAGGTGTTATATAAGCAGAGGCATTACGAGTACCGGGACGCACATGCAAATTTAGCAGAGGTACTACGAATGCCGGGACGCAACTTTAGCTGAGGTACTTCGGGTACCGGGACGCTAATGATAGCCCGTATGCGGCTGGGGTGATAACCATGAAAAGGTTTTCGTCCACTACTAGTAGAAAGAAATGTTTTGCGATACATCGATTGATCATCGTGTATCGTGGTGCTCCAGTATATCCCCTTCTTCCACTTGGAATTGTGCTGCACATTGTAACGAAAGCCTAGGTGCTGAGTTACCGATAATGTGACAGAAATTGAACAATGATGTTCCGTGTATAGTATTTGAACTACATTTCATGTTCTGACGAAAAGAGTATCCAATATATCATTCTATATACGAATGAGGTTTTAAAAGCTTTCAGCTATGATATCAGCTCACAGCTCACATATATGATTATGTTGCTACATATTATTGTCGAGCTATAGTGCTCATTCTTGCTTCTTTTATATATCACAACCCAACAGCTTTAAAAAGGTGTTCATTACTGATATTTTACAGTATTTTGAACAGTATGAGATATCTAAATAGATATGCATGTATATATGTTGAGAAGTCATTTAAGATATACAGTATATTGAATTGTATAGTATTTTGAATCAATGGATGGGTTTAAGCCTTGATTCCAATATTAGTATCTATTTTAAAAAGAGATGTTTTGCGACTTGGTGTATCATCTTGATACCCAGGATCCCTAAAAGGATTTACGAAAAGTATTTGAGTATGATTATAAATCATACGGTATTTTGAACGATATACTATTTTGGGGATAAACCCTAGTAGTTTTAAACATGGATCCCATATGGATTATCTTCCTAAAAGGTTTAAAGATTTAAACTGGGATAGATTTCTTGCTGAGCACTATTAGCTCATTCTTGCTTTATTAAATATTTCAGCATGAAGAAAACATTGCTGATTCACCTCGTGTTACGAGAGCAAGGGAATGAAGAGACCACCCTTGAGTTAGTTCAGCAAGATGGATACTGTCGGATTTAGCAGAACAGCTGTAGACTGAGTTAGTAAGAATTGTTTTCGAATAGGTTTGTATTATTAAACCTTGTATAGAATTGTGAGGTCTATTATTTTTAACTTCAAGTAGAGGTTGTAAATGATAGATGAGATCCTGGATAGTACATTTGATTTGTAATAACAAATGTTACTTATTGTTGCTCATTTCCAAGGCTATAACTTGTGTGTGTGCGCGTAAGTGATTGGGGTCTTTTGGAGTCATATTATTAGAATGTTGTAAGTAATACAGGTATTGTATAATTGATGGAGCGTGACAACCCAGATTCCTGACCCCGGGTCTGGGGGTGTTACAGAAATGGTATCAGAGCGTTAAGTTATAAACTTGGATATGAGAGTGTTAAGAGTTATAAGTGAGAGAATGGCATGAGGACTCATGTAGAGTTCGTTAAGTGGACTACCGGAGGTAGTGCCATCGAGGATGTTAAGATTAAAGAGTTTAGTTGAGAACTTATCGGAGGACCGATAGGACTATTGAAGATCATCATAATGATGAGAAGGACGTTTAGAATTGTACACGGATTATCAAAGAGATTATGATAAGACGCGGAGCAAAGTCTCGGTCGCAGTTGAGGTAAGGTCGGAATGGCCAATACCAATGAATAACTTGACTTAGTAAGAATCTAAGTGTTTGTAGTTCATCGTAGGTTGCCACGAGAAGGCAGCACATGTGAAGATTGAGACGTTTACAGTTCTTTACGCGATCCGATTTACTAAATTGCGTGGACTAGTTAAGGCATTACCTTGTGTGTGAGGTCCAAGCCTTGAGAACAACGATTCCACCAGAGTTGGTGTCTTTTCCGTCGATGGGTATTTTGTTACCTAAGAGGAAGACTTTTGCGTACATATAGTACCGGAACGTTATCGTGAGACGAACGCGCTAAATCGCATCGCGAGTATACTTCGTACGATAGGCCATGATGGCTCAACTCGGAAATCAAAGGTATGAAGAATGGATAGCGTGATTCTAATAAAGACACGTATGGTTGCAACAAGAAATGCGACAATCTCAGGACCTACGAGGAACGAGACCTATGGTGGCCTGGGGTTGGATTCATTCGATACGACTAGTGTTGAGAAATTACATATACGTTAATGGACCTCCATCTTTTGAGGAAGTGTCAATGCGGCCGTAGGAGGCCCAATCTCTGGACGATTATCGTGGAATGACAAATATGTTCGAACTCCCGACCTGTCTAAGGACTTGTACGATGTTGAGGTACCGTTGGTTAGTACCCTAAGGCATAAAGGCAGAAAGAAAGGATCATTCTTGGAAAAAGTGATGTGAACACTCAGAGGGACTAATTGACCCATTTTGGTATCTACTTGCGGGTGCATTACTCGATCTAAAACTGCTCATACCCATGTTACCTTGAATAGTTCATGTCAGGTAACGCTGCCAGTTTTCTACTTCATTTGGGATGCAACCAACAACTGTTATATTCAGTTTATTCATTTTCTTTCCTCCACTCATTACCTTAAAGGTTAAATACGCAGAATTAAGTTACCATTACTCACCGGAGCATATGGTACATGTTCCAGGACGACCTGAAGAGGGAACCATTTTTCATCTATCCTTCTAGGTCTATATTTTATTCTTTATTCTTTTATTTATTCAAGGAATGTTCAGTTAATATTCCCTTCATTATTTGACGAGTATTCTTTAACGATTATCTTGAAATGTGATTTCTTCTTTCATACTTGGACTCCTCAATCGAGTTCATAAATATCAAACTGTTTATTTAAAAACATGGATGATATATATTTTAGAAATTACTCGAGAATTCTTCTCTCTATTTAAGATGAGATTTGTACATCTGACGTTGAAATCTTAGAAAGGATATCAATTTGATATTGATAGTCCGAATTCAATCCTATTGGAGAATTTGACAAAGTTTATGTACGGAGACACCTTTGGGTGGACCGTTTCACTGATAAGAAATGTTTATTGAGAGGTTATCGATTGTTCCGATACCAAGAATTTTCTATTCAGATCATACATTTTATTCAAGGATTATAATTACCTTGTTCGTCCCAAACTTATTTACTCTTTCTTTTAATTCGTTATCCGAGTAGTCAAAATTGTGTTTCTTCTTTGACTACGATGTTGAGAGTTTGTACTATTAAATTGAAACTGGCTAATTGTATGTGCCATTGCGATTTACTAGTTAATTGTTCTAACTAGTTGAAATTTTAATGATATGATGAAAATCTAGCTAATCATCCTAGCTAGATGCTGCGTCCCAAACTAATCGAACTAGCAAATTTTGTTCAGCTAGTTGTTAATATTTATTGAAATGAACTAGTTATTGTATCACTAAGTTCAACTTTTGGTCAAATTTATATAAGTGAATTCACGATGCATATGTATGCAGTGAAGTATGGTGGGAAGATTTTCAAACGATAATTTGATTGAGACCTAACCAGGTCGCCCCCTCAGCGAGAATTTTTACAAAGTTCTCTTTATATATAAAGCATTCAGTTGCTTGAAGTATTCTTGGTACCCTGCAAGTATTTTCCTTAGTATTTGGAAAAGTAGAGTGTTGAAGCTGAGAGCTAAAACGAATGAGTACGACAAGTTATGAATTGAAGTTTACGGAAATTGCCAAGGTTGTTTCGCATGATGCGAATTCAGAATAACGAAGTGAACGAAACGACTGATTATGTTACCTTGGTTAATGAAACGACTGTGATAGAAATGGAAGTAAGTGGACGAGAAAGGAATGGGTATAAAGAAAATAGAGTATGAAACGCGAATAGATTGAGAAAGAAAGAATGTAAGAATTCAGATTGTCGGACGAGGAAATGTTTGACCTCCAAGAAGATGAAACTTGTTTAGCGACTGTGATGGATACGAAACGGAAAGCATCGAGTATGCGGAATATCCCTGTCATTGACGAATTCGAGGATGTATTTCCAGAAGATCTTTCGGGGTTACCACCCGATAGAGAAATAAAGTCTGGTATAGAATTAGCTCCAAGAACGGCGCCAGTTTCGAAGGCCCCGTACCGACTAGCTCCCGCCGAGATGAAGAAATTAGTCGCTCAATTGTAGAAATAGTTAGGGGAAGGAATGATAAGACCAATTACGTCACTGTGGGATACGCCAGTGTTAATTGGTGAAGAAAAAGGGACGACACCATGAGGTTGCGCCTAGACTACCGAGAGCCGAATAGGCTAACGATTAAGAAGTAATACCTCTGCCAAGGATCGATGATTTGTTCGACTAACTACGCGATGCGGTTAAATTTTTGAAGATTGATTTGAGAACTGGATACCACCAATTGAAGATTAAACCCGAGGACGTGCCCAAGACTGCGTTTCGCACTAGGAATGGACACTACGAGTTTAGTGATATCGTTTGGGCTAACGAATGTCTTGCATCTTTCACGGACGTGCTGAATAGACTTTTCAAGAAGTATTTGGACAAGTGTGTCATAGTTTTATCGATGATATTTTAGTCTGCTCCTAGAAAGAGGAAGAACACGCAGAACGTTTGAAGACGGTGTTAGAAGCAATGCGGAGAGAAAAGTTTCCAAGAATTAAAGAAGAGACTAATCACTGCCCTGTGCTAGTACTGCCAGACGGGAAGAGAGATTTGGTGATCTACAGCGACGCATCGCATAAAGGATAAGGGTGTGTGCTTATGCAGCATGGAACAGTAATTGCGTATGCATCCAGTCAATTAAAGGGATATGAATTTAGATACCCTACGCATGACTTAGAATTGGCAGCGATAGTTTTCGCTTTAAATATTTGGAGGCACTAATTGCATGGGAAGAAGTGCAAGATTTATACAAATCATAAGAGCATTAGATACACTCTCCCAGAAAGAACTTAACATGAGAACAGAAAAGATAGCTAAGGCTAATCCAGAATTATGACGGTGGGATTCTTTACCACCCAGGGAAGGCCAATGTGGTGGCCGATGCCCTTAGTCTGAGAGACTTAAGATGATAACATCATCGGATAAAGTTAATCCAAGGATTTGAGAAAATGGAAATTGAAGTTAAAATAACCGAAAAAGGTACTGAGAGACTATTTGAGATTGCAATGCAACCGGATTTGCTACAGAAAATACAGTTATGTCAAGAACGAATGACAAGTAAAGGTAGGAAGTCAATGTTGGAGAAAGCATTAAAGACTGAGAAGGATAACAGAGGAATCATAAGGTATTTTTACCAAGTTGAGATTCCTAATGATCGAGAGATAAAGGATGCTAATTTTCAGAAAGACTAATAAGAGGAACTGAAAGGATGAAGTTTGAAGTTAAGAGTACAACAAGGATTAATTAAAAGTCCTGATTGAGCCTGAATAAATTAAGGAATAAAGATCTTTCATAAAGAGACAGCTACGAGGAGAGTACCAAAAAGGTAAAGAAAGTTAAGGAAATGTTATAAGTGGCCGGATAAATAAAAGGATTTATCGATTGGCAAACGAATATTGGATATGTCAGAAAATGAAGGCAGAACAAAGACCTAGTTGACTATCACAGTTAGTAGAGATTCCTGATTAGGAATGTAATTTTACTATAATGGATTCTGTGATAGGATCAACAAGAATCGAGTTGGACTATGACGTCAATTGAGCTATAATTGATGGATCAAATGAGTCTACTCATATTTTGTTTTTAGCAAGAGATCTTAAATCGAAAAGTTGCGAAATAGATAATTGGGTGACGTGGAGTTCCAGTCACCATCGTGTCAGATAAGGACCAATGATTGAATCTCGATTCGGGAGGAGTTTTCTAAGCATGTTTGGCAACGAGTTTGAGTGCGAGCACTACGGAGGATCCGTAGACCGACGGACCACCCGAAAGAAACATTTCAGAGAACCTGAGTTACGGTAAGCGTTGTACCGCCGATTGCAAGAATAATCGGATGTTGATAGAAAATGGGTGTATAAGAATACAACCAGAATTGGCTTATATAAAGCGCCCGGTAGATATCACAGACCGGAATGAGTAAGTGTTGTAAGGAACCAGAGGGTTGAAGAGTCAACCTGGAAACTGGAAGATTCCTATATTGAAAGAGTAACCTCGGTTGTTTTCTTAGATTCTGGGACGGAATCCTTTTAAGTAGGGGAGACTGTAATAACCCCAAATTTTGGACTTAGTTAAAAAAATTTTGATGAATAGTAAATGTTGATGAATAGTGAATTTGCTGACGAAAAGTTTTTCAGCCCACACTATGTAGACGACATGGAATGAATGTTTTGAAGTGATATTAGTGATGTATAGGAAGAATAAAAGAATGTAAACGCGATCAGAATCAGAAGATTCCCATCCGAGTTTTAAATCACTATTCAGTGGACAGTTAAGGATGTATTGATTTGATCATTTTAAGAAAGTAGGTGGAATGAGAAATACATGATCATATCTTAAACCAAGGTGAGAAACCTAAGAATATATATTAGACAAAGGTAATGAAAGGATAAAGGAAGTACCCTAGCTTTGGTACAGAGAAACGTCTTTAGAACCACTGGAAACTATCGCGAAACAAAAGCGTAATAAATTATGATTTAAACCCTAACCAAAGGAGGAGTATTATATGAGATCATCAAGTGCAATATATAAAAGAATTGAGGATGCAAAGGATGACATAAGCATGATGCAAGGGAATGACACAAGCATGACAAAGTGATGACAAGGTGATGAATCACCACCTTGTCACCACATTCACCACCACCACAAGTTCAAATTTAGCCTTGTCATTGGTGACAAGTCTTGTTATTAGCCACACAATTAATTGGCAAGGTATTAAGGCTAATTAGACAAAAGAAAAAGGAAAGAAAAACAAAGCAAAACAAATCAAAAAGAGATGCATCAAGGAAGAACAAACTTTCGGCTATTTCTTCTTCACCAATCCCTTAAAAATTTTGCTCCAACTTCCACTCAACCATAATTCATGATCTTGGGCTCTAAATCACCCTCTTCCAATATCCATGGTAGATCTTCAATCTTAGCTTCATCCATGGATGATTTCATGTTCAAAAGTTGAATCAAAGATGAGCATGAATAGTGTTTTGGAATAGTAACTTATGATTTCTTGATTTGTTCTTGAAGATTGAGGTTGGTTAAGGATGTTTAAGGATCAAGCAAGGATATATAAGCTATTTATAGTCCTTAACAAGCATCAAGGAAGGTATAAAACCTCTCACCCTTATGATTATACTATGATTATTAGTGATTATGTTAAGAATGATTAGTGGTAGTATGATTAAGAGCATGTATGCATGATTTTGAGATTGTTTAATGGTTGATTTGTGGATGAACTTATGAACTTGAGTGTGACCTTGTTTGGACAGAAAAATGTTAGTGTTAGCTTGAGTTTGATTGGTGGTTGGTTGATGATTGATTGTAGTTTGGATGAGTGTTTAAAAAAACACGGGAAGTACGCATAAGCGTCGTTACCATGTCGGATTTTACTTAGGTAGTTTAGACAGAAACCATGACTGCAAAACAGGGCATTAACTTGAGGTTTCTGACCATGAGCATGTAGGCTCTGTTTCCTAGATTATTTTAGCGAAAGAATCGTATCGTTTCGATTTACGGTTTAGGAGAAACGACCGTTTTAGTAAAAGCGGTTTCGCGTAACTAGATAGTTCATTGTATGAACTTTGAGGTAGGGATCAAGCCCTTTAAAATTGGAATTGGATTGAGATATTAAAATGGATACTAGTACGTATAATAAGGAAAGGAAGCCTAGAAGAGTTCGAGTTAAAAAGATAAGTTGGTGATTTTATAAAAATACGCGAACGAAGGTTGCGCGAGTGAAATACCCTTAAGGGGATGGTTTAAAACAAGGAAATGGTAAAGGATAAATACTTGGGATTTGTGAATAGGTTTTCACCCAAACTTTTGACTTAGAAGTTACAGAATGTTATGAGGTTATAGATGACCAAGAGCGAGACAATTGATGTTCGTTAATAGAACGTTAGTGCTTAAGTTAAATGCACTTTAAATGATTAAGCCAGGGGACTGATCGGGTATTTCTTTGTTTATAGATTTCCCGAAAAGTTCTCGAACCCATAACAACCAAGGACCCAAGGCAAGTTTTCTCATTCCATGCTTTATTTTAAATTATAATATTATGATGATGCACGGGATATGTGTTATGCATGCTTTCAAACCTCACATCGTATATAGATGTGATGGTATAAAATTGTTGAGATGAACTATATGCATACGATATTATGCATGATTTCAAGCCTCACATCGTATATAGATGTGATGGTATTAAAAATGACGAGATGTGATGTATGCATATGATAGATGCATGCAAGTTTTCAAACCCTACACCATATAATGATGTTGTTGTGATATATGTTGTGGTATTACTATATATGCTGCTTTAATGCTGTGAAATGACTTATAACTGTTTTTGCTTTGTAAAAAGCTGTATAAGGTTTATATGCTAGCTAAGTACTAGATATATACCAAGGTTAAGGATTAAAGACTCTAAGTATAGAGTACTTGTACGATGGTTTTAAAAACTTAGACCAGGAGTCAAATGATTATTTTGTTTTAAACTACTATCAGAAACTGGAAGGTTCCAGGGACGGTTATACTTTAAGGGTATATTAAATATTCCAATATCTATATAATTGGATATTTAAGGTGAGATATTTAAATAATATTATAATATATATAATTTGAATATTATTTAATTAAGTGAATATTATTTTGAATATTCACTTAAGTGTTTTATATTGAATAATAATTCAATATTTATTATTTAAATAAGTGAATATTATTTTGAATATTCACTTAAGTGTTTTATATTGAATAATAATTCAATATTTATTATTTGAATATTATTTAAATAAGTGAATATTATTTTGAATATTCACTTAAGTGTTTTATATTGAATAATAATTTAATATTTATTATTTGGGTATTTATTAAATATTCCAAATATGATTTAAAATCATAGAACCTTATTATATGATTAAAGGTTCTATTATTTACACAAAAATATAAATTTCTGATTTTCAGAAAAGGTATTAAAATAGAGATTCCTAACTATTATATTAAGATAGTTAAAGGTAGTTAAATGCGATTAAATATTTCCTAACTCATCAAAAATTGGGAATCCAGTTTTAAAGGTCGAGCAAATGGTTTTGCTTCTTTTATTCCTCGAGAATACTCGTATCTTGGGTTGCCTTCCCTATCCAATCCGAGTATTCCAATCTCGATAATTTCAGAAAAAAATTCCGATTAACTCCCAGGTCGTGATTTTAAAAAGGGTTTATGATATATCCTCTGTCAGTTGGCAACGGCCAACCCACATCTTGTTATTACTTCCTCAAAATTTCCGGAAGTAAGTATGATAAAGAGTTTAAACCTATCAACGAGCTAGCATGACGCTCGGGGAACGACGATTAAGTTCGGTTCCGGTTATAATGATAGGATTCATCAAGGGACTGGAGGTGTTATATAAGCAGAGGCATTACGAGTACCGGGACGCACATGCAAATTTAGCAGAGGTACTACGAATGCCGGGACGCAACTTTAGCTGAGGTACTTCGGGTACCGGGACGCTAATGATAGCCCGTATGCGGCTGGGGTGATAACCATGAAAAGGTTTTCGTCCACTACTAGTAGAAAGAAATGTTTTGCGATACATCGACTGATCATCGTGTATCGTGGTGCTCCAGTATATCCCATTCTTCCACTTGGAATTGTGCTGCACATTGTAACGAAAGCCTAGGTGCTGAGTTACCGATAATGTGACAGAAATTGAACAATGATGTTCCGTGTATAGTATTTGAACTACATTTCATGTTCTGACGAAAAGAGTCTCCAATATATCATTCTATATACGAATGAGGTTTTAAAAGCTTTCAGCTATGATATCAGCTCACATATATGATTATGTTGCTACATATTATTGTCGAACTATAGTGCTCATTCTTGCTTCTTTTATATATCACAACCCAACAGCTTTAAAAAGGTGTTCATTACTGATATTTTACAGTATTTTGAACAGTATGAGATATCTAAATAGATATGCATGTATATATGTTGAGAAGTCATTTAAGATATACAGTATATTGAATTGTATAGTATTTTGAATCAATGGATGGGTTTAAGCCTTGATTCCAATATTAGTATCTATTTTAAAAAGAGATGTTTTGAGACTTTGTGTATCATCTTGATACCCAGGATCCCTAAAAGGATTTACGAAAAGTATTTGAGTATGATTATAAATCATACGGTATTTTGAACGATATACTATTTTGGGGATAAACCCTAGTAGTTTTAAACATGGATCCTATATGGATTATCTTCCTAAAAGGTTTAAAGATTTAAACTGGGATAGATTTCTTGCTGAGCACTATTAGCTCATTCTTGCTTTATTAAATATTTCAGCATGAAGAAAACATTTCTGATTCACCTCGTGTTACGAGAGCAAGGGAATGAAGAGACCACCCTTGAGTTAGTTCAGCAAGATGGATACTGTCGGATTTAGCAGAACAGCTGTAGACTGAGTTAGTAAGAATTGTTTTCGAATAGGTTTGTATTATTAAACCTTGTATAGAATTGTGAGGTCTATTATTTTTAACTTCAGGTAGAGGTTGTAAATGATAGATGAGATCCTGGATAGTACATTTGATTTGTAATAACAAATGTTACTTATTGTTGCTCATTTCCAAGGCTATAACTTGTGTGTGTGTGCGTAAGTGATTGGGGTCTTTTGGAGTTATATTATTAGAATGTTGTAAGTAATACAGGTATTGTATAATTGATGGAGCGTGACAACCCAGATTCCTGACCCCGGGTCTGGGGGTGTTACAAGTGTGAAGGAGAATTTTGTGGAGTTGTCTCAATATTAATATTGAGGGAGTGGGACTGTAACCCCAGAGTAATAATTGGGGCTACATCAAACTGAATTTGAGAAACTGGAATTGTTGCTTCCAGTGTGTGTGCACCCTGTGTAACGCCTTAGAATTTTTGAATTGTAAATTATTACCAATATGTGAATACGATTAATTTTATATGTGCTTGATAATTGTTTGATAGGCTCTTTGTGCTAATTAGAGTAGCCTTAAATTTATTTTGTTAATAAGAGCTGTTTAAAATTATTTTACATTTATTACTAGTAATAGCAATTGAGATTTTATTCTTGACATTTTATTTAGCAATGATGATCTTGGTATAATGTGATTTATGTGTAATCTCATATTTTAGTTATACTTATTTGAGATAAAAATATTTCTTTGATATAGTCCTATAATTTTGAAATTTCTTTATGTGTCATAATTGTTACGTGCTTAAAATATGAATTATGTGTGTGGTGAATAATTAGTTAATTATGAATGTGGTTTCTAAATTTTATTTAAGTGCTCTGAGAATTTATTTGGGTCATAAAATATTTATATTAAATTTAGAGAATGCTTTAATTATTTAATTAATAGAATAAAATATTTCTTAGCATTATTTTATTTCTACTTTAGTTTTAAACTCATGATTTAAATTTTATAATCACTTAATTATTTTAATTATTTATTTTGAGGGATGCTAGACCTTCTAGATTATTTATTTTCAGTGGGTAATTTATTTATTTACCTAGGGAGTAATAAAATTTTATTTAAAATTGTTTTTGAGATAGAAAGACATTTTATTTGATTATTTCTATGTAAATGCAATTTTATTTATCTAATCTACAAAAGTTATTTGTAGAATAATATTTCTAATTGATCTAGAGTGGGCATTATGAATTTACATCATAGCCCTTGTTTTTATTAATTTAGCAATGGAGTTAGTGGGATAATTTTGTAAATTATAATCTATTTCTAATCTATTTAAGAGATAACATTACTTTTTATTCATTTCTATCTCCACTCACCAAAAACCCTCCCCACCCCACTTCTCTCTCACGCTCTCATCTCTCTCTCTCTCCCGTGGCTCTCTTCTCCCCAACCCCTCCCCTTGTTCATCTTTTTACAAATTAAACCCACCAAAACATGTGATTTTCTTATCCAAATTTGAAGTGTGAGTAACCAAAACACTCCTCTCTCTAATCTCTACAACCCTCTTGTGTTAATTTCGAGTTTTATTTAAGTTTTCAATTTGGGTATTTTCGGATCTTGAGGGTTTTATGAATTAAACTTGCATGTAATGGTCGATTGTAAGTATTAGGGGTCATTCTCGGTGAGACCATCATTTTTGGGCTTATTCAAGAAGAAACCCGACCATTGGCAATGATCTTTGTGAGCCATGGTCCTGATTTTGTGTTTACAAGTTGAACTCAAATATATTTTGCTTAATTGAGTGATATTAATTGATGCATGTCACTAATTTTGTGATCTATGATGATTTTGATTAAAGTTTGATAGTGGGTTTTGAGTATTGTTACAATATAGTTATGTTTGATGATGGGTAAGTAATAACTAAGTGTTTAAGTGCCTGCATGTTATTTATTTTGTGAGATCTTGATGAATTAGTGGTAGATTGTTAATGGGTTACATTCAATCTTGAATAAAAGTTGAATGCGAAAAGAAAAGTGATGTAAGTTGGTTATTTGATCTTGCATGTTAATTTATGGTGATATTTTATTATTGGT
Source organism: Heracleum sosnowskyi (assembly GCA_030848705.1). Classification (NCBI taxonomy): domain Eukaryota; kingdom Viridiplantae; phylum Streptophyta; class Magnoliopsida; order Apiales; family Apiaceae; genus Heracleum; species Heracleum sosnowskyi. The sequence goes on along the minus strand of CM061240.1, from coordinate 60,759,911 downwards.
AATGTTAATACTTGTAAGTTGATTATTATTGGCATGATCTTGGCATTTGATTTGAGAATGGTTTTGGAGAATGGGAGTTAAGGTGGAAGGAGGTTAGTAAGACATAGAAAAAGAGAGAGAGAGAGAGAGAGAGAGAGAGAGAGAGAGAGAGAGGAGAGAGGCCGAGAGAGGGAGAGAGGCCGAGAGAGAGATTGATGGAGAGAGTGAGGGAAACCGAGAAGGAGAAAAGAGAGAGAGATTGAGGGAGAAAGGAAAAAAGAGAGAGTTGAGTTTTAAAGTTGTGAGTATGTGTGTGTTATTTAAGAAAATGTGTTCATGCGTGTGTGTGTCTTCTTTTGAAAATGTGTTTTTGTGTGTGTGTGTGTCTGTGTTCTTTTCAAAAATGTGACTTTGTGTGTGTGTGTTATTCCAAAACATGATCTTGTAAAAGTGTGATTGTGTTATTTCAAAATGTGATTTAGTGTGTACTTTTAAAATATGATTTCGTATGTGTGAGTGTGTGACTTTTCAAGAAGAAGTTGTAGTGTGAGTGTTGTTTAAAGAAACTGTGGGAGTAATCTTGTTTTTATTTAAAATGTGCGTGAGTATGATTTTATTTAAAAAGTGTGTGCTTGAGTGAGTTTTCTTATAAAAAGGAGTGTTCTCGTAAAAGTATACTTTTATGTATAGAGTTATAAGAGAGTTTTTGTATGAGCTGAGTTAGTGTGAGTAAGTTTGAGTGTGTGTTGGTGTTGATTGAGGCCATAAGGCCGAGAGAGAGTGAAGAGAGGCAGAAAGGCCGAAAGGCCGAGAAGAGAAGAAAAGAGAAAGAAGAGAGGAGGGAAAAGAGAGAAAGAAAGGAGAAGTTTTGGTGATTGATTTGTAATCCCATAGTTTTATTTAAATTTGATTTTGAGTGGTATGTATAGTCAAGTTGTGCTAATTGCGTAGTTGTAATTTAATTCAAGTTGTCGTTAACTTAGTAATGGTATATGTGTTGGATTGACTAGTTGATCATGGTTTGTCATAAGGGTGAGTTACTATGTATGTATTGAACCAAGGTGATAACATTCTGTGAAGTGTATAATATATGTGGTACGTATACCTGGCTTATATGATTAAGTGTTTTTGTTGTCAAATAGAGTAGATAAAGTTACCAAAGTACTTTATCTTGAGGTTTTTCCATCCTATAATGGAGGAATGCCATGTGATGTCGTTAAGCGGTATATACTAAGTGACTACATGTTTAAATGATAACTAAAGTTGTAAAGACACTATGTGCTTCTTGATTGTATATATATATAAGTGTATGAAATTGTATGACGATGGGTAGAAGTATTTAGAGATACGTAAACAAATCTGAGGTACTAAGTGATAAAGACTAAGACGATATTATACCTTTATATAGGTACAAGTAGGAGGCCAGGAAAGGAGCCCGTGTACGTAAAGTCAGAGTGGTGTACAAGTTATTAAGTTAGTTTATCGGCTTTTGAGGCAAGTGTCTATTCCCTCCACTTATTTTTCAAGTGGTAGTTCTCTTAAATTATGATGCGAATGTTACCTTTGAATTCTATTGCAAGTATACGTCCTACTTTTACTTATCCTTTACTTACCATTATGCAATCGTTCTCAATATCATGTTATTGTACCCTTTTTACATTGCACTTTCATATAAAACCTACAATTGATCCTTCACCTTTGCTTTATTCATATAAAACTTTCTCTTGACTTATATTTTGTCAACCTTTGTTAACTTTTGAATACCCGAAGCATACTTATTCATTTTCTCATTTACTTACCATGTCTTTCAATTATCAAACTTTCAAACCCTAGCAATAAAATCTTGAATTAGCTTATACCCTAAAATGAATGTTGGAAATGTTGAAAGCCTCTTATTCATTTAATCCTTTTGTTAAATTACTTATGAATGTAACAAACTTTGACCGTGGCGGCGGTCCTGGTTACTTATGTATTTATTTTATGGCCAATGTGTGCCTATGGATCCTGAATGTTAGGCCCTTGTGAAAACATGGACTGGAGCTTTACGTGGCTGATCACCCGTATATCTCGTACCGTCTTATCAGAAGTTCCAATTCATTTGTTTACCCTTTTCTTTGAAAAAGAAACTTATATCTTGAAACTGAATTACTCGATTTATTATCAAGTTGATGGATTATCAAATGAAAACTGTTTATATTGATTACACTTGCTGAGCAATTTTTGGCTCACCCTTGTTTTATTATTCCCTAACCTTTTAGTTAGGAACGGAGTATGCAGTTTTTGAGATCCGCTAAGAGGACCGTGAGAAGGCCTGATTCGAGATTTTAGGTTCTATGTTGCCAGGAAGATAGAGTTCATTTTAGATCTCACCAATGGTTAGATGATGACAAATGGTTTGTAATAAAACTGAATTAGATGTTGTAATAAACTTTGATATTTTAGATTCTTGTTTCATACCATAACCTGTGATCGATCCTTACGTGGCTGATCACCCGTATAGCTCGTACCGTTTTATCAGAAGTTCCAATTCATTTGTTTACCCTTTTCTTTGAAAAAGAAACTTATATCTTGAAACTGAACTACTCGATTTATTATCAAGTTGATGGATTATCAAATGAAAACTGTTTATATTGATTACACTTGCTGAGCAATTTTTGGCTCACCCTTGTTTTATTATTCCCTAATCTTTTAGTTAGGAACGGAGTATGCAGTTTTTGAGATCCGCTAAGAGGACCGTGAGAAGGCCTGATTCGAGATTTTAGGTTCTATGTTGCCAGGAAGAAATAGTTCATTTTAGATCTCACCAATGGTTAGATGATGACAAATGGTTTGTAATAAAACTGAATTAGATGTTGTAATAAACTTTGATATTTTAGATTCTTGTTTCATACCATAACCTGTGATCGATCCTTAGTTGAGGGGTCGTCTGTATAAATTTTGTTTTATTCAGAGCGATAGTGGCACCAAATATTGACCCCAGATTTGGGGGTGTCACAGGTTGGTATCAGAGCTGCAGGTTATTGGTCACTGAAACAAGAATAGGTAGAAGAGTCTAAGATAGGAAAAACAATGAGCAAACTCACATAGAGTTTGAATTAGGATTTATGAACATAGTTTTGACCAATAGGATAAGTTTCGTTCTAGGACTATTAAGTTAGGCATTCAGACGTTATATAGTATTCCGATATATCGAGTGCGTATACGCTTGAACCATTTGAAGATCGGGTTACGGACGGGGCACCTAATTCGAAGCTGGAGGAGTCAATCGGAGAGTCAGAGCTATCAGTTCGAAGGACATCACCTGCAGATCTTTATGTACTTTCCCGAATTTCATCTTGTTAATCCCAAATGACCTAACAGAATTGTAGAAGGGGGGGGGAGGTTGAATACAATTCTAGATATTTCTTAAACTTAAAACAACTTTCAACTAAAACAATACTGAAAATAAAAACTCAAGCAAATATAAAATTTCAGTTGGATGTTTTGAGGATCCAACTGAGATGATTTTATTTCGGAAATAATCTGTGTTACAAAAGTATCACAGCTGCTCAGTTCCTGATTTGGAGTGAGAGTGCTCTTTTAAAGAAGCTAATACAAACTATTTTTATCTCATTCGCTTATCTTAAAATGAACTGCTACACTTGGTTATATAACCCAAGTTTACAATGCTATTTTTGGCTACTCTAAATTAATCTAAAGGTAACCTCCAGTAGCTTGCTTTTCATCCCTTTTGTCCAATGGTCCTTGGAGATCTTGGCTTTTGTCTTCATGCTTATTATGATCACACTCAAGAACCTAATTGGGAATTGGAATGTTTCCTTATTTCCAGTGACCATTTTGATGGCTTCCAATGCAAAGTACACTTCTACATCTCCTTTTGATCTGTCAGAAAACTGTCACTATCACTTTGTCAACTATTCAGAAAAGTGATAATGATTCGTTGATAGCAGGAAGATGTGTTTCGTTGATAGATTTATTCTTCATTTTGTTGATGAGTAATCTTCATTCCGTTGATGAGTAATCTTCATTCCGTTGATAGAGTAATCTTCATTCCGTTGACATGTCTTCACTTAGGCAAAATTACAAGGCACAATATATTTACACTTAACCAACCTATTTTTCCTATCTAATACTTAGTCAACATGACTTAGAGAACCTATCTAATACCTACAACAAAATGCATATCAACCTGTGAAGTATTGTACAGTGCAATTGCTACATTACTCATTTCGTTGATGAGCTACCTGTCAACGGAAGCTGCAAAGCATACCAATCCGTTGAACGTTACAAAATAGACTTAATACAAAATCTACTAAGTGTTTTATAATTATCATCAAGAACAACATATTCCTAACAATCTCCCCCAATTTTAGACTGATAGAATAACAACCATAAATCAAGAGCCTTGATGATAACAAAAACAATCAGACATATTACAAATGATAAAAGCAGAAATTGCATTGAGCTTCATATTGTTTTTGAATTTTATTGAAATACAAAGTAGAAAAACTTACAAAACAAGTGCACAGAGTTGCTCCTCTAGACTGAGCAGATTTTCATCTTTGCCTCTGTGGCCTTGTTTTCTTCCCTTTTCTTGCATTGTTCTCCTCAATATGAGCTTGAAGTCTTCTGTAGAAAATCTTCTCTTCTTCATCTTGATTCCCCAACTTGGATTGCATTGATCTCAGAGTTTCATTGGATGCTTTTTCCAGTTGGTCTTCTATCCTGAAGAATCTTCTACAGTTGTCTTTGTCTCTAAACTCCATCATCCAATAGGGTTGGAGATGGATCTTCTTTCCAGATTGAGGGACTTTGAGAACCCTGGGAAGTGCACCAGGCTTGTTCCAGCTTGCCTTGATTTGACAGATTTTGGAGACAAACTCAAACTTGGAAGTTTTGGTAAAGCCAGAGTCTTTCTTCAAGCATTTGAACACTGAGAGCAGTGTTTGGTAGTCTTCTCCTAAAATCCTGTAGAGAGGCCAAGTTTGTTCCCTTCCACCTTTGTAGACAAATACCAATCTCTCTGGCAGTTTATGAGAAGCTACAATACCTCTCACTTCCACCAAGTCATCAAGATTAATATTTAGGCTAGACTCCTCCCTGATGTCAGCAATGTACATGAAGTCTTCTGGATTGATGGGAGGTTTCTCAACTTGTTGTCTTCTCACAAATACTGGCTTAGCCTTAACAGCCCTTTGCCTTGCTTTCTTCTTTGCATCCATTTCAAATAGAAACTTTGGGAAGTTAGCCTCATCTAGCTCAATTTGCTCTTCCTTTGGCTGAATTGGCTGATCATGAAAATTCACTGGATGTTCAAGATCACAGGCTAACTTATCTTTGAAGATTAGATCAGGAAAATTTGGAGGTGTAGCTTTTGTAGAGGAATCTGTTGCTGTGCTTTGAGAGTCCTCTTTGTCAAAGGGCAGATTCCTTTAGTTGTCTGTTTAGGCTGCCTTGTACTTTTCCTTTTCTCCTTTGCTTCATTGGCTTTTACCTCTTGTTGTCTTTCTTCTTCATCAAGAGATTGAGCAACTGCAAGAGCTTGCATTGCTGCTCTTTCTGACTCCTCAGCCTTAGCCTCAGCAAAATTTGGGTGACCAGCCCAAATACAGATTTCTTGTCCATTTCTGTAGACAATTCCTCTCTGTTTCCTTATCTCAGGATCATTGCTCTCCTTGCATTTGATGATAAGCTGTCCTAGAATCTTGAGCTCATCTGGATAAGGTGAAGGATAAAAAGTCCTTGCAATGTTTTTGCCCTTTGGTTTAGCAGGGGATTTTGGAGATAGGCTTCCTTGAAGTGTAGCTTGTTCCACATCCCTAATGCATGAAGTTTGTCCCTTTTCTTTCCTTGGACCTTGAGTAACTCCATGTAGAAGGGGCTTTAGATCATAGGAAGAATTTGTCTGTGGCTCCCATTCCGTTGACACTAAAACCATGGCATTCGTTGATGGTGTTATAGAAGTAGCTTGATCCATTGATGGATGTTTGTTCTTTGCAGTTTCAGCTATCTTCTTGATTCTTGCATCTATGCTAGACCATTGGTCTTTTATCTGTTCTGCAAGTTGTAGCCTCATAGATGCTTGCTGAATCAGGTCAATGCCATCCATTTTATCCTTCATTGACTACCCCATTGCTAATGGCTCCTGTGGTAAGGAAATGGCTGGGACCATAACCTTTGTGATTTGAATGTCTAGCTCCTTAGATTTCTCCCCCTTTTTGTTATCATCAAGAGAGATGATAGGGAGTCCCTGAGCTGCCACTAGCTGGGCTAAGAGTTGTGTTTGCTTCTCCTGTTCCTTTTGCATTTGAGTAAGTGTAGCTTCCACTTTATCCACCCTAGAAGTAAGAGTCTTCAGAGTAGTTGCCACTTCAGGTTCTTTGTTGAAGAATCTATTCATCATGGAAACAGTAAGAAGAGGAAGCTTTTCATCAAGCCTCCTGTCAGTAGCATCCTTCAGGTTCTCAATAGAGTCCTTGATGTTCCTAGCTTCAATCCTTGTTTGCAACATCTGTAGCCTCTGAATCTCCTAAGAGTCCATGATAGCCTTTTAGAATTTCTTGTCATTGGCATTTGCAGACTCATGAGCTAGATAGGCCTCCTTATACCGCCTTGTAATTGCAGCATCCAGGCTGATTCTTCCATGCATATCCTGAGAAAGCCAGTTTGGTGTAGGGGGCACCACAGAAGTCCCAGTCTGTGAAGTGATGGCCACCTGTAGATTGTCACCAAAACTGTCATCATTATCAGAGAAATCAAACTCACCACTTGCTGCAGCTCCTGGAGACAAATTGGTCAATGCATCCTTTGCTCTTTGCATAGATGCAGTTGTATGGATTAGGTTGAGTGACCTTTCTGCCTCCACATTGCCATGTTGGGCCATAAATTGATAGGCTGGCACAAGATGAGTAAAGGTCTCAGGATCCAGAGAAATACTATCCAGAGTCTGTTGATAATGCTCTTGGAAAGTAAGTTCCCTTTCACCCTCATGAACCTCCATTAACTCATTTGCAATGACTGCTTCCTCCCTTGTGGCTCCTGTAGTCCCTTCTCTCTCTCCACTATATTCTTGCATCATGGGCTCCCCATTGCTCACACCTCTCACACCCTCACCTTCACCTACTAAGGTGGAACCCTCAGCCTCTCCTTTTGCCTGACTGGAAGAAATAGTCAGCCTCTCACTCTCAACCTCTCCTTTTGCCTGGCTGCAAGCCAGCCTCTCAGATTCACTCCCTTTCAATCCTAGAAGTGTCTCGACTACCACTAGATCATCTGCACTAGTTGTGTGAACGACTTGATTTTCAATAAGAGGTGCAGAATGAACTATCAACGGAATGGTAGTTTGAACTGTCAACGGTATGGATACCGTTGATGGAGAAACACTTGTCAACGAAAGAGACTGTTTCGTTGATGAAGTCAAGAAAGCATTCTGAGAAAGTGAAATTACAGTAGAATCTGTGGTGATTGATTTTAGAGATGGTTCCACAGATCCTCTTGTAGCTTCAGAAAAAGATGATTGGTGGCCCAACAAATCACTTAACAAGTGATGACCACCAATTGCAGAGTGGGGCTTCTCCAAGAACAAGGTTGGAGAATCAGGAATAGATAAATGGATCATATCCACATCTAATGACTGTGTTGCTGAATTTTGTGGAGTTGGTTCAAGATTTATGTTTAGAGAATGGGACTGTAACCCCAGAGTTATAATAGGGGTTACATCAAACTGAATTTGAGAGACTGGAAGTGTTGCTTCCAGTGTGTATGCACCCTGTGTGACCTGGGATTTTTGCTTCACTCTCCTTTGGTATTGGGAAATTGCTGAATGGGGGCTTAAAGTGTCCCTTACCCTTTTGGAGTGTGCTCTTGGAGGAGAGCTTGTTTCAATAATTACATCCTTTTGGGAGGATGCAATTAGACTTGTGCTAATGTCCATATTACTCATTGTGCCTTGTTGGGAAGACACAATGGGGCTAGTCTGGGAAACACTCATCTCTCCCACCTTATCCGTAGGGTTTCTTTGATTTTTACCCTTTTCCCTCACCTCTCACACCACCTGCACCACTCCCCTTGGGTTGTCTAGTGGATTTTACAACAGGTGCCTTTTGAGAAGCACCTGAGGTTGGCTTGGAGGATTTCTTAGATTTTGGTTTTGTTGCAGGGGCAGGAGCCTGTTGGGTCACAACTACAGACTCCATAGCAACAGAGGTGGGTGAAACAGTAGAAGTCACAATTAAACTAACAGGGTTAGTAGAGGTTACCTCAATTGTGGGCAGATACACCACTGGGACATCACCATTGTGGTTGAGCCTCAGGATATCTGTCAAAACCCTCTTCTCTTGTACAAAGCAGTCAAACCTGGAATTTGGGTTAGAGATAACCAATGGTGCTGGACTAACATGGTTAGCCAACATCATTAGAAATCTAGCATAATAAATATTCTTTTTCCTATTAGCCTTATCACCCAACTTAGCACCAATTTCATACATAAGTTGGGTGCTAAAGTTATAATATCTATCAGTTAAGAGCATGGTAAACAGAATTAAAATTGAGTTAGTTAATGCATCAAAGTTACTGATTTTACCAGAAAAGACCTTAATGAATGCATCAGCTAAGTAACTATATTCCCTAACCAAACCTCTCCTAATTATCTTACCCAAATTATCAGTAAGCAATGAGTAATTTATAGAATTAAGCATGTTAACCATTTCAGTATATGAAGGTACAGCTGAGCAGTTATCCTCAGGAATGTGAAGACATGCTTGCAATACATCAGAATTGACAATATACTCTTTACCTTGAATGGTGAATTGCAAAGTGCAATTTGTCCCGCTGTACTCACAGGAGGTCCAAATCTCCTCTATGATTTCATTGTAGAGCGGAGTTGAGTGAAACATTGCGTAGCTCAGTTTGCAATTCATCAAGAAATCCATCATCTTGAAAAAGATTCTGTTCGGACTTTCTGTAAAGCATAATGTAACATAAGATGTAAAAGAGATAACTACAACTCAACAAAGGACAAGATAGACAATAATATTAATAGAAGCACAGGAATCCAGAATCAAAGAAGAAAAGGTAAACTCAAAAAATCAAAATACGTTATGTATTCTTGAAGTCCGTAAACAGGTCACGGAAAGAAGTTCATGAAAATGTTCAAGCCTCAGTGACAGAAAAAGGAACAAGACTTTCAAGACGACAGAAGTATGTGAATGATTTAGGGTTAAGTACCACGGGATTCCAGTGATTTAATCGAAGCAACCAGAACGACAAAGGACTTATCAGCAGCATTGGATTAAAGACATAAAAGAAGGATTGATCAAGTGTTTTTCATCTGTGAACCAGACCAGTTGTACTAGGTGACGGCACTAAAAAGATCAGGTTATTTTATCGTCTTAGAAGAAAGTGATACAGTCTATTACTTAAACACCCAGGAGCTCAGTGGAATCATTAAATGATATAAGACAAGAAAAGTGATTCGATAGTTTTTCTATTTAGAAAACTATCGAATGGAATGAAAAGTGATTCAAAGAAAAACAAATTAAATCAATTTGACATTCAATAGTTTTGTTTTAAAAACTATCGAATGGTAAAATGATTTAATTCATTCGATAGTTTTTCTAATGTGAAGAGCAAGTGAAAAGTATCTTTGTTTGACAGGTTGATGAAGATTGGACGGCCATGATTGATTCTTCATTTCTGGTTCGATAGTTTTCAAAAATAAAGACTACAATTACTAAGTGAGAGGCAGTGTCTTCCTCGGTCGAGTTATATCACAGATGTAGTTACTACGAGAGAGTAAAAGCCAGAGAGAAAATACTAAGAACATTAATTCTGCTGGAACTCTATCATTGTATTGATTGTGTATAACCTAGAACTCATTGAAGCTAATCTACGGATTAGAAATTGTAGCACCCCTCGAGGTTTATATTTATAAAAAGATATATTCCCCGAAACTTGATTTGGTTTGGTGTGTTTGATTTCGTTATAGAACTGAATGAATTATCCGCGAACGAAATTAAATTATTTGTGAGTATCGTATTCAACCCCCCCTTCTACGATACTTTGGACCTAACAATTGGTATCAAAGCTACTTGATTTACGTACAAATCAGATCCGGTGAATGAGACCAAAATCAAACGTAGCGTGAAAATTCGAAGCAAATTTTTTAACTTTCAAAATTTTTCATTTAATTGGAATTTCTTGAATTTTAAACAATTTGAAATTTTCAGAAACCATGAGTGCTCCAAAGACAACCGCTGGTATTAAATTTCCCCCGTTTACTAGAGATGATTTTGGTTTGTGGAAGATGAAGATGCTGTTATTTATCAAGGCATCTAGTCCGTTGTATATTGGCATATTAGAAAATGGACCGTTTGTACCAATGAAACCAGTTAGTGAATCTACAGCTCCTGATGGTAGCAGGATTCCTCAAGGCACCCAACCTAAGGATATTAATGAGTATACATATTCTGACAAAGAACTGATTCGATTGGATACAGGTTTGATGTTGATATTGGCAGACTCCGCAGACAAAGAAATGAGCTATCAGTTGATGAACTGTACAAGCGGGAAACACATGTGGGATACCATTAACTTGATAATGGAAGGAACTGAAGACGTGCAAGAAAACAGATTGGACATCCTGACTTCTCAGTACGAAGCTTTTAGGTCTCTTCCAGGAGAAAGTATAACTCAGGTCTTTGAGAAATATACTAAGCTACTAAATGAATTGGCAATGAAAGGGAAGACCTATCCTCTGAGAGAAACCAACAGGAAGTTTATGATGACGCTGCCCCATAATGTAGAACACAAGTCATCATCCATAAGGGAAAGAATTGACTTCACAAAGATGTCATTAGAGATGATCTATGGCAAGTTGAAGACCTATGAGATGGAACAGGAACAGAGAGTGATAATCTACAGATCAGGGACAGTGGACAGCAAGCACAATGCACTTGTGAGATCAGCAGCACTTGTAGTGGATGAACCAATAACTTCTGAGATTCAGGTTCAAACCCCTAGAGCTGGAAAGGAGGTGATAATAGAAGCTGAAATGGATTCTGTGAATCTGGGTGTTGATGAAAGTGATTACTACACCCTAGAAGAGCTTGAGCAAATGGAAGACAAAACCATGGCGTACTTAGCTGCAAAGTTTAGTCATATTCGTTTCAAGAGAAACCCTAAGTACAAGTTCAAGGGCTCAACCAACAGATTCCAGAAGAGCAATTATGCACCTAGTACAGGCTTTAAGGGAGGCTACAAGACTGGCATGATTGATAGAAGCAAATCAAGATGCTACAATTGCAATGAGTTAGGGCATTTCGCCACTGAATGCCGGAAGCCTCGTCAAGCGAGAGACATGAAAGATGTCTATGCAAAGAAGGATTCTTATGATGAGTTGAAGAAAGAGAATGCCAAGATTAAACAGCAATTGGAGGCATTCTCTGGAAAGCAGAAAGGGAAAGCTTATATAGCAAAGGGAAAGCACTGGGATGATACTGATTCGGATGAAGAGGAGGAATATGTAAATGTTGCCCTAATGGCTGACTCTTCAGAGGAATCACCACAATCATCTCATGTACCTATCTTAACTACAATTGATATGTCTAATTCTGAGTACAAGAAAACTGTGCAAGATCTTAGTGTAGAATTGTTTAATGTACACACAAGCATGCTAGCATCTGAAATGGAAAATGCTAAACTAGTTCTTAAGATTAAAAATTTAGAATCTAAAAATGAAGAACTAGAGCTTGTAGATGTCACATTAGAAGATCTTAAGCAAAAGAACACGTACATAGAGAACAAGGTCAAGTGTAATGATGAGATAGAGACTATCCTCAGGAAGCAGATTTCAGATCTAGATTTGAAGCTGAATGCTTTTAAGAATTCTGCCCTAATTGCTAAGGAGATCATTGATACTCAGGCCATAGGGAATAAAACTGCTATAAGATTTGACTATGAAAAGAAAGCTGGTATGAAGATAGTGGAATTCTCTGTGACACCTTCGGTTGTCAAAAGGAATACTCCACATGTTCTTAAGAATGTTGATTGTCCAGTTTTTGTTAAGCCTTTTCCACCACTCTTTCATGAGGATGACCTTTTCATAAGACAAGAATTGCTTGAGGAGGATTTGTTGAAGGAAAAAGAGGTAAAGACTAAGTTACCTAGGAAATCAGTAAAAATTGAATTACCTAAACCTGATTTACCTAAAACTGAAGTAGGTGACTTAGTTAGTAATGCTAAAAAGAACAGGAATGGGAAGAAGAAGATTGTTAATCAGGAAATGGTTCCATATTCTCCCATTGCATCTAGGAAGTTGTGCACTATCTGTAATTCTGCTGGACACCTTACACATGCATGTAAAAAGGTTAAAGTAGAAACTGCTAATACTTCTGAAATGCATAACATGTCTAACATGCCTGATCTTCATGAACCCTGTGGAAAGAAAGAGTGTTTGCTATGTAAGTACAACATCATGCATGCTTATTTTAAGTTGATGAATGATAGTAGCAAAAGCACTGTTAATGTTAAATCCACAGATACTATGAATATCAAACAGGGTAAGACTAAATTGAATGTTACTCCTGTTAAATTATCTAAACCTTCAGGACCCAAACAATTTTGGGTACCAAAGTCCGCTTAATCAATCTGTGATTGCAGGGTAAGGTTAAAAGCTCAAAGGTTGTGTGGATTCTGGATAGTGGCTGTTCTAAACACATGACAGGTGAAGAGTCCCTGCTTACAGAGGTGGTTAAGAAGACCGGCCCAATTGTAACCTTTGGAGATGACAACAAAGGATTCACTACGGGATATGGTAAATTGAAAGCTGGAAATGTCATCATAGAAAACATCTCTCTTGTTGAAGGATTAAAGCACAATCTTCTAAGTATCAGTCAGTTCTGTGATAAAGGCTACAATGTAGATTTCAGAAAGGACAAGTGCTTGATCACCAACAGGAAGGATGAGAAGCTTACTCTACTGTGAGTGAGAAAAGGAAATTTGTTTATAGCTGACTTAAGTTCTACCAGTGAAGGAGAAGTTACATGTTTCTATGCAAAGGCATCTTCAGAACAAAGTTGGCTATGGCACAAGAAGCTCTCACACTTGAACTTCAAAACTATGAACTCTTTGGTAAAGAGAGAGTTAGTGAGAGGGTTGCCCCTGATGGAATTCAATCAGGAGGGACTATGTGAAGCATGTGAAAAAGGGAAGTCGAAGAAAGCATCACATGGAAGCAAAGGAATGACAAGCATTACTGAACCATTACAACTGATTCATATGGATTTATTTGGTCCGGTCAATCTTATGTCACTTTCAAGAAAAAGATATGCATTGGTGATGGTGGATGACTACTCCAAGTACACGTGGGTGTTTTTCATACAATCAAAGGATGAAGCAACACAACTAATCATTGATCACATCAAGAAGATAGAAGTGGAAGCTAAGCTACCTGTGCGGCAATCAGATCAGACTATGGAACTGAATTCAAGAATGCAGTTCTTAATGATTTCTGCTCAGAGAAAGGAATATCAAGACAGTTTTTAGCACCAAGAACTCCTCAACAGAATGGAGTAGTGGAAAGGAAGAACATGACCTTGGTTGAAGCAGCAAGGACCATGTTGAGTGAATCAAAAATTCCCACTTACTTTTGGGCTGAAGCAGTGAACACAACTTGCTACACTCAGAATCGAACCCTGATCAACAAAGATCATGAAAAGACTCCGTATGAGTTAATGGCCAACAAGAAACCAACACTGAAGTACTTTCATGTGTTTGGTGCAAAGTGCTTTGTACTTAAAGATGGAGAACATCTTGGCAAGTTTGATGCCAAAGCAGATGACGACATTTTTCTGGGCTATTCTCTGGAATCTAAGGCTTTCAGGGTATATGTGATTGAAGATAAGAAGGTGTTGGAAAGCTTTAATGTAACATTTGACGACACCAAAAGACCAGGCCTGCAAACTGGAGAGAACTCTGAATCCTTGGTATTTGAAAATCTATCAGGAGATCTCTCTGACAATGAAGAAGTACCTGAAGTTGTTACAGTTATTAATAATAATCATAATGATAATGATTCTAGACAAAGTGGTGACCAAAGTGGTGATCCTCAAAATTCTACAGGATCCACTAGTCAGTCTATAGAATCATCAGATCAAACCGTCAACAACTCAGGGGGAGCAGGAGAAGGATCAACTAGTCACACTCCACAACATCTAGAACAAGGAGAATCATCAAGAGGAACTCAATCAGTTTGAAAGGTGATTGCTAAGAAATAGAACCTAAGAAAGTTGAAGATGCTCTAGATGATCCAGATTGGGTGATTGCTATTCAAGAGGAACTCAATCAGTTTGAAAGGCAGAAAGTTTGGAAGCTGGTACCCAGGCCTAAGGGAAAATATGTTATTGGAACAAGATGGGTATTCAGAAATAAGTTGGACGAAGATGGCATTGTAACGAGAAACAAAGCCAGACTGGTTGCTAAAGGTTACTCTCAAGAAGAGGGAATTTATTATGATGAAACCTATGCACCAGTAGCAAGACTTGAGGTCATCAGAATGTTTCTGGCATTTGCTCCACATTCCAATTACAAGGTATATCAGATGGATGTGAAGAGTGCTTTTCTGAATGGGGAGTTAGAAGAAGAACTGTATGTGGAACAACCTCCAGGTTTTGAGGATTCAAAACTGGCAGACTTTGTGTACTTTCTATTCAAAGCTCTCTACGGACTCAAACAAGCTCCAAGGACATGGTATGACACTCTCTCTGAATTCTTACTTGAAAATGATTTTACAAGAGGTGTTGTAGACAAAACTCTCTTTGTCAAAAAGCATAAAAATGATTTGATATTGGTGCAAGTATATGTTGATGACATAATATTTGGTTCTACTAATGATGATATATGCAAGAGATTTGCTAAGTTAATGCAGAGTCGTTATGAAATGAGCATGATGGGTTAATTGTCATTCTTTCTTGGACTGCAAGTATACCAAAAACAAGATGGTATATTCATTTGTCAGTCCAAGTACATTAAAGATCTTCTGAAGAAGTATCAAATGGAAGACTCATCTACAGCAAAGACTCCTATGCCAACTGCCACTAAGCTTGATAAGGATGAAACTGGTAAGAAGGTTGACATCACAGGCTACAGAGGTATGATAGGCTCATTACTTTATCTCACTGCAAGTAGACCAGATATAATGTTTGCAACATGCTTGTGTGCTAGGTTTCAGTCTGATCCTAAAGAATCTCATCTAATAGCTGTTAAGCGAATATTTAGATATCTTAAGGGGACTCCAAATCTTGGAATTTGGTACCCTAAAGATACAGGATTTGATCTTATTGGATACACAGACTCTGATTTTGCAGGTTGTAAGATTGATCGGAAGAGTACTTCAGGAAGTTGTCAGTTTCTTGGAAGAAGATTAGTTTCTTGGTATAACAAGAAGCAACATTCAGTTTCCACATCAACAGCTGAGGCTGAATACATTGCTGCTGGAAGCTGCTGTGCTCAGATCTTGTGGATGAGAAACCAACTCTGTGACTATGGGCTTTTGTTGACAAAAATTCCAATATTTTGCGACAACACAAGTGCCATAGCAATCTCAAACAACCCAGTGCAACACTCGAGGACGAAGCACATCGACATCAGGTATCATTTTATCCGAGAGCATGTCATGAATGGAACTGTGGAGTTACATTTTGTACCCATAGAGGATCAAATTGCAGACATCTTTACTAAACCGCTTGATGAATCCACTTTTTCTAAGCTGGTTGGTGAACTTGGGATGTTAAATCTTTCTAATTGATTTTGATTAGAAGTCAGTAACTGTAGATAGTCCTAGTGAATTCATGAGTTTAAGAATTTCCATATCCTTAGGACTCGTGAATTTATTTTCTGGAGCAATTCTCGTAGTTAGGATTATTGTACTAATTTTATGTCATAATTATGGATGATATATCTTCTGGCATTTAATTGGTTATTAATTCTAAAAATTATTTAGGTGCTAATATTTGTTCTAAATATTTAAGCATCTATTTAATTTGAATTAATTTACTTTTTTTTTGACATTGTAGATTAATGCATCATAATTTATTGGATTTTAATTGATTAATATCATTTGTTGATATTCAGTTGATTTTATTTTGAGAAAATTGTGAATTTTCTGTTAACAATTGATTTTGGTAAATTTTAAAAGATTTATTCAAAATAAAACTTGACAGAAAATTAAAAGTCTGATTTTTAGAACATGAACAGGTTTTAGAAATTGTAAAGAAGAAAAAAATATCGAATTTTAGTAAATTCGATAGTTTTTCTAAGTACTAGTTAAAAACCATCGAACAAAAAATTCGATAGTTTTTAAGTAGGAAAAGAAAAACCATCGAAATAAACCTTTCGATAGTTTTTGACATTGAATGAAAAATATATCGAAGTGAATTTATTTGATTTAATATTTAAATTCTCGATAGATTTTCATAAAAGAGTTCGATAGTTTTGGTTTTAAAAAGATAGAGACTTCGATAGTTTTCCAGAAAAGCGTTTTAAATTCAAAATTTCAAAATTCCAAAAACTATCGAGGTGCAGTTGACACTTTTGCCCTCACAGAAAACTATCGATAGTTTATTTAAAAAACTATCGAACTAGAAAAGACAGAATTGCCCCTGAAGAATCTGTAAGTATTTAAGTAGCACTTAGAGTTTTTTTTTATTCTACAGATCTAAGAAAAACTTACATATACTTACATATATTTTCGAAGAAGAACTTCAAAGAAAAACTCGATAGTTTTTCAGTGTTAACCGAGTTTTAAACACAGTAATTTCAGTTTTGACAGTGATATCATTTTCAACAGTGATTTCTTTGTATCTTCTGAAAACTGTGTACTCAATTCTGGTTGTGGTTACAAAGAATACTATCGAAAGCACTTATAGAACCTTGATTAAGAAAACTTGTTCTTGACTAGCACTGTTTGATTGATTTTAGTCTCTTTTGAAATCAGTTTCAATCAAAATTGCTTTTCTTGATTTAGAAAACTAAGGTTCTTAAGTTGTGAGTTTTGTTTTATTGTTCGAAATTGATTAAGTGATAAAAAGGGGTAATTTTGTTAAAGTTTGATTAATTAGAAATAATTAATTAAATTTAAAGGAAAAATAGTTTTGGTTTATTTAAATTTTCTGGAAATTTAAAATGGCTGGAGAATTTATTATTACCAAGACTAATCATGTCTCGTTTCAAAACCTGCAAGCCATTACGAACTTACAGTTTCGTGCATGGGCAGAGTTTTTGAACACACGTTCGTTAGTGGCATATTCTTTGAGTACTCCCGTGGTCCTTTGTATCGATCAATTGACTGCATTGTACACAACCGCCACGGATACAACTGAGAATAACGTAAGGTCCTTCAGTTTTATTGTGCCAGGGGGCAGAACAATAAGGGTGACGGAACATAATTTTAATAGAATCCTACATTTTCCTACAGAAAACCTTGTTCCGGATCCCACGACTGAGGATATACATGCTTTCTTCACTCTCATAAGAAGTCAACAACCTAACTTCTTTGTGGGAGAGTTTCTGAAGCATTACTTGCCAAAGCCATGGAACTTTTCCTTTCATACCCTAATCCATGTTTTTACTGCCAAATTAACAAATCTGCATGGTATTCCCTTATTCCTTCAAAAGATAGGGTTTGCCATTGCGAACAATAGGCATATTAACATAGGAAGGCTACTGATCGATCAAGTCATTATGTGCATGGGACCACTGGATGAAAGAACAAGCATAGATGATGTGCTTTGTTTCTATCCTAGGTTCCTACAGCTAATTCTCAATGATATCTTAACAGATAATGAACGCGAGACATTCGAAGGCGAGGAGACGCAGGAGTGCATGAAGATGAAGAGCAATGCCATAACCGCTCTCATAAGGAAGAACAACTATCTTCCAGGGGTACCCACTGTTCTCACTGAATATCTAAGAACGGTGCCCCTACCACTTCTACCCCCAGGGGAACAGGTAATTCAAGGTAACATTCCTGAACCTGAACTGGCTCCTGAGCCACAACCAATGGATGTCGATCCAGAGCCCTCAGTGGCCATTACTGACCAGGAGGTTGCAAACCCACAACCTCTAACCACGGTCGAAGAGCCTTTGGAAGAGCTAAATGAAACAATAAACGCACCTCCTTCCCCTCCTATACCCAGTAAACAAACATCCTTGAGTGTAGAGGGAGATAGTGCCAAAGCAGCACCACATAAGGAGATACACCCTTCCACAACAGCTCTGCCTTCCTCTAAAAGGAGAAGAACAGAAACCGAGGCAACTGTTGATACTTCATTTCTCTCATCCAAAGAACCCTTCACAGATTTTTCTGATTTTGATTGGGCCATGCTAACGAAAGCTATATCTGAACCAATAGCTCAATCAAGTAAGGAAGAATTGACGGAAGCAACTGGTGTTCCGACCATATTACGGTCAGGTTCACTGGTTGAAGGTTCTAAGAACCAAGGGTCTTCACAGACGTCGAGAGAAGGCTCTGACCTAAATGCAAAATCTAAAGGGTCATTGTCTACCTCCCCAGATGGAACATATCTGGATCCTGCGGGTAAAGGGTCTGACGTAGGTACAGATCGGCAACTCGGTGACAATGAATCAATTACTATTGAGGAGTCAACTGAGGTAAAGTCTTCACAGACTATTGGGGAAGATTCAGGATCTCTGCTGTTAATAGAGCCTGTTTCTAACCCCCTAGAGATTCAAACTCTAGATCCTTCAAAGGATATATCATCTATGGATGATCAGCAACTTGGTTTATCCAAGGACGGGGACTTGCGAAGCCCTATTGTACCATCGGTGACCTCCTTAAGGAAGGCTACGGTGTTTTCTTCTGCAGGTACATTGAGCACAAAGGGAATGAGTGAAACAAAAACACTTACACCTGGCCTGAGTGGGAAAGGAAAAATGAGTGAAACACCGACAGAAACGTTGAGTGTACACCCAGAGCCAAACGTGAGGAGTGACACCCTAACCCTTCCAAATATTGATGATATGCTATTACCGACAGAACGAGAGTTACATGTTCAATCCACTCTCAAGGAGATGATAGTTCACGACAAACAAGGAAATCCGCTATTCAAGGTTCCACTGCGACCTTCCTTTGACCAAGGGATCTCCTCTGGTCAAGCCAATGCTTCTTTAAAGACTATTCAAGAGAAGGTTGACTTGGCTGCAGCTGATTCCAGAAGAACTTATCGGGTCTTAGGCAGTGCATCTGGCACTATAACAGGTACTAAACTGGCAGTGGACTCCTTGAAGAAGGAAGCTATGGAAGAACTGGTCGAACTGAGCAGTGACGTCAGAGAGCTTAAAGATGGATTCATGAATGAAGTTGATGCTCTGCAACAAGGACAAGAAGCTTTGAAAGAAGACGTTCTGGTTATCCGGGATGGTCAAGCTAGGGTAAAAGATGCAATGAACACCCTTTTTCGAGTGGAGTCTAAGCTGAACCAGAGACTGGACAAGATTGAGAAGACTACCAACTCCAGATTGGATGACATTGACCTGAAGCTGGCTTCTATGCAACAGATGAATAAGGAGCTATTGGATTTCATGGAAAATCAAAGTGACGGGGTACAATCTATTTGGACTATGCTAAAGAACCAACAAAGTGGACAACCTGGACCTTCAAATCAACAACCTGATCCTTCTACTGCCTTTTATGCTGAGGATGCTTTTGTCGAGGATTCCTCAACTAAGGGGGAGAAAGTTGGAGATGGGAAGAAGGATGGATGGGGAGTTTGGGAAACGGTTGAAGCTATTCCGATAAGACAGTACTGGATAGAAGAACTTGTACAAGAAGAGGAGAATAGTGAAGAGGTATTTGAGGTCATGCAAGAGTAACCAATTCAGGAGGAGCATGAGCCATATTATCCAGAGCCTGTTGAATATCCAATCTGGGAGGATAATATGGAAGAAGAAGCAAATCCTCTGTCACAAGAAGAAGAAGCTGCCTTGGAAGCGATAAGAGCTCAAAGAGCTGCAATAGATGTCAGGCATGTTGAGAAAGAAAGACACCAAGCAGTTCTAAGGATTGAAAAGATAAAAAGATCCAAGGTGCAAGCTGAAGTAAGGAAGAAAAAGATGATGGATTTGGCAAGCAAGCATGGAAGTGAATGGGAGATGGCTTATAAAACCTTTTGTGGAGTTGAAGACGGATTAGAAGTCAACGACAATGCAGAGGTGGAAGTCATAATTCAGAACATAAGAAGTGCAAATCCTGATGATCATGTTTACTTCACTGCACTGAGGAATACTATGATCTTTCTGAAAGCTGGGGTTAAAGCAAATGGAGCCTGGAACATCCTGATCAATTTTCTTGAGAAAGGTACATTTGTGATTTCCACTAAGTTTTTAGAACAGAGAACATACACAGAACTGCAGGTGATACTGTAATAACCCCAAATTTTGGACTTAGTTAAAAAAAAAAATTGATGAATAGTAAATGTGATGAATAGTAAATTTGTTGATGGAAATTTTTTCAGACCACACTATATGGATGATATGGAATGAATGTTTCGAGGTTATATTATTGATGTATATGAAGAATAAAAGAATGTAAACGCGATCAGAATCAGGAGATTCCTACTTTAAATTTTGATCACTATTCATCAGACAATCAAGGGTGAATTGATTTGATCGTTTTGAGAAAGTATGTGGAATGAGAAATACATGATCATATCTTAAACCAAGGTGAGAAACCTAAGATTATATATTAGACAAAGGTAATGGAAGGATAAAGGAAGTACCCTAGCTTTGGTACAGAGAAACGTCTTTAGAACCACTGGAAACTATCGTGAAACAAAAGCGTAATAAATTATGGATTAAACCCTAACAAAAGGAGGAGTATTATATGAGATCATCAAGTGCAATATATAAAAGAATTGAGGATGCAAAGGATGACATAAGCAAGATGCAAGGGAATGACATAAGCATGACAAGTGATGACAAGGTGATGAATCACCACCTTGTCACCACTTTCACCACCACCACAAGTTCATTTTGGCCTTGTCATTGATGACAAAACCTTGTATTAGCCACACAAATCAGTTACAAAGTGTTAAAGGTAATTAGACAAAGCAAAAAGGAAAGAAAAACAAAAGAAAACAAATCACAAAAGAGAAGTATCAAGAACATGAAGCATTCGGCTATTTCTTCATCACCAAGGGCTTAAAACTTTTGCTCCTACTTCCACTCAACCATAATTCTTGATCTTGGGCTCTAAATCACCCTCATCCTATATCCAAGGTAGATCTCTAATCTTAGCCTCATCCATGGATCATAGCTTGGTCAAAAATGGATTCAAAGTTGATGATGAATAGTGATGTGAATAGTAACTTCATAGAATCTTGTTTTGTTTTGATGATTTTAGGTTTGATTAACATAGTTAAGGAGAAAGGGAGGATATATCACCCATATATAGCCTTTGCTAAGATCCAAGGAAGGTATAAACTTCTTTCTTTTTAAGATTTTTGCTTGATCTGGTAAGTTAGAAGTGTTTGATTAGAACTATGTTGAGATAAAGCAAGTATGCATGATTTTAAGCATGTTTAATGGTTGATTTGTGGATGAACTTATGAAATAGAGTGTGACCTTATTTGGACAGATAAATGGTAGTATAAGCTTGAGTTTGATTGGTGGTTGGTTGATGGTTGAATTGTAGTTTGGTTGAGTGTTTAAAAACACGGGAAGTACGCGTAAGCGCCGTTACCATGTCGGATTTTACTTAGGTAGTTTAGACAGAAAACATGGTTGCAATACAGGGCATAAACTTGAGGTTTATGACCATGAACATATAGGCTCTGTTTCCTAGATTGTTTTAGCGAAAGAATCGTGTCGTTTCGATTTACGGTTTAGGAGAAACGTCCGTTTTAGTGAAAGCGGTTTCGCGTACCTAGATAGTTCATTGTGTGAACTTTGAGATAGGGATCAAGCCCTTTAAAATTGGAATTGGATTGAGATATTAAAATGGATACTAGTATGTATAGTCTAGAAAGGAACCTAGAAGGTTTCGTGTCAAAACGATAAGTTTGTGATTTTACAAAAATGCGAGAACAAAGGTTGCGCGAGTGAAATACCCTTAAGGGGATGTTTTAAAACTAGGAAATGGTAAAGGAAAAGTACTTGGGATTTATGAATAGATTTTTCACCCAAAATTGTGACTTGAAAGTTACGGAACGTCATGAGGTTATAGAAGACCGAGAGCGAGACATTTGATTGTTTACTAATAGAACTTGAGTGCTTAAGCTATAGCACATTAAATGGTTCTAGGGGATTGACTGTGAATTGTATATCTTGTTATAGATCGACGCGCACACTCTCAAGCCCCCACTACCACACCACCAAGACAGCAAGGCAATTTTACTAATCATTACTCTATTTTTTCGGAGTAGGTATATTTTCAAACGTATAATACTTGGTTGTTCAAATAATTATGTATACTCTTGTTTACAAGTATCGTGCAAGTTTCTCAAAACCCGAAGCTCTAGCCTTCGGCTATATTTTAAACTGTCGTTGTTGTGATATAACTACTACAAATGCACGAACTGTTTTACTTATCGTATAAGCATATGTATTATGCATGCTTTCAAACCTCACATCGTATATAGATGTGATGGTATTAAAAATAATGAGAGGTAATATATGCATATGATAGATGCAAGTTTTCAAAACCTATACCATATAATGATGCTGTTGTGATATATGTTGTGGTATTGTTATATATGCTGCTTTATGCTGTGAAATAACGTAAAACTATTTTCGCTTTGTAAAAAGCTGTATAAGGTATAAGGTTTATATGCTAGCTAAGTACTAGATATAAACCAAGGTTAAAGGTTAAAGACTCTAAGTATAGAGTACTCGTACGATGGTTTTAAAACTTAGACGGGGAGTCAAATTATTATTTTGTTTTAAACTACTGTCAGAAGCTGGAAGGTTCCAGGGACGGTTATATTTTAAGGAGTTATTAAATATTCCAATATCTATATAATTGGATATTTAAGGTGAGATATTTAAATAATAATTAAATAAATATTTATTATTTGAATATTATTTAATTAAAGTGAATATTATTTCGAATATTCACTTAAGTGTTTTATATTGAATAATAATTCAATATATATTATTTGAATATTAATTAATTAAGTGAATATTATTTTAAATATTCACTTAAGTGTCTTATATTGAATAATAATTCAATACTTATTATTTGAAGATTATTTAACTAAGTGAATATTATTCTGAATATTCACTTAGGTGGGTTTATGTTGAATAATAATTTAATGTTTACTATCTGGGTATTTATTAAATATTCCAAAAATGATTTAAAAATCATAGAACCTTATTTAAATATTACGTAAGGTTTCAATAGTTATTTAAAATGTTTTCTGATCTAAAAAGGATTTATGAGAATATAGTAGGGGTTCCCAACTACTTTAATTATTTAACTCAAATGATGATTTTAAATTGAACTTATCAAAAATTTGGAATCCAATCCAGGAAGTGAAGATATGATTTCACTTGCCTCTTTCATTGAAAGTGAGTATGTTTTCGAGTTCGGATTTATCAGAACTAAAAGGTATTTTACAAAAACTCCCTGGTCATGATTTCAAAATACGTAGTAATCATCGGTAGTTTCGTTGACTAATGTCAACCCACACTTTGACTTACTCCTTTCAATTACTCTGGAGTAAGGAATTCTGAACGGTTACAAAGTTTTTTTGACACATAATGGTACTTGGGGAAAACAGGATTAACTTTTATTTCCCGTGACATTGATTTTCATCTGGGGACTGGAATTATCTCGTGCTCGGCAATGAAACAGGTGCCAGTATAGTACGAAGTCATGCTCGGCAATGAAACAGGTGCCAGTATAGTATGACTCCATGTTCGGCAATGAAACAGGTGCCAGTATAGCATGAAGGGTCCAAATGCGGCCAGGGTGATAACCGAATAGGAAGTCGTCCTTCTACTAGTAGAAAAGTCAAGTTGCGATATAACGGCTGATCACCGTGTATCGTGTATTCCATTATATCCCCTTCTTCCACTTGGAATTGTGCTGCACATTGTAACGAAAGCCTAGGTGCTGAGTTACCGATAATGTGACAGGAATTAAAAAATGATGTTCCGTATATAGTATTTGAACTACATTGCATGTCCTGACTAAAAGAGTATTCGATATATCATTCTATATACGAATGAGGTTTTAAAAGCTTTCAGCTATGATATCAGCTCACACATTTGATTATGTTGCTATATATTATTGTCGAGCTATAGTGCTCATTCTTGCTTCTTTATATATCACAACACAACAGCTTCAAAAAGGTGTTCATTACTGATATTTTACAGTATCTTGAACAGTAGGAGATATCTAAATAGATATGCATGTATATATGTTGAGAAGTTATTTAAGATATACAGTATATTGAATTGTATAGTATTTTGAATCAATGGATGGGTTTAAGCCTTGATTCCAATATTATTATCTAATTTAAAAAGATATGTTTGAGACTTGGTTTATCATACTGATACCAAGGATTTCCAAATGATTTATGAAGAGTATTTGAGTATGATTATAAGCCATACGGTATTTCGAACGGTATCCTATTTTGGGGACAAACCCTAGTAGTGTTAAAAACTTTGATCCTATATGGATGAACTTCCTAAGCTTACATATATATGCTTATGCTGCTTTGTATTATTGTTGGGCTTTGTGCTCACTCTTGCTTTCTTATATATATATATATATATATATATATATATATATATATATATATATATATATATATATATATATATCACAACACAACAGCTAGAGTAGATGGCCAGGATTCGTCATACCGCTCGGAAGCGCGATAGAGCTATACAGGCCGCCCGTAACATGGTTGTTACAGTTGATCAGGTAGAAGTCTTGAGTTGGTTCGGAGTGTAACTATTGTTGCTCCGGTTTATTTATAAGTATCACTTATGTATATTAATGAACAAGAACAAACTTTTGCGCTACCTTATGGTTTCACATAGAAATCATACTGGTAGTAGGTTGCAAGTATTTTACTTTTGGGTTGTAATAACTTTAATTTGTGGATCATATGACTACTGTTATTGTAAGTTCGTTTCTGAGACATAACTAGAGTGAGTATATTGATGGTGGGGTCACCATGTGTGTTGATGTATTGTTTTATGGTGCAAGTATTAAGTGTTTGTATGGAACAAGGGATCGTGACAACCCAGATCTCCGACCCCGGGTCTGGGGGTGTTACAGATACTCATCAAGATTCAAAGAACTACAAGACTAAATGAACTGCTCCGTGAGCATGTTAAGGAGATCTTGATGAAAGTCGGTCCAGAGATTACTGAAGATACTCCAATGGTTAGATTCATGACGAATGACTTGTTCAGAATCTGCTATTTGGCTGAGGACAAACTGAGAGACTATCCAAGCAACTATCTAATATCAGTTGAGAAGTATCTTAGATCCACTGGATTCCCATCAACGGAGAAGGACAAAGCAGCAGACACTCTTAGAAGATTTCTAATGGAGAATGTTCCTTACTATAGGAAAAGAGTGGAAAGAGGATTGGAAGTGCATACCAGATTACCAAACATGCCAAAGCTAAACAAGGAAGATGTTAACATTGCATGGTTATGGGCTGGAGTGGGTCAAGAGGTTGAATATATTGGAAGACACATCCAAGGAGCAATCCTTAAACCTGGAGAACCACTGCACTATCTATCAGTGATTGATTATCAAGCTGCTAACTCCGATCCAATGATTGAAGAAGGTGAGATCGGAATGGACTGAAGATTGAAGCAAAGAACAAAAGAACTATCAGCTCAGACTAGAGGAGCAACTTCATTGTATAAAGTTTTATTGTTTTTTGATTTATGAAATCTGGAAATGTATATATATCTGATCCAGAATGCATTTAATATTATTACGCTGTCTTACTTTAAGTAGTTTCATGTTTCCTTAGTTAGTTGAGTTATCCTCGAAGTATTTGCTTGTCGAACTCTATCCAATCAAATAGGGGGAGATTGTAAAGCATAATGTAACATAAGATGTAAAAAAGATAACTACAACTCAACAAATGACAAGACAGACAATAATATTAACAGAAGCACGGGAATTCAGAATCAAAGAAGAAAAGGTAAACTCAAAAAATCAAAATACGTTATGTATTCTTGAAGTCCGTAAACAGGTCACGGAAAGAAGTTCATGAAAATGTTCAAGCCTCAGTGACAGCAAAAGGAACAAGACTTTCAAGACGACAGAAGTATGTGAATGATTTAGGGTTAAGTACCACGGGATTCCAGTGATTCAATCGAAGCAACCAGAACGACAAAGGACTTATCAGCAGCATTGGATTAAAGACATAAAAGAAGGATTGATCAAGTGTTATTCATCTGTGAACCAGACTAGTTGTACTAGGTGACGGCACAAAAAAGATCAGGTTATTTTATCGTCTCAGAAGAAAGTGATACAGTCTATTACTTAAACACCCAGGAGCTCAGTGGAACAATTAAATGATATAAGACAAGAAAAGTGATTCGATAGTATTTCTATTTAGAAAACTATCGAATGGAATGAAAAGTGATTCAAAGAAAAACAAATTAAATCAATTTGACATTCGATAGTTTTCTTTTAAAAACTATCGAATGGTAAAATGATTTAATTCATTCGATAGTTTTTCTAATGTGAAGAGCAGGTGAAAAGTATCTTTGTTTGACAGGTTGATGAAGATTGGACGGCCATGATTGATTCTTCATTTCTGGTTCGATATTTTCAAAACTAAAGACTACAATTACTAAGTGAGAGGCAGTGTCTTCCTCAGCCGAGTTATATCACAGAAGCAATTACTATGAGAGAGGAAAAGCCAGAGAGAAAATACTAAGAACATTAATTCTGCTGGAACTCTATCATTGTATTGATTGTGTATAACCTAGAACTCATTGAAGCTAATCTACGGATTAGAAATGTAAAGCATAATGTAACATAAGATGTAAAAGAGATAACTACAACTCAACAAAGAACAAAACAAACAATAGTATTAACAGAAGCACAGGAATCCAGAATCAAAGAAGAAAAGGTAAACTCAAAAAATCAAAATACGTTATGTATTCTTGAAGTCCGTAAACAGGTCACGGAAAGAAGTTCATGAAAATGTTCAAGCCTCAGTGACATCAAAAGAAACAAGGCTTTCAAGATGACAGAAGTATGTGAATGATCTAGGGTTAAGTACCACAGGATTCCAGTGATTTATTTGAAGCAACCAGGACGACAAAGGACTTATCAGCAGCATTGAATTGAAGACATAGAAGATGAATTGATCAAGTGTTATTCATCTGTGAACCAGACCAGTTGCACTAGTTGACGGCACTGAAAAGATCAGGTTGTTTTATCGTCTCAGAAGAAATTGATCCAGTCTATTACTTAAACACCAAGGAGCTCAGAAAGGTTTTCTAAAAGGAACAAGGACATAATGTGATTCGATGGTTTTTCATTTATGAAAAACTATCGAATGTGATTCTAAGGAATCAAAAGAAATTGAGTTGATGGTTTTTCTTTTTTTGAAGAAAAGAAACCATCGAAAGCTTTTCTAAGAAACTCATCAGATTCAATGGAAAAGGGAATATCTTTTTCGATAGTTTTGTTTAAAAACTATCGAATGGAAAATTTCTATTAATCCATTCGATGGTTTTCCATTCGATGGATTTCCAATTCGATAGTTTTCTGAATTGAAAGCAGGTGAAGAAGTGACATTGTTGTCAGGTTGATGAAGATCCAACGGCCAAGAATATTCCAATTCTTTTTGGTTCGATGGTTTTTCTAAAATCAAGTCTACAATTACTAACAGAGGAAGTGTGTCTTCTACAGTTAGGTTAATTCACACAGAAGCAATTACAGAGAGAGAGGAAAAGCCAGAGAGAAAATACTAAGAACATTAATTCTGCTGGAACTCTATCATTGTATTGATTGTGAATAACTTAGAACTCATTGAAGCTAATCTACGGATTAGAAATTGTAGCACCCCTCGAGGTTTATATTTATAAAAAGATATATTCCCCGAATCTTGGTTTGGTTTGGTGTGTTTGATTTCGTTATAGAACTGAATGAATTATCCGTGAACGAAATTAAATTATTTGTGAGTATCGTATTCAACCCACCCTTCTACGATACTTTGGACCTAAGAATTGGTATCAGAGCTACTTGATTGATATACAAATCAGATCCGGTGAATGAGACCAAAATCAAACGTAGCGTGAAAATTCGAAGCAAATTTTTTAACTTTCAAAAATTTTCATTTAATTGGAATTTCTTGAATTTTAAACAATTTGAAATTTTCAGAAACCATGAGTGCTCCAAAGACAACCGCTGGTATTATAGTTCCCCCGTTTACTAGAGATGATTTCGGTTTGTGGAAGATGAAGATGTTGTTATTTATCAAGGCATCTAATCCGTTGTATATTGGCATATTAGAAAATGGACCGTTTGTACCAATGAAACCAGTTAGTGAATCTACAGCTCCTGATGGTAGCAGGATTCCTCAAGGCACCCAACCTAAGCATATTACTGAGTAGACAGATTCTGACAAAGAACTGATTCGATTGGACACAGGTTTGATGTTGATATTGGCAGACTCCGCAGACAAAGAAATGAGCTATCAGTTGATGAACTGTAGAAGCGGGAAACATATGTGGGATACCATTAACTTGATAATGGAAGGAACTGAAGACGTGCAGGAAAACAGATTGGACATCCTGACTTCTCAGTACGAAGCTTTTAGGTCTCTTCCAGGAGAAAGTATAACTCAGGTCTTTGAGAAATATACTAAGCTCCTAAATGAATTGGCAATGAAAGGAAAGACCTATCCACTGAGAGAATCCAACAGGAAGTTCATGATGACGCTGCCCCATCATGTAGAACACAAGTCATCATCCATAAGGGAAAGAATTGACTTCACAAAGATGTCATTAGAGATGATCTATGGCAACTTGAAGACCTATGAGATGGAACAGGAACATAGAGTGATAATCTACGGATCAGGGACAGTGGACAGCAAGCACAATGCACTTGTGAGATCAGCAGCACTTGTAGTGGATGAACCAATAACTTCTGAGATTCAGGTTCAAATCCCTAGAGCTGGAAAGGAGGTGATAATAGAAGCTGAAATGGATTCTGTGAATCTGGGTGTTGATGAAAGTGATTACTACACCCTAGAAGAGCTTGAGCAAATGGAAGACAAAACCATGGCGTACTTAGCTGCAAAGTTTAGTCATATTCGTTTCAAAAGAAACCCTAAGTACAAGTTCAAGGGCTCAACCAACAGATTCCAGAAGAGCAATTATGCACCTAGTACAGGCTTTAAGGGAGGCTACAAGACTGGCATGATTGATAGAAGCAAATCAAGATGCTACAATTGTAATGAGTTAGGGCATTTCGCCACTGATTGCCGGAAGCCTCGTCAAGCGAGAGACATGAAAGATGTCTATGCAAAGAAGGATTCTTATGATGAGTTGAAGAAAGAGAATGCCAAGCTTAAACATCAATTGGAGGCATTCTCTGGAAAGCAGAAAGGGAAAGCTTATATAGCAGAGGGAAATCACTGGGATGATACTGATTCGGATGAAGAGGAGGAATATGTAAATGTTGCCCTAATGGCTGACTCTTCAGAGGAATCACCACAATCATCTCAGGTACCTATCTTAACTACAATTGATATGTCTAACTCTGAGTACAAGAAAACTGTGCAAGATCTTAGTGTAGAATTGTTTAATGTACACACAAGCATGCTAGCATCTGAAATGGAAAATGCTAAACTAGTTCTTAAGATTAAAAATTTAGAATCTAAAAATGAAGAACTAGAGCTTGTAGCTGTCACATTAGAAGATCTTAAGCAAAAGAACGCGTACTTAGAGAACAAGGTCAAGTGTAATGATGAGATTGAGACTATCCTCGGGAAGCAGATTTCAGATTTAGATTTGAAGATGAATGCTTTTAAAAATTCCGCCCAAATTGCTAAGGAGATCATTGATACTCAGGCCATAGGGAATAAAACTGCTATAGGATTTGACTATGACAAAAAAGCTGGTAAGAAGATAGTGGAATTCCCTGTGACACCTTCAGTTGTCAAAAGGAATACTCCATATGTTCTTAAGAATGTTGATTGTCCAGTTTTTATCAAGCCTTTTCCACCTCTCTTTCATGAGGTTGACCTTTTCATTAGACAAGAATTGCTTGAGGAGGATTTGTTGAAGGAAAAAGAGGTAAAGACTAAGTTACCTAGGAAATCAGTAAAAACTGAATTACCTAAACCTGATTTACCTAAAACTGAAGTAGGTGACTTAGTTAGTAATGCTAAAAAGAACAGGAATGGGAAGAAGAAGATTGTTAATCAGGAAATGGTTCCATATTCTCCCATTGCATCTAGGAAGTTGTGCACTATTTGTAATTCTGCTGGACACCTTACACATGCATGTAAAAAGGTTAAAGTAGAAACTGCTAATACTTCTGAAATGCATAACATGTCTAACATGCCTGATCTTCATGAACCCTGTGGAAAGAAAGAGTGTTTGCTATGTAAGTACAACATCATGCATGCTTATTTTAAGTTGATGAATGATAGTAGCAAAAGCACTGTTAATGTTAAATCCACAGATACTATGAATATCAAACAGGGTAAGACTAAATTGAATGTTACTCCTGTTAAATTATCTAAACCTTCAGGACCCAAACAATTTTGGGTACCAAAGTCTGCTTAATCAATCTGTGATTGAAGGGTAAGTTTAAAAGCTCTAAGGTTGTGTGGATTCTAGATAGTGGATGTTCTAGACACATGACAGGTGAAGAGTCCCTGCTTACAGAGGTGGTTAAGAAGACCGGCCCGATTGTAACCTTTGGAGATGACAGCAAAGGATTCACTACGGGATATGGTAAATTGAAAGCTGGAAATGTCATCATTGAAAACATCTCTCTTGTTGAAGGATTAAAGCACAATCTTCTAAGTATCAGTCAGTTCTGTGATAAAGGCTACAATGTAGATTTCAGAAAGGACAAGTGCTTGATCACCAACAGGAAGGATGAGAAGCTTACTCTACTGGGAGTGAGAAAAGGAAATTTGTTTATAGCTGACTTAAGTTCTACCAGTGAAGGAGAAGTTACATGTTTCTATGCAAAGGCATCTTTAGAACAAAGTTGGCTATGGCACAAGAAGCTCTCACACTTGAACTTCAAAACTATGAACTCTTTGGTAAAAAGAGAGTTAGTGAGAGGGTTGCCCCTGATGGAATTCAATCAGGAGGGACTATGTGAAGCATGTGAAAAAGGGAAGTCGAAGAAAGCATCACATGGAAGCAAAGAAATGACAAGCATTAATGAACCATTACTACTGATTCATATGGATTTATTTGGTCCAGTGAATGTTATGTCACTTTCAAGAAAAAGATATGCATTGGTGATGGTGGATGACTACTCCAAGTACACGTGGGTGTTGTTCATACAATCAAAGGATGAAGTAACACAACTAATCATTGATCACATCAAGAAGATAGAAGTGGAAGCTAAGCTACCTGTGCGGACAATCAGATCAGACAATGGAACTGAATTCAAGAATGCAGTTCTTAATGATTTCTGCTCAGAGAAAGGAATATCAAGACAGTTTTCAGCACCAAGAACTCCTCAACAGAATGGAGTAGTGGAAAGGAAGAACAGGACCTTGGTTGAAGCAGCAAGGACCATGTTGAGTGAATCAAAACTTCCCACTTACTTTTGGGCTGAAGCAGTGAACACAGCTTGCTACACTCAGAATCGAACCCTGATCAACAAAGATCATGAAAAGACTCTGTATGAGTTAATGGCCAATAAGAAACCAACACTGAAGTACTTTCATGTGTTTGGTGCAAAGTGCTTTGTACTTAAAGATGGAGAACATCTTGGCAAGTTTGATGCCAAAGCAGATGAAGGCATTTTTCTGGGCTATTCTCTGGAATCTAAGGCTTTCAGGGTATATGTGAATGAAGATAAGAAGGTGTTGGAAAGCTTTAATGTAACATTTGACGACACCAAAAGACCAGGCCTGCAAACTGGAGAGAACTCTGATTCCTTCAAGTACCTGAAGTCGTTACATTTATTAATAATAATCATAATGATAATGATTCTGGACAAAGTGGTGACCAAAGTGGAGATCCTCAAAATTCTACAGGATCCACTAGTCAGTCTATAGAATCATCAGATCAAACCGTCAACAACTCAGGGGGAGCAGGAGAAGGATCAACTAGTCACACTCCACAACATCTAGAACAAGGAGAATCATCAAGATCGCATTTGCCAAGACAAAGGGTATGGAATAGAGATCATCCCTTTCACTTGATCATTGGTGATCCGGACACATGAGTGAGAACTAGGAGAACATCACAAAATGAATGTCACTATTCTGGGTTTCTTTCAGAAATAGAACCTAAGAAAGTTGAAGATGCTCTAGATGATCCAGATTGGGTGATTGCTATGCAAGAGGAACTCAATCAGTTTGAAAGGCAGAAAGTTTGGAAGCTGGTACCCAGGCCTAAGGGAAAATCTATTATTGGAACAAGATGGGTATTCAGAAATAAGTTGGACGAAGATGGCATTGTAATGAGAAACAAAGCCAGACTGGTTGCTAAAGGTTACTCTCAAGAAGAGGGAATTGATTATGATGAAACCTATGCACCAGTAGCAAGACTTGAGGCCATCAAAATGTTTCTGGCATTTGCTGCACATTCCAATTACAAGGTATATCAGATGGATGTGAAGAGTGCTTTTCTGAACGGGGAGTTAGAAGAAGAAGTGTATGTGGAACAACCTCCAGGTTTTGAGGATTCAAAATTGGCAGACTTTGTGTACTTTCTATTCAAAGCTCTCTACGGACTCAAACAAGCTCCAAGGAAATGGTATGACACTCTCTCTGAATTCTTACTTGAAAATGATTTTACAAGAGGTGTTGTAGACAAAACTCTCTTTGTCAAAAAGCATAAAATGATTTGATATTGGTGCAAGTATATGTTGATGACATAATATTTGGTTCTTCTAATAATGATCTATGCAAGAGATTTGCTAAGTTAATGCAGAGTCGTTATGAAATGAGCATGATGGGTGAATTGTCATTCTTTCTTGGACTGCAAGTATACCAAAAACAAGATGGTATATTCATTTGTCAGTCCAAGTACATTAAAGATCTTCTGAAGAAGTATCAAATGGAAGACTCATCTACAACAAAGACTCCTATGCCAACTACCACTAAGCTTGATAAGGATGAAACTGGTAAGAAGGTTGACATCACAGGCTACAGAGGTATGATAGGTTCATTACTTTATCTCACTGCAAGTAGACCAGATATAATGTTTGCAACATGCTTGTGTGCTAGGTTTCAGTCTGATCCTAAAGAATCTCATCTAACAGCTGTTAAGTGAATATTTAGATATCTTAAGGGGACTCCAAATCTTGGAATTTGGTACCCTAAAGATACAGGATTTGATCTTATTGGATATACAAACTCTGATTTTGCAGGTTGTAAGATTGATCGGAAGAGTACTTCAGGAAGCTGTCAGTTTCTTGGAAGAAGATTAGTTTCTTGGTATAGCAAGAAGCAGCATTCAGTGTCCACATCAACAGCTGAGGCTGAATACATTGCTGTTGGTAGCTGCTGTGCTCAGATCTTGTGGATGAGAAACTAACTCCGTGACTATGGGCTCTTGTTGACAAAGATTCCAATATTTTGTGACAACACAAGTGCCATAACAATCTCTAACAACCCGATGAAACACTCGAGGACGAAGCACATCGACATCGGGTATCATTTTATCCGAGAGCATGTCATGAATGGAACTGTGGAGTTACATTTTGTACCCACAGAGGATCAAATTGCAGACATCTTTACTAAACCGCTTGATGAATCCACTTTTTCTAAGCTGGTTGGTGAACTTGGGATGTTAAATATTTCTAATTGATTTTGATTAGAAGTCAGAAACTGTAGAAAGTCCTAGTAAATACATGAGTTTAAGAATTTCTATATCCTTAGGACTCGTGAATTTATTTTCTGGAGAAATTCTCGTAGTTAGGATTAATGTACTAATTTTATGTCATAATTATGGATGATATATCTTCTGGCATTTAGTTGGTTATTAATTCTAAAAATTATTTAGGTGCTAATATTTGTTCTAAATATTGAAGCATCTATTTAATTTGAATTAATTTACTTTGTTTTTAACATTGTAGATTAATGCAGCATAATTTATTGGATTTTAATTGATTAATATCATTTAATGATATTTAGTTGATTTTATTCTAAGAAAATTGTGAATTTTCTGTTAACAATTGATTTTGGTAAATTTGAAAAAGTTTATTCAAAATAAAACTTGACAGGAAATAAAAGGTTTGAATTTTAGAACATGAACAGGTTTTAGAATTTGAACAAAAGCAAAAAATATCAAATTTTAGGATATTCGATAGTTTTTCTAAGTACTAGAAGAAATCTATCGAAAGTAATTTTCGATGGTTTTTGGAAAAGGAAAAGAAAAACTATCGAAAACAATTCTCGATAGTTTTTGAGAATAATTTGAAAATGCATCGAAGTGAATTTAATTAAATAATATCTAAATTCTCGATGGTTTTTGAAATAAAAAGAAAATCTATCGGAGAGAATTAATTTTTCCTTTATTTTAATTCTCGATAGTTTTTTCAACAAAAGGTGTTCGATAGTTTTTGTATTAAACAGCAAAGACATTCGAAGGCGAGGAGACCATGGAGTGCATGAGGATGAAGAGCAATGCAATAACCGCTCTGATAAGAAAGACTCATCTTCCAGGGGTACCCACTGTTCTCACAGATTATCTAAGAACGGTGCCCCTACCACTTCTGCCCCCAGGGGAACAGGTAATTGAAGGTAATATTCCTCCACCTCAACCTGAAATGGCACCTGAACCAATGGATGTTGATCCAGAGCCCTTAGTGGCCATTCCTGACCAGGAGGTTGCAAACCCACAATCTCTAACCACGGTCGAAGAGCCTTTGGAAGAGCCAAATGAAACCACAAACGAACCTCCTTCCCATCCTATACCCAATATTCAGACATCCGTGAGTGTAGAGGGAGATAGTGCCTTAGCAGCACCACATAAGGAGATACACCCTTCAATAATAGCTCTGCCTTCCTCTAAAAGGAGAAGAATAGAAACCGAGGCAACTGTTGATACTTTATTTCAAACTTCCAAAGCGCCCTTTATTGATTTTTCTGATGCTGATTGGGCTACATTAACTAAAGCTATATCTGAACCCATAGCTCAATCAAGTAAGGAAGAATTGACGGAAGCAACTGGTGTTCCGACCATATTACGGTCAGGTTCACTGGTTGAAGGTTCTAAGAACCAAGAGTCTTCACAAACGTCGAGAGAAGGCTTTGACCTAAATGCACAATCTAAAGGGTCATTGTCTACCTCCCCAGATAGAACATATCTGGATCCTGCGGGTAAAGGGTCTGACGTAGGTGCAGATCGGCAACTCGGTGACAATGAATCAATTACTATTGAGGAGTCAACTGAGGTAAAGTCTCCACAGACTATTGAGGAAGCTTCAGGATCTCTGCTGTTAATAGAGCCTGATTCTAGCCTCCTAGAGATTCAAACTCTAGATCCTTCAAAGGATATATCATCTACGGATGATCAGCAACTTGGTTTATCCAAGGATGGGGACTTGCGAAGCCCCATTGCACCACCGGTGACCTCCTTAAGGACGGCTACGGTGTTTTCTTCTGCAGGTACAACTAGCAAAGAGGGATTGAGTGAAACAAAAACACTTACACCTGGCCTGAGTGAGAAAGGTAAATTGAGTGAAACACTGACAGGAACGTTGAGTGTACACCTAGAGCCAAACGTGAGGAGTGACACCCTAACCCTTCCAAATATTGATGATTTACTATTACCGAGAGGTACATGTTCAATCCACCCTCAAGGAGATTATGGAGTTCATGGAAAATCAAGGTGATGGGGTACAGTCTATTTGGAATATGTTGAGGAACCAACAACCCGGACCTTCACAGCAACAACCTGATCCTTCTACTACCTTTTACAATGAGGATAACTACATCGAGGATTCCTCAACTAAGGGGGAGAAAGTTGGAGAAAGGGAAACAAATGAAGTGACTAATGAAGGTTGGCAAACAACTGGATGGGGAGTTTGGGAAACCAATGAAGCTATTCCAGTTAGACAGTACTGGATTGAAGACATTGTGCAAGAAGAAGAAAGTGAGGAGGAATTTGAGATCATGCAAGAGCAACCACTACAGGAGGAGCATGAGCCATATTATCCAGAGCCAATCGAACATCCTATCTTGGATGATGATATGGAAGAAGAAGCAAATTCTCTATCACTGGAAGAAGAAGCTGCCTTGGAGATGGTGAAAGCTCAAAGAGCTTAAATAGATGCCAGGCAAGCTGAGAGAGAAAGACACCAAGCAGTTTTGAGGAAGAACTGCAAGTGATACTCATCAAGATTCAAAGAACTACAAGACTAAATGAACTGCTCCGTGAGCATGTTAAGGAGATCTTGATGAAAGTCGGTCCAGAGATTACTGAAGATCCTCCAATGGTTAGATTCATGACGAATGACTTGTTCAGAATCTTCTATTTGGCTGAGGACAAACTGAGAGACTATCCAAGCAACTATCTAATATCAGTTGAGAAGTATCTTAGATCCACTGGATTCACATCAACGGAGAAGGACAAAGCAGCAGACACTCTTAGAAGATTTCTAATGGAGAATGTTCCTTACTATAGGAAAAGAGTGGAAAGAGGATTGGAAGTGCATACCAGATTACCAAACATGCCAAAGCTAAACAAGGAAGATGTTAACATTGCATGGTTATGGGCTGGAGTGGGTCAAGAGGTTGAATATATTGGAAGACACATCCAAGGAGCAATCCTTAAACCTGGAGAACCACTGCACTATCTATCAGTGATTGATTATCAAGCTGCTAACTCCGATCCAATGATTGAAGAAGGTGAGATCGAATTAGACTGAAGAACAGAAGGAAAGAACAACAGAACTATCAGCTCAGACAAGAGGAGCAACTTTAATGTGAAAAGTTTTATTGTTTTTTATTTATGAAATCTGGAAATGTATATATATCTGATCCAGAATGCATTTAATATTATTACGTTGTCTTACTTTAATTAGTTTAATGTTGCCTTAGTTAGTTGAGTTATCCTCGAAGTATTTGCTTGTCGAACTCTATCCAATCAAATAGGGGGAGATTGTAAAGCATAATGTAACATAAGATGTAAAAGAGATAACTACAACTCAACAAAGGACAAGACAAACAATAGTATTAACAGAAGCACAGGAATCCAGAATCAAAGAAGAAAAGGTAAACTCAAAAAATCAAAATACGTTATGTATTCTTGAAGTCCGTAAACAGGTCACGGAAAGAAGTTCATGAAAATGTTCAAGCCTCAGTGACAGCAAAAGAAACAAGGCTTTCAAGATGACAGAAGTATGTGAATGATCTAGGGTTAAGTACCACAGGATTCCAGTGATTTATTTGAAGCAACCAGGATGACAAAGGACTTATCAGCAGCATTGAATTGAAGACATAGAAGAAGAATTGATCAAGTGTTATTCATCTGTGAACCAGACCAGTTGCACTAGTTGACGGCACTGAAAAGATCAGGTTGTTTTATCGTCTCAGAAGAAATTGATACAGTCTATTACTTAAACACCAAGGAGCTCAGAAAGGTTTTCTAAAAGGAACAAGGACATAATATGATTAGATGGTTTTTTATTTATGAAAAACTATCGAATGTGATTCTAAGGAATCAAAAGAAATTGAGTTGATGGTTTTTCTTTTTTTAAAGAAAAGAAACCATCGAAAGCTTTACTAAGAAACTCATCAGATTCAATGGAAAAGGGAATTTCTTTTTCGATAGTTTTGTTTAAAAACTATCGAATGGAAAATTTCTATTAATCCATTCGATGGTTTTCCATTCGATGGATTTCCAATTCGATAGTTTTCTGAATTGAAAGTAGGTGAAGAAGTGACATTGTTGTCAGGTTGATGAAGATCCAACGACCAAGAATATTCCAATTCTTTTTGGTTCGATGGTTTTTCTAAAATCAAGTCTACAATTACTAATAGAGGAAGTGTGTCTTCTTCAGTCAGGTTAATTCACACAAAAGCAATTACGGAGAGAGAGGAAAAGCCAAAGAGAAAATACTAAGAACATTAATTCTGCTGGAACTCTATCATTGTATTGATTGTGAATAACCTAGAACTCATTGAAGCTAATCTACGGATTAGAAATTGTAGCACCCCTTGAGGTTTATATTTATAAAAAGATATATTCCCCGAATCTTGGTTTGGTTTGGTGTGTTTGATTTCGTTGTAGAACTGAATGAATTATCCGCGAACGAAATTAAATTATTTGTGAGTATTGTATTCAACCCCCCCTTCTACGATACTTTGTACCTAACAAGAAATTGTAGCACCCCTCGAGGTTTATATTTATAAAAAGATATAATCCCCGAAACTTGATTTGGTTTGGTGTGTTTGATTTCGTTATAGAACTGAATGAATTATCCGCGAACGAAATTAAATTATTTGTGAGTATCGTATTCAACCCCCCTTCTACGATACTTTGGACCTAACACTTTCCTTGACAACAAATGGAATGGAGTTGTTCTTCTCGTAAATGAACCCTCCGGCTGATATGAGTTTGACTATGGGTGCCATTGTTGAGTGAAGAAAAGCTCGAACTTTGTTTTGCTTTGAGAGAAGAAGAAGTAAGAAAGCCTTTGGAAATTTTGAGAGCAAGGTAGAAAAGAATTAAAGAAAACAAAATTTCTTAAATACTCCCCCAAAATTTCTCAAAAATTAAGTCCAATAATAAATATAAATTACTGGATTGGCTTAAAAATCTAACCGTTACAATTAAAATGTTACCATGATTTTACTTACATGGGTGTATGCATAGATCGTGGTAAAGAGACGTGCACATTCAACGGTTCAGATTAACTACGCTGTATCAACGAATCAGAATTGGGCGTTTAAGGTCCCGTCTATTTCGTTGATAAAGCTGCGTTTCGTTGATATAAAAGAGCTATTAACGAAACACCCAGAAAAATACTAAGTCTGTCAACAGAATGAAGCATTCGTTGACATAGTAATTTTGACGTAGACAAAATTTCACTTTTTCCTGATAAAATTAATTCACAGAAAATCATAGAAAATTTCTGGCTGCATTTTAACTTGAAAAAATCTCAAAAATAATTAAGAGAAATTTAGCATACCTAGTTCACTTACTAATCTTGAGAATGTTGATTCATCAAGTGGCTTGGTAAAGATGTCTGCAAGTTGTTGTTCACTTGGAACAAAATGTAACTCCACAGTACCATTCATAACATGTTCTCTAATGAAATGATACTTGATGTAAATGTGCTTGGTCCTTGAATGCTGCACTGGATTCTCAGTAATGGCAATGGCACTAGTGTTGTCACAGAAGATAGGAATTTTCTCAACTCTTAATCCATAATCAAGTAGTTGATTTTTCATCCATAAAATCTGTGCACAACAACTTCCAGCAACAATATACTCAGCCTCAGCTGTGGAGGTAGAAACTGAGTTTTGTTTCTTGCTGAACCATGACACAAGCTTGTTTCCTAGGAATTGATAGGTGCCAGTTGTGCTTTTCCTGTCAATTTTACATCCTGCATAATCTGCATCTGAATAACCAATTAGTTCAAAGCCAGATTCTCTAGGATACCAAATGCCAAGGTTTGGTGTTCCTTTGATATATCTGAAAATTCTTTTAATAGCAACTAAATGGGATTCCCTAGGATCAGCCTGAAATCTAGCACATAGACATGTAGCAAACATAATATCAGGTCTACTAGCTGTTAAATATAAAAGTGAGCCTACCATGCCTCTGTAACTTGAAATGTCCACATATTTTTCCTTAGTATTCAATTCAAGTTTGGTGGAAGTAGGCATGGGAGTTTTGGCAGGAGAGCATTCCATTAAGTTAAATTTCTTTAACAAATCATGAATATATTTTCTTTGACTAATGAAAATGCCTTCATTAACTTGCTTCACTTGGAGACCAAGAAAATAAGTTAATTCTCCCATCATGCTCATTTCATATTTACTTTGCATAAGCTTGGCAAACTTTTGACAAAGTTTTTCATCTGTAGACCCAAAAATTATGTCATCTACATAAATTTGAACAAGTATAGTAGAGCCATTCACAATCCTATGAAAAAGAGTTTTATCTACAGTACCTCTAGTGAAGTGATTCTCAAGGAGGAACTGTGAAAGTGTGTCATACCAGGCTCTAGGTGCTTGTTTCAAACCATAGAGTGCTTTGAGGAGGAAGAACACATATTCTGGAAAATCATCATCTTCAAAACCAGGAGGTTGACTCACATATACCTCCTCTTCCAATTCCCCATTCAGAAAAGCACTCTTCACATCCATTTGATAGACTTTGAAATTGGCATGGGCTGCATAGGCTAGGAATATCCTTATTGCTTCTAGTCTTGCAACAGGAGCAAAGGTTTCATCAAAATCAATTCCCTCTTCCTGTGAATAGCCTTTTGCAACCAATCTAGCTTTGTTCCTTGTGACTATGCCATTTTCATCCATCTTGTTTCTGAACACCTATTTTGTGCCTATAACACTTCTGTCCTTAGGCTTGGCCACCAGCTTCCAAACTTTGTTTCTCTCAAATTGGTTTAGCTCCTCTTGCATAGCTAAAACCCAATCTGGATCTAGAAGTGCATCCTCAACTTTCTTTGGCTCATCTTGAGACAGAAAGCTACTATATAGACATTCCTCTTGAGTTGCTCTTCTAGTTTGGACTTTTGAAGAAACATCACCTATAATAAGTTCAAAGGGATGATCTTTAGTCCATTTCCTTGAGGTAGGTAGATTAGCTCTAGAAGATGTAGCTTCGTGATCATGATTGCCTTGATTAGATATTTGTCCTTGAGAAACTCCCCCTGAGTTTGTTGTCCCTAATTGATCACTCCTAGAGGCATTTCTGTGACTGTCAACGGAATGCCCATTTAGACTGTCAACAAAACGCTCATTCTGACGGTCAACGAATCCTTCATCATGACTGTCAACGAAATGACCATTTGGTTTGCTAGCAGCTATTCTTTTCAATCTTAATGCAGCAATTTCATCTTCACTACTGCTTTCATCTGTGCTAGACACAACAACTTTAGGCTGTTTCTCAATAGCCTTAACATGATTCACTTGATCTCCTTCCTCATTCTCAAAAGAAAGACTTTCATGGAAACCTTCATCACAGAGACCTTGAATTTTGAGATCATCAAAAACAACATGTACAGATTCCATAACAATGTTGGTTCTGAGATTATAGACTCTGTAAGCTTTCCCTGCTGCATATCCCACAAATATTGCTTCATCTGCCTTTGCTTCAAATTTCCCCAAATGCTCAGCTTGATTTCTCAGAACAAAACACTTGCATCCAAAGACATGAAGAAAATCCAATAGAGGCTTCTTTCTTTTGAGTAGTTGATAAGGGGTCATTCCTTTGGCTTGATTAATCAAAGAAATATTTTGAGTGAAGCAAGCTGTGTTAACTGCCTCAACCCAGAAAGAAGTTGGTAACTTTGATTCATCTAGCATTGTCCTTGCAGCTTCAATAAGTGTTCTGTTTTTCCTTTCAAATACACCATTTTGCTGTGGTGTCCTTGCTGCTGAAAATTCATGCAAAATACCATTTTCTTCACAGAACATCTTCATATTTGAATTCTTGAATTCTGTCCCATTGTCACTTCTAATCCTTCTTACTTTGAAATCAGGATGATTGTTTACCATCTTGATGTGATTGATAATGATTTCACTTGCCTCATCTTTGGAGTGCAAAAAGAAAGTCCATGTAAATCTAGAAAAATCATCAACAATCACAAGACAATATTTCTTCTTTGAAATGGACATGACATTTACAGGGCCAAATAGATCCATATGAAGCAACTCAAGCTGTTGGACAATTGATGACTCTGTCTTGCTTTTGAATGATGCCTTCTTTTGTTTCCCTTTCTGACAGGCATCACACAAACCATCCTTGGAGAATTCCACCTATGGAATTCCTCTAGCAAGATCTTTCCTCACCAAATCATTCATAACCTTAAAATTCAAATGAGACAATTTCTTGTGCCATAGCCAACTTTCATCCTTGCGTTCCTTGCTGAAAAGACAAGTGATGGTGTCTGGACTTGTGCTACTAAAGTCAGCAATGTACACATTCCATCTTCTGAATCCAGTCATTACCACATTGTTGTCTCCTACTTTAGAAACAACACATGCTTCTTTCGAAAAAGTAACTAAAAATCCTTTGTCACAAAGTTGGCTGATACTAAGCAAATTGTGCTTAAGACCATCCACCAATGCAACATCATCTATGATGACATTC
Organism: Heracleum sosnowskyi; assembly: GCA_030848705.1. Classification (NCBI taxonomy): domain Eukaryota; kingdom Viridiplantae; phylum Streptophyta; class Magnoliopsida; order Apiales; family Apiaceae; genus Heracleum; species Heracleum sosnowskyi. Next base: position 60,717,434 of record CM061240.1, on the reverse strand, counting down.
TCTTTTGAAATCAAGCCATATCCCTTAGTGTAGCCTTTGCTGTCATCTCCAAAAGCAATACAAGGGCCAGCTCTTTCCTGAAACTCTGTGAGCAGGGTAGAATCACCAGTCATGTGTCTTGAACAACCACTATCCAAGTACCAAAGATTCTTTTTGTCTCCCTGCACACAATAAAACCAAATCAAGTTGATTTTGGTACCCAAGTTACCTTGGGTCCTGTTTTGTTAGCCTTTGATTTTCCTTTTATATCATTTTTCACAGCATGCATAGTTGGAGGAACATGTTATTCACATTCCATGGCATTTGTGGCATATTAATCATGTTCATGTATGGATTAGGCACAAATGACATGCTGACATATGGATTTTGAAATTGTGCAGATGGAGCAAACATGTTAGGCATAACAGGCATTGTAGGCATAAAAACATTCATTGCAGGCTTAGGCATTTTCACATTAGCAGTCTTCTTAACAGATTTGCAATTAGCAGACAAATGACTGACACTACCACAATTAACACATGTCTTTCTAGGAGCATATTTATCAGGTGTGTAATTGTTATGTTTGTTAATCCCTACTTTGCCATTTCTGTTATTCTTTTTATTGCCCTTAACCTCAACTTGAATTTTCTCTCACTTGTCTTTCAATTGCTTGTTGGACAAGTGACCTACATTCGCTCTTTCAACAGGCTTCTCAACTTTCTTTGATTTACTAGACTCACCTTGAACAAAGTTCTTGGTGACAGGACCATACTTGTTATTAAGTCTAGTGAGTTTTTCTTTCTTTTTCTCTGTCAACGAAACAGCCTGATCGGTTGATGGTTCATCTGTCAACGAAACCTTGCATTCCGTTGACGTATCAACCTTCAACATATGATCATTGTTGTTTGTTGATTCTGTTTCTGATTCTAAGGTTTCACCAGCATACCCTAGCTTCTCTTTGTTCTTTTTCCATGACTGCTCACAGAAAGATTCCATACCTTGAACATTAATGATGTTGCTAGCAACATTCCTAGAATCTTTCCATTTGGAAATCACTTTCTGTTCTATTTCTAGTTGTGTTTTAAGAATTTCTTCCCTTTTTAACACTTTCTCAAGTTCCTGCTTGGCATCCCTACTAACACACCTCATTTTCTCAAACTCAATGAGCTGTGCTTCTAACATGGCATTTCTATCACTTAAGAGCAAATTGTTCTCTTTAATTCTTGAGTTCTCTTTGGTAAGTGATTTAAGAGTAACACGTAAATTATACAGTAAAATAGACATTTCATTCACTGCACTATTGCATTCCTCTTTAGAAAGTTCAGAAGGAATAGTAGTTGTTACCTGGTTGCTAGAGGAACTTGCTTCCTGCTCATGATTGTTAGCCATTAGAGCCAAGTTGACATACTCAACATCATCATCTGAATCTTCACCATTACCAGCCCAATCATACTCCTGAGACATGAAAGCCTTTTCTTTCTGCTTGAGAAGTTCAAAGTATTTCTTTTTATAATGAACAGGATCAAATTTCCTATTGCCCTTCTCAACTTTGGGCTTTCTGCAATCTCCAGCAAAGTGACCAATCATTCCACAGTTGAAACATTTAGACTTAGACTTTTCAATCCAATTATTTTTTCTAGGTTGAAAGTCTCTCCTTGGTGGCCTTGCTTCTGAGTTTCTCTTGAATTTGAACTTAGAGAATTTCCTTGAAAGAAAAGCAATGTGTTCATCAATCTCATCTAAGTCATCCAAGTTGGCTGGTTCTTGTTCTTCTTCTGTCATCTTGCCTTTACCCTTGCTAACATCACTCCTACAACTAGCTAGACTAGTTGTGGCTTTTGCAGTTTCTTCATTGTCATCTTCCAGTTGGTTCACAGATGCAATCAATGCAATAGATCCACCTTTCTTTTGTACCTTCTCAATTTCTTCATCTTGCTGCATTTCCAGCTCATATGTCTTTAAGGTTCCATAAAGCCTTTCAAGAGTGTAGTCTTTGTACTCTTGAGTGTTTCTCAGAGAAACAGTCATAGGCTTCCACTCTTTTGGAAGAGCTCTTAGAAATTTGAGGTTTGAATCCTTGGTTTGATAGACCCTCCCATACAACTTTAATCCATTCAAAAGCTTTTGAAACCTACTAAACGTGTCATTTGGGGTTTCACCAGCTTTGAAATGAAAGTGCTCATATTGTTGTATGAGGAGTTGCATTTTGTTCTCCCTAACTTGCTCAGTTCCTTCACAGAGTGTTCTAACAGTGTCCCATACTTCTTTAGAAGTTGTACAGTTTATGAAATTGTCAAACATCTCTTGCTCCAAACCATTAAACAGAATGTTCATGGTTCTCTTATCTTTATGGACTTCTGCAACATCTTCAACAGTCCATTCTGAGACAAGTTTTGGAATTTCTACATCTTCAGCATCATCTGGCAGTCCAACTCTAGATGCAAACTTCATGGGAACGTGTGGACCTTTCTCAATGCAGTCTACATATCTCTCATCCATAGACATGAGATGTAGATGCATTTTTACTTTCCAGTGAAAGTAATTGTCCTTATCTAGAATTGGTATCTTTACACCTGCATCCTTCTTCACCATGGTTACTGTTTTGGCCTTGATCTTTAAACTTCTTGTATGTTAGAAGCTCGCTTTGATACCAATTGTTAATCCCAAATGAACTAACAGAATTGTAGAAGGGGGGGTTGAATACAATTTTAGATATTTCTTAAACTTAAAACAACTTTCAACTAAAACAATACTGAAAATAAAAACTCAAGCAAATATAAAATTTCAGTGGGATGTTTTGAGGATCCAACTGAGATAATTTTATTTCGGAAATAATCTGTGTTACAAAAGTATCACAGCTGCTCAGTTCCTGATTTGGAGTGAGAGTGTTCTTTTAAAGAAGCTAATACAAACTATTTTTATCTCACTCGCTTATCTTAAAATGAACTGCTACACTTGGTTATATAACCCAAGTTTACAATGCTATTTTTGGCTACTCTAAATTAATCTAAAGGTAACCTCCAGTAGCTTGCTTTTCATCCCTTTTGTCCAATGGTCCTTGGAGATCTTGGCTTTTGTCTTCATGCTTATTATGATCACACTCAAGAACCTAATTGGGAATTGGAATGTTTCCTTATTTCCAGTGACCATTTTGATGGCTTCCAATGCAAAGTACACTTCTACATCTCCTTTTGATCTGTCAGAAAACTGTCACTATCTCTTTGTCAACTATTCAGAAAAGTGATAATGATTCGTTGATAGAAGGAAGATGTGTTTCGTTGATAGCTTTATTCTTCATTTCGTTGATGAGTAATCTTCATTCCGTTGATGAGTAATCTTCATTCCGTTGATAGAGTAATCTTCATTCCGTTGACATGTCTTCACTTAGGCAAAATTACAAGGCACAATATATTTACACTTAACGAACCTATTTTGCCTATCTAATACTTAGTCAACATGACTTAGAGAACCTATCTAATACCTACAACAAAATGCATATCAACCTGTGAAATATTGTACAGTGCAATTGCTACATTACTCATTTCGTTGATGAGCTACCTGTCAACGGAAGCTGCAAAGCATACCAATCCGTTGACAGTTACAAAATAGACTTAATACAAAATCTACTAAGTGTTTTATAATTATCATCAAGAACAACATATTCCTAACACATCTGCGACTTTGGCTACATCGCGAACACTATAGGAAACACCGCGCAGAGTTCCAAACAGAGTATAGATAGATTGAGAGTAGAAGCTCTAAGATAACGTCTAGAAAGACTTAGATAAATTCCTTACGATATGATAACGATTTTACCCCCGTGATACAGATATTCATCCAGAGGAGTGGCCAAAGTGTAAATTCCTTCTTTATACAAGATTGCATAAGTTGATTTACTAGCGGGACATACCTATAAGCTCATACTAGAAATTTACTCCCCTAAGGACCATCTACATGAGACAAGGCATGATTACCTCCATTCGTTCGATGTAAGGATAAGTCTGTTCACAACTAGTCATTGATTTTATTCAATTTACCTTTTTAAAAGATTCAATTTTTCACTTCCATTATTTTATTATTTACGAAATACCTCTATTGTTCAGGGGCTACTTGATCCAATATTATATAAACTTTTGAAACTCTTAAACCTTTCATATACTCCTCTTAAATTTTTGATCCTCCTTGTTGTAACTGAGATGAACAACCTTATATATATAGGGGATTCAGGGACTTTCTATTTGTGTGATAGGAGTCCGGTGGGACGCCACTGGTTGTGTGTTTGTCATGAAAGTACTAAAGGTTGGCCACCTTCTGTATTGTGTTGTTTAAAATGACAAATGCAACCTGATAAAGTTCAATGATCATCTTGATCTCTTAGTTAAATTCTTTTTATCATAAATTCTTACTAAACATGCTTGTTATATTTCCATATTTGTTGACACCTTCGTATCTATTGGTTCATTTTGTCGGAAACTCTTACGACTCTTAGAGGTATCAAAGATTAGAAGTCGCAAAGGCGAAAATGACGGTATTCTGAGTGTTAAGCTGTACTTACATTGACTGGAAATTTGTTTTGATCGAGTTTGGGAAATTGTTTTAAAAGGAGGACTGAACGTCGAGTCAGATTGCTCATTAGACTTACAACACGATTACAAGGTTTATTATTACCGAGAATTTAGGTATGGATAAGGAGAAGGTAACAAGGATATACCAATACTAATCATGATGAAGTATGAAATAAAGTGATATTGGAGAGGCATTGGTTATTGTTGATGGAAGACTGTTATTCTACTTGTCGGGCAAGTATAAATATATAAGCACCCGTTTATTCTATATTTCACTTTGAATATGGTAGTTAGATCATTACAAGGTTTTGAACGTCTTGAGACCAAATGTTGGACATAAACTTTAGAACCGAAGCAGGATAAGTTGAGCATAGCGGAGTATGAAGCAACGTTTATAGAGCTAGCCAGGTTTGTGTCCGAATATGTGAATATCGATGAGGAGAGAGTTAAGAGGCTCTAGCATGAAGTGAGGTCATGGATTAGGAGTAAAGTTATTGATTACAAACAGAATAAGCTAGAAAAGGAAAGGCGGAGACACGGGAAGGAGACCAATAATTAAGGAATTTTCAGAACCGTTTCAACATAAGGCCTGAGTATCAATCAAATAGGAATGTGGGATTTAGAATACTAGAAACTAGAAATAATGGGCGAGGGAACCATCCACAAGATTTGGATCAACAAAGACTTCTGAGACCTCCGATACTAGAATGTAGAACTTGTGGAAAGAAGCAACTGGGATTCTGTAATAAGATCAATATGGTACGTTACAAGGGTAATCAGAAAGGACACTACGCCAATAAGAGCCATAAACCGAAGACAAGAGTTACGTGCAAGAAGTATGGAGATGTGTGACATGTCTTAAGAGATTACAATCGTTAAGCCCAGTAAGCAATATGCTAAGGATGAATGGACCACCATTTACTAAGCAACCCAGGGACAAGAACCCTTAATATGACCATGAGCGATATAGTGAAGATAAGGATGTAGTTACAGATACGTTTCAAATAGATTACGGAAATGCCAAAGTGTTAATTTATTTTGGAGCTACCAAGTCTTTTAGCTCTATAAAATTTGATCATAAACCGCGTTGTACGATTCAACTATTAAGTAATGCTTTGACTATATGAATATCTAATCAGGAGCGTATATCGATTCATCTAGCTTTTCCTCACTGTGAGATTGATATGATAGATCACCATTTTCTTAGGATTACTTGATTCCCGTCAAGTTAGGGAGATTTGATGTAAATTCGAAGAATGGATTGGTTAACAGAGTATGGGAAAATGGAATTGCGAGCCACCGATCAAGTAGAAGTTGTGTTCCTAGGTCAGAAACAAACAAAGAAATTCTAACTTGTCTTGCAGGGAAGGAGATTATTGCGCCAAGGTTGTCAAGTATATCTAGCACATGTGGTTAACACCAGTAAAGAGACACCTAAGGGGAATAGATTCCAGTAGTTAATAAATTTCCGGAGGTATTTCTCGACGATCTTTCAGGTTTAACTCCCAAGATGGAAATAGAGTTTGTTGTAGACTCAGCACCCGGATTAGAACGAATTTCAAAGGCACCATATAGAATGGCACCAGTAGAAATGTAAAGGTTAGCAATTCAATTGCAAGATCTTAGGAAAAAGGGAATTTTAGGGTCTGGTGTATTTCCATGACTTCTTAGTGATGAATAGGATTTTTTTAAAAGATATTTGGATAAGTTTGAGATTATGTTCACAAACGGCATCTAAAGATATTCGAAGACAGAGGAAGGACATGTAGAATTTGAGAATAACTTTGGGAATTTTGAGAAATGAGAGATTATACGCAAAGTTTCTAAGTGCAATTTTTGACTGAAAGAATTTCAATTTCTAGGACATGTAGACAATAGCGAAGGAATCAAGTGGATCCAACGCAGGTTGAAGTAGTAATGGATCAGTAAAGGCTTACGACGCCAATAGAGGCCAACAGTTTATGGGATTAGATGAAGACTGTCAAAGGTTTGTTAAGGATTTTGCCAAGATAGCCACACCATTAGCCAAGCTTACCAGAAAGCATTCAAGAGTTAAAGAAGAAGATAAATAGATAAGGAAGTACTTAAATTGCTAGAGGAATAGAATTCTTTAGTCGAGCCATGTTAGTGAAAATATTCATTGTTATTGGACTATTATGACTCATGTACCTTAGAACAATACCAAGAACTAAATTGAGATGGCAGCTTCATGTTAAGAATCAAGACTGATGCCACACAATAAGGTGATTGTGTATGCTTCCAAACAACCGAAACACCACGAATAGAAAAACTCGACACCTGATGGGGAATTTGCCGCAATAGTTTTGGCACGGATTTAGAGACAATAATTGTACGAAGAAATGGTTATGACTGATTAAGTGATATGATTGAACTATCACCTGCCATCCAAGCAAGGCAAATGTGGTAGCAGACGCTTGGAGTACAAATGAGAGACTGAAAATGATGACTTCATCTGAAGAATTGATCAAAGAATTTGAGAAAATGGAAGTAGAGGTTCGTATTTCAGATCCAGCTACGGAGATGATATATACAATGACTTTCCAACCTAAATTGTTTGAGAAGATTAGAAGATGTCAAGCTGAAGTGATTGACCATAATACAAGTAGCTTAACCGGAGAAGAAAGAAGGAGTCAAAAGGATGATAACGGAATCGTAAGATTTTCTTCAACAATTTAGATACCCTAGGTGATAGACTTAAAGAATGAGATATTATGTAATGCTCATGATCCGAAATATTCGATCCACCCCGGATGTACTAAGATGAACCAAGACCTACAAGAAAATTTTGGCGGACAGATATGGAAAGAGATATTATAGGATGAGTAAGTAAGTGTTTTACCTGTCAAAGACTTAAAACCGAACATCAGAGACTTAGTGGATTATTACAACCGTTAGAAATTCCTGAATTTAGGAAGGGACATCTCATGATGCCATTTGAGTTATGATCGACAGATTTACCAAGTTGTTACCTGTCTTTCCCATCAATGAGAAACTTTCATTAGATAAATTGGTTTATCGATTATAAAGATAGTAGTGAGGCATGTGATTCAAGTATTAATCGAATTTGACCAAGACCCGCTAGTTTATTCAAGATTTTGGAGAAAGTTGTTGGCATGTTCATAAACCAAGTTGAATATGTGTACCATGTATCATCCTCAAACAGATGGTCAAAGTGAAATGACTATTCAGACAATTGAAGACATACTTATAAGAGTTTGTACGATGAATTTTGAAGACAATTGAGATGATCGTTTGACATTAGTGGAATTCTTTTACCGCAATAGCTATCATGCGAATATTGAAATGTCAGCTTATGAAGCCTTGTACGGAGAAAAATGTAGATCTTTAATAGGTTGAAAAGAAGTTGATAAATGCACGAGATTGGAACCAGAGTTAATGTATCAGACCAAGGAAACTATTGAGCTCATCCAGAAAGGATTAATAGCTACTCGGAATCGACGACTGTAATATGATGATTAAACCAGGGAAGGTATAGATTATAGAGTAAGAGAGTCAGTCTTATTTAAAGTATCACCATGGAAAAGACTAACGAGATTTTGTAAGAAAGGAAAGCTTAGTCCAAAATTAGTTAGACCTTTTAAGATATTGAAGCGTGTGGGTAAGATTGCGTATGAGCTAGCCTTACCTCCATATATGCACCATATCCATAATGTATTTCACGTGTCTATGCTTAAGACGTATTATTTCGATTCTAACCACGTAATAGAATACGAGTCGATAGAGATTCAAACTTATTTGTACTATGTTGAGCAAACAGTAGAAATTTTAGATCGGAAAGAGAAAGTGCTTAGAGATAAAATAGTTGTACTAGTAAGAGTGTTGTGGATAAACCCCAGGGTTGAAGAATCAACTTGGGAGTTAGAAACTAAAATGTTAGAAAAGTACTCTCAGTTGTTTACGTAATAGATTCTGAGGACAGAATCCTTTTAAGGGGGGAAGGTTGTAACGCCTTAGAATTTTTGAATTGTAAATTATTACCAATATGTGAATACGATTAATTTTATATGTGCGTGATAATTGTTTGATAGGCTCTTTGTGCTAATTAGAGTAGCCTTAAATTTATTTTGTTAATAAGAGCTGTTTAAAATTATTGTACATTTATTACTAGCAATAGCAATTGAGATTTTATTCTTGACATTTTATTTAGCAATGATGATCTTGGTATAATGTGATTTATGTGTAATCTCATATTTTAGTTATACTTATTTGAGATAAAAATATTTCTTTGATATAGTCCTATAATTTTGAAATTTCTTTATGTGTCATTATTGTTACGTGCTTAAAATGTGAATTATGTGCGTGGTGAATAATTAGTTAATTATGAATGTGGTTTCTAAATTTTATTTAAGTGTTCTGAGAATTTATTTGGGTCATAAAATATTTATATTAAATTTAGAGAATGCTTTAATTATTTAATTAATAGCATAAAATATTTCTTAGCATTATTTTATTTCTACTTTAGTTTTAAACTCATGATTTAAAATTTATAATCACTTAATTATTTTAATTATTTATTTTGAGGGATGCTACACCTTCTAGATTATTTATTTTCAGTGGGTAATTTATTTATTTACCTAGGGAGTAATAAAATTTTATTTAAAATTGTTTTTGAGATAAAAAGGCATTTTATTTGATTATTTCTATGTAAATGCAATTTTATTTATCTAATTTACAAAAGTTATTTGTAGAATAATATTTCTAATTGATCTAGAGTGGGCATTATGAATTTACATCATAGCCCTTGTTTTTATTAATTTAGCAATGGAGTTAGTGGGACAATTTTGTAAATTATAATCTATTTCTAATCTATTTAAGAGATAACATTACTTTTTATTCATTTCTATCTTCACTCACCAAAAACCCTCCCCACCCCACTTCTCTCTCACGCTCTCATCTCTCTCTCTCTCCCGTGGCTCTCTTCTTCCCAACCCCTCCCCTTGTTCTGTATCTTTTTACAAATTAAACCCACCAAAACATGTGATTCTCTTATCCAAATTTCAAGTGTGAGTAACCAAAACACTCATCTCTCTAATCTCTACAACCCTCTTGTGTTAATTTCGAGTTTTATTTAAGTTTTCAATTTGGGTATTTTCGGATCTTGAGGGTTTTATGAATAAAACTTGCATGCAATGGTCGATTGTAAGTATTAGGGGTCATTCTCGGCGAGACCATCATTTTTGGGCTTATTCAAGAAGAAACCCGACCATTGGCAATGATCTTTGTGAGCCATGGTCCTGATTTTGTGTTTACAAGTTGAACTCAAATATATTTTGCTTAATTGAGTGATATTAATTGATGCATGTGACTAATTTTGTGATCTATGATGATTTTGATTAAAGTTTGATAGTGGGTTTTGAGTATTGTTACAATATAGTTATGTTTGATGATGGGTAAGTAATAACTAAGTGTTTAAGTGCTTGCATGTTATTTATTTTGTGAGATCTTGATGAATTAGTGGTAGATTGTTAATGGGTTACATTCAATCTTGAATAAAAGTTGAATGCGATAAGAAAAGTGATGTAAGTTGGTTATTTGATCTTGCATGTTAATTTATGGTGAGATTTTATTATTGGTAATGTTAATACTTGTAAGTTGATTATTATTGGCGTGATCTTGGCATTTGATTTGAGAATGGTTTTGGAGAATGGGAGTTAAGGTGGAAGGAGGTTAGTAAGAGAGAGAGAGAGAGAGAGAGAGAGAGAGAGAGAGAGAGAGAGAGAGAGAGAGAGAGGAGAGGAGAGAGGCCGAGAGAGGGAGAGAGGCCGAGAGAGAGATTGATGGAGAGAGTGAGGGAAACCGAGAAGGAGAAAAGAGAGAGAGATTGAGGGAGAAAGGAAAAGAGAGAGATTGAGGGAGAAAGGAAAAGAGAGAGAGTTGAGTTTGAAAGTTGTGAGTATGTGTGTGTTATTTAAGAAAATGTGTTCATGCGTGTGTGTGTCTTCTTTCGAAAATGTGTTTTTGTGTGTCTGTTTGTGTCTGTGTTCTTTTCAAAAATGTGACTTTGTGTGTGTGTGTGTTATTCCAAAACATGATCTTGTAAAAGTGTGAGTGTGTTATTTCAAAATGTGATTTAGTGTGTACTTTTAAAATATGATTTCGTATGTGTGAGTGTGTGACTTTTCAAGAAGAAGTTGTAGTGTGAGTGTTGTTTAAAGAAACTGTGGGAGTAATCTTGTTTTTATTTAAAATGTGCGTGAGTATGATTTTATTTAAAAAGTGTGTGCTTTGAGTGAGTTTTCTTATAAAAAGGAGTGTTCTCGTAAAAGTATACTTTTATGTATAGAGTTATAAGAGAGTTTTTGTATGAGCTGAGTTAGTGTGAGTAAGTTTGAGTGTGTGTTGGTGTTGATTGAGGCCATAAGGCCGAGAGAGAGTGAAGAGAGGGAGAAAGGCCGAAAGGCCGAGAAGAAAAGAAAAGAGAAAGAAGAGAGGAGGGAAAAGAGAGAAAGAAAGGAGAAGTTTTGGTGATTGATTTGTAATCCCATAGTTTTATTTAAATTTGATTTTGAGTGGTATGTATAGTCAAGTTGTGCTAATTGCGTAGTTGTAATTTAATTCAAGTCGTCGTTAACTTAGTAATGGTATATGTGTTGGATTGACTAGTTGATCATGGTTTGTTATAAGGGTGAGTTACTATGTATGTATTGAACCAAGGTGATAACATTCTGTGAAGTGTATAATATATGTGGTACATATACCTGGCTTATATGATTAAGTGTTATTGTTGTCAAATAGAGTAGATAAAGTTACCAAAGTACTTTATCTTGAGGTTTTTCCATCCTATAATGGAGGAATGCCATGTGATGTCGTTAAGCGGTATATACTAAGTGACTACATGTTTAAATGATAACTAAAGTTGTAAAGACACTATGTGCTTCTTGATTGTATATATATATAAGTGTATGAAATTGTATGACGATGGGGTAGAAGTATTTAGAGATACGTAAACAAAGCTGAGGTACTAAGTGATAAAGACTAAGACGATATTATACCTTTATATAGGTACAAGTAGGAGGCCAGGAAAGGAGCCCGTGTACGTAAAGTCAGAGTGGTGTACAAGTTATTGAGTTAGTTTATCGGCTTTTGAGGCAAGTGTCTATTCCCTCCACTTATTTTTCAAGTGGTAGTTCTCTTAAATTATGATGCGAATGTTACCTTTGAATTTTATTGCAAGTATACGTCCTACTTTTACTTATCCTTTACTTACCATTATGCAATCGTTCTCAATATCATGTTATTGTACCCTTTTTACCTTGCGCTTTCATATAAAACCTACAATTGATCCTTCACCTTTGCTTTATTCATATAAAACTTTCTCTTGACTTATATTTTGTCAACCTTTGTTAACTTTTGAATACCCGAAGCATACTTATTCATTTTCTCATTTACTTACCATGTCTTTCAATTATCAAACTTTCAAACCCTTGCAATAAAATCTTGAATTAGCTTATACCCTGAAATGAATGTTGGAAATGTTGAAAGCCTCTTATTCATTTAATCCTTTTGTTAAATTACCTATGAATGGAACAAACTTTGACCGTGGCGGCGGTCCTGGTTACTTATGTATTTATTTTATGGCCAATGTGTGCCTATGGATCCTGAATGTTAGGACCTTGTGAAAACATGGTCTGGAGCTTTACGTGGCTGATCACCCGTATAGCTCGTACCGTCTTATCAGAAGTTCCAATTCATTTGTTTACCCTTTTCTTTGAAAAAGAAACTTATATCTTGAAACTGAATTACTCGATTTATTATCAAGTTGATGGATTATCAAATGAAAACTGTTTATATTGATTACACTTGCTGAGCAATTTTTGGCTCACCCTTGTTTTATTATTCCCTAACCTTTTAGTTAGGAACGGAGTATGCAGTTTTTGAGTATCCGCTAAGATGACCGTGAGAAGGCCTGATTCGAGATTTTAGGTTCTATGTTGCCAGAAAGATAGAGTTCATTTTAGATCTCACCAATGGTTAGATGATGACAAATGGTTTGTAATAAAACTGAATTAGATGTTGTAATAAACATAGATATTTTAGATTCTTGTTTCATACCATAACCTGTGATCGATCCTTAGTTGAGAGGTCATCTGTATAAATCTTGACCCCGGATTTGGGGGTGTCACACCCTGTGTGACCTGGGATTTCTGTTTCACCCTTCTTTGGTAGTGGGAAATAGATGTTTGGGGGCTAGATGTGTCCCTTACCCTTTTGGTGTGTGCTCTTGGAGGAGAGCTTGTTTCAATAACTACACCCTTTTGAGAGGATGTAGTTAGACTTGAGCTAATATCCATGTTACTCATTGTGCCTTGTTGGGAAGAAACAATGGGGCTAGTCTGGGCAACACACACCTCTCCCACCTTATCCTTGGGGTTTCTTTGATGTTCACCCCTTCCCTCACCACTCACCACACCTGCTTCACTCCCCTTAGGCTGTGTAGTGGATTTTAAAACAGGTGCCTTTTGAGAAGCACCTGAGGTTGGCTTGGTAGATTTAGACTTTTTAGATTTGGGTCTAGTTGCAGGGGCAGGAGCCTGTTGGGTTACAGCTACAGGCTCCATTGCAACAACAGCAGTTGTAATAGCAGAAATTGAAGCAACATTTAAATTAACAAGTTGAGAAAGTGTTACCTCAATGACTGGAAAGTACACCATTGGGACATCACCATTGTGATTGTGTCTCAAGATGTCTCTTAGTACCCTCTTCTCTTGAACAAAACTGTCAAACTTGGAATTGGGGTTAGAGATAACCAATGGTGTTTGACTAACATGGTTGGCCAACATCATTAGAAATCTAGCATAATAAATATTATTTTTCCTAGTTTTCATATCACCCAACTTAGCACCAAGTTCATACATTAATTGGGTGCTAAAGTTATAATATTTATCAGTGAGAAGCATGACAAACAAAATTAGAATGGAGTTACTTAAAGCATCAAAATTACTGATTTTTCCAGAAAATACTTTAATAAAAGCATCTGCTAAATAGCTCCACTCCTTTACCAAGCCTCTCCTAATAATCTTACCCAAATTCACAGTTGAAAAAGAGTGATTAATAGTGTTAAGCATGTTAACAATTTCAGAATGTGTAGGTAAAGCTAAGCAGTTATTCTCAGGAATATGAAGGCATGCTTGCAAAACATCTGAATTAACAATATACTCTTTACCTTGAAGTGTGAATTGCATAGTGCAGTTAGTTTCACTAAACTCACAGGAGGTCCAAATCTCCTCGATGATTTCATGATAAAGTGGAGTGGAGTGAAACATAGCATAACTAAGCTTGCAGTTCACCAAGAAATCCATCATCTTGTGAAAGATTTCGTTCGAGATTTCCTTGTCAACAAATGGTATGGAGTTGTTCTTCTCATAAATGAATCCTCCAACAGACATAAGTTTAACTATGGGCGCCATTGTTGAGTTGAATTGAGTTCGAACTGTGTTTTGCTTTGAGAGAGAAGAAGTGAGAAAGCCTTTGGGAATTCGGAGAGTAAGATAAAAATGAATTAAAGAAAGCAAAAATGCTTAAATACTCCCCCAAAATTTCCAAAAAAAATAAGTACAATAATAATTGTAAATTATTGGATTGGCTTAAAAATTGACCGTTACAATTAAAATATGACCATGATTTATACTTATAGGGGTGTATGCATAGATCGTGATAAAAAAGTCGTGCAAATCAATGGTTTAGATTAAAAGCGCTATATCAACGGATTAGAATAGGGCGTATGAGATCCAGCCTATTCCGTTGATAAAGCTGCATTCCGTTGACATAAAAGTGATGTCAACGGAATACCCAGAAAAATGCTAAGACTGTCAACGAATTAAGACAATCGTTGACATAGTAATTTTGACTTAGACAAAATTTCACTTTTCTAAGAAAATTAATCCACAGAAAATCATAGCAAATTTCTGGATGCAATTTTTTAACTTAAAAAAAATCTCATAAATAATTAAGAGAAATTTAGCATACCTAGCTCACTTACTAATCTTGAGAATGTTGATTCATCAAGTGGCTTGGTAAAGATGTCTGCAAGTTGTTGTTCACTTGGAACAAAATGTAACTCCACAGTACCATTCATAACATGTTCTCTAATGAAATGGTACTTGATGTCAATGTGCTTGGTCCTTGAATGTTTCACAGGATTCTCAGTAATGGCTATGGCACTAGTGTTGTCACAGAAAATAGGAATTTTCTCAACTCTTAATCCATAATCAAGTAGTTGATTTTTCATCCATAAAATCTGTGCACAACAACTTCCAGCTGCAATGTACTCAGCCTCAGCTGTGGAGGTTGAAACTGAGTTTTGTTTTTTGCTAAACCATTATACAAGCTTATTTCCTAGGAATTGACAGGTGCCAGTTGTGCTTTTCCTGTCAATTTTACATCCTGCATAATCTGCATCTGAATAACCAATTAGTTCAAAGCCAGATTCTCTAGGATACAAAATGCCAAGGTTTGGTGTTCCTTTGAGATATCTGAAAATTATTTTAATAGAAACTAAATGGGATTCCCTAGGATCAGCTTGAAATCTAGCACATAGACATGTAGCAAACATAATATCAGGTCTACTAGCTGTTAAATATAAAAGTAGGCCTACCATGCCTCTGTAACTTGAAATGTCCACAGATTTTTCTTTAGTATTCAATTCAAGTTTAGTAGCAGTAGGCATGAGAGTTTTGGCAGGAGAGCAATCCATTAAGTTAAATTTCTTTAACAAATCACGAATGTACTTTGTTTGACTAATGAAAATGCCTTCATTAACTTGTTTCACTTGGAGACCAAGGAAATAAGTTAATTCTCCCATCATGCTCATTTCATATTTACTTTGCATAAGCTTGGAAAACTTTTGACAAAGTTTTTCATCTGTAGACCCAAAAATTATGTCATCTACATAAATTTGAACAAGTATAGTAGAGCCATTCACAATTCTATGAAAAAGATTTTTATCTACAGTACCTCTAGTGAAGTGGTTCTTAAGGAGGAACTGTGAAAGTGTGTCATACCAGGCTCTAGGTGCTTGTTTCAAACCATAGAGTGCTTTGAGGAGAAAGTACACATACTCTGGAAGATCATCATCTTGAAAACCAGGAGGTTGACTCACATACACCTCCTCTTCCAATTCCCCGTTAAGAAAAGCACTCTTCACATCCATTTGATAGACCTTAAAATTGGCATGGGCTGCATAAGCTAGGAAAATTCTTATTGCTTCTAGTCTTGCAACAGGAGCAAAGGTTTCATCAAAATCAATTCCATCTTCCTGTGAGTATTGTGCAAGATTTCAAGCAGACCCCAGAGAGCCTCATCTAACAGATGTGAAGAGAATTTTCAAATATCTCAAAGGAACCATAACTCTTGGTTTGTGGTACCCTAGAGAATCAGAGTTTAAGTTAATTGGTTACTCTGATGCAGATTTTGCAGGCTGTAAGATTGACAGAAAAAGCACAAGTGGAAGCTGTCAATTTCTAGGTGACAGATTAGTTTCTTGGTACAGCAAGAAACAGCAATCAATTTCCACATCCACAGCAGAAGCAGAGTATATTGCTGCTGGTAGCTGTTGTGCACAGATTTTGTGGATGAAAAATCAGTTGCTGGATTATTGTGACGCCCTCCAAACCCGGGGTACAGATTTGAGGAGTCATCCGACCAACGGAATACTATTTAACACATGCATAATATATTTAAAGACACAAATACCCCTTGACCAAGACCGCATCCAGATTATGGCAATGAACACAAGCTACTACAATCTTTTATTAATACAATACCAGTTTTATCAGAGTTATTACATCACAACCAAAGTTCAAATCTAGACATCTAATCTAGAAAAGCAAAACAACAACTACCCTGCCAATGACAATGACACGAAGGGCTCTCCTGGCTGCTGGTGAACTATCGGTCACGCTATGTCGACTCATACTCTCGCTTCACTGGAATAAGGTTAGAAAACAACAAGCAAGAGTGAACCAAAATTGCTCAGCAAACATCAATGAATCATTTCTATCACAGTTGTAAGGATATGAATTTATGATATCAGAATCAACAATATTTAGCTAACACATGCTTTGTATCAATAACAATGGAAGAAAAGAATTAGAATTTGGCTTATACATTTTATTCAAATCAAAGGTTGTGCTGCTGGCCAGCCACGCATCAACCCCGGACTAGCTCATGTCATAGTCCTCTACTGGATCCTAGGCCAATTTGGGCCTTAAGTTATTCTGACCATGAATATGGCCCGACCAATTACTGGTCCATTTTTAAAAACACATGCCAAATCTATAATAGGGTATAAACAATAACATGCTCAATAAGATAAACTGAATGTATAGTAATTGCAAAAGAGCTTCAACTGTTCAGTATCAAATGAAGATCGAGAAATAATCATGGAGTAATTTCAATGGTACGGTGTACTCATTCAATAAGGGAATCAATAATGGTAGTCGATAATCAATGACCGTAATCAATAGTCAAGATGGAAGTCAAATAATCAATGGTTGTCAATGATAATCAAAGGATGATAAACAATAACAATAGGTGGTAAACAATAATCAAGTGAATTGGAAATAAGGGTTTCCGATGCAGATCAAATCAAAGAATCAAGAATCTCTAAGGAAATGGAATCAGTTGTCCAAATGCGGTTAAAGGATTGATAATTTGAATGGTTCTGGGGATAACGGTATTCAAGTAATCAAGACAATAATACATTTTATCACAAGTAAAGGCACAGATACTTGCCTGGTCTAAGCTGCTGTCGGATCGACTCTGCTCACTCTACTTTTCCCTTTCCCTTGCTCCGGGAACTCGATTCTATAATTAAACAACTTATCACAATAAGTCTAACTATTTTCATTCTACTCTCGACACTTATTCAATCAATAATCACATTTAAACAAGTAACCGGTTACGTATCGGACGTCCGGTATAATTTACGATATTTAAAACTCAGATATTTGCCCTAGTACGGGCATATACAGACTATAAAACACAACACACAATTAATATGAACCATATAGCACTTATAAACATTTTTAAAACATCATACGAAACTTATTTGAATTTTAGATAAGTCACGATTAATTTTTAAATCAAAAATCGGATTTTTAAATCCAATATAAACATTTAAATGCAAATAAATCAATTAATAAAATTAATTGACACTCTTTAAATACTCAAACTATTTTTAAATAAATAAATAGGCTTGAAAATAATTAAACTGAATTTTTAATTAATTAAATCCAATTAATAATTAATTTTTAAGAATTAATTGATTAAAAGAATTAACCAATTAATTAATAAATTAATTATTAATTAAAAATAATTAAAATAATTAAGTTTAATCAATTTTCGGATTTAAAATAATAAATATAATTTATCAGAATTTTTCTGATATTAAAATATATTTTTAAAATAAAAATATGAATTTTTAAAGTTTTTAAACTATTTTCGAATTAATTTTAAAAATAAAATCCAAAAACAGTTTTCAGAAATTGAATTAGGGTTTTGAAGATTGAAACCGGGTCGAAAAATCGGGTAAACGGGTCGGGATGAACTGGAACGGGTCGCCAAGAACTCGCCGGAAATTTTCCAGAATCCGGCGACCTGCCCAGAATCCGGCGACCAAAATACACGTTAAAAATTGGGGATTTTTATATCAAAACGTTCCAAATAAACACAGCAACTCATTCCGATCAAAAACGTACCAAAAGCATCGCCGGAATCAAAAACCCGACTATTTTCCGGCGAGCTTAAACAAATTTTCCGATCTGTAAAAATCCTACATGAAACTCTACGTTCTTTATGTTAAAATGAAGCTAAGAACACATACAATGAAAGCCCTCTACCAAAAACAATGTCAGATCATTCATATGAACGGACTATTCAAAAGAAGAATTCGGGTCAAAAACCCGAAAATCAAACCCATCAAAATCGAACATAAACATGAAATTAAAGCATGGATTCTTGCTAATTAGAACCCTAGGAACATGTTAGAAGCAACCAATTGAACGGAGAATCAACAGAATGAAAATCCCCCAATCGAATCAAGAACCCTAATTATAATTCGAAACTTGTAAAATCGAATACTTACCAGATGATGATGAGGTTGGAAGATTCTGAAACTAGATTTTTGGAGCTTTGATTTGAGTATAAGAACTTCAAATTTGGACTTCAATAACCCTTAGAACGAATTGATGGAAGATCAAGAACACAAAAATAATTTTTTGGGAATTTCGGATTTTATGAATAATTGCTGCAGATTTGCTATGAGTTATGAAGTCTGATTTGTCTTTTTATATTTCTGGAAAAATAATACCCCAAATAACATTTTTGGATCGATATTGATTCGTTAGATCGTTTAAAAACCCTAATTAGGTCAAAAACACGTTTTACGAAAAATAAGGGGTTAAAAAGGTTGATGATCATCCAAATTGATATATATCATTATATAACTAATGCTCAAGAATACTAGGGCTATAACAACTTCAATATTGATATAGAACGACAAATCCCTCCCCTTAAGCAATTAGGGTTCGGAACGATTTTTCCTTTTTCGGATCAAAAATTGAAATTTATTCGCAGAATCAAATAGGTAGGGTTAAATAGAATCCCATAACCCTTTCGATAACGATTCGAATACTAAAGACGAAGAATTAAAAATGAATGTACGAAATTTCAACGGGGCCCTTGAATTATCAAAACGGCTCAAAATTGAAGAAAATTCCAAATGACGAAATATTTGAAAGGGGCTTTCGACTCACCATTTAGCACATAATCACACCACAATTATCATTTAATAATATTCCAATATTCCATAATAAATATTTTAGATTAAATATATCATTTAATCAAATAATAAAATTCACGGATATTACATCCTTCCCTCCTTAATAGGATTCTGTCCTCAGAATCAGATCAAGGAAACAACTGGGGATACTTCCCTAACATTTCACTCTCTAACTCCCAGGTAGACTCTTCTACTTTAGGATTCCTCCACAAAACTCTCACTAACGCTACTGTCTTATTCCTTAGTACTTTCTCCTTACGATCCAATATCTGAATCGGTCGTTCTACATATGATAAATCTGCCTGGACCTCTATGGGTTCATACTCTATTACATGATTCGAATCTGGTCGATATCTCTTAAGCATAGATACATGAAATACATTATGAACGTGATGCATATGCGGTGGCAATGCCAACTCGTAAGCTACCTCGCCCACCTTCTTCAAAATCTCAAACGGCCCAACATATCTCGGACTCAACTTCCCTTTCTTTCCAAACCTAACTAATCCTTTCCATGGTGAAACCTTTAGTAACACCTGCTCTCCTTCTTCGAATCCCACATCCTTTCTGGCTAGATCCGCATACTTTTTCTGTCGGTCTTGAGCTGTTATCAATCTTTTCTGAATCAATTGAACCACTTCCTTTGTTCGTTGCACTAGTTCTGGTCCTATCATTTTCCGTTCACCAACTTCTTCCCAATATACTGGAGATCGACACTTTCGTCCATACAAAGTTTCGTAAGGTGGCATTCCGATGCTCGCGTGAAAACTATTATTATATGAAAATTCCACCAAGGGTAGATGATCGTCCCAACTGCCTTCAAAGTCAAGTGCACATGTCCTAAGCATATCTTCAATAGTCTGAATTGTCCTTTCGCTTTGACTGTCCGTCTGCGGATGATAAGCCGTACTCATTCTCAACTCGGTGCCCAAACACTCTTGAAAACTCCTCCAAAATCTTGAATTGAATCGAGGGTCTCTATCAGACACTATCGATACTGGAACTCCATGTCGTACTACGATTTCTTTTATATAAATATGAACTAACTTGTCTAGCGAGAATCTCTCGTTAATCGGAAGAAAATGCGCAGATTTCGTCAATCGATCCACGATAACCCAGATGGCATCATGGTTAGCTTTTGTTCTAGGCAATCCTACTACAAAGTCCATCGCAATGTGTTCCCACTTCCATTCGGGAATTTCCAATGGTTGAAGTAATCCACTTGGTCTCTGGTGTTCCGCCTTAACTCTTTGACACGTAAAGCATTTACTTACCCATTCCGCAATCTCTTTCTTCATATTTGGCCACCAAAAGTTCGTCTTAAGATCTCGATACATCTTCGTACTCCCTGGATGAATTGAATACTTCGAGTTATGTGCTTCGTGCAAAATCTCACCTTTCAGTTCCGTTACGTTAGGTATCCATATCCGACAAGCAAATCTCAAGATCCCTTTGTCGTCCGGTTGGCTACATATTTCCTCACCTGTCATTTTACTCACATCATCATTCATAACTTGCTCTTGGCACTTTCGTATCTTCTCCAACAATTCAGGTTGAAACGTCATGGTACAAATCATTTCCGTCGCGTCCTTCGGATTAATTACTTCGATTTCTAACTTCTCAAATTCCTTATACAACTCTTTGGTCATCGTCAGTGTATTCAATCTCTCTTTCCTGCTCAATGCATCTGCTACCACATTTGCCTTGCCGGGATGATAGTTGATAGAAACGTCGTAGTCCTTGATTAGTTCTAACCATCTTCGTTGCCTCATGTTCAGCTCTTTCTGAGTAAAGATATACTTCAAACTTTTGTGATCGGTGTAAATTTCACATCTCTCTCCATACAAGTAGTGTCTCCATATCTTCAAAGCAAACACAATAGCTGCTAACTCTAAATCGTGTGTAGGGTACTTCTGTTCGTGGGGACTCAACTGTCTTGACGCATAAGCAATCACCTTGTCATGTTGCATAAGTACGCATCCCAATCCTTTGTACGACGCATCACTATAGATTACAAAATGACCTTGATCGTCTGGTAGCATCAATACCGGTGCCGTAGTTAGCCTTTTCTTTAACTCTTGGAAGCCCTCTTCACATTTATCGTTCCATATGAATCGCTCGCTTTTCCTTGTCAGCTTGGTCATTGGAGTAGCTATCTTCGCAAAATCTTGCACAAATCTCCGGTAGTATCCGGCTAATCCCAAGAAACTTCTGACTTTAGTCGGTGTCCTTGGTCTCTCCCAATCTTTCACTGCCTCTATCTTTGCTGGGTCCACTTTGATGCCTTCGCTGCTCACCACGTGTCCTAAGAAATGAACTTCTTTCAACCAGAATTCACACTTGGAAAACTTCGCGTATAGTCTTTCTTGTCTCAACGTTTCTAACACAATTCGCAACTGGTCTGCATGCTCTTCTTCTGTCCTTGAGTATATCAAGATGTCATCGATGAATACCACTACGAACTTGTCCAAATAACTCTTGAAAATCCTGTTCATTAGGTCCATAAAAGCTGCGGGTGCATTCGTTAGTCCAAACGCCATTACTAAGAATTCATAGTGCCCATACCTTGTTCGAAAGGCTGTCTTTGGTATGTCGTCTGGTCTAATCTTCAATTGGTGATATCCTGACCGTAGGTCAATCTTTGAAAAATGTACCGCTCTTTTCAGCTGGTCAAACAGATCATCTATTCGAGGTAATGGATACTTGTTCTTAATGGTCAGCTTGTTCAACTCCCGATAGTCTATACACAATCTCATGCTTCCATCCTTTTTCTTGACAAACAGTACTGGTGCTCCCCACGGTGAAACGCTGGGTCTAATAATTCCTTTTTCTAGCAAATCTTGCAGTTGATCAGCCAATTCCTTCATCTCCACTGGTGCCATTCTGTAAGGGGCCTTAGATACTGGCTCCGCGCCTGGTACTAAGTCTATCACAAATTCAATCTCTCTATCTGAAGGTAAACCTGGTAATTCTTCCGGAAAAACATCTGGAAACTCATTTACGACTGGAATATCTTCTAACTTAGAAACTTCCTTATCTATATCTATCACATAAGCTAAATACGCCTCACAACCTTGCCTTAATAACCTCTTAGCCTGAATCATTGTCAGGAACCTCTTTCTTTGTTTCTCTCCTCTAAATATTATTTCTTTCTTTTCCAGGGTAACCAAAGTAACCCTCTTATTCTTACAATCAATACTTGCATCATACTCAGTCAACCAATCCATCCCTAATATCACATCAAATTCACCTAACTTAAAAGGTAACAAGTCAACATAAAAACGATTTCCCAAAATCTCTATCTCACAACGAGGATAATATGAACTGACCGCGATACGATCCTGATTAGCTATCTCTATAGTCAACACTCCACTTAAAGGTTTCATTACGCAATTCAATCTACGAGCAAACGTTTCAGAAATAAAAGACTTCGTCGCTCCTGAATCTATTAACACTTGTGCAGGAATAGAATTTACTAGAAGTGTACCTGCCACCAAGTCGGAATCTCTCACTGCTTCTCCCATTGACATATTGTAGGTCCTGGCTAACGGCTGGACGTTAACAACTGGGGGTGCTTCAATTGCCCGAATCATATTGTTCACGGTTGCTGGTGCTCTGCAGTCCTTGATCATGTGACCTGGTTTCTTACACCGATGACACACAATGCCCATCTTGCAATCCCGGGAATAATGTCCCTTCTGATTACATTTAAAGCATGTGACATTCAATCGATGGTATATCCCTAAATGTCGCTTCCCGCATGTCTTGCATTCTGGTAGTGGGGGTCTAGAAAGTCCCTGCTGACTGCCGGTTAGTAGACGGTTATCTTGTCCTACGCTTCCGGTATCTGGTTTCCTAAAACTCGTATTCCTTCCGTGCTGAAATCCCAGTTTCTTATTTGCTTGCCCTTGAAAACTTCCCTGCTGCTGTCCCTTATCGGGTATCCCTGCTTTCCTTTTCTTGTTCTCCCTCTCTTTCATGTAAGAATCACTCTCTGTCTCCGCAATCATTGCCTTTTGGACCACCGCTGCATAGGTGTCCAACTCCAATACAGCTAACTTACTACGAATCCAAGACCTCAGTCCCTGCTGGAACCTCTTGGCCTTCTTCTTTTCCGTATCCACATAGGTTGGAACAAACCTTGACAACTCCGTAAACCTTGTTTCATACTGGGGCACTGTAATGTTTCCCTGCTTTAATTCTAAAAACTTTAATTCCATCTGATCTCTCATATAGTCCGGAAAATACCTTTCCAAAAACAACTCTGTAAATCTTGCCCACGTAATTAATCCCTCGGGCTCCATAGCCCTACTCGTTTCCCACCAATAACTGGCCTCATTCTTCAGAAAATAGCTTGCATACTCCGTCTTCTTATCTTCTGTCACCTCTATCAAGGCAAAAGCCTTTTCCATCTCTTTCAACCATGCCTTAGCCTCTACAGGGTCTGCTGATCCTTTAAATTCTGGAGGTTTTGCTGCCTGGAAAGATTTGAACGTAATCGCCGGTGCCGCTTGCTGGTGCTGTTGTTGATGCTGCTGATGCTGATGTTGCTGATGCTATTGCTGCTGTTCTAAGAGCTGTTGCTGAAATGTTCGTTGCTGCTGTGCTAATGCGGCAGTCTGTTGAGTAAGAGTATTTAACAACTGGATTACCATCGGGTCCATGCGGCCCGTGGGAGGTGTATTTTGTTGACCCTCTTGGTCAGAGGTATCAGTTGAACGGGTTTGTCGTCTAGGAGCCATATCGCTGATGAATAAACAATAATTGGCTTAATCAAACAGTCCATATAAAAGAAGGAAGGATCACAATTGATATCTCGAAGGTTTACAGATCTTCTCAACGGTGTATGGATACACTCGTTGCAACAAGTAGAATAACAGTTATGATGCTGGAAATGAATGACAGGGGAATAAATACAGTTCTATAAAAGAGGTGTATCATATATATATAGATAGAGTTAGTACAAGCGTAGAACGCTTCAAAAGAAAATATATCATGGCTAAACCACAACTGCCGACCAGCAATACAACAAAAATGCAACAACAACCCGAGGCGTTCCTATAAGCCCGGTGCACTGCTGATTCTACGATATGCATCTATATACTAACTATCTAGAGACCATACATCCACGTCACATCTGTCTACTACTAATACCTTCTCACGGATCACCTGCTCCTGTCGGCCATAACGGGGGTCCTGAAATCTCTGCAATCTCACTCATCGCATAATCCAAAATCTGTCTCATCCCTGCTACTGTCTCTCCCTCTCGACTAGAAGCTAATCCGTGCAATCGAGTCTCAACCAAGGTCCTCGTAACCCTAAACCTCATCTGAATGTCTCTCATCTGATCCTTAAATCTGTCTCTCTCTCTGACAGCGGCTGCTTCGATCGAACGAACTCTACCCATCTCCATAACCTGTCCATAAAGGTACTCCTTCTCTCTACTCACCCTCTGATACACATGGTGTGGAACTGGTGGCTCACCTAGCTGATACAAAGGCCCACAAACTGATGCCTGAGACACTGGTGCTGGGGCTTCTTGTCGGAGT
Organism: Heracleum sosnowskyi; assembly: GCA_030848705.1. Lineage (NCBI taxonomy): Eukaryota > Viridiplantae > Streptophyta > Magnoliopsida > Apiales > Apiaceae > Heracleum > Heracleum sosnowskyi. The sequence continues at coordinate 60,692,520 of CM061240.1, read as the reverse complement.
GGAATAGGACAAGGTATCTGATCTCTCCTGACTACTGGGTTCTGATGCCTAGGCTGATATCGCACTGGCCGAGACGGTCCTGCTCTCTCAACGGGCGTAGGTATCTCTGACATCGTATCCTTGGAAGGGTCTGAGTCCGAACTAGAACTAGGGGGCTGCAATTATAACCACACTTAATCACTACGCATAATATCCCTAGTTGACCTCCTAATATCCTTACGTGAACTCCTAACTCTCTATGTTATCCTGGACCCTAAGTCCTAACTTGTTTCAAATGCCATAACCTGTTGCTCTGATACCAAACTGTGACGCCCTCCAAACCCGGGGTACAGATTTGAGGAGTCATCCGACCAACGGAATACTATTTAACACATGCATAATATATTTAAAGACACAAATACCCCTTGACCAAGACCGCATCCAGATTATGGCAATGAACACAAGCTACTACAATCTTTTATTAATACAATACCAGTTTTATCAGAGTTATTACATCACAACCAAAGTTCAAATCTAGACATCTAATCTAGAAAAACAAAACAACAACTACCCTGCCAATGACAATGACACGAGGGGCTCTCCTGGCTGCTGGTGAACTATCGGTCACGCTATGTCGACTCATACTCTCGCTTCACTGGAATAGGGTTAGAAAACAACAAGCAAGAGTGAGCCAAAATTGCTCAGCAAACATCAATGAATCATTTCTATCACAGTTGTAAGGATATGAATTTATGATATCAGAATCAACAATATTTAGCTAACACATGCTTTGTATCAATAACAATGGAAGAAAAGAATTAGAATTTGGCTTATACATTTTATTCAAATCAAAGGTTGTGCTGCTGGCCAGCCACGCATCAACCCCGGACTAGCTCATGTCATAGTCCTCTACTGGATCCTAGGCCAATTTGGGCCTTAAGTTATTCTGACCATGAATATGGCCCGACCAATTACTGGTCCATTTTTAAAAACACATGCCAAATCTATAATAGGGTATAAACAATAACATGCTCAATAAGATAAACTGAATGTATAGTAATTGCAAAAGAGCTTCAACTGTTCAGTATCAAATGAAGATCGAGAAATAATCATGGAGTAATTTCAATGGTACGGTGTACTCATTCAATAAGGGAATCAATAATGGTAGTCGATAATCAATGACCGTAATCAATAGTCAAGATGGAAGTCAAATAATCAATGGTTGTCAATGATAATCAAAGGATGATAAACAATAACAATAGGTGGTAAACAATAATCAAGTGAATTGGAAATAAGGGTTTCCGATGTGATCAAATCAAAGAATCAAGAATCTCTAAGGAAATGGAATCAGTTGTCCAAATGCGGTTAAAGGATTGATAATTTGAATGGTTCTGGGGATAACGGTATTCAAGTAATCAAGACAATAATACATTTTATCACAAGTAAAGGCACAGATACTTGCCTGGTCTAAGCTGCTGTCGGATCGACTCTGCTCACTCTACTTTTCCCTTTCCCTTGCTCCGGGAACTCGATTCTATAATTAAACAACTTATCACAATAAGTCTAACTATTTTCATTCTACTCTCGACACTTATTCAATCAATAATCACATTTAAACAAGTAACCGGTTACGTATCGGACGTCCGGTATAATTTACGATATTTAAAACTCAGATATTTGCCCTAGTACGGGCATATACAGACTATAAAACACAACACACAATTAATATGAACCATATAGCACTTATAAACATTTTTAAAACATCATACGAAACTTATTTGAATTTTAGATAAGTCACGATTAATTTTTAAATCAAAAATCGGATTTTTAAATCCAATATAAACATTTAAATGCAAATAAATCAATTAATAAAATTAATTGACACTCTTTAAATACTCAAACTATTTTTAAATAAATAAATAGGCTTGAAAATAATTAAACTGAATTTTTAATTAATTAAATCCAATTAATAATTAATTTTTAAGAATTAATTGATTAAAAGAATTAACCAATTAATTAATAAATTAATTATTAATTAAAAATAATTAAAATAATTAAGTTTAATCAATTTTCGGATTTAAAATAATAAATATAATTTATCAGAATTTTTCTGATATTAAAATATATTTTTAAAATAAAAATATGAATTTTTAAAGTTTTTAAACTATTTTCGAATTAATTTTAAAAATAAAATCCAAAAACAGTTTTCAGAAATTGAATTAGGGTTTTGAAGATTGAAACCGGGTCGAAAAATCGGGTAAACGGGTCGGGATGAACTGGAACGGGTCGCCAAGAACTCGCCGGAAATTTTCCAGAATCCGGCGACCTGCCTAGAATCCGGCGACCAAAATACACGTTAAAAATTGGGGATTTTTATATCAAAACGTTCCAAATAAACACAGCAACTCATTCCGATCAAAAACGTACCAAAAGCATCGCCGGAATCAAAAACCCGACTATTTTCCGGCGAGCTTAAACAAATTTTCCGATCTGTAAAAATCCTACATGAAACTCTACGTTCTTTATGTTAAAATGAAGCTAAGAACACATACAATGAAAGCCCTCTACCAAAAACAATGTCAGATCATTCATATGAACGGACTATTCAAAAGAAGAATTCGGGTCAAAAACCCGAAAATCAAACCCATCAAAATCGAACATAAACATGAAATTAAAGTATGGATTCTTGCTAATTAGAACCCTAGGAACATGTTAGAAGCAACCAATTGAACGGAGAATCAACAGAATGAAAATCCCCAAATCGAATCAAGAACCCTAATTATAATTCGAAACTTGTAAAATCAATATAAAATCGAATACTTACCAGATGATGATGAGGTTGGAAGATTCTGAAACTAGATTTTTGGAGCTTTGATTTGAGTATAAGAACTTCAAATTTGGACTTCAATAACCCTTAGAACGAATTGATGGAAGATCAAGAACACAAAAATAATTTTTTGGGAATTTCGGATTTTATGAATAATTGCTGCAGATTTGCTATGAGTTATGAAGTCTGATTTGTCTTTTTATATTTCTGGAAAAATAATACCCCAAATAACATTTTTGGATCGATATTGATTCGTTAGATCGTTTAAAAACCCTAATTAGGTCAAAAACACGTTTTACGAAAAATAAGGGGTTAAAAAGGTTGATGATCATCCAAATTGATATATATCATTATATAACTAATGCTCAAGAATACTAGGGCTATAACAACTTCAATATTGATATAGAACGACAAATCCCTCCCCTTAAGCAATTAGGGTTCGGAACGATTTTTCCTTTTTCGGATCAAAAATTGAAATTTATTCGCAGAATCAAATAGGTAGGGTTAAATAGAATCCCATAACCCTTTCGATAACGATTCGAATACTAAAGACGAAGAATTAAAAATGAATGTACGAAATTTCAACGGGGCCCTTGAATTATCAAAACGGCTCAAAATTGAAGAAAATTCCAAATGACGAAATATTTGAAAGGGGCTTTCGACTCACCATTTAGCACATAATCACACCACAATTATCATTTAATAATATTCCAATATTCCATAATAAATATTTTAGATTAAATATATCATTTAATCAAATAATAAAATTCACGGATATTACAATTATGGATTAAGGTACTCTAAAATACCTATTTTCTGTGATAATCAAAGTGCTATTGCTATGACAGGTAATCCAGTACAGCACTCCATGACCAAGCACATCAGCATAAGGTATCATTTTATCAGGGAACATGCGGAAGAAGGAAATATTGAGCTTCATTTTGTGTCTACAGACCAACAGCTTGCAGATATCTTCACCAATCCTTTGAGTGAAGTTACCTTTACAAGACTGGTAAATGAACTTGGAATGGTCTCTGGTTTTGACTAGAGAAATTGGTTAGACTCAAAATTTCTCCTTCTATGATTTGTTGCTCATGATTCTTTGCATATGTTAACTGTCATTCATACCAGTTTGTCAAAATTCTGAAGTAATACTCTGTCATAATGTTAAACTCTATCAGTCATACTCTGTCAGTTAAACTCTGATGTTAAAATCTGATTGTGATTTTGTCTGAAACATATGGACCGATGAAGAAAATTGTAATGAAGCATGATTTTCAGTAAGTAATCATGAATCCTTCTGAGTGATATATGATCTGATCTCAAATGTGTGCAGAAATTTTACACAGCATGATACTGTCTCTATATTTATAGCATCTTTTAATTTATTGATCCTATACACTGAGTCTGTATTAGCTGTTTGCACTTTCTCTCATAAATTAATAGTGTTAATTGATGAAAGTCTAAACTCTGATAATTATTTGCTCATATTTCACCCTCATATCAAAAGATGCAAAAATATGCACAAATTCCTTTGAGATCAAGTTGTGCCTAGGAAGACCCATGAACTTATTGTATGAAATAAGGGCTAAAATTTTTGATTTTTGGTGACTAGTGCCAACCACTGATTATTGGAAAGAAAAAAAAAATCGAAGGGGGTGAAAATAATAAATTTATAAGTACAGAGTTTAGATGATATCAGATTTTGTACTATACATGAGAGTTTGGGCAACCAGTTTTTACTGATTTAATTTGTGGATTTTATGCACTTTGAGATGCTCTCAATATTTATATTCAGTAAACTCTGCTATACACACACAAATATTCACAACTGTGCATTTTGAGAAAAGAGATTATTAATAAAGGAGGAGAATTGATAAAAACTGATGAACTGTGTACTCTACGCCGAGGTAATTTAATTTTAATCTCTGATGATTAAAATAAATTTCTTTGTTTCAGACATTTCTTAATTATTGAGGAACATTATTTTTTTTAAAAATAGAGAGTATGATTGATACTGTTTGTTGAGTTATTTTTTGAAAATGATGAAAGGTGTCTAGATAGTAGCAGTAATTAGTGCCCTTTACTGCGCATGCGTGTTGGAAACAACCACGATTTACTGCTTTCAGTTAATACATGTATGCCAACTGTCCCACTCACACACTTCACGAGTAAGCCTGCTGTGTATCTTAATGATTATTAATGATTAAACTCTTCAGTTTTAATTTTTATTTAATCATTATACACATAACGTTTCAAAATTTTACAGCCTTACTCAATTCACAGGACATTCTCACACAAGCATATTCACAAACACTTTTCTGCTTAAATCTCTCAAACACTTTCTTGAAGCATAAACTCTGATTTCTTTGAAATATTCTAATGGCAACAACCATGTTTCAGTCTTTTGGTCTCGATTTTGTTCCTAACAACAATGCAGCACCACTATCTACTGAAAACGTCCCAGAGGCGTTTCACCTGTTTCAAAATTTTCTTGCTAAATCTGATATTGGTCAAGCTTTAGTGGAACCAACAAGGTTATCTGGTCCTCAAATCAAAGCTTTCTGGGAAACAGGTGTATATGATGATGGAGGTGAATCAGGCACTCCTTCAATTATCTTTGAATTCGCTGAACAAGAGTATGTGGTCACTCCAACCACTGTTAGAGATGCTCTTGGGTGTGAAGACTTCAATGCGTTCACCATTTCTGTTGGTGACTCTGATCTTCAGCGTATGATGAGGGAGATTGGTTACTCTGGGTCTTTGGCAAGGACAGGTAATCTGAAGCGACCGTTCTTGAGGAAGGAGTGGAGCTTCTTTTTCGACTGTATTACAAGGGCGTTTGGAAAGAAGTGTACGAATTGGGATGCTATTCCAATCGATAGTCTACAAATTGGGTATTCTCTTCTCTATGGTACTCATTTTGATTTTGGTAGATTAGTTCTTATTAATATGGGTGAAAAGATGACAGAGAATAGGAATGTAGTTTACTTTGCTCGTTTCTGTCAATTAATCTTTTCTCTGTGTGTTGATGGGGTTGAGATAGCCGAGGAGGATGTAATTCCCTCATTTAAATTGCATAAGAGAATATTTTCTGATCTCACAAATAAAGATATCAAGAAAGGGAATGTTGGTGACTTGATGCTTCCTGCTTCAATCCAACTGTTTTTAAACCCTCAATCACAACCACAAGCACAACAAGAAACTGACCAGCCTATAAACTCTGAACCTTTTCCATCTACATCTCAAAAGCCAAGGGCTGGGGGTAGAATTAAGCATAGAGCGTTAAAGGCTGTCCAGGCTACAAAAACTCTAAATACTGATGATGTTCCAGTATCTGTTGGTACTTCAAGAAGAAAGAAGAGGGCAAACAGACCTGTTTCTGATGATAATGTGGTTTCTGATGAACATGAATCTACTAATGCTAAGAAGAGGAAGCTAGTAGCTGAGTATTTGTTTGGTGGATTGGTTCATGATTCTACAAATGTTGACGATCCTGAGGTTGTGATTGAAGATTATTCTGCAAATGTTGATGAAGTTACTGTGCCTGAAGCTACTGTGCCTGAAGAAGCCAGAGCAGATGCTGATGATAATACTGTAGTTAATGATGATTTTCTTGAACCCATCTTGGAAATGGATATTGAAGAGAATGAGTTTGAAGCACATCCCTCTGCAACTCTAGAAGAGTTTGGCAGTTTAAATGAAACAGAAGATGTGGCAGCTGATCGACCTACACTCATAATTGATGAGTCATTAGCTACTCATACAGAGATTCTCTCTGTCAATCACCAGGTACTTGAAAAAGGTGATGAGGTTGATCAGACAGCAAGGGCTGTAACTGCAGAGAATATTGCTGAAGAAGCTGCAGCAAATATTGATGAAGCAACTGCAGAGAATAATCTTGAAGTAACTGCAGAGATTGTTGTTGAAACTATTGCTGTTAATGCTGAAAATGAAGTAGATGCTCAAGACAATATAAACTCTGAGAAACTCGCAAATACTGATGTTCCAGAAACATTTGCTGAGAATATTCCTGCTTCTTCAAATGTTGAATCTTCTGCAAATTCTGATGATCATGCTGATTCATCTTCTCAAAGACTTTCTGCTCAACAAAATCAAAAGGACATTCAGCATGCCACAGAACTTCACTTTCAGAATATGTATTTTTCCAAGTGGTCAGACAAGGATTGCATATTTACTGATCAAAGGGCTGCTGATTTTGTCACAAAATCTGCTGAGTCAATTGCAAATCCTGAGCTTCTTACACATCTCAAGGCAACTATTGTTCAAGTTAAATCTCTACACAATCGTTTTGATGAAACTCAGAAAGAAGTTACTGGGTTGAGGAATGATGTGACTGCAAGGGAGATAACTTTAAAACATGAGAAAATTTCCTTATCAAGAGAACAAGATGCCATGAAGACAAGATTAAGTAAGATTGAGGAGAATCAAACTGTGATGTCTGCAAAGATTGATTCAATTGCTACTTCTTTGGAATTGCTGACATCAGTGTTGATTCCTGATGATGTCAAAAAGGGGGAGAGAGTTTCTAATGACAAATGCAAGAGAACTCAAATTCTGAGACAGAGGGATGGTGCAACTGATGGTGGAAGCAAGGAAGCTGAGAAAAGGTCACAAATTATTCAAGAGCAAGGGAGACTTAGGTCAAACTCTGCTAGAAATCTGACAAACTCTGGAAGAGCAAACACTGAAGCTCAATCTACTTCAAAAGCTAAAAGTTTATTGGTTTCTTCTCAACCAACTACAGATGAAGAGATTGCAGCTCAGCTATTTTTAGAAGAGCATGATGGTGAAGCTACAGTTGAGGATTTGGAAGCTGAAATGAAGATGATATCTGAAGAGCACAGAAAGAAAATTGCTTCTGGTAAATACAAGAAGAAAGCTGTAAAAGCTCCAAGGAAGAAAGAACTGGGTATCTCTATCAAGGAAAATTCTCAACAGAGTATACAATACTCAAGGAGGCCAACAAATACTATTTCTGGTAAGGGCAAAGGAAAGCTGATAGAAGATACAGTGACCAAAAAATACTATTCCACCTCTGACATTGCTCAAGTTGGAACTATTCTAAATCAATCAACCTCTGACAAGGCTCAAGTTGATAAGTCAATGGAAATTGTTGCAACCTCTGACACTGCTCAAGTTGTACAAACTCAGTTGTTGTCTACACAACTTCAAGGTACTTTTTCAAGACCTGTATTACCTGAAACTCTAAGTCAAGGAACTGTAAACATTCTACAAAGCAGAACTGTGTTGGGAAAAGAATCCTATGATAGATCTGGCTTGGGTTCACACAGAGAGAAAAGAGTGAATAACAGTCCTTTAGATCATACTTCACTAGAAGAACCAGGCTTTGGGGTAACTCAAGAAAAGCTTGACAAGCTGGAGTCAGTTCAAATGATCTATCACAGAGGTTTGAAGAAGGATTTTCTCTTATACTTCATGGTCGATGGAAGAGTTTATCGAGTTGAACTGGAGTATGGCCGATATAATTGCTGATGTTTGTTTATCAGTGTTTAAAGTACCAGGAAACTATCAGAGTTTAGCTGGAGTACTTATCAGAGTTTAGCTAGAAGCCAGTCAGAGTTTGATAAAGTCTGACGGGGTAAGAGTTTGCTTAGCTGTCGGTGCAAAGACAATGAAGATTCTAGAAGCGATATTCTTTGAAAATGGAAAGAAGCAAAGAGATATCGATATGGCTAAGGAAACGGAATAGAAGACAGAAGCAATCCTAAATTGATATAAATTGTATAGCTGATTTATAGGAATATCAATTAGAGATTGATTATGTAGCTGTGTATTATATAAACACAGATAGGTTAAGCCTAAAAGGGATGCGAATACGTGAATTATCATTCTTGTAACCTAGCAGCTCTCTGTGATATTTTACATCACTGAGAGAAGAGTTATTTAATATAATTCAGTTTATTGTTCATAAACAGAGTTCTTGATTGTTATTCTCATACATATATTGATTATTGTTAGGCCGAATACACAATATATAATCAAGTATGTATGAGAATAACAATCAAGAACACAAGTTTGTAAATCAACAAACTGAATTATATTAAATAATTCTCTCTTAGTGATGTTAATGAATCACAAAGAGCTTCTAGGTTACAAGAATAATATATTCAATAATCGCATCCCTTCTAGGGATAACCTATCTGTGTTTATATAGTACACAGTTACACAATCCTTATCTAATTGATATTCCTACAAATTAGCTATACAATTGATATCAATTAAGGATTGCTTCTTATCTTCTATTCCGTTTCCTTAGCTGTATCAATATATTCTGCTTCTTTCCATCTTCAGAATATATTGCTTCTAGAATCTTCAATTCAGCACCGACAGCTAATTCAACTATCACCTTGTCAGACTTTAAATAAACTCTGACCGGCTTCCATTAAACTCTTCACCCTGTCAGAGTTTAATTAAACTCTGACCGGCTTCTGATAAACTCTGGTCAGTACCTGTTGCTTAAACACTGATAAACAAACGTCAGCAATTATATCTAACAATCTCCCCCAACTTGTTCATAATAAAATGTACAAGTTAAACATATAATTGATGATGTCAAAAACATTTAACAAATGCAGTGTTTAACATATAACAGAGTTTAATTTAAAACAGAGTTTAAATTTGACTTAGAATAGAAAATATATTAAAAACTTACAGTCAGACTTTACTTGATTTCTTGAATATCAGGTACAGTCCTGATATAATCTAACAGTAGTTTCTTCTCAGCTCTATTCAATTCAGCAATCATAATCTTCTTCAGCTCCTTCATCTCTGGTTCATCTTCACCAATTTGATAAATGGCAGCCCTCAAAGAATATATGCTGTTTTTGTTCATTTCATTGCCAAGTCTGATATAAAAAGGTTTATCAGACTCTAGATTGAACTCAAGAACCTTTTTATTTAGTGCAGTTCTGAATCTAGCACTATTCCTTTTCATTTCTACCAACTTTCCATGTGCATCTCTGTATTTAGGAATGTATGCACTTGATACTCCAGCTCCACTCAAAACTTTGGATTTCATCATCCTTTCCTTCAAAACTCGAGCAGCATCATAAGTACTTCTATTCTTTACTTCAAGTAGATATAGAACATACTCTAGCTCTTCCCAAAGTTTTAACTGGATATCAAATTCACCAAATCTATACACTCTGCCATCAGCCATAAAATATAACAAGAATTCCTTTTTGATTCCTTTGTGAAAAATCATCTGTACAGATTCCAGTTTGTCAAGACCTTCTTGAGTAATTCCAACTCCAAATTCTGCCAATGAAAACTTGTCTTGAGATCTGTTATTAGTTCTTCTCTCTCTGTGTGAACCCAGTCCAGATTTGTCAAAGGCTTCTTTTCCCAATACTGTTCTGGTTTCTGAGAAATTCACAGCTTCAAGCTTTAAGTCTTCAAGAATTTTTGGTTTGCTGAATCCTGGAAGTAGTGTAGATTTCTGTACAACTTGAGCAACGTCAGAGGTTGTCATGTCTTCAATAGAAACATCAACTTGAGCAGTGTCAGAGGTTGATTTAGCTAATCTTGTTTCAACTTGAGCAATGTCAGAGGTTGAAATATCTGTCTTCTTTAGGTTAGGCTCTTCAATCATTATGCCTTTACCCTTATCAGAGTTTCTAATCACAGGTCTCCTTGTATTTTGTATACTCTGTTGAATATTCTCTTTGATAGAAATACCAACTTCTTTCTTTCTAGGAGCCTTGATTTCCTTTCTCTTGTAGATTCCAGCTTCAAGATTTTTCTTGTGTTCCTCAGCAAGCATTTGCTCTTCAGCCTGGATATCTTCAATAGTTACATTCTTTCCATGCTCTTTCATGAATATCTTAGCAGCAATCTCTTCATCAGTAGATGGATTAGTTGAAACAACTAAACTCTTGAGATTTGAAGTAGATTGTCCACCAGAGTTTATCTTTTCAGAGTTTATTTGTCTACCAGAGTTTACTCTAGTCCTGCTTTGCCTTTGAGCAATGACCTTTCCTTTATTTCCTTTGTTTCCCCCATCAGTAGAATCATCCCTCTGTCTCAGAGCTTGAATGTCTTTGCATTTGTCTTTAGGTACATTCTCCCCCTTTTTGACATCATCAGAAAGTAATACTGATGTTAGCAATTCTAGAGCATTAGAAATAGAATTCAATTGAGTAGACATTTCAGCCTGATTCTCCTCAACTTTCCCAAGCCTTTTCTTGATTTCCTCAGAATCCTTGGCTTGCTGCTGGAATTGTGTAGAATAAAATGATCTGTCAAGCTTCAAAGTTGTATCCCTGAGAGAAAATTCATTCCTTAGATTTGTAAACATCTGTTGATTCTCATCAAATCTATTATTAAGAGATTTGACTTGAACAACAGTTGCCTGTAAACTTGTAAGTACATCAGTATTGGATATCTTCTTGACAGAATCAGATAGCAAATCTGCAGCCCTTTGTGCTGAGAAAACACAATCTGCATCAGCCCAATTTTTGTAGTACATATTCTGGAAATGCTCATTGGTCTGTCTATTAACTTCCATTCTTTCATCACTATTGACATCATCAGCCAATGAAACTTGAATGCTAGGATGTGAATGAGAACCCTCAGCATCATTTCCAGCTTCTTCATTAGTGTCTGCTGCATTTTCAGGAAGAATATTTTCAGCAGTAAACTGTGCAGCTTCATCAATTTTCTCTTCTGCGACAGCTTCAGGCGAACGACGGGAATTGAACCCGCGCATGGTGGATTCACAATCCACTGCCTTTTAGCAAAAACCTCTGCTTCTTTTTGAATCTGATTAACCTCCTCACCTTTGTCAAGATCACAAGAAATAACTTCAGTATGAGTGGCTAGAGATTCTTCTACCTGATCAGTGACTTGATCAGCTTCCACACCCTCTGTATAATGATCAGAATGGATAGAGGTGTGTGCTTCATGATCAAAAACTCTGCTATCAGAATGAGTAGCAGCTTCCTCAACTACATCATGAACCTTTGATGTAGGAGCATCGAAATCTATAATAGCATCAGTATTTAATCTGTCTAGATTGACAGCTTCAGCATTTGCAGCATCCTCCTGAACAAACACTTCAGGAGTTTCAGTGTTTACAAACACTCTGTCCTCATCAGCATTTACAATATCCTCCTCAACAACAATTTCAGGAGTATCTTGAGGAACAGCGTCAGCCACAATCTCCTCATTCTCTGATGCAGGAGCTTCAGTGTCCTTAGAGACTCTGTCCATGGTTATATTTACAGCACCAAAAAGATGTGCAGCCACTAGTCTTCTTTTTCTCTGATGAAGAGTTTCTTCATCAGTTTCAGTCTCTGAGGTTTCAACAACAGACTTTGCCCTATTGGCTCTTCTTTTCTTTATCCTTGTCTTCTGAGGCAGCTCTTCAGGTGTTGATGCCCCAGCTTCAGCAGATGGTTTCCTTGCAGGTTTAGTACCAATGTGCTTGGTCCTACCTCCCCTTGCAGGTTTAACAGAAGTTGATGAAGGTTCTGGTTGAGATTCAGCTTGTGGTTGTGGATTTACTTGAGCATCCACAAACTGTTGCACAGAAGTAGGCAGCAAAAGATCTCCAACAATGCCTTTCTTAATGTCTTTATTTACTAGATCAGTAAATACTCTCTTATGTAATTTAAAACAAGAAACATCTGCTTCAAATACATTTTCTCCTTCAACACAATAAGAAACCAAAAGCTGACAGAATCGAGAAAAATAAACAACTCCTCTATTCTCGGTCATCTTCTCCCCTAAATTAGTCAACACAAGTCGTGCAAAATCAAAATGATTATCATATAATAAAGAATACCCGATTTGCAGACTGTCTGTGGGAATAGCATCCCAATTTGTGCATTTCTTGCCAAATGTCCTGGTAATGCAATCGAAGAAGAAACTCCATTCTTTGCGCAGGAACGGCCTTTTTAGTTGCCCAATCTTTGTCAATGGCCCAGAGTAGCCAATCTCTCGCATCATTCGGATTAAATCCTCATCACCCATTCCAATAGTGTAGGAAGAATATTCAGGAAACCCCATTGCATCTCGAATAGTACCAGCAGTAATAACATACTCTGTTTCGTCAAACTCAAAGATTATGGATGGGCTCCCAGTTGCACCACCATCATCATAAACCCCTGTCTCCCAGAACGCCTTGATTTGTAAACCAGAAAGTGTGGCTGGTTCAACTAAAGCACGCCCAATCGCTGACTGAGCAAGAAACCTTTGAATCATATGAAATGCTTCTGGTGCGTTTGCAGTGTTTAGTGGTGCGGTATAATTGTTTGGAACGAACTCTAACCCAGACGAAACGAAAGCTGTGGTTGCCATTAGAAGATTTTGAAGAAAGAACAAGTAATTGACGCGAAAGCTTAACAGAGTTTATGTGGAGAAAGGTGTTTGTGACTATGTGTGTGTGATAATAGATGTGTATGAGTAAGATGTGAAAAGTTTAACTGAAGATGTGTGTATTGTATTTAAAAAAAAATTAAAGATTAAAAACTGAAGAGTTTTTAATCATTAATACACAACTGTCTTACTCCTGTAATCATGTGAATGGGACACGTGTCACACATGCAGTTACTGACAGCAAATAATTGGCAGTTTCCAATACGCATGCGCAGTAAAAACAGCAATAATTACCGCCTGTTACACTTTTCTATGCAATTAACCTCTCTCCTCTGTTTAAAACAGTCTTGAACAACTTTCCAATCATACTCTTTTTAAATTTTCAAAACAAATGTCTAATCTCAAAATTATAAAATGCCTGAAACAGAGAAATTATTTTAATCATTAAAGATTAAAACAAAGTTACCTCGGCATATGTCACACAATACATCAGTGTTTACCATTTGTCCTTCTTTGTCTATAAACTCTTTTCTCAATCTGTACAGGTGTGAAAATATGTGTGTGCAATAGCAGAGTTTACTGTAATCAATATTTAGATCATCTCAAAGTGCATAAAATCCACAAACGAAAGTAGTAAAAACTGGTTGCCTAAACTCTCATGTATAACATAACATCTGATTTGATATTTAAACTCTGTTTTCTGATATCCTTTCATTTGGATATATCTTTTAATTTTTCACCCCCTTTCTTTATTTTATTTTTTTTTGTTATGTATTTTTTTTTTATTTTTCCAGTAATCAGTGGTTGGCACTAGTCACCAAAAATCAACGATTTTAGCCCTTATTTCATACAATAAGTTCCTGGATCTTCCTAGGCACAACATGATCTCAAAGGAATTTGTGCTCTTTTTGGCATCTTTTGATTTGAGGGTGAATTCTTTTTAATTAAGAATCAGAGTTTAGACTTTTCATCAGTAAATATAATTAACTTATGAGAGAAAATGCAAACAGCTAATACAGACTCAGTGTATAGGATCAATAAACTAAGAGATGGTATAAATACAGAGACAGTATCATGCTGTGTTAACTTACTGCACATAATCGAGATCAGAATCTATACAACTCTTAAGGATTCACAGTTACTTACTGAGAATTATGCTTCATACAAATTTCTTCATTGGTCCAAATGTTTCAGACAAAATTACAATCAGAGTATGACATTAAACTGTAACTATCAGAGTATGACCTTAAACTATAACTATCAGAGTATGACCAACAGAGTTTAGCATCAGAGATTAACATGCTGGTTCACATAACAGTTAACACATGTAAGAAATCATGAACATGAAAAGTGAGTCTAACCCGTATCTCTAGTCAGAACCAGAGATCATTCCAAGTTCATTTACCAATCTTGTAAAAGTAGCTTCACTCAAAGGTTTGGTGAAGATATCTGCAAGTTGTTGGTCTGTAGACACAAAATGAAGCTCAATGTTTCCTTCTTCCACATGTTCTCTGATAAAATGATACCTTATGCTGGTGTGCTTGGTCATGGAATGCTGTACTGGATTACCTGTCATAGCAATAGCACTTTGGTTATCACAGAAAATAGGTATTCTAGAGTACCTTAACCCATAATCCAGCAATTGATTCTTCATCCATAAAATCTGTGCACAACAGCTACCAGCTGCTATATACTCTGCTTCTGCAGTGGATGTAGAAATTGATTTCTGTTTCTTACTGTACCAAGAAACCAATCTGTCACCTAAAAATTGACAGCTTCCACTTGTACTTTTTCTGTCTATCTTACAGCCTGCAAAATCTGCATCAGAGTAACCAATTAACTTAAAATCTGATTCTCTAGGATACCACAAACCCAGGGTTATGGTTCCTTTGAGATATTTGAAGATCCTTTTTACAGCTGTTAGATGAGGCTCTCTGGGATCTGCTTGAAATCTTGCACAAAGACATGTTGCATACATGATATCAGGTCTACTTGCAGTAAGATACAGTAGAGACCCTATCATTCCTCTGTAGTTAGTCATATCTACTGAGGCTCCTGTGTCTTTGTCAAGCTTCGTTGCTGTAGCCATGGGAGTTGTAGCAGATGAACTATCAAGCATACCAAATTTCTTTAGAAGATTTCTGGTATACTTTGCTTGATTGATAAAAATCCCATCATCTGTTTGCTTGACCTGTAAGCCTAGAAAATAACTAAGCTCTCCCATCATGCTCATTTGGTACCTGGATTGCATAAGCTTTGCAAACTTCTTACAGAGTTTGTCATTAGTAGATCCAAAAATAATATCATCTACATAAATTTGAACTAAAAGCAAATCATCACCAGAATTGAAATAAAACAAGGTTTTATCAATTGTACCTCTTGTGAACCCACTTTCTAAAAGAAATTGAGCAAGAGTTTCATACCATGCTCTTGGTGCTTGCTTTAGTCCATATAATGCCTTGTCAAGCCTGTAGACATAATCTGGATGTTTGGAATCTACAAATCCTGGTGGTTGTTCAACAAACACTTCTTCTTCAAGCTTCCCATTAAGAAAAGCACTCTTTACATCCATCTGAAAGACTTTAAACTTCTTGTGTGCAGCATAGGCCAGAAAAATTCTTATGGCCTCCAATCTTGCAACTGGAGCAAAGGTTTCATCATAGTCAATTCCTTCCTGTTATGAATAACCTTTTGCCACAAGTCTAGCCTTGTTTCTTGTAATCACACCTTCACTGTCAGTCTTGTTTCTGAAAACCCACTTTGTACCTACAATTGATCTATTCTTTGGTCTAGGTACAAGTGTCCAGACTTCATTTCTTTCAAATTCATTTAACTCTTCTTGCATTGCTGTAATCCAATTAGCATCTTGAAGAGCTTCCTCCACTTTCTTTGGTTCTGTTTGAGACAAGAAAGCATGATACAGACACTCATTATTTGTTGCACTTCTAGTTCTCACACTAGCATCAGGATCTCCAATTATGAGATCAGGTGTATGTGCCTGTGTCCACTTTCTTGCTGTTGGTAAGTGGTTTCTTGCATCATTATTTGATCCTCCCCCTTGATCCATGTTCTCCTGATTCATATGTTGACTTTCTGCAGCATCTGAGGCTCCCCCTGAATTGGATGGCTCAGAGTTTGAACTGTCAGAGTTTGAATCAGTTTCCTCAACTGACTCATTTGCTGTGTCTTGTTGAGCTTCTTCACGCTCCCCCTCAACTGGTTCTCTATTTTGTTCAATTTGAGAATTTCCAGTTTCTCCAATATTTACCAGTAGAGGTTCAGAGTATGCTTCGTCAGAGTTTGTCAACCCTGCTTCATCAGAGTTTAAATCATCAGAGAATAGATCTTCATTTTCAAAACGCAGTTGATCATATCCATCCTTGTCTTCAAGTCCAATTATTTTCTTGTCGTCAAATGACACATGTATAGATTCCATGATCACCTTAGTTCTTAGATTATAAACTCTGAATGCTTTTGTTGACAATGGATAGCCAACAAAGATTCCTTCATCAGCTTTTAACTCAAACTTTGTCAACTGTTCAGGATGAGTCTTCAACACAAAGCATTTGCATCCAAATATATGAAAATATTTCAAATTTGGCTTCTTATTTTTCACCATCTCATATGGTGTTTTCCCATGCTTGTTGATCAATGTTGCATTTTGAGTAAAACAAGCAGTTTGAACAGCTTCTGCCCAGAAGTATGTTGGTAATTTTGCTTCATCAAGCATAGTTCTGGCTGCTTCAATTAAAGTTCTGTTCTTTCTTTCAACTACACCATTTTGTTGTGGAGTTCCAGGTGCAGAAAATTCTTGTTTCACTCCTCTTTCCTTGCAGAAAGCTTCTATGATTGAGTTTCTGAATTCAGTTCCATTATCACTCCTTATAATTTTGACTTTGTGCTATGATCCTTTGTCCAGTAGATTTACATGATCCATCAGAGTTTGAGCAGTTTCATCCTTCTTTGATAAGAAATACACCCATGTATATCTAGTATATTCATCAACAATTACTAGAGCATATTTCTTTCTGCCCATGGACATCACATTCACTGGACCAAAGAGATCAACATGTAGAAGATGATAAGATTCCATTACTGAAGATTCAGATTTGCTCTTGAAAGATGACTTCCTTTGCTTGGCTTTTTGACAAGAATCACACAAGCCATCTAGACTGAGTATAGATTTTGGAAGTCCCCTTACAAGATCCTTTCTTATTAGCTCATTGATGTTGTTCAAATTGAGATGAGAGAGCTTCTTGTGCCAGTTCCAACTCTCTTCATTTGACATTCTGGCTGTCAGACACACTGTTTTTCCATCAGAGTTTGTTACCAAACTTGCTTCATAAATGTTGTTGCGCCTGTGTCCAACTAGAACAACTTTTCCAGTAGATTTACTGATAACATCACAGTATTCACTATGAAAATCTACATGGTTTCCTCTGTCACAGATTTGACTCACAGATAGCAGATTATGCTTGAGTCCTGAGACTAGAGCTACATTTGTGATGATGACACTTCCAAGATTGATATTGCCATATCCCAGAGTGTGTCCTATGTTGCCATCTCCATAGGAAACCTTTGGGCCAGCCTTCTCCTTAAAGTCTGATAACAGGGCTTTATTTCCAGTCATATGTCCTGAGCATCCACTGTCCAAGATAAGTGTGCTCTCTATTATACCCTGCAATCACAAACAAACACTAAGTGTTAGTTTTAAGGATCCAGACTTGCTTGGATCCTTTGTCTTTCTTAACAGTGTTAGCTTTTGCAGCGGAATCTGTATTATCAGAGTTTAAACTAACATTGTCAGATTTTACACTAGCAGAGTTTGCTCTAACCCATTTCAAATTGGGTTTTAGCTCATAATAGTTGTGATAAATAGCATGATAACTCTTGCAAGTATAAATGGAATGCCAAGTGCTCCCACAGTGTTTGCATAAAGTTTGTGGTTTAACTCTTACATAATTATTCTTTACTCCTGATGTAGAAGATAAAGAATTAATATGTTTGTTCTTAGTGCAAAATCTAGCAAGATGATTAGAACTACCACAATTGTAACATGTTTTCCTTGAAGCACCAGCATTAGGCAAATGATTATTTCTGTTATTTATGCCTACTTTTCCATTCCTATTTTTCTTGGACCCTTTAGGTTTCATGGCAGACTTTACCTCTCTCAACTTATGATTGAACTGTTTTCCTGTCATCAAGCCAACATTAACCTGTTTTTCACAAGTTTTTACTGGTTTTATAACAGCTTCTAACTCCATAAGTTTTTCTGTTATAATATTTTCCTGTTTTTCACAAGCTTCATCTGATTCCATATCAGCTTCCCTTATTACAACAGATTTTAACTTATTGGCTTCTGGAACAAATTTCACAGGTTTAAGTTGTGGTTTTACCTTAACCTTGTCTTTAAACCTAAGTTCATCATTTTCACAATAACCTAAACCTACAGAATCAGTCTGAAACACTTGATGAGTGTCTCTTCCAGAATCTGTCCAAGTTTTGATTATTTTTCTTTCTTTTTCTAAATCAGATTCTAGTTGCTTATATCTTTTCAGCAACTCCTGTTCTACATAAACAGCATCATCTCTTTCTTTTTGAATCTACTTCATATTTTCAAGTTCTTCTTCAAGAAACTTGTTTCTATCTTTAAGACTAAGATTCTCAGCTTTAATTCTCTCATTCTCTAAGGTCTGATCCCTATAGCTAACATGAACACTTTTCAGATATACTCTTAACTCAGAGATATTATCAGTATCATAAGCATAAGTAGTTAGGGGTACCTTATTTTCCGATGATTCAGTCTCATCTCTGACAGTTGCCATAAGAGCATAGTTTTCTCCATCATCAGAGTCTGAAGTATCTGCCCAGTCTTTGCCTTTAGAGATAAGTGCTTTCTCAGTTTTGCCTTTCTTGCACTCTGGGGCATAATGACCCATCTCCTTACACTTGTAGCACTGGATTTCAGATTTATCCTTCTTGCCAGACTTGGTCTCCCTTCCATCAGGCTTTCTAAAACTTCTCTTATCAGAGTTTGAATCTTTCCTTGAGAATCTCTTTCCCTTCTTGAAATTCTTGAATCCCATCTTCTTGAAGGTCTTTACCATCAATGCAGCCATTTGCATCATTTGTTCTTCATCATCCTCAGAGTCAGAAGCTTCATCAGAGTTTGAATCATCATCAGAGTTTGATGACTCACTCTCAGATTTAATGACTAAAGCCTTTCCCTTGGCTTTCTTCCTTGATGATTCCTTCTTAATGGGCTTCTCCTCGACTTTGAGAGCAACAGATTTTGTCTTTTTACTCATTCTTCTATTCCTTTGTTCTATCTCCAGTTCATGAGTTTTCAACAACCCATAGATTTCATCAAGTTCTGTATCAGCAAGTTCATAATTATCTCTTATTGTGGTTGTCTTTAAATCCCACTTTTCAGGTAGAGATAACAGAAACTTGAGATTTGACTCTTCAAGCTCATATTCTTTATCAACCAGAGACAGATCATTCAATAATTTGCAAAATCTGTCATGAGTCTCAGTCAAGGTTTCATTAGGTCTTGAATCAAAGTGCTCATATTCCTGAGTTAGTATGGTCCTCCTATTCTTCTTGATAGCACCTGTTCCTTGGCATCTGACTTCTAGAGCATCCCATATCTCTTTGGCAGTCTTGCAGCCAATTACTCTGTTAGACATAACATTATCTAAAGCACTGTGGAGAAGATGTCTAACCTTTGCATCCTTTGCAATCGATGAGATGTCCTCAGGAGTCATATCTTTCTTTTCCTTTGGAACAGTCTTCTGTT
Organism: Heracleum sosnowskyi; assembly: GCA_030848705.1. Lineage (NCBI taxonomy): Eukaryota > Viridiplantae > Streptophyta > Magnoliopsida > Apiales > Apiaceae > Heracleum > Heracleum sosnowskyi. The sequence goes on along the minus strand of CM061240.1, from coordinate 60,672,553 downwards.
CTTGACCATCAACAACAGGGGATAATTTTGTTGGCATATGAGGACCATCATATATTCTGTCAAGATATTCTGGATCTGTAGCCTCCAGAAACATGGTCATCTTCACCTTCCAAATTGGATACTCTACAGGCCTGAGAATTGGAACCCTGATTGTTTCATATCGACTCACAGAATTGGGCTTAACCTGTTCAGCCTTAGGAGCAGTTTGATTTTCTTCAGACATGATTAATACTGTGTTTGAATCGTAAAACTGTATATATTAAACAGCCTTGGCTCTGATACCAATTGTTAGGCCGAATACACAATATATAATCAAGTATGTATGAGAATAACAATCAAGAACACAAGTTTGTAAATCAACAAACTGAATTATATTAAATAATTCTCTCTTAGTGATGTTAATGAATCACAAAGAGCTTCTAGGTTACAAGAATAATATATTCAATAATCGCATCCCTTCTAGGGATAACCTATCTGTGTTTATATAGTACACAGTTACACAATCCTTATCTAATTGATATTCCTACAAATTAGCTATACAATTGATATCAATTAAGGATTGCTTCTTATCTTCTATTCCGTTTCCTTAGCTGTATCAATATATTCTGCTTCTTTCCATCTTCAGAATATATTGCTTCTAGAATCTTCAATTCAGCACCGACAGCTAATTCAACTATCACCTTGTCAGACTTTAAATAAACTCTGACCGGCTTCCATTAAACTCTTCACCCTGTCAGAGTTTAATTAAACTCTGACCGGCTTCTGATAAACTCTGGTCAGTACCTGTTGCTTAAACACTGATAAACAAACGTCAGCAATTATATCTAACAATTATATATTGTGTATTCGGCCTAACAGCTACCAATGGTTCTTGTGGAGCTTGAGGTTCAAAAGCTGCTTCAACACTTTGAGTCAAAGGTTCTTGTGTGCTTCCCTCATTGACAGTGTCCTCGACCAATCTTTGAACTTCATCTGCACCAGAAATCCCTTGAGCTGTGTCAGGAAATTTCTCAGAAACTGTAGCTTGGCCTGCATCTTCACTTTGAGAAGATGGTTCTTGTGTAGCTGGAATTTTGATGTCTGCATTCTCCCTTTGAGAAAATGGTTCGTGTGGGACCATTCCACTAGCTAAGCCTTCACCCAAACTTTGATTGAGTGGTTCTTGTGTGGCTGGATCATCAGAAAGAGCTGCTGAACCACTTTGAGGTTCAGGTTCTTGTGGGCTTGATCCTTTCAGTTTCTTTTGTCTCTGATAGACTAACTCTTCTGCCTTCCTTAGTTTTTCCATTGGATGTTTTATCCCAAGATTGGAAGCAGCAGCACCATACTTCTCCCATGAAATATCAACATGTCTTTTTGTTGGAGAGTCCTGTGCTGGAGAGTTTGAAAAAGTAACCACTTGACTTGGTGCAGCATCAGGAATACTAACATCAGGATTTGCTTGAGCAGTAGAAACTGATTGCTCATTCAGAATAGAAGTGTCCTGTACATCAGTATCCTGCTTCTTTTCTAAAGGAATTTGATACCTGCCCTTAGTTAATCTTCTTTTCTTCTGTGGTGTAAACAATGGAACCACATCTGCAGGAGCATTATCAACAACTTCCTTATTCACATTCATCACAGAGGATATAGGTAAGTCATCCTCTGAATCAGTCTCATCCCTGAGAACTAATTTTCTTTTAACAGAAACAGCCTCAACACCTTTTGCAGCTTTCTTCACCAGGACCCCTTTTACACCCCCTTGTAACTTCTTTTTAGTGAGTGGTGTAGAGAAAAAATCATTTGAACCTGATTGCCTTCCTGACACATCAGTTCTAGCTGACTTCTTTGATTTTTCAACTAAAGTCTTTTGAGAGACAATAGAGGTGGCTGTTGACTGTTTATTCTGTTTGGGAGACATGCTTGGGTTAGGAACAAGGTGTGATTGGCCTTGCCCCATAGCATTAGAAATTAAACCATAACGAGTAGGCATTTTCCTATGTAAGAAAAACCTAACCTCGTCAGGAATAAAAGCATTCCCTAAAAAACTGTTTGCCTTATCACTGTTGACTAAGGACTTAATATTATTCTCAGTAATTCTACAGATAGGTAGAACTACATCATTCTCAAATACAACATTAGGACACAAGTGATTAAATATCAACTGTAAAAATCTAAGAAAACAGACAGAACCTAACTTATCTGATTTCCTATCACTTAAAGCTTTTAAGATAAACGACCCATAATCAAACACTGTAGAATGGATAAGAGAGTACCCAATTTTAAGAGATCCTGATGGAAGAGCATCAAAATTTGATGTCTTGTTCAGGAAACAGCGGCTGATCGTATCAAAGAAGAAATTCCATTCCTTCTTAAGCTTTGTCCTAAAGAGATTGCCATATCTCTTTACTTCACCATTGTAGCCCAACTTTGTAACAAACTCAAAGAGAGTAGAGTCCGAAACATTATCAGGAATAGCATCACCAAGAACAGGTAAATGCAGGGCTTCCTCCACAATTGCAGGAGTCACATAGTGAGTAATTCCATTATATTCAAAACTCATCAAGATGGTGTCAGAATACCCTTTGTCAAAAGTGACTGAGTTCCACACCTGCATTACAGACTTAAAAGAAACACTTGCAGGTTCTGTTAAAGCAAACTTCAATGGGCTTGAAGCTAGAAAATCTTGAATTATATGAAACTCATTGGGTAAGTCTTGATGATTTAGAATAGCCACAAAATTATTAGTGGCAAAAGTAACACCACTAATCACTGTTTGTTTGTTCATGAATGATGAAGACGCCATTGTAATTCTTAAAAATCTTGAGAATTGATGTTTTAAAATAGTTAGGGTTCGTAAGCACAAAGAGAGATAGAAAATCGAAAAACTGATGATGAGAGAGTAATTAATGATTTAGAAGAAGTAAAAGTATTTTGTTAGAACAAAACTTTACTCTCAATAACAGGTGGCAAGATATGATTTGTGCACAAATAATTAGTGGACAGATTACGTGTGTAATTTAAATGAAACTGCACCGCTTTTTATATGTATGTATATGTATATCTATAACAGTGCAACACACGCGCTCATACAGTTGTCCTACTAAAACTCAATCGTCCATCAGCAGATATTGACGAAAAATTAGGCACAAATTAAGCAATGAAATACTGACCTGAACATCAGGATTGACCAGTTGACTTCTTGTGACGCCCTCCCAATCTGGGGTCATGATTGGGGAGTCACTACAACGTCTATACTTATAAACCTGTGAATAATAATATAAACAGGAAGACGCGACCCCAACTTTACCCTGGATCTTTAACAGGTAATGGTATGAAACAAGCATCAACTATCTACTTCATTTTATTACATAATAAAAGTCTCAAAAGTTATTACAACCGTGTCTCAAAATCACTACGTTCCCTATTACAAAACACCTTCTACAAGTAGTCATCGCCTACCTGAGCTGGCATCCCAAATATAACCCTACTAGAAGACTTCCTAGCTGTCTGAAAAGTGTGTACCATCTTCTCGTTTAACTGTGGGTTAGAACAGGGAAAAGAATGAGCCAAATGCTCAACAAGTAATAATATAACCAAATAGTTAACCACTGTGAAACAGTTTCCAATATCAATCTGTATGTCATGGGTATAGCAGAATCCATATCAAGGGATTATCAGAACAATGAAATGAATATACAATTTCAAAGGGTAAACCAATTTCCTTATATAGATATATGATTTCAAGAAAAGCAATAAGTAATTTGGAGATTTTTCACAACGCACCGGACAATACGGGTGATCAGCCACGTAAAGTCCCCATACCGGACACACAGTCCCTCTGGTCCTTGTATTGGGTCCCAATAGGCACACATTGGCCTTTAGACTAGTCCATCCCTAGTCCATTTATTATAATAACAAAAAATGCTGGGCCGGCGTCACTCGGCCTCTTACGCCTCCAATCTTAGGAATCCGTGGAAACCATAAATCGGAATTTAAATGAATCCAAACTTTGAAACTTCCTTTCTTTTAAAATCTTTCTTATGAAAGAAATCCTTTGTAAATCATTGGATGTGTGTTTGTATAGTACCAAAGTGAAGGTTCATGTATTCTCAATTTCAAGTAAGTATGTGATTCATAGGTACAAGTTCAAATCTAATGCAATAGCATCTCAGGTTAAAATGTAAGTATAATCAAAGGATAATGATAAGGTCTGAAGAAAAGTTTAAGCAAGATATGGTTCACAAGACATTGTGTTGTGTCTATAATGTTTGTATATAAAAGAGTCTTTTGGGAATTGGATAAGTTCAATCTGATCAATCTGGATTTCTATCAATGGGAAATCAAGAAGTAAATGTCATGGGTATGTTTTGGATATGTACTAAAATGTGAGTTCTGGTATATTCACCTTTGGGTGTAAAGGTTCAAAGAAAGAACTAAACATAGTATGGTGTATGAACCAACAAGGTATATGAACAGAAATAAGGATTACCAAATGAACATGATATGTTTTCAGGATTAAAAGGGTATATAAACAAGATAGCAATTCATATATGTCAAAATGAAAGAATAGAATTTAGAAGCGAAAGCAAGTCAGAATTACTTGCCTTAAGTAGCTAAAAGGGTAATGAGAAATCACTGGTTCTCCACCTTGGTCTTTCCTTTATCTCTAAGCTCTACTTCTTTGGATTCTTAAGTAGCTTTTAGAACAAACTGTACTCACTGAATTTCTGCCTTCGCCTTGCCTTTATTTCTATGCTCCACGTCTCGTAACTCTACAAAAGAGTATATACTATTTCAGAGTGATCCTCTCAAAATTCTAATCCTTAATCTAAACTACCCCACGTTCCCTAAACGCGTAAACACATAATATTTATATCACTTATAACTCTTATCCATATAATAAGCACAAAACTCACATAAGCGCACATTGCCATTCAGGTTCACATAACATACTCCTTTAACATATATGTATATATCCTAACTTTCCGTTTATACCACACTTGGTTATCCCTTTAAATCAATTTGATGAATGCTAACCATATCCTTAACACCTTTACAAATAATGCATTCAATCTCAAAAGCTGAAAATTATGCCGCGCATACTTTACTAAAACATTTTTCATAAATCCAAAAATAATCAAACAATTACCAAATTTGTCAGGCTATTTCCTGATTAATAATATCACTTAGTATAGAAGTTTCAACTTCAGAACAATTCATTTAGATTAAAAACGAACTGTATAAACTAGGTACTGAAACACAGAAAAATCTCTGTTGCGCAACTTTTAGTAAAACAAGCATAACGTTTTATTCGTTAACTCTATCGATACAAGGTTTGCGCATGCACAAATTAGACTCTAATTAGAACAGATACATCCTAGACTCTCTGTCTAAAACAAACAGCAACAATTCGCAATTTAGCAAAACAGAACAGACAGTTTCTGGCATCTCAACATGACGTTCATCTATTCAAAACCAAACACAAACAAAATCCCTACTACAACCAATCATCCAATATCAAAACCAAAACTCCTCCTTAGCTGAAAAGGTTTTACAAAATTAAACTCATGTCTTCAAGAAATTACTAAAAATCTATACATGCAATTACCAAATACCACAATTAACTTAATCAACAACCTATATACTTTGAATTCAATCAAAATCCCCAATCAAAACCTTTAACTTAAAATCAAACATATAAAATCCAAAATTCTTCAACTTAACACAATTATTGACACTCAATCACTATAAACTTGAGATTCATAATCAATCATCAACACCAACAAGTTTCAAACCGATTTTACAAAAGGGGAAAATCGAAAATACACACATGCATTTCGATTCCTCAACATGCAACCCAATTTACATCTAAATATAGCTATTAATATACAAATTGGACTCAAGAACATCATCATCGTCCCCGTCGGCTCGCCGGAGCTCATTGCCGACGGCGGCATGGTTTGGAGGTGCCCGGAAAATCGGGTTTCCATCACAAACCTCACCAATAAGCAATTTAAACAACCCAATAATCACGAAATCATCATCAAGCAAGGATTTCGGGATTTAATCAAGATCAAATCGCCAAAAGCCCTTTGCATGCAAACTGATACACACATGAATACACACGTCCATACACTCACACATACACGATTATATATATATATATATATATATATATATATATATACAACAATCGATTTTGTGGAAAGAAAAGAAGAGATGGATGAAGATCTTACAGAAAATAAAAATGGCCGAAAGAGAGAATGGAGAAGAGAGAGTTGAACGGTAAGTGGAGAAAGGGGAAAACTGATTGTAGGGGTTTTATAAGCCCAGGGGCAAGACAGTAATTCAACAATTCTAAAATCTGATTTTAAATAGAAGAAAACCAATATATTGCATTTCTAAAATTCGAAATAAAATGAAGGTAATATCTAAAAATCAAAAATTTATTTTTAAAACAGAGAATACGAATTTACAAGCTCACCCATATTTTGAAAATATTTTTATGATCAAAATTGAATTAAATATGAATTTTCAAAGTTTTGATCACATAAATGACATTTAACTCATAAAATCAGTTTTAAATCCTTAAGGCCAAACCTAAATTCCTCCACTAATTTTAGAAAATAATAGAATACAAAAGAAGGGTTGTGAAAAAGATTTCACAATAAAATGAATCTCTGATGATTTTATAAAATTCCCAGAAGGTCAAAAAGAACTAATTTTTAATAAGAAATTCATATAAAATGCAATTAAAAGCATACACGTATATTTTAATCCATACCATTCACCAAGTAAACATCTAATTATCACATTTTCAAATATCCACCTTTCACACAATATTCACATATCATAGATCTCAAATATTATTAAATATTAATATTGTACAAGCGTTTTTCTGAGTCGTTATAACTTTTCCCCCTTAAAAAGATTCTGTCCCCAGAATCTAACCTTATGAAAATAGATGCGGATACTTTTCAAGCATCTTGCTCTCGAGTTCCCAAGTCGATTATTCAACTTTGGGATTCCTCCACAAAACCTTAACCAACTTAACAGTCTTATTCCTTAGTTTCCTATCCATATGATCCTGAATTTCTACAGGTTGTTCTACATATGACAAATCGGGTTGAATCTCAATAGGCTCATATTCGATCACGTGATTTGTATCAGGATTAAATCTCTTAAGCATCGACACATGAAAAACGTTATGAACGTGCTCCATATGGGGTGGTAACGCTAACTCATATGCAACTTTTCCGACACGTCTTAGTATCTCAAACGGTCCTACATATCTCAGGCTAAGTTTCCCTTTCTTGCCAAATCTTGTAACTCCTTTCCATGGCGACACTTTTAGCAACACTTGGTCTCCTTCTTCAAAGCTTTTATCCTTCCTGTCTTGGTCCGCGTACTTCCGTTGTCTATCTTGTGCCGTAACTAGTCTTTTCTGAATGATTTCAATCTTTTCCTTCGTTTGTTGTACTAGCTCGGGTCCCAAAACTTTTCGTTCTCCCACTTCTTCCCAATATGCAGGCGACCTACATTTCCTACCATACAATGCTTCATACAGGGGCATTCCAATACTTGCGTGATAGTTGTTGCGGTAAAAGAATTTCACTAATGGTAAATGATCACCTCAATTGCTTTCAAAATCCATCACACAAATTCTAAGTATATCTTCGATTGTCTGGATAGTCTATTCACTATGACTATATGCTTAAGGACGATAAACGGTACACATATTTAACTTGGTTTCTGAGCATGTCAAAACTTTCTTCCAAATCTTGAATTAAAATGAGGGTCTTGGTAAGATTCGATTGATACTTGAACCTCCTGCTTTACTACTGTCTCTTAGAGATAAAACCAATTTATCCAATGAATGTTTCTCGTTGATGGAAAAAGGAAATGTACCGACTTGTTTAATCTGTCGAACATGACTCAATTGGCATCATGAGATGTTCCTATTTCAACTCAGGAATTTCTATTGGTTGTAATTATCCACTAGGTCTTTGATGTTCAGTTTTAACTCCCTGACAGGTAAAACACTTACTTACTCATCCAGTAATATCTCTTTTGTATATGTCCACCAAGATTTTCTTTTAAGCCTTGTTACATCTTCGTACATCTGGGATGGATCGAATACTTCAAATTCACGAGCATCATTCAGTATCTCATTCTTTAACAATGTCACACTAGATATCCAATTCCTAGAGAAAAACCTAAAAATTCCTTTATCATCCTTTTGACTCCTTCTACTTTCTCCTGTAAAGTTACTCATGTTATCGCTCATCACTTCTGCTGGACATTTTTCTACTTTTCTCTAGCCGCTCCAGTTGAAAAGTCATTGTATATATGGTTATCATCTCCGTCGCTTGATCTGAAATACGAACCTCTATTCCTACTTTTTCAAATTCCTTGATCGGTCCTAACCATTTTCTCTACCTTATGTATACAACTCCTTTTCGGTGAAAATATATTTCAAATGCTTATGATCCGAATAGATTTCATACTTTTCTTCATACAAGTAGGCCTCCAAATCAATGCGAAGACTATTGTGGCTAGTTCTCAGTCATGTGCGGGTGTTTCCACTCGTGGTTCTTCAGCTGTCTAGAAATATATACAGTCATCTTAACATGTTAAATCAGTCTTGATTCTTAACACAAAGTTGTGTTCTCAATTTTAGTTATTGATATTGTCCTAAGGTACATGAGTCATCATTTCCGGTAACAATGAATCTATTTTACCATTATGGCTCGACTAAAGAGTTCCGTTCCTCTAGCAATTTAAATACTTCCTTTTCCATTTATCTTAACTCTTGGATGCTTTCTAGCAAGCTTGGTTAATGGTGTGGCTATCTTGGTATAATCCTTGAAAAACCTTCGATAATCTCCATCCAATCTCATAAAACCTCTAACTTTTGTAGGTGTCTTAGGCCTTACTCAATTCATTAACGTTTCAACCTTAGCTGGATCCACTTGGATTCCTTCTCCACTAATTACCTGTCCTAGTAATTGTAATTCTTTCAACCAAAACTCGCACTTAGAAAACTTTGCGCACAATATCTCTTTTCTTGAAATTTCTAGGGTTATTCTCAAATGATCTGTATGTTCTTCTTCCATCTTTGAATACCTTAAGATGTCATTTATGAAAACATTCTCAAACTTATCCAAATATTTCTTAAAATTTCTATTCATCATGTTCATAAAAGTGGCAGTTGAATTCATCAAACCGAACTCCATCACTAAGAACTCATAGTGTCTATATACATCAGGTTCAAAACATCGTCTAAGGAATATCTTTGAGTTTTTTTTTTTTTAAATGACAGTAACCAAATCATAAATAAATTTTGAAAAGCAAACTGTGTTCTTTAACTGGTTAGATCATCAATCCTTGACAATGGGTATTTGTTCTTAATGGTCAACTTGGCGCACCCCATGGGAATACACTAGACCTTATATATAACTCCCCTTTTCCTAAGATCTTGCAATTGAATTGCTAATTCTTTCATTTCTACTTATGCCATTCTATACGGAGCCGTCGAAACTAGTTTTGTCCCGGGTGCTAAGTCTTCAACAAATCTACTTCCCTGGCGGAAGGTAAACCTAAAAGATTGTCAAGTAATACAATTTGAAATTCGTTAGCTACTAGAATCTTCTCTATCCAAGGTGTTTCTTTCCTAACATTTACCTCGTATGACGATAAGCTTTTCAACCTTGACACAATAATCTTTTACCTATTTGATAGTTAGATACCTCTTCATCTACTTTCGGCCTCGGATAACAACTTTTACATTATCTAGGGCTCGAAATTTCCATTTTCTTCCTACTCTGTTAACCAATCCTTTCTTAGAATTTACATCAGATTTCTATTATATCAATCTCACAGTGAGGACAAGCTAGATTAATCGATATATGCTCCTGAGTAGCTATTCATGTAGTCAAAACTTTACTTAACCGTTGTGTTTTACAGTCCGACTTACGAGCAAATTCTCTGAAAATAAAATACTTTGTGGCTTCGAATCTGTTAACACTTTGGCACTTATGTAGCTAATATGAAACGTATCTGCAACCACATCCTTGTTCTTTACTGTATCACTCATGGTTATATTGAGGATTCTTGTCCTTGGTTACTTAGTATGTGGTGGTCATGTCACCCTTAACATATTGCTTACTGGGTCTAGTGCTTGTAATCTCTTAAGGAATGTCATACCTTCCTACACTTGTTACACGTAACTCTTGCCTTCGGTTTATGGCTCTCATTGGCGTAGTATCCTCTCTGTGTACACTTGTAACGTACCATATTGATCTTATTACAAACTCCCAGTTGCTTCTTTCCACAAGTTCTACATTCTGGTATCGGAGGTTTCAGAGGTCTTGGTTAATCCATATTTTATGGACGGTTCCCTTGCTCATCACTTCCAGTTTCTGGTCTTCCAAATCCAACATTCCTATTTGACTGAAACTCAGGCCTTATATTGAAATGGTTCTAAAAGTTCCCTATTTGTTGGCTTCCTTCCGGTGTCTCTGGCTTCCCTTTTTCTAGCTTCTTCTGTTTGTGATCAATCACTTTATTCCTAATCCATGACCTCACTTCACGCTGGGGCCTCTTAACTCTCTTCTCATCGATATTCACGTGTTCGGACACCAACCTGGCTAGCTCTATAAACTTTGCTTCATACTCCGCTATGCTCAACTTATCCTGCTTTGGTTCTAAAGTTTATGTCCAACATTTGGTCTCAAGACGTTCAAAACCTTGTAATGATCTAACTACCATATCCAAAGTGAAATATAGAATAAACAGGTGCTCATATATATACTTGCCCGACAAGTAAAATAACAGTCTTCCATAAACAATAACCAATGCCTTTCCAGTATCACTTTATTTCTTACTTCAACCTGATTAGTATTGGTATATCATTGTTACCTTCTCCTTATCCATACCACAACTCTTGGTAATAATAAACCTTATTACTTAAAACAAAATTCAAATACAATCCATAATATATATATATATATTCTGAAAATTTCAGAATACATTCTCAAAATATTTAAACTAATAGCTTCTGAAAATTACCAAAAATACTGCAACTTATAACTAAAACAAAATATTATGAACTCATTAATCAAAATACGCGAATTTATAACTACTTATTACACATAAACGAATTATTAAATCTCCACATTAACTGAATTCGAATTTTTAAATATCTCAAATTTATCACGACAACAATTTCATACTACGCATTAATAAATATACAAAACGAAACATTACAGGGGTTTTGATTATAGCCATTTAACATCACAAAACGAAATTATCACACATCATGAATTTATTAACTAAATACATATAATTGAATTTATAACTACTTTTTATAAAAGCGCATCCGTTAATATCCCAACTCAATAATAAAACAAACGGATTATACTTACTTACTACAAAACAAATTTGTAATTTTCATGAATTTATACTTAAAAACGAATTATTAATTAGCATGCATTAATAAATAAAAAACGAACTATTAATTAACTACTAAAAAAAACGATTTCATAACTAATACAAATTACTAATAAAACGAATCTATGTAAACAACATATAAGTTAATAAATGAACAATAACTAGGAGTTTAGATTATTGCCACTAAAATCACAAAAACGAATTAATTAAAACAACACATAAATAAAGAAAAATGAATTAACAAATTTATGGTTCAAATTATACCCATAATCAAAACTCAGTTCCGCAGAATTTGAAAAGAAGACACGAGCTTAGCCTTGCCGACACAATTCAACTTGTCAGTGAGGCTGCAACTTCACGGAAAAAGAAGCAAAAAAAAGGTGGGGAAGGAAAGCACGCGCAAGAGGAAGGAACAGGAGGGGGTGGCGCGTGGGCAACAGAGAGAGGGGTGCGCGGAAGAAACAGAGAGAAGGGCTGCTCCTTTTCTACTTTCCTTTGTTTGTAAAACAAAAAGAAATGGGTGTGTGTTTGTTTTTGTAAAACAAAAAGGAAACGTGTGTGTATAGTGTATACTCGGGTTAGGTAGATTAGATAGAAATTAGGGTAAGGTTAGGTACAATTATCCCACCTAACATCAAATAGTCCCGTACCGAATGATTTTTAACGACGAAAATTATAAAAATAAATATACTTGGGAATATAAAAATTAATTCCCAACCACTAAAATAGTTTAAGTACGAAATTATAGCTTCCACTCAATTAGCGGATAAATATTAAAAATTTTATTTACTCTAAAAATTGAAATAATTATGCACAAAATTTCTATAAAGCCCGGATTTTACAGAAATATAAAAACATTGAATTTTTGAATACTTTTATAACTTACCCAAGTACCAATGGGGCACAGATAAGATACCGGGTAAAGTTTTGGTACTAATAAAATACCACTTTAATACCAAAAATTCCCAAAAATTCTAAATATTCCAAAACTGTAAAAATACTAACTTTTGGAATACTTTTACAATTTAAACAAAATAAAAATTTGAATCCGAGTAGAATATCGGATAAAATTTTGGCGCAACTAAAATACCGATTTGATCCTCAAAATTCTAAAACAAACTCAATTTGACAATGTCGATAAAATAATCAGCTTTCACAAAAAAAAAATTAAGAAAATATACACATAATACAATTCCTCCTTTTTGAGAAAAGCAATAAAACATTCAAATAATAATATTAATAAACCCTGAAAATTCGGGTTACTACACAAGGGGCTTCTGATATTCCTGAAATGGAAATTTTGGTCGAGGACACTGTCACTGAGGGAAGCACATAAGAACCTCCAACTCAAAGTTTTGAAGCAGCTTCTGAACCTCAGGTCCACAAGAACCATTGGTAACAAATACTGGTGCATGCCCATCAAATCCTGACGGTGTTGCTCCTGACGCTAGTGGTGCTCCTGATGCTGAGCCAATCCGGATACAACCACTTAGCTCAAGACCAATGACAGATCCTATCACAGAATCACACGATAAACTTAAAGGTATTGCTATTCCTGATCCTGATGTTACTCATGATTCTGATGCTGATGATAGTGATGATAGTGATGATGATAATAATGAAGAGAAGGATCAGCTTGCCACAGCTATTAAATCTAGTCTTGGAACCAACTTTGGTTCTTCAAGCACATTCATGACTGGCAAGGCTACGATAGGAAATGTAACGCCCCAAATCCGGGGTCAAAGGATTTGGTCGTCACACTGCACCCTTAATCCAAACAACCTGTTCAATATAAAATCAACACAATAATAATAATATCTGTGACCCCAACTCTACCAAGAATCTTTAAAGGTTATAGTGCTAGAAACAAGAATCCAAAATTTCATTACAACAACCTTTCTTCTTTACAACCATTCTCTTTACAAAAATTCTAATACACTAGTATAACTTCGATAAGAAGTATACCAGGCAACTAATCTTATACAATATATTATTCAATAGAAAACATCTATATACGAAACCTCTCACTAGCTCCAAATGCTCTGGATCAGAACGTCTTTACGCTAATATCCTCCCCCATCTCTGATCAGCTACGCGGACAACTCTCGCCAATATACCTTCTTACTGGCAGGCTAAAATATATATAAAGAAAACAAGTATGAGCGAATGAATTGCTCAGCAAGTGCATTATCAAATATAATACGAAAGGTTTCCAAAATAAACTTTGGATTTTCAAATAACAAACTTTTGTTTTTGAACATTTGTAATCTTTAAAACTTCTCAAATCAAGTTTAGTAATTTATCACAATTTCTCATTCAGCTTCTCGCAACTGAATAGTTTAAAACACAAAAAGGTTTATATTGGCCGTCACGGCGACCGAATCAACAATAAATACAATAGTATGTAGAAAATACGAATTTAGTATAACTCATATGTCTTTAAGACCACAGTTTGTATAAAGATACTAATTTGAGGATAACAGATCTATTCACAACATTCTCTGAAACCAACAACTCTGGAAGGGTAGAATAATCAAGGAGTAAGAATGAGCCAACGCGCTCGGTCATGGAACAAAGAACGCACTTCAAGACTTCAACATGGTACCGACTAGATACGCGGTATGAATAAAACTCATCAGAATAGATATCTCACGACTACCAATGGAATCAAGGAAGTGGATTTCGACTATTTGGAATCCAAATGAATTAAGAGTAAATGATTTCAGCAAGATTGAAACCACCATTTATTAATCAACAACCAACAACTTCGCGCAACGAATAATCCTGAATATCAGGGCATAACTCACAAGTACAAAATATACGGATGTAACTCATCCTAGAAATGAAAATTGATATTAGAATTGGATTTTTTTCACATTTATCAAATCAAAGGTTGTGCTGCTGGCCAGCCACGCATCAACCCCGGACTTGCTTATAGCATAGTCCTCTACTGGATCCTAGGCCAATCTGGGCCTTAATTTATTCCGACCATAAATATGGCCCGACCAATTACTGGTCCCATTTTAAAACATTCCAATTCTATATTATATACGCCAGGTGTCAGTGCAGTTGACAACCTTACTTCGACAATCAGGTGTCGGAAGAATCGACAACCCTAATACAACGATTGCTGGAAAACTCACGTCCAGGAAACAGTTCAATCATGAAGAATCCATCAAGGAATAACAATATAATCTAGTATCGACGAGATCGACACAATATTGGGAGGTGCACATGAAAAGTGACAATATAATAAACATCGACGAAATCGATGTAACAACTGGGATATTAATGAAGAATAAACAATGACATGCTCAACAAGATTAAGTCTGATATGAAACAGGCATTATGATATCAACAGAATTTGCTTCAACTCAATATAGAATAGGGTTCAAAGAACAGGCTCTAGATGGCCTCAACAATTCAAATTATCACATCATGGAAGAATTAGTTAAGATTTACTAATCTGGTAAGTGACAAGAAAGTCAAGTTCAAGTTTAAGAAAAATTCAAGGTGAAGTTTATAAATGAAGAAAACAAGGGTTTACTGACTTCTGACAGAAATAGTTCAAGTCCTTCGAACATATACTTATAATAGATAAGCCTTGTATTTGAAGGAAGTAAACTAAATCATGCACAACATATATGAATTTGAATAAGGGAATGGATCAGATAATTGCATTAACAAGAAATGATAATAATACTTGCATGGGTGCAAGATGGAAAATGGAATACTTGTAGAACAAGTACCACAACTTCGGAATTTAAAATAACATTTTACCCTCGTAGGGTTCACAAGTTCCCACTCATCTAGGGTTGGCAATATTCCAACCTAATATTTTTAAATCAACTTTTCGAAAGAAAGCCTTAGTATACGGCCCACAACTATCTTTTAAATCGTTTCAACACAATATTTATATTTTTCCAATCAACCTGGAAATATGAATCTAAACTTAAAAGGTATAAAATAATACTCGTCAACTTACGAGATTTAAATAACATACTTGCAATTCAATGCAAAGGGATTGACATTTGAAAATTCAGTGAAAAGTATTCAACTTTCATAATAATAATAATTCAAGACAATATCACTTAATTAATAAGCAAGGGTATAAACACTTGCCTCTGGTCCTTAGCTATTTCGTAACGCTGAAACAATACGATTCCCTCCTTATTCTGTCTTATCGCACGATTCTCTACTTCCGTCCTTCTTTGCTTTAACGCTCTTGCGAATACCACTAGTCTGCTTTTACCATTTCGAATCCACATGCCAGCCTCGATAGTCAAACATGAGACGGTACTTAGTCGTCAACGTATGATTTCACATTCCATAAACGATTGTAACGAAACTTCGACGTACTTACCAATCTTACCGATATCTCCGTTGGAAGAAAATACTTTCACATATCATCTACGAGTGTTGACATTCCCTTGGTGCTACGTCACCTCACAATTAACCCAATCCGTCGCAAACAATATCTCATCCTTCTCCGACGTCCTTCATTTAACATACTTCGATAATCTGACTCGTCTCGTCCAATAGCCTCTGTTGCATAGACAACCACATTTCAATTGATAGAATGATCACAACTAACTATACAAGTAATCCTCGTAACTCGCTTGACACAACTCTCCATATATAAGGTCAACAGTCTCACAATTCTCATTTTCTAACAGTACTGACAAATTTCTATCCCAACTACCCCTCGTGACAATACTAGACACGACCAAAGTATTTAAACAAGTCTCAAAACAGTTATTCGTATTTATGACTCACTAACCAGATAATTCACATAATCTACATCATTCACATAACACATTTAAACAAGTAACCGGTTACGTATCGGACGCCTGGTCTAATTTATAATATTGAAAACTCAGATACTAGCCCTAGTACGGGCATATACTGACTATAAAACACATTACACAACTCATACGAACCACATAGCACTTATAAATATTTTTTTAAAAAAACATCACACGAAACTTATTTGAATTTAAATAAGCCACAAACAAATTTTAAATAAAAAATCGGATTTTTAAATCCAATATAAGTATTTTAAATGCAAATAAATCAATTAATAAAATTAATTGACACTCTTTAAATGCTCAAACTATTTTTAAATAAATAAACAGGTTTGAAAATAATTAAACTGAATTTTAAATTAATTAAATCTAATTAATAATCAATTTTTTTTAAGAATTAACTGATTAAAGAATTAATCAATTAATTAAATAAATTAATTATTAATTAAAAATAATTAAAATAATTAAGTTTAATCAATTTTCGAATTTAAATAAACATTTATGAATTTATAAGATTTTCTGAATAATAAAATGTATTTTTAAATCAAAGATATGATTTTTAGAATTTTTAAAACAATTTTTGAATTATTTTAAAAATTAAAATCCAGAAACACTTTTCTAAAACGAAATTAGGGTTAGGGGGATTGAAACCAGGTCGGGTTAGTTTTAAGAAACGGGTTGCCAAGAACGTTTCCGGGTCGCCAAGAACACGTCACCGGAAACTGGGTTTCCCAGTTTCCGGCCGACGTCCGGCCACCGGAAAACTTCCGACCATGTCCCGAACCTTCACCAAACCTGCCGTTAGCTACTCCAATCCTTCTGTTTTCTAACTCTTAACAAAACTCAACCAAAAACTGCTTAAAATATTCACGAAACTGTCCAGAAAATTCTCGTCGTCGACGGCGAGTCCCGCTTTCCGGTGAGTCAAAACTAACACTAAACTCAAAGATTCTTATACCAACAGATTCCTTATTCAACGATCTATTCAATGGTACAAACGTTATCAAGGTTCACTTAGCCGATCAAAATCCCGACCAAACTCCGGTCATTATACAATTTTCCGATCTACTCGATTACCAGCTCAAAACTTAAATTAAAAATTATATTTACACTCTAAATCACACAACAAACACGATTAAGCTATCAAGCATCAAGAACAATTGAAAGGCATATGCTATAGCCTATTTGTAATTCGAGGATTCTACTCAACTTAAACCAGAATGTAATAAGTAAATATTAGATTAAAGGTCACAGGAATCTCAGAGAGTTTTATCTGTCAAGAGATTGAAGATTAAAGTCATCTACAGACTTGAAGTTATTCTACATTGAAAGAAGTTCAATTTATTGTTCAAGCCTCAGTGAAGTATTCAAGGAAGTGGATTTACTACAGTGACAGAGATTTCCAGTTTGTGACAGAAGAAGTACAGGATACAAAGTTCAGTCAAAGCTAAAGAAAAGAAGCCACAGCTTTAAATGTTTTAAAGATGAAGAATTATCATTGAAGTCAGTTATTCATGAACCAGACAGTGCATCGAATGACGACATCAATCAGTGGAATTAAAATCATCTATATTCAGTGGTTTTCAGAAGATAGAGGAATGCAAGGAATTTAAGTTATCTTCTTTAAATTTATTAATTAAATTTAATTAATAAATTAATTCTATCAGAATTAATTTATTAATTAAATTAATTAAGTTAGTTGCTTAAATTATTTATTAAATTAATTCTATAGAAGAATTAATTTAATCTAGAATTTAATCTAACTAAATTCAATTAAAAGAATTTAACTTAAGTACTAGTATGACCTGGTTTTTTAAATATCAAAAACTCGGTATGACCATGTATTGTTAACAGGTCATACCAAATTTTAATCAGGTCATACAAGTCATGTGTCAGGTTCTACCGAGTGTGGCAGGTCATACAATGTGCTTTTCAAGGTTCTACCTAATTAAATGAAAAGTGTGTGCAGGTCATACCGGTTTTGTTTCTGAGGTCATACAAGGCAAATGCTTTGTGTTAACCGTAGGCTGTGCAGAAACAATTAAATAGACTTGAATTATCAAAAACACACAGCAGCCATTTTCTCTCTCAAGCAAAAACGAAGAAGCCATTTAATCTCATTTCTTCTCAAGCAATTAATTCTAGTTTGTATTGTTAAATCCAAACCACTAGAAGTTGATTACTTGTATTGCTTTGATTATCTAGCGGATTTTTATCCCTAGAATTTATCTCGAACTTGTTTTTAGCATTCGATCTTTTTATTACAAATATTAGAAAAGTTCATGTCGAATTTATTCTAAATTTGTATTAATTAGTTTGAGATAAATACTTTGTAATCCATATTGTATTTGCAACACCCTTCAAGTTTAATATAGTTTATATTTAACTTGAATTCTGTTTCATTTATATTCCGCATTAATTTGTTCTAAATTGTTAAATTATTCAAAGAACAAATTTCGATAAAACGGTATAGTTTGTATTCAACCCCCCTTCTACAAACTTATCAGGACCTAACAATTGGCATCAGAGCCTTTTGATTGATATACAAATCAAAGATCCAATTGTTTTGAGATTTTTCTTAAACTCTGATTTTTTATTATTCCTAAAAATCTCAAAAGATGTCTACTACACAGAAAGTGGGTACAGTAAAAATCCCAATGTTCAGCAAGGAGCACTATCCTATGTGGAAGAAGAAGATGCTCTTGTTTCTTCAAGTGGTTAATGTTGAATATCTTGAAGTGCTGAAGAATGGACCAAGAATTCCTATGTTTGCTGAGAAAGAGCTAATAGAGAATGATTTTGTTACTAGGGCTGCTAGGATATACCCTAAGGATCCCAAGGACTACACTCCTGAAGAAAAAGAAGATGTTGCCTTGGATGCCTGTCTACAGTTGATACTGATTGATTGTATTGATCCAATCATGCATAATCATATTTTAAAATGTGTCTCTGCCAAACACATTTGGGATACGATTGAAATAATCAATGAAGGGACAGAGGAAGTCAGAGAGAATAAGATGGAAATTCTCACCTCTTCATATGATCACTTCAGATCAAATCCAAGGGAAGGAAGAGTGGTTAGTATGTCTACTTCACTGGTAGCTGGAGTCCCACAGAAACAGGAAGCGAAGGTTGTTCTACCTTCCAGTCCTAACAAGGATGTAATTGTAGCTGAATATGGTGTTACATCTACAATTCAATCTGGTGGTGATTTTTATTCTATGGAGGAGCTTGAACAGTTGGAAGATGAGTCTATGGCCTGGGTAGTGAAGAAGTTTGGAAACTTCAGGTTCAGGAGAAATCCTAGTTTCAAGTTCAAGACATATGCTGACGAATACCAGACAGGTGGTTCTTCATCCTCAAATAGCACAAAGGGTGGCTATTAAACAGGGATGGTTGAGAAGAACAAGTCTAAAGAAAAGAGCTGGGATGATACAGACAGTGAAGATGAAGAAGTTGGGAATCTTGCACTCATGGCAATAGGAGACAAACTCTTTGCGTCCATGTTATCTCCACCCAACATGTCTAAGGTAAAACTTACTGACACTGAAATGATTTATCATCTTGGTGGCACCATAAGTTGTGCACGCACTGAAAATGATAGAATAAATCTTTTAAACACAAATCTTGAAAAGGAATTAAAAGAATTAAAACTAGTGCATATCAATCAAGATGAACTTACTAATAAGGTAGCAGTTCTTGAGAAAAGGGTTAAATTGTATCAACAACTGGAAACCATTCTCAAAGATCAGATTAGTGAGCTTAAAACCAAAGCTAATGCCTATTACAACTCTTGTAAAACGGCTAAAGAAATTTTCAATAAACAAGCTATTGGTAATCATGTCAGTATAGGTTATGATTATAATGAGGCTATTGGATTGCTTGGTATTAATACACCTTGTAGAGTCAGAGAAGAAGGAAAGGTTGTTCCTTATATACTTAAGGGTATTGAAACACCCTTCTGTAAAGAATCCATAGCAGATCCTATGAATGAATACTCTATAATCATTGCGGAAGAGATTCGTGAAGAAGATATGGCTTTGGAAGTTGAACAGTCCAAAAAGTGTATATCTGATATTCCAGTCAAAGTTGCTACAACTAAAAAGACTAAATCAGATATCCATAAGTTGGATCAAAACAACTGTAGAACTAACATGCCTGCTATTAATTCTTCTCATAAAGCATGTGGTGTGAGTAATTGCATGTCTTGTGCTTTTAATGTTATGTATGCTTTCTTTAATAAGAAGCATGTATCTAGTGATAAGACTGCTCCACGTCAACATGTTAATAATAAGAAGCATGTTAAATCAAAGACTACTAGTCCTCCTCAGACTAGAGTGGATTCATTTATCCCTAAGCCTACTCAGAAATGTGTTAAGGCTGGCTATAAATGGAAACGCTCTTATGTGAAAGAGGTTGAAGTAGTTTCAGTTAAAAATGTTGTTTTGCCTGACAAAGGCCAATTCTTTAAGTATGCCGGACCCAATCAATTTTGGGCTCCGAAGAAGGTCTAATCAATTTGATATTGCAGGGAGTTAAACAGGTAAACCGTGTTATATGGATTCTTGACAGTGGCTGTTCAAGGCATATGACCGGAGATAGAGCCCTGCTATCAGATTTGGTTGAGAAAGCTGGCCCAGTGCTTACCTTTGGAGATAACAGCAAGGGTATAACTGAGGATATGGCCTGTTTGAAATCAAGAAATGTTATCAGTCAATAAGGACATCAATGTTACATTTGATGTCTCCAACCTCCCTAATATCCAAAAAGAAGATTCATCTGAAAAGCTGAAGTTTGATAACTTGCCAGACTCAGAATCAGATGATGAAGCCCCACCTGAAGTTATTGCTGGTGATGATAATATCAATGATGATAATGATCATGGTGATGGTGGTGGAAACACTGGTAACAATGGAGATACCACCAACACTGGAGAAGAATCATCAAGGCAATCAAGCAACAACTCAGGGGGAGCAGATGAAGGATCAACTATTCACTCACAACATCAAAGTGAAATTCAAGGCGAATCATCAAGATCAAATCTTCCAAGACAAACTGTATGGAATAGAGCTCATCCCTTTGAGCTGATTAGTGGTGATCCAGGTGTTGGAGTAAGAACTAGAAGTGCTACTCAAAACGAATGTTATTATTCAGGGTTTCTTTCTGAAATGGAACCAAAGAAAATTGAGGGAGCACTGACTGATCCAGATTAGGTGATTTCTATGCAAGATGAACTCAATCAATTTGAACAACAGCAAGTCTGGAAGCTGGTACCCAAGCCAAAGTACAAGAAAGTAGTTGGTACAAAATGGGTATTCAGAAACAAGCTAGATGAAGATGGCATAATCACAAGAGACCAAGCATATTGACATCAGGTATCATTTTATCCGAGAGCATGTCATGAATGGTACTGTGGAGTTACACTTTGTACCCACAGAGGAACAAACAACAGATATATTCACTAAATCTGTTGACAAATCCACATTTATCAAGTTAGTTGGTAAATTGGGTATGTTAAACAGTCTTAGTGATTAACAATATCTCTGTCATGTTTGTTCTTTCAAAATCATTTTCTTTTGCTGATATTGAATGATAGAATTTGCCAATTCTTGTTCTAAAAGTATAAAGCTTGTTAATTTAAATATTCTGAATAATTTATTTTCTTTAAAAATATCTTTCTCATATTTCTTAAATAGAGAAACTTATTTTTATTGAAAATTTATTTATTTAAGAATCATTTAAGTTAGTTCCAGATTGTAAATACTGTTGTTTAAATTTTTCTGCAGGTTTATATTAGTTTAATGCTATTTTTTAATTTTCTGCATTTGTTTTAGGATTTATAAAATATTCTGTGCAGTTTTTGTTTAGTTGTATAAACAGGTTTTAGTTTTTTTTATTTTGCTGTTACTATTTTGTTTCAAATAGAATTCGGTATGACCTATCCTTAGGTCATACTGGATTTTATTTTTCATTATTATTCAGTTTGTAAATTAGTTTTTCTCGATATGACCTCTCTTAAGGTCATACTGGTGTGTCATTTTGTTTTTACTATTCAGTTTTTCTATTTCCTGTAAATAGCTTCATGTAAATCTCTTCTGCATTTTATTTTAATTCAGCTTATTTCTTTAGTTGCCTGTAAATAGTTTCATGTAAATAGTTTCCTGTAAATATTTTTTATATATTATTTTAGTTTGAATATATTATTTTATATTATTTTTATTATTTTTATTATTTATTATCTTTTATTTTCTATTTGTCTTAGATATTTTTGTAAATATATTGTATATATTATTTTTGATCTAGCTCTTGCTTAGCTGGAAATTCAGTGCCAAATCCAATTCAGGTATTACTTTCTATCTCTCAATCAACTTCTTTTACTGTTGCTGAACCCAAGTGGTTGTTAGGGTTGACCAAGAGAATGTAGATCCACAATCTCTATCCCAGGTCTTAGAGCCAAACAATGAGTCTACAACTTCATTACTTGACCTCTCAGCCTAAACAGAAATCAAATGTTAAACAAAGAAGTATTTTGATTGAAACAGTGAGTGATCCCACAGCTCTGCCTCCTATAAAGAAATTCAACATATACTGAGGCATCTGTCAGCCCATCTGTATCCTCTCAATAGGATATGGACTTTGAAATGGCCAATGAACTGTATCTAGAGACATTCTCTCAACAGGATGAATCTATTGAAATTCGCCATAGGGCCATGGCACTTTGTACTGAGTCAAGCACACTCTCATTACTCACAATGGGAGAAAACAATTTCATTAGATGAAACTCAGGACACAGTGAAAGCAGAGCACCTGCAACTGGTTACAGTGCCTACCATTGTCACGGTAGAAGTGCCTTCATAGGCATCTGAGGGAAAATTTGATTCTTTGCCAAATTAAATAGAATCATTTTCTCCCCTCCCAGAGTGAACACCTCTGGCTCCCTAAGGGATTTTCCACTCGCAGATTTATCTGGAGAAAGTGGAAGGCAACTTGACCAGTCTATCACTGAAGCAATTCAGATTTCAAATCCAAGTGATTTGATAGACATGATTGAGGATCGGGATTTGCGAACTCCCATTGCACCACCACTGACCTCTCTTGAAGAGGCTAGGGTGAGTTTCAATGCAGGTACTGATCAAAAAGGAGCAAACAGACAGCTAATGTTGAGTGATAAGAGTCAAACACTGAGTGAAACACATGCACGTGAGATGAGTGATACACTTACAAGAGAAATTCAAGTGAGTGCACACACAGGCACATACACTGCAATGTAGTTAGCTCACATAGCTGATCTACAGGAACATCTATTCTAAACCCAGGCTGATAAAGAAATTTTGCAAGCATAAGTGGTTGAACGTTCTTCTTCTTCCACCTCTGTCAACAATCAGCTGGGACTGCTCAAGGAAATCTTGAAGACAAAGTTACTACCCAAGAACAACTCCATCAACTATCTCAACTCCTACTGGCTTCAGATACTCATAAAGTTAAATCTGTAGAGAATTCCTCAACTAAGGGGGAGAAGTTTGAAGTTTCTAGACAAGTTTCTACAGAAGTTTGGGTAGAAGTTTCTATTTCTAAGGGGAAGAAGTTGAAGCTAGTAAAAGGGGAGCTGAAAAAGATATAAAAGGAAAAGGAGGAGTTTCTGGGGAGTAAAGGTAATTAGCTCTGTTTTGTAAATGTTATATGTATAGAGCTGAGGTAAATCAAGACAGGTTCAATGTTATCATATGTTCAGTCTAGAGGAACATCTGTCTTGTATTTATCTTTACTGGTGAAATCTGGAAATGTTATATTTGATCCAGAACTTTCTAGTATTTACTTAGGTTTAAGAGTCTTATCTTTTTCTTGGTTTTAGTTGAGTGATCCTCTAGGTATTTGGTTGTTATTCTCTAACAAACAAATAGGGGGAGATTGAAAGGCATATGCTATAGCCTATTTGTAATTCGAGGATTCTACTCAACTTAAACCAGAATGTAATAAGTAAATATTAGATTAAAGGTCACAGGAATCTCAGAGAGTTTTATCTGTCAAGAGATTGAAGATTAAAGTCATCTACAGACTTGAAGTTATTCTACATTGAAAGAAGTTTAATTTATTGTTCAAGCCTCAGTGAAGTATTCAAGGAAGTGGATTTACTACAGTGACAGAGATTTCCAGTTTGTGACAGAAGAAGTACAGGATACAAAGTTCAGTCAAAGCTAAAGAAAAGAAGCCACAGCTTTAAATGTTTTAAAGATGAAGAATTATCATTGAAGTCAGTTATTCATGAACCAGACAGTGCATCGAATGACGACATCAATCAGTGGAATTAAAATCATCTATATTCAGTGGTTTTCAGAAGATAGAGGAATGCAAGGAATTTAAGTTATCTTCTTTAAATTTATTAATTAAATTTAATTAATAAATTAATTCTATCAGAATTAATTTATTAATTAAATTAATTAAGTTAGTTGCTTAAATTATTTATTAAATTAATTCTATAGAAGAATTAATTTAATCTAGAATTTAATCTAACTAAATTCAATTAAAAGAATTTAACTTAAGTACTAGTATGACCTGGTTTTTTAAATATCAAAAACTCGGTATGACCATGTATTGTTAACAGGTCATACCAAATTTTAATCAGGTCATACAAGTCATGTGTCAGGTTCTACCGAGTGTGGCAGGTCATACAATATGCTTTTCAAGGTTCTACCTAATTAAATGAAAAGTGTGTGCAGGTCATACCGGTTTTGTTTCTGAGGTCATACAAGGCAAATGCTTTGTGTTAACCGTAGGCTGTGCAGAAACAATTAAATAGACTTGAATTATCAAAAACACACAGCAGCCATTTTCTCTCTCAAGCAAAAACGAAGAAGCCATTTAATCTCATTTCTTCTCAAGCAATTAATTCTAGTTTGTATTGTTAAATCCAAACCACTAGAAGTTGATTACTTGTATTGCTTTGATTATCTAGCGGATTTTTATCCCTAGAATTTATCTCGAACTTGTTTTTAGCATTCGATCTTTTTATTACAAATATTAGAAAAGTTCATGTCGAATTTATTCTAAATTTGTATTAATTAGTTTGTGATAAATACTTTGTAATCCATATTGTATTTGCAACACCCTTCAAGTTTAATATAGTTTATATTTAACTTGAATTCTGTTTCATTTATATTCCGCATTAATTTGTTCTAAATTGTTAAATTATTCAAAGAACAAATTTTGATAAAACGGTATAGTTTGTATTCAACCCCCCTTCTACAAACTTATCAGGACCTAACAACAATCAATAACGAAGAAACCCCCAAATTACTCTAAAAATTCGAATTATTAAAAATAGGCAAAATTAAAAGAATCATACCCACACGAAATTGATGATGGATTCAGATAGAGGATGTTGAAAGATTCGATTTGGTTATAAGAACATCGAAATCGGATTCCGATAACGCCTTCAAAATTGAATTTGATTCTCAAGAACACGAAGAACACGTTCTAGGATTTTTCGGATTTTTAATTGTAACTAAGCTTGATTATACGAAAAACAAAGTACGATTTGCCTTTTTATAATAAACAGAAAATAATACCCCAAACGACATTTTTTGATCGATATTGATCCGATGGATCGCTTTAAATACAATATAACAGAATATATGCTTTAAACCTTTAATAAAGCAGAATACACGTTTTTCGAGACGATAATCATCCATAAAGTACGGATAACTACAAGTATCGTTTAATTCAAAATATACGAACCAAAATACCTCCATTACGAATATTTTCTAATACTTCCCACTTTAACGAATAAAATATTGGTACGAACGATATACCAATGTGCCGAATAATTTGGGAACGATTCAAATTTTCTTTTCGATAATTAAAATAGAATAAAATAGTATGACATCCTTTTCAAAATAGTTTCTAATTCCCCACACATTTCACATAGCACCACAATATCACATATTCAATTATTTAACGAATAACTTAACCCATTTAACAGATAAAACATTTAATAAATCTTAATATGAAATTAAAATTTCATTTCACATCACATAATAACACGTAATTTTCTCGGATCTTACAGGAAAGGATCTTCGACAAGACTTTTCTGGTCCTTCTGAGATTGATCCTGCTGAGCATCTGAGATTGCATCAATGGATTTGGTCGTCACACTGCACCCTTAATCCAAACAACCTGTTCAATATAAAATCAACACAATAATAATAATATCTGTGACCCCAACTCTACCAAGAATCTTTAAAGGTTATAGTGCTAGAAACAAGAATCCAAAATTTCATTACAACAATCTTTCTTCTTTACAACCATTCTCTTTAGAAAAATTCTAATACACTAGTATAACTTCGATAAGAAGTATACCAGGCAACTAATCTTATACAATATATTATTCAATAGAAAACATCTATATACAAAACCTCTCACTAGCTCCAAATGCTCTGGATCAGAACGTCTTTACGCTAATATCCTTCCCCATCTCTGATCAGCTACGCGGACAACTCTCGCCAATATACCTTCTTACTGGCAGGCTAAAATATATATAAAGAAAACAAGTATGAGCGAATGAATTACTCAGCAAGTGCATTATCAAATATAATACGAAAGGTTTCCAAAATAAACTTTGGATTTTCAAATAACAAACTTTTGTTTTTGAACATTTGTAATCTTTAAAACTTCTCAAATCAAGTTTAGTAATTTATCACAATTTCTCATTCATCTTCTCGCAACTGAATAGTTTAAAACACAAAAAGGTTTATATTGGCCGTCACGGTGACCGAATCAACAATAACTACAATAGTATGTAGAAAATACGAATTAAGTATAACTCATATGTCTTTAAGACCACAGTTTGTATAAAGATACTAATTTGAAGATAACAGATCTATTCACAACATTCTCTGAAACCAACAACTCTGGAAGGGTAGAATAATCAAGGAGTAAGAATGAGCCAACGCGCTCGGTCATGGAACAAAGAACGCACTTCAAGACTTCAACATGGTACCGACTGGATACGCGGTATGAATAAAACTCATCAGAATAGATATCTCAGGACTACCAATGGAATCAGGGAAGTGGATTTCGACTATTTGGAATCCAAATGAATTAAGAGTAAGTGATTTCAGCAAGATTGAAACGACCATTTATTAATCAACAACCAACAATTTTACGTAATGAATAAACCTGAATATCAGTTCATAACTCACAAGTAAAAAACATATGGATGTAACTCATCCCAGAAATAAGAATTGATATTAGAATTGGATTTTTAACATTTATCAAATCAAAGGTTGTGCTGCTGGCCAGCCACGCATCAACCCCGGACTTGCTTATAGCAAAGTCCTCTACTGGATCCTAGGCCAATCTGGGCCTTAATTTATTCCGACCATAAATATGGCCCGACCAATTACTGGTCCCATTTTAAAACATTCCAATCCTATATTATATACGTCAGGTGTCAGAACAATTGACAACCTTACTTCGACAATCAGGCGTCGGAAGAATCGACAACCTTAATACAACAAACGCTGGAAAACTCACGTTCCAGGAAACAATTCAACTATGAAGAATCCATCAAGGAATAACAATATAATCTAGTATCGACGAGATCGACACAATATCGGGAGGTGCACATGAAAAGTGACAATATAATAAACATCGACGAGATCGATGTAACAACTGGGATATAATGAAGAATAAACAATGACATGCTCAACAAGATTAAGTCTGATATGAAACAGGCATTAAGATATCGACAGAATTTGCAACAACTCAATATAGAATAGGGTTCAAAGAAAAGGCTCTAAATGGCCTCAACAGTTCAAATTATCACATCATGGAAGAATTAGTTAAGATTTACTAATCTGGTAAGTGATAAGAAAGTCAAGTTCAAGTTTAAGAAAAGTCAAGGTGAAGTTTATAAATGAAGAAAACAAGGGTGTACTGACTTCTGACAGAAATAGTTCATGTCCTTCGAACATATACTTATAATATATAAGCCTTGTATTTGAAGGAAGTAAACTAAATCATGCACAACATATATGAATTCGACTCAAGGAATGGATCAGATGATCGCATTAACAAGAAATGATAATAATACTTGCATAGGTGCAAGATGGAAAATAGAATACTTGTAGAACAAGTAACACAACTTCAGAATCTTAGAATAACTTTTCCCTCATAGGGTTCACAAGTTCCCGCTCATCTAGGGTTGGTAATATTCCAACTTAGTATTTTTAAATCAAGTCCTTTTGAAAGAAAGCCTTAGTATACGGCCCATAACTATCTTTTAAATCGTTTCAACACAATATTTATATTTTTCCAATCAACCTGGAAATATGAATCTAAACTCAAAAGGTATAAAATAATACTCGTCAACTTACGAGATTTAAGTAACATACTTGCAATTTAATGCCAAGAAATCAACATTTGAAAATTCAGTAAAAAGCATTCAACATGCATGCTAATAATTCAAGATAATATCTCTTAATTAATAAGCAAGGGTATAAACACTTGCCTCTGGTCCTTAGCTATTTCGTAACGCTGAAACAATACGATTCCCTCCTTATTCTGTCTTATCGCACGATTCTCTACTTCCGTCCTTCTTTGCTCTAACGCTCTTGCGAACACCACTAGTCTGCTTTTACCATTTCGAATCCACGTGCCAGCCTCGATAGTCAAACATGAGACGGTACTTAGTCTTCAACGTATGATTTCACATTCCATAAACGATTGTAACTTAACTTCGATAATCTGACTCGTCTCGTCCAATAGCCTCTATTGCATAGACAACCACATTTCAATTGATAGAATAATCACGATTAACTAAATAAATCACCCACGTATCACGTTCGTCAAAAATCTCTATTCCATAAAAGTCAACATCTAAGTCAACGGCCTCGTAAATCTCCTTTTCTAACATTACCGACAATTTCTATTCCAACTACCCCTCATGATAATATTAGACATGAACAAATACTTAAACAAGTCTCAACACAATTTATTCGCATACATGACTCAACAACAGATAATTCACATCATTCACATAACACATTTAAACAAGTAACCGGTTACGTATCGGACGCCCGGTCTAATTTACGATATTTAAAACTCAGATACTAGCCCTAGTACGGGCATATACGGACTATAAAACACATTACACAACGCATACAAACCATATAGCACTTATAACTATTTTTAAAACATCACACGAAGCTTATTTGAATTTAAATAAGCCACCAACAAATTTTTAAATCAAAAATCGGATTTTTAAACCCAATATAAGTATTTTAAATGCAAATAAATCAATTAATAAAATTAATTGACATTCTATAAATGCTCAAACTATTTTTAAATAAT
Source organism: Heracleum sosnowskyi (assembly GCA_030848705.1). Taxonomy (NCBI): domain Eukaryota; kingdom Viridiplantae; phylum Streptophyta; class Magnoliopsida; order Apiales; family Apiaceae; genus Heracleum; species Heracleum sosnowskyi. Next base: position 60,642,965 of record CM061240.1, on the reverse strand, counting down.
AAATCAGGTTTGAAAATAATTAAACTAAATTTTAAATTAATTAAATCTAATTAATAATCAATTTTTAAGAATTAATTGATTAAAATAATTAATTAATTAAATAAATAAATTATTAATTAAAAATAATTAAAATAATTCAGTTTAATCAATTTTCGAATTTAAAATAATAAATTTTTCAGAATTTTCTGAATAATAAAAGGTATTTTTAAATCAAAGATATGATTTTTAGAATTTTTAAAACAATTTTTGAATTATTTTAAAAATTAAAATCCAGAAACACTTTCCAGAAAAAGGGATTAGGGTTAGGAGGATCGAAACCGGGTCGGGTTGGTTGGCTAACCGGGTCGCGAAGAACACGACCGGGTCGCCAAGAACAGTTGCCGGGTTCTGGCAACGTTCCGGCCGACCGGTCGGTCTCCGGCCTCCCGACTCACCCCCACAACCCTAGATTTCATTCCCCTTCAACCCACATACTCCCAACAACACCCACACCAATCGAAACATATCAAAACCAGCAGCAACAACCCGGAATCTAGCCGAGAATTCGAAAAAATCCGACAACCCGCAAATTTTCCGGTCGACTAGAAATCAGTTCTAAATTTGTAAATAAACACATACATATGTTCCACAGCCTACGATCTACACAATGGTGTCACCACAATCAAGAATCGATTAACGAAACTCGAACTCCGATTAAACTAAAATTTTCCGGCCACTTAAAGAAATTTCCGATTAGCCTCGTTTTAAACTCAAAATTCAAACAAAAATCATAACTATACTCCACATAACATACACAAGCTAATTACATTGTTACATATCAAGAATAATCAAAGTTAAAGATTCCCCCAAATTAAATCAAAAATTCGAAATAAATAATTAATTAAAAATCGGAAAAACTTAGAAATCATACCCACATGAATTTTGATGATGGATTTAGGTAGAGGATGATGAGGGATTCGATTTGGTTACAAGAACATCGAAATCGGATTCCGATAACGCTTTCAAAATTGAGTTTCATTCTCAAGAACACGAAGAACACGTTCTAGGGTTTTTTTTTGGATTTTTTAACTGTAATTAAGCTTGATTATACGAAAAACAAAGTACGGTTTGCCTTTTTATAATAAACGGAAAATAATACCCCAAACGACATTTTTGGATCGATATTGATCCGATGGATCGTTTTAAATACAATATAACAGAATATATGCTTTAAACCTTTAATAAAGCAGAATACACGTTTTTCGAGACGATAACCATCCATAAAGTACGGATAACTACAAGTATTGTTTAATAAAAAATATACGAACCAAAATACCTCCATTACGAATATTTTCAAATACTTCCCACTTTAACGAATGAAATATTGGTACGAACGATATACCAATGTCCCGAATAATTTGGGAACGATCCAAATTTTCTTTTCGATAATTAAAATAGAATAAAATAGTACGACATCCGTTTCAAAATAGTTTCTAATTCCCCACACATTTCACATAGCACCACAATATCACATATTCAATCATTTAACGAATAACTTAGCACGTTTAAATAGATAAATCATTTAATAACTCTTAATATGAAATTAAAATTTCATTTCACATCACATAATAACACGTAATTTTCCCGGATCTTACATCATTCCCCCCTTAACAGGATTCTGTCCTCAGAATCAACTTGCGCAAACGTAGGTGGATATTTTTCCAACATTTCATTCTCAAATTCCTAGGTTGACTCTTCAACCTTAGGATTTCTCCTCATACTCATACTAATTTGACTCCTCTATTACTTATCACTCTCTCATACTGACTCAATATCCCAGTCGGTTACTCAACATAGAACAATTTAACTAGATCTCTATAGGTTCATATTTTTATGAAATATACTATGAATACACCACTCACGGGGTGGTAAGCAAACTTATACGCAACTTTCCCAACACACAGTAGATCGACGTAAGGTAGCATTTCAAAATCATCATAGTAACTGTTGTCGTAAGGAAATCTAATCATGGTAAATGATCCTTCCAATTACCTTCAAAATTTAGTGCACAATTATAGTCTGTCTGAATCCTTTAATTAGGTCGCGGAGTTCTGTCAAATTCAATTAAACCCGTCATTCCATGTCGTACTCTTATCTCATTCAAATAGAGACGAACCAACTCACCCAATGAATACCTCTCGTTAATCGGTCAATAATAACTCAGATAATATCATGATAAGCTCTAGGCCTTAACAACTCTACTACACAGTTTATCTTAACATGTTTCCACTTCCATTCAGGAATCTCTTTAGTTGTAATTGTCTACTATACCTCTGTTACTCTGTCTTCATTTTCTAGCATCCCAAGCACTTAAATACTCACCAACATTACTATCCTTTTTAAACCTCTTATATATCCTTACATTTCCTTCTCATCCCTTATTCTTTCTCATTCCCTCCTATAATTGAATCCTTTTCTTTTTCCATAACTCTTTCCTTTACGTAGCCCTTTCTCTTTAATCAATTCTGGTTGAATCCTTATTTCCGTCATTTCTTCTTATTAATCTCTTGTTATCATAACCTTAAAGCTCTATCCTTTCTAATCCTTGTACCGAAGCTATTTACATCTCTGATCTCTCTTTTTTCTACTCACACAATCAGCCATCCATATTCTTGGGTCAACTTTATCTACCTCCAATATATTTAACAACTGCTTTCAACGATCACATACCTTTCATGCCAATTAACTCTTCAACTGAAAACAACCCCTCATTACCTTATCCATTGTCTTTAAATCCTTATTAACTCCTATTCATCTTCTTTCCCTATCTATAATTGTGAGAATATTCCTTATCAGTTTGGTGACTTAATCCCATATCTTTAAAAATTGTTCTACTTAGTTCCAATAACTTAATTGCTCTCCATCTGATTCCTAAATAATTCAGAAGATACATTCACGGTAACACTCAGGACACTTTTTCCATGGTTCCATCTCAATTCCCAAACAGCTTGATCAACTCAACGTCATTTTGATTCTCATCCTATACATCCACATTGACTGGTAAGATCTACCTTAACTATCGTGAGCAAAAGACTTGCAATCATATCATACAATCCTAAAATACTCAAAGATTAACTCATTCTCCATTATTAGCCTATCATCAAATTTTAAAAGTTCTTCTCATTGAGACAAAAATCTATCATGTTCATCTTCCACAACATGGGACATCATCAGCACAATTACAATTTCCAATCAACTTTTGAATTATCTAACTTCACCTATTCTACATCGTAACGTTAATCGATAGAGAGAGAACAACTGGCTCCGTTATATGTTACTAGTATTCTAATCGCATCGTAATCCGCTTTCGCTCGTGGTAATTCAATCGCAAATTCTTCGTTCATTATGGTAGGGTAAATTTCAGTTCACCCTAATGGCATACCTCCCAGATTATTTGGTATAACAAAAATTCATGATATTTTGAAGTGAAAAGATTCTATATCGTAGCAAATGTCCCACAATTGGGGTTACCAATCTGCATATTCCAAAGCAAACATTATTGGAAGTGAAAGAATTACTAAGAGACCAATTTGATCACATGAACTCAATGTTGTGTGTCTCTATTAAGACAGTACTAAAGGTAATTAGCCTTCTTGTATTTCACAACACACAAGTGACGGCGTCCCGTCAGACTTTTATCACATAGACAGATAGTCCTTGTGCCCCCTATAAATAGGGTTGTTTACCTCAGTTGGAGTAGAGAAATATGAAAGAAATTTAGAGTCGGAATGACAACCAGGGCCTTTCGATAAGAAATCTCAAATACACACCTTGGATTGAAATTGAATAGATTCCAAAGGTGTTATCTCCAGAAAAGAAAAACAACCACAAAAGGGATGTATCAACAAGTAGTATCACATCATAACTAGAGTTATCCACCCCTGAAAAATAAAGGAGTTGGAATTCGAATAACATATTTTCAACAGGCTTCACAAATTTGAAATAGATATCACAACAACCTCTGATGCAATTACAATCATGATTGATCAAAAGTATCAAGTACAAGGTCAAAAGGTGGAATATATTCACCAACACAAGTTTCGCTTAAAGAAATGTCAAATATTTCCTTAGGATGGGAAGGTATTACCAATGTCTTCACATATGACTCCTCCGTCGACTCCTTCGATAGCTCGTTATTCGATTTCAGCCCTTCTTTTCCACATCGCAAAATTATCAATATCGTACGTCGTCGTCGACTCGTAATAGTCCTCGAAGATTCTGCCTTAGACGTCTACAAACGTAAGAAGTTCTATCCATCTCAGCACAACTATCTCAATCAAATACCTCTATCTCAACTCACTCAGCGGTAATATATCCAATAGTCCAACACGAACTCTAAATGAGCTCTCACGTTCCTTATATAACTATATACACTCCCACACACTCTCGTTTCTAGTTTTACTATAAACCTCGCTCTGATACCAACTGTAACACCCCAAATCCGGGGTCAAAGGATTTGGTCGTCACACTGCACCCTTAATCCAAACAACCTGTTCAATATAAAATCAACACAATAATAATAATATCTGTGACCCCAACTCTACCAAGAATCTTTAAAGGTTATAGTTCTAGAAACAAGAATCCAAAATTTCATTACAACAATCTTTCTTCTTTACAACCATTCTCCTTACAAAAATTCTAATACACTAGTATAACTTCGATAAGAAGTATACCAGGAAACTAATCTTATACAATATATTATTCAATAGAAAACATCTATATACAAAACCTCTCACTAGCTCCAAATGCTCTGGATCAGAACGTCTTTACGCTAATATCCTTCCCCATCTCTGATCAGTTACGCGGACAACTCTCGCCAATATACCTTCTTACTGGCAGGCTAAAATATATATAAAGAAAACAAGTATGAGCGAATGAATTGCTCAGCAAGTGCATTATCAAATATAATACGAAAGGTTTCCAAAATAAACTTTGGATTTTCAAATAACAAACTTTTGTTTTTGAACATTTGTAATCTTTAAAACTTCTCAAATCAAGTTTAGTAATTTATCACAATTTCTCATTCAGCTTCTTGCAACTGAATAGTTTAAAACACAAAAAGTTTATATTGGCTGTCACGGCGACCGAATCAACAATAACTACAATAGTATGTAGAAAATACGAATTAAGTATAACTCATATGTCTTTAAGACCACAGTTTGTATAAAGATACTAATTTGAAGATAACAGATCTATTCACAACATTCTCTGAAACCAACAACTCTGGAAGGGTAGAATAATCAAGGAGTAAGAATGAGCCAACGCGCTCGGTCATGGAACAAAGAACGCACTTCAAGACTTCAACATGGTACCGACTGGATAAGCGGTATGAATAAAACTCATCAGAATAGATATCTCACGACTACCAATGGAATCAGGGAAGTGGATTTCGACTATTTGGAATCCAAATGAATTAAGAGTAAGTGATTTCAGCAAGATTGAAACCACCATTTATTAATCAACAACCAACAATTTTACGCAACGAATAAACCTGAATATCAGGTCATAACTCACAAGTACAAAACATATGGATGTAACTCATCCCAGAAATAAGAATTGATATTAGAATTGGATTTTTAACATTTATCAAATCAAAGGTTGTGCTGCTGGTCAGCCACGCATCAACCCCGGACTTGCTTATAGCAAAGTCCTCTACTGGATCCTAGGCCAATCTGGGCCTTAATTTATTCGGACCATAAATATGGCCCGACCAATTACTGGTCCCATTTAAAAACATTCCAATCCTATATTATATACGTCAGGTGTCAGAACAATTGACAACCTTACTTCGACAATCAGGTGTCGGAAGAATCGACAACCTTAATACAACAAACGCTGGAAAACTCACGTTCCAGGAAACAATTCAACTATGAAGAATCCATCAAGGAATAACAATATAATCTAGTATCGACGAGATCGACACAATATCGGGAGGTGCACATGAAAAGTGACAATATAATAAACATCGACGAGATCGATGTAACAACTGGGATATAATGAAGAATAAACAATGACATGCTCAACAAGATTAAGTCTGATATGAAACAGGGATTATGATATCGACAGAATTTGAAACAACTCAATATAGAATAGGGTTCAAAGAACAGGCTCTAGATGGCCTCAACAGTTCAAATTATCACATCATGGAAGAATTAGTTAAGATTTACTAATCTGGTAAGTGACAAGAAAGTCAAGTTCAAGTTTAAGAAAAGTCAAGGTGAAGTTTATAAATGAAGAAAACAAGGGTGTACTGACTTCTGACAGAAATAGTTCAAGTCCTTCGAACATATACTTATAATAGATAAGCCTTGTATTTGAAGGAAGTGAACTAAATCATGCACAGCATATATGAATTCGACTCAAGGAATGGATCAGATGATCGCATTAACAAGAAATGATAATAATACTTGCATAGGTGCAAGATGGAAAATAGAATACTTGTAGAACAAGTAACACAACTTCAGAATCTTAGAATAACTTTTCCCTCATAGGGTTCACAAGTTCCCGCTCATCTAGGGTTGGTAATATTCCAACTTAGTATTTTTAAATCAAGTCCTTTTGAAAGAAAGCCTTAGTATACGGCCCATAACTATCTTTTAAATCGTTTCAACACAATATTTATATTTTTCCAATCAACCTGGAAATATGAATCTAAACTCAAAAGGTATAAAATAATACTCGTCAACTTACGAGATTTAAATAACATACTTGCAATTTAATGGCAAGAAATCAACATTTGAAAATTCAGTAAAAAGCATTCAACATGCATGCTAATAATTCAAGATAATATCTCTTAATTAATAAGCAAGGGTATAAACACTTGCCTCTGGTCCTTAGCTATTTCGTAACGCTGAAACAATACGATTCCCTCCTTATTCTGTCTTATCGCACGATTCTCTACTTCCGTCCTTCTTTGCTCTAACGCTCTTGCGAACACCACTAGTCTGCTTTTACCATTTCGAATCCACGTGCCAGCCTCGATAGTCAAACATGAGACGGTACTTAGTCTTCAACGTATGATTTCACATTCCATAAACGATTGTAACTTAACTTCGATAATCTGACTCGTCTCGTCCAATAGCCTCTATTGCATAGACAACCACATTTCAATTGATAGAATAATCACGATTAACTAAATAAATCACCCACGTATCACGTTCGTCAAAAATCTCTATTCCATAAAAGTCAACATCTAAGTCAACGGCCTCGTAAATCTCCTTTTCTAACATTACCGGCAATTTCTATTCCAACTACCCCTCATGATAATATTAGACACGAACAAATACTTAAACAAGTCTCAACACAATTTATTCGCATGCATGACTCAACAACAGATAATTCACATCATTCACATAACACATTTAAACAAGTAACCTGTTACGTATCGGACGCCCGGTCTAATTTACGATATTTAAAACTCAGATACTAGCCCTAGTACGGGCATATACGGACTATAAAACACATTACACAACGCATACAAACCATATAGCACTTATAACTATTTTTAAAACATCACACGAAGCTTATTTGAATTTAAATAAGCCACCAACAAATTTTTAAATCAAAAATCGGATTTTTAAACCCAATATAAGTATTTTAAATGCAAATAAATCAATTAATAAAATTAATTGACATTCTATAAATGCTCAAACTATTTTTAAATAATAAATCAGGTTTGAAAATAATTAAACTAAATTTTAAATTAATTAAATCTAATTAATAATCAATTTTTAAGAATTAATTGATTAAAATAATTAATTAAATAAATTATTAATTAAAAATAATTAAAATAATTCAGTTTAATCAATTTTCGAATTTAAAATAATAAATTTTTCAGAATTTTCTGAATAATAAAAGGTATTTTTAAATCAAAGATATGATTTTTAGAATTTTTAAAACAATTTTTGAATTATTTTAAAAATTAAAATCCAGAAACACTTTCCAGAAAAAGGGATTAGGGTTAGGAGGATCGAAACCGGGTCGGGTTGGTTGGCTAACCGGGTCGCGAAGAACACGACCGGGTCGCCAAGAACAGTTGCCGGGTTCTGGCAACGTTCCGGCCGACCGGTCGGTCTCCGGCCTCCCGACTCACCCCCACAACCCTAGATTTCATTCCCCTTCAACCCACATACTCCCAACAACACCCACACCAATCGAAACATATCAAAACCAGCAGCAACAACCCGGAATCTAGCCGAGAATTCGAAAAAATCCGACAACCCGCAAATTTTCCGGTCGACTAGAAATCAGTTCTAAATTTGTAAATAAACACATACATATGTTCCACAGCCTACGATCTACACAATGGTGTCACCACAATCAAGAATCGATTAACGAAACTCGAACTCCGATTAAACTAAAATTTTCCGGCCACTTAAAGAAATTTCCGATTAGCCTCGTTTTAAACTCAAAATTCAAACAAAAATCATAACTATACTCCACATAACATACACAAGCTAATTACATCGTTACATATCAAGAACAATCAAAGTTAAAGATTCCCCCAAATTAAATCAAAAATTCGAAATAAATAATTAATTAAAAATCGTAAAAACTTAGAAATCATACCCACATGAATTTTGATGATGGATTTAGGTAGAGGATGATGAGGGATTCGATTTGGTTACAAGAACATCGAAATCGGATTCCGATAACGCTTTCAAAATTGAGTTTCATTCTCAAGAACACGAAGAACACGTTCTAGGGTTTTTTTCGGATTTTTTAACTGTAATTAAGCTTGATTATATGAAAAACAAAGTACGGTTTATCTTTTTATAATAAACGGAAAATAATACCCCAAACGACATTTTTGGATCGATATTGATCCGATGGATCGTTTTAAATACAATATAACAGAATATATGTTTTAAACCTTTAATAAAGCAGAATACACGTTTTTCGAGACGATAACCATCCATAAAGTACGGATAACTACAAGTATCGTTTAATACAAAATATACGAACCAAAATACCTCCATTACGAATATTTTCGAATACTTCCCATTTTAACGAATGAAATATTGGTACGAACGATATACCAATGTCCCGAATAATTTGGGAACGATCCAAATTTTCTTTTCGATAATTAAAATAGAATAAAATAGTATGACATCCTTTTCAAAATAGTTTCTAATTCCCCACACATTTCACATAGCACCACAATATCACATATTCAATCATTTAACGAATAACTTAGCACGTTTAAACAGATAAATCATTTAATAACTCTTAATATGAAATTAAAATTTCATTTCACATCACAGAATAACACGTAATTTTCCCGTATCTTACAGTCTTCCTAGTTCAAACCTAAGTCTTCCTAGTTCATTTTTATTCTAATTTAAATAATTATCTAAATAAATTATGTATTAAATTAATTCTTTACAGAATTAATTTAATAAATAATTTACTTAATAGTAATAATTATTTATAAGAGAATAAATAGAATTAGTTGACTTCTCAGTTAATTTCTGAATCACTAAAACTTAGATAAAGAATAAACATATTAGTACGTTGACGCTCAATGTACTGTCTGGTTCATGAGTGACTAACGACAATGTGTGTTCTTTATCTGTTTGACTTTAAGCAGTGATTCACTTCCTTTTCATTCAAGAACTCTGTAACCAGTATCTTTTGCTGTCACCAATTGAAATCTCTGTCACTTTAATAAATCCACTGAGCTTGAATACTTCACTGAGGCTTGATCAATAAATTGAACTTCTTTCAATGTAGAATCACTTCAAGTCTATAGATGATTTTAATCTTCATTCTTTGACACATATAATCTTCTGAGATTCCTGTGACATTTGATTTTTATTATTTACTTATTACATCTTAATTAAAGTTGAGTAGAATCCTCGGTGTTTACAAATAGGCCTATACATATGCCTTTCAGTACCTCTTTTGAATCCACTTTCCAATAAGAATTGAGCTAGGGTTTCATACCATGCTCTTAGAGCTTACTTTAGTCCATAAAGTGCTTTATCCAATATGTCGACATGATTTGGATATTTTGGATCAATGAAACCAGGAGGCTGTTCAACATAAACTTCTTCCTCCAGTTCACCATTTAAGAAATCACTTTTCACATCCATCTGTAAAACCTTAAATTTCTTGTGGGATGCATATGCCAGAAAGATCCTGATGGCTTCTAGTCTTGCAATAGGAGCAAAAGTTTCATCATAGTCAATCCTCTCTTGTTGAGAATACCCCTTTGCAACTAACCTTGATTTGTTCCTGATAATTACTCCATCTGAATCTGTCTTGTTTTTGAATACCCTCTCTGTACCAACAATTGACCTGTTCTTTGGTCTTGGCACCAGTTTCCAGACTTCATTTCTTTTAAATTCATTCAACTCTTCTTGCATTGCAGTAACCCAATCAGCATCCTTAAGTGCATCTTCGACTTTCTTAGGTTTCTCCTTGGATAGAAAGTTTTGATATAGACATTCATTTTGAGTTGCACTTCTTGTCTTAACACCTGCATCAGGATCCCCAATTATCAAATCAGGAGTATGACTTTTAGTCCATTTCCTTGCTGGTGGTAAATCATTCCTTGAAGTAGATGCTCCCCCTGGATTGGTGTTGTAATCAAAAGAGCTTGAATCAGTAGAAGCTTCCCCTGAATTATTGTTGTCTCCTCCTGATGGATTATCAGGATTGTCAATTCAATCAGTATCTAATGATTCTCATCCTGATGTTTGAGTAGTCTTAGAATTAGTAACAGTTTGTTGTTGCTCCCCCTCAACATTTGCACTGTCAGTAGCATAATCAGTAGCACCATCAGTATTTGGTGCATCATCAGGATTTGGTGTGTCACCAGGATATGGTGACCCATCAGTATCTGATGGAGTGTCAGTATTTGATTCTTGTTCATCAGGATTCTTGGTAGCTTCATTTGCAAAGATCAAACTATCATGTGAGTCTTCATCAAATCCAGTTATCTTCTTATCATCAAAAGATACATGTATTGACTCCATGACAGTCCTTTGTATGATTCCTCTGTTGATCAAACTAGCAGAGAATTGTTGTATGATTCCTTTGTATTTGCAGAACTCTTCCATTACTGAATTCTTGAATTCAGTACCATTATCACTTCTCAGAATCTTGACTTTATAATTTGTGTTTGTCTCAATCATTCTTACATGGTCCAACAGTATTTCTGGAGTCTCATCTTTTCTGTGAAGAAAATACACCCAGGTGAATCTAGAAAATTCATCAACAATTACAAGACTGCACCTTTTCTTACTGATGGACATTATGTTGACTGGTCCAAATAAGTCAAGATGTAACATGTGATATGGTTCTTCAATAGAGGATTTAGATTTACTCCTGAATGATGTCCTTCTCTGTTTAGCCTTTTGACAAGCATCACAGAGTCCATCAGGAGTAGACAAAGATTTCGGCAATCCTCTAACCAAATCTTTCTTAACCAACTCATTGATACTGCTGAAGTTGAGATGAGAAAGCTTCTTGTGCCAATTCCAACCTTCATCTACTGATGCTTTAATGATGAGGCAAGTAGAGGAGCCATCAGTATTTGATTGAATGTTAGCTTCATATATGTTACCATGCCTGTAGCCAGTAAGTGCAATCTTTCCTGATGATTTGCTGACTACTTCACAATGAGTGGAATAGAAGTTGACATGATAACCTCTGTATGTGATTTGACTAATGCTCAGCAGGTTGTGTTTTAGTCCTTTCACCAGAGCTACTTGTTCAATGATGAAATTGCCAATGATTATATTGCCATATCCCAAGGTTTGTCCAATGTTGCCATCTCCATAGGACACTGTTGGGCCAGCTTTCTCCTCATATTCTGATAGTAGGGCTTTGTTTCCAGTCATGTGAACAGAACATCCACTATCCATGACTAACACATTTTTCTTTTTACCCTGCAATCAGACAAAGACACACTAGTCAGAATATTTAAGAACCCACACTTGTTGGGTTCTTTTTCCATGCATTTTATTAGATTTAACAGCAGAAGACTTTTTGACTTTAGCAATCCTGTCAGGATTGTGTCCATCAGGATTTGCTTTGTCAGAATCAGAATTGTGAAATGCATGCTTTACTTTGACATTCTTAAGTTTACCAGAATTTGCACTTTTATTAAACTTACGTAAAGGATCATAAAAGTTGTAGTACAAATTATGGTATTCTTCACAAGTATAAATAGAATTCCATTTACTACCACAATGAAAACAAGAATTATGTGGTTTATATAATACTGATCTATTCCTAACATCAGACCTAGGAATTTCAGTCATCTTCTTTTTACTCTTCCTGCAATCAATAGCAAGATGATTAGAGTTACCACGGGTAAAACAACATTTTCTTGGTGCATTTGGGATAAACTTATAATTATTCTCTTTATTAATCTCAACTTTACCATTCCTGTTTCTCTTGACAATAGGTGTCCTTTTTCTATTTGTCACATCACAAATTTTATCCTTAAGTTGTTTCTGAGACAATAGACCTACATTTTTATTTCCATTTTTCCTGACAGGTTTAGACTTAGAATCTGTGACTGGTTGAGAAGAAGTAGATCCCTTTTCAAAAGTTGAATTGGGATCTTTACCAAATACAAAATCAACAGGTTTAATCTTAGATTTGCTTTTGTCTATAACATGTCTGTAGGTCTTTGGATTAACTATCTCATCAATAACAACTTTCTTTTTCAATTTCTTATCTTCTTCTGACTTGTACCCTAGACACTCTTTCCAATTCTTAGAAGTATTGATTTCATGAAATTTCCTTCCTGAGTCTGTCCAGGTTCTGATTTTTTCATTAGCATATTCAAGTTCTTTCTCAAGAGCAGTACATTTAAATTGCATTTCAAGTTTCATGTGCTTAGCATTATCACATTCTTTTTGTACCTCTTGCATAAAAGAAAATTCAGCTTCTAGATGCTCATTTCTTTTCCTAAGTTCAGACATCTCAGATAAGATCCTAGTATTTTTAGCAGATTGACTTATAAAGCTAATATGCAATGACTTTAAAAAAGATCTTAATTCAGAGACATCATTTGTATCAAAATCAAAAATAGTACTTGATACCTTTTCATCAGGAACAACAGTCTCCTCAGTATTGGCCATCAGGGCATAGTTGACTACCTTAGTGTGAGATTCTGAGGAAGAGTCCATCCAATCCTTGCTTGATATGATGAGTGCCTTAGCCTTCTTGCACTTAGTTGCAAAGTGCCCCATTCCATTACACTTGTAGCACCTAATCTTTGACTTTTCAAATTTGATACTCTTGTTGTCCTTCTTGTTGTATCTGTCTTTGTCAGGAATGAAGGTCTTTTTCTGAAAGTTGCCTTATCTTCTAGCCTTTCTGAACTTCATCTTCTTGAAGCCCTTGACTATCATAGCAACCATCTCCTGCATTTCAGAGTCAATAGAATCATCATCAGTATTGGCATCAGGATTGCCATCAGTATCTGATGATGAGTCATCCGGATCTGACTCCACCACTCTTGTCCTTCTTCTAGAGACCTCCACAACTTTTCCTTTTGATTTTGTTTCAGCATTCAAGGCTACAGACTTTGCCTTGCTGCTTCTTTTGTTCTTTCTTTGTTGAACCTCAAGATCATAGGTTCTTAGCATTCCATAAACCTCATCAAGAGACACAATGTTTAGATCATACTGGTGCCTAATGATTGAGGTTTGAGTATCCCATTCTTCAGGTAAAGCTCTTAAAAACTTGGTGTTTGAGTCCTCAGTAACATACTCTTTGCCAACTAGAGATAGATTATTCAGCAATGTCAGGAATCTATCATACATGTCAGTAAGGCTCTCATCAGGTCTTGCATCGAACTGTTCATACTCTTGAATCAGTAGAGCCCTTCTGTTCTTCTTGACAGATGCAGATCCTTGGCATTGAGTTTCCAAGGTGTCCCAAATTTCCTTTGCAGAAATTTCCTTACCTTTGCATCAAGACTATTATGCAAAATATTCTTTACCTTTGCATCCCTGAGAACATGAGCCTTTTCTTCTGGTGTCCACTTACTTTTCACCTTGATCACATAGTGTTCAAGAACAGTGTTTGTTTGACCAACAATTCTCTTAGGGATATATGGTCCATCATTGATCCTGTCCAGATAATCAGGATTTGTGGCTTCCAGATACATCAACATCTTTACCCTCAATGTAGGGTATTCAGTTTTCTTCAGGATGGCAATTTTCATGCTCTCATATTTGGTTGTTGACATTTTAGATCGTTTCTGATTTAAATTAAATCAGTTTGCTCTGATACCAATTGTTACCCAGTAATTAACAATTGTAGAAGGGGGTTGAATACAATTGTGTAAGATTTTCGACTTAACAGTAATATAAAACACAAATATGAAATAATAACAACTTTATTAATTCTGGTATAAAACTATTACAAAACTCTGTCAAGAAATTCTGATGTTCTTGAAAACTGCTAGGTTACAATGATACTCGTGTAAGCGATTGCAATATGCAAAACCTAAACTATGTTTATATAGCACACACAGATACTCTATCAAATACAAGATAAGTTAAAATCAATTACAAACTATATCTTATTTGACAGCTACGTTCCTACAAACTAGAAACCGACAAATCAATCTTTCTTATTTTTCTGGACTCAATAGTTATCTTGAAGTAATACTGATTAGCTTCCAGTCCTGACGATAGTCCTGATCTCAGTCCTGATATTAATCCTGATACTGACGATGTGAAATCCTGATGACATCAGTATCACAATCCTGACCAGGAGTTCAGATACTGATGATCATTGAATCCTGATCTAACAAACAGAAGACATGGTAAACTCAAGAAATCAAAATATGGTATGTATTCTTAAATTCCGTAAACATGTCACGTAAAGAAGTTCATTAATATGTTCAGGCCGTAGTGACAAATAAAGAATCAAGACTTTCAAGACTACAAAAGTATTTGTATGATACAGAGTTAGTACCAAAGGATTTCAGTGATTTTATAATGAAGCAACCAAGACGGCAAAGGACTTTGTTAGATATAATTGCTGACGTTTGTTTATCAGTGTTTAAGCAACAGGTACTGACCAGAGTTTATCAGAAGCCAGTCAGAGTTTAATTAAACTCTGACAGGATGAAGAGTTTAAAGGAAGCCGGTCAGAGTTTATTTAAAGTCTGACAAGGTGATAGTTGAATTAGCTGTCGGTGCTGAATTGAAGATTCTAGAAGCAATATATTCTGAAGATGGAAAGAAGCAGAATATATTGATACAGCTAAGGAAACGGAATAGAAGATAAGAAGCAATCCTTAATTGATATCAATTGTATAGCTAATTTGTAGGAATATCAATTAGATAAGGATTGTGTAACTGTGTACTATAAAAACACAGATAGGTTATCCCTAGAAGGGACGCGATTATTGAATATATTATTCTTGTAACCTAGAAGCTCTTTGTGATTCGTTAACATCATAAAGAGAGAAGCTGTTAATATAAATTCAGTTTATTGATTTACAAACCTGTGTTATTAATTGTTATTCTCATACATACTTGATTATATATTGTGTATTCGGCCTAACAATTGGTATCAGAGCCAAGGCTGTTTAATATATACAGTTTTACGATTCAAACACAGTATTAATCATGTCTGAAGAAAATCAAACTGCTCCTAAGGCTGAACAGGTTAAGCCCAATTCTGTGAGTCGATATGAAACAATCAGGGTTCCAATTCTCAGGCCTGTAGAGTATCCAATTTGGAAGGTGAAGATGACCATGTTTCTGGAGGCTACAGATCCAGAATATCTTGACAGAATATATGATGGTCCTCATATGCCAACAAAATTATCCCCTGTTGTTGATGGTCAAGAACAGAAGACTGTTCCAAAGGAAAAGAAAGATATGACTCCTGAGGACATCTCATCGATTGCAAAGGATGCAAAGGTTAGACATCTTCTCCACAGTGCTTTAGATAATGTTATGTCTAACAGAGTAATTGGCTGCAAGACTACCAAAGAGATATGGGATGCTCTAGAAGTCAGATGCCAAGGAACAGGTGCTATCAAGAAGAATAGGAGGACCATACTAACTCAGGAATATGAGCACTTTGATTCAAGACCTAATGAAACCTTGACTGAGACTCATGACAGATTTTGCAAATTATTGAATGATCTGTCTCTGGTTGATAAAGAATATGAGCTTGAAGAGTCAAATCTCAAGTTTCTGTTATCTCTACCTGAAAAGTGGGATTTAAAGACAACCACAATAAGAGATAATTATGAACTTACTGATACAGAACTTGATGAAATCTATGGGTTGTTGAAAACTCATGAACTGGAGATAGAACAAAGGAATAGAAGAATGAGTAAAAAGACAAAATCTGTTGCTCTCAAAGTCGAGGAGAAGCCCATTAAGAAGGAATCATCAAGGAAGAAAGCCAAGGGAAAGGCTTTAGTCATTAAATCTGAGAGTGAGTCATCAAACTCTGATGATGATTCAAACTCTGATGAAGCTTCTGATTCTGAGGATGATGAAGAACAGATGATGCAAATGGCTGCATTGATGGTAAAGACCTTTAAGAAGATGGGATTCAAGAACTTCAAGAAGGGAAAGAGATTCTCAAGGAAAGATTCAAATTCTGAAAGGAGAAGTTTCAGAAAATCTGATGGAAGGGAGACCAAGTCTGGCAAGAAGGATAAATCTGAAATCCAGTGCTACAAGTGTAAGGAGATGGGTCATTATGCCCCAGAGTGCAAGAAAGGCAAAACTGAGAAAGCACTTATCTCTAAAGGCAAAGACTGGGCAGATACTTCAGACTCTAATGATGGAGAAAACTATGCTCTTATGGCAACTGTCAGAGATGAGACTGAATCATCGGAAAATAAGGTACCCCTAACTACTTATGCTTATGATACTGATAATATCTCTGAGTTAAGAGTATATCTGAAAAGTGTTCATGTTAGCTATAGGGATAAGACCTTAGAGAATGAGAGAATTAAAGCTGAGAATCTTAGTCTTAAAGATAGAAACAAGTTTCTTGAAGAAGAACTTGAAAATATGAAGCAGATTCAAAAAGAAAGAGATGATGCTGTTTATGTAGAACAGGAGTTGCTGAAAAGATATAGGCAACTAGAATCTGATTTAGAAAAAGAAAGAAAAATAATCAAAACTTGGACAGATTCTGGAAGAGACACTCATCAAGTGTTTCAGACTGATTCTGTAGGTTTAGGTTATTGTGAAAATGATGAACTTAGGTTTAAAGACAAGGTTAAGGTAAAACCACAACTTAAACCTGTGAAATTTGTTCCAGAAGCCAATAAGTTAAAATCTGTTGTAATAAGGGAAGCTGATATGGAATCAGATGAAGCTTGTGAAAAACAGGAAAATATTATAACAGAAAAACTTATGGAGTTAGAAGCTGTTAGAAAACCAGTAAAAACTTGTGAAAAACAGGTTAATGTTGGCTTGATGACAGGAAAACAGTTCAATCATAAGTTGAAAGAGGTAAAGTCTGCCATGAAACCTAAAGGGTCCAAGAAAAATAGGAATGGAAAAGTAGGCATAAATAACAGAAATAATCATTTGCCTAATGCTGGTGCTTCAAGGAAAACATGTTACAATTGTGGTAGTTCTAATCATCTTGCTAGATTTTGCACTAAGAACAAACATATTAATTCTTTATCCTCTACATCAGGAGTAAAGAATAATTATGTAAGAGTTAAACCATAAACTTTATGCAAACACTGTGGGAGCACTTGGCATTCCATTTATACTTGCAAGAGTTATCATGCTATTTATCACAACTATTATGAGCTAAAACCCAATTTGAAATGGGTTAGAGCAAACTCTGCTAGTGTAAAATCTGACAATGTTAGTTTAAACTCTGATAATACAGATTCCGCTGCAAAAGCTAACACTGTTAAGAAAGACAAAGGATCCAAGCAAGTCTGGATCCTTAAAACTAACACTTAGTGTTTGTTTGTGATTACAGGGTATAATAGAGAGCACACTTATCTTGGACAGTGGATGCTCAGGACATATGACTGGAAATAAAGCCCTGTTATCAGACTTTAAGGAGAAGGCTGGCCCAAAGGTTTCCTATGGAGATGGCAACATAGGACACACTTTGGGATATGGCAATATCAATCTTGGAAGTGTCATCATCACAAATGTAGCTCTAGTCTCAGGACTCAAGCATAATCTGCTATCTGTGAGTCAAATCTGTGACAGAGGAAACCATGTAGATTTTCATAGTGAATACTGTGAAGTTATCAGTAAATCTACTGGAAAAGTTGTTCTAGTTGGACACAGGCGCAACAACATTTATGAAGCAAGTTTGGTAACAAACTCTGATGGAAAAACAGTGTGTCTGACAGCCAGAATGTCAAATGAAGAGAGTTGGAACTGGCACAAGAAGCTCTCTCATCTCAATTTGAACAAAATCAATGAGCTAATAAGAAAGGATCTTGTAAGGGGACTTCCAAAATCTATACTCAGTCTAGATGGCTTGTGTGATTCTTGTCAAAAAGCCAAGCAAAGGAAGTCATCTTTCAAGAGCAAATCTGAATCATCAATAGTGGAATCTTATCATCTTCTACATGTTGATCTCTTTGGTCCAGTGAATGTGATGTCCATGGGCAGAAAGAAATATGCTCTAGTAATTGTTGATGAATATACTAGATATACATGGGTGTATTTCTTGTCAAAGAAGGATGAAACTGCTCAAACTCTGATGGATCATGTAAATCTACTGGACAAAGGATCACAGCACAAAGTCAAAATTATAAGGAGTGATAATGGAACTGAATTCAGAAACTCAATCATAGAAGCTTTCTGCAAGGAAAGAGGAGTGAAACAAGAATTTTCTGCACCTGGAACTCCACAGCAAAATGGTGTAGTTGAAAGGAAGAACAGAACTTTAATTGAAGCAGCCAGAACTATGCTCGATGAAGCAAAGTTACCAACATACTTCTGGGCAGAAGCTGTTCAAACTGCTTGTTTTACTCAAAATGCAACATTGATCAACAAGCATGGGAAAACACCATATGAGATGGTGAAAAATAAGAAGCCAAATTTGAAATATTTTCATATATTTGGATGCAAATGCTTTGTGTTGAAGACTCATCCTGAACAGTTGACAAAGTTTGAGTTAAAAGCTGATGAAGGAATCTTTGTTGGCTATCCATTGTCAACAAAAGCATTCAGAGTTTATAATCTAAGAACTAAGGTGATCATGGAATCTATACATGTGTCATTTGACGACAAGAAAATAATTGGACTTGAAGACAAGGATGGATATGATCAACTGCGTTTTGAAAATGAAGATCTATTCTCTGATGATATAAACTCTGATGAAGCAGGGTTGACAAACTCTGACGAAGCATACTCTGAACCTCTACTGGTAAATACTGGAGAAACTGGAAATTCTCAAATTGAACAAAATAGAGAACCAGTTGAGGGGGAGCGTGAAGAAGCTCAACAAGACACAGCAAATGAGTCAGTTGAGGAAACTGATTCAAACTCTGACAGTTCAAACTCTGAGCCATCCAATTCAGGGGGAGCCTCAGATGCTGCAGAAAGTCAACATATGAATCAGGAGAGCATGGATCAAGGGGGAGGATCAAATAATGATGCAAGAAACCACTTACCAACAGCAAGAAAGTGGACACAGGCACATACACCTGATCTCATAATTGGAGATCCTGATGCTAGTGTGAGAACTAGAAGTGCAACAAATAATGAGTGTCTGTATCATGCTTTCTTGTCTCAAACAGAACCAAAGAAAGTGGAGGAAGCTCTTCAAGATGCTAATTGGATTACAGCAATGCAAGAAGAGTTAAATGAATTTGAAAGAAATGAAGTCTGGACACTTGTACCTAGACCAAAGAATAGATCAATTGTAGGTACAAAGTGGGTTTTCAGAAACAAGACTGACAGTGAAGGTGTGATTACAAGAAACAAGGCTAGACTTGTGGCAAAAGGTTTTTCACAACAGGAAGGAATTGACTATGATGAAACCTTTGCTCCAGTTGCAAGATTGGAGGCCATAAGAATTTTTCTGGCCTATGCTGCACACAAGAAGTTTAAAGTCTTTCAGATGGATGTAAAGAGTGCTTTTCTTAATGGGAAGCTTGAAGAAGAAGTGTTTGTTGAACAACCACCATGATTTGTAGATTCCAAACATCCAGATTATGTCTACAGGCTTGACAAGGCATTATATGGACTAAAGCAAGCACCAAGAGGATGGTATGAAACTCTTGCTCAATTTCTTTTAGAAAGTGGGTTCACAAGAGGTACAATTGATAAAACCTTGTTTTATTTCAATTCTGGTGATGATTTGCTTTTAGTTCAAATTTATGTAGATGATATTATTTTTGGATCTACTAATGACAAACTCTGTAAGAAGTTTGCAAAGCTTATGCAATCCAGGTACCAAATGAGCATGATGGGAGAGCTTAGTTATTTTCTAGGCTTACAGGTCAAGCAAACAGATGATGGGATTTTTATCAATCAAGCAAAGTATACCAAAAATCTTCTAAAGAAATTTGGTATGCTTGATAGTTCATCTGCTACAACTCCCATGGCTACAGCAACGAAGCTTGACAAAGACACAGGAGCCTCAGTAGATATGACTAACTACAGAGGAATGATAGGGTCTCTACTGTATCTTACTGCAAGTAGACCTGATATCATGTATGCAACATGTCTTTGTGCAAGATTTCAAGCAGATCCCAGAGAGCCTCATCTAACAGCTGTAAAAAGGATCTTCAAATATCTCAAAGGAACCATAACCCTGGGTTTGTGGTATCCTAGAGAATCAGAGTTTAAGTTAATTGGTTACTCTGATGCAGATTTTGCAGGCTGTAAGATAGACAGAAAAAGTACAAGTGGAAGCTGTCAATTTTTAGGTGACAGATTGGTTTCTTGGTACAGTAAGAAACAGAAATCAATTTCTACATCCACTGCAGAAGCAGAGTATATAGCAGCTGGTAGCTGTTGTGCACAGATTTTATGGATGAAGAATCAATTGCTGGATTATGGGTTAAGGTACTCTAGAATACCTATTTTCTGTGATAACCAAAGTGCTATTGCTATGACAGGTAATCCAGTACAGCATTCCATGACCAAGCACATCAGCATAAGGTATCATTTCATCAGAGAACATGTGGAAGAAGGAAACATTGAGCTTCATTTTGTATCTACAGACCAACAACTTGCAGATATCTTCACCAAACCTTTGAGTGAAGCTACTTTTACAAGATTGGTAAATGAACTTGGAATGATCTCTGGTTCTGACTAGAGATACGGGTTAGACTCACTTTTTATGTTCATGATTTCTTACATGTGCTACTGTTATGTGAACCAGCATGTTAATCTCTGATGTTAAACTCTGTTGGTCATACTCTGATAGTTACAGTTTAATGTCATACTCTGATTGTAATTTTGTCTGAAACATTTGGACCAATGAAGAAATTTGTATGAAGCATAATTCTCAGTAAGTAACTGTGAATCCTTAAGAGTTTTATAGATTCTGATCTCGATTATGTGCAGTAAGTTAACACAGCATGATACTGTCTCTGTATTTATACCATCTCTTAGTTTATTGATCCTATACACTGAGTCTGTATTAGCTGTTTGCATTTTCTCTCATAAGTTAATTATATTTACTGATGAAAAGTCTAAACTCTGATTCTTAATTAAAAAGAATTCACCCTCAAATCAAAAGATGCCAAAAAGAGCACAAATTCCTTTGAGATCATGTTGTGCCTAGGAAGATCCAGGAACTTATTGTATGAAATAAGGGCTAAAATCGTTGATTTTTGGTGACTAGTGCCAACCACTGATTACTGGAAAAATAAAAAAATAAAAAATAAAAAATAAAAAAAAAATAAAGAAAGGGGGTGAAAAATTAAAAGATATATCCAAATGAAAGGATATCAGAAAACAGAGTTTAGATATAAAATCAGATTTTATGTTATACGTGAGAGTTTAGGCAACCAGTTTTTACTACTTTCGTTTGTGGATTTTATGCACTTTGAGATGATCTAAATATTGATTACAGTAAACTCTGCTATTGCACACACATATTTTCACACCTGTACAGATTGAGAGAAGAGTTTATTGACAAAGAAGGACAAATGGTAAACACTGATGTATTGTGTGACATATGCCAAGGTAACATTGTTTTAATCTTTAATGATTAAAATAATTTCTCTGTTTCAGGCATATTATAATTTTGAGATTAGACATTTGTTTTTCAAAAATGTATGATTTGTAACGGATCAATTTTGCATTAAACAGAGAAAAGAAAGAGTATGTTTGATAAGTTCTGATGGTGATTAGTAGTGCTGATGAGTATGTTAGTTTACTATTTAAAGTGATATCATTTCTTTCACTTTACGATTATTTGCAATTCTGATATGTAAAACAAAAAAAAAATGGATCTTTATCATTAATCGATTCAAACTTTGTTTACATTCAGACAAGTTCATACTCTTGTCTAGCTACCTGTTCGATTAACAGGTTATTATAGCATCTGGGATTTTCAAGGCTTGATAACCCCCTGATGTTGAATCATCATCATCATCCTCTCGCATTCTCTTTCTGGTTTGCAGCTTGCAGGATTCCAAGAAGACATTCTTTTTCGAACCCTTCAAGTAGCTCTGATAGAAGAGCATCATACAGATCTCCACAGCCTCATCATCTGCAAGGATGGGCACATCATATGGTCCAGGACGGATGATGTGCACATAGGGGTTGGAGATAGGTCCTTCGGCTATCTCATCATCAGCGATGAGACCTTCATCATTCAGGAATGACAAAACAAGAAACTCATCAATGATGTAGTTTGCTTGTTGACGCCAGTTCAAATCCAAGAATGATTCTACATCCATGAATTCAAAGGTTCCTGCCATTTGATGTATGGTAATTTTTTTTTGATATGTGTATTGCCTGTTGTTAGAATGCTCCAGCTTTTATAGCACCCAACAGGGCAACTGAAGGGTTTTGCGTGATTCGAAGCTTGGGAACATGAAAGTGCGGAGTTCCAAGACAGTCATTATTATTCTGACTATTGAGCTCCTTCGTACTTTATTATTATGTTTCTGAGATATTCAAATCGATAATTTTATTATTATTGATGTTTTTTTAATAAGCGGATATGTGATGCAAGGTGTCTTCTCGTTTGCACGTCTGTATTGGAAGTTGTTTAATACAGCTGTCAGCGTCTGTACGTTTCCCATGTGTCCCACTCACATGATTATAGGAGTAAGACAGTTGTGTATTAATGATTAAAAACTCTTCAGTTTTTCATCTTTAATTTTCTTTTAAATATGATACACACATCTTCAGTTAAACTTTTCACATCTTACTCATTTACATCTATTATCACACACACATATTCACAAACACCTTTCTACACATAAACTCTGTTATTTCTTCAAAATCTTCTAATGGCAACCACAGCTTTCGTTTCGTCTGGGTTAGAGTTCGTTCCAAACAATTATACCGCACCACTAAACACTGCAAACGCACCAGAAGCATTTCATATGATTCAAAGGTTTCTTGCTCAGTCAGCGATTGGGCGTGCTTTAGTTGAACCAGCCACACTTTCTGGTTTACAAATCAAGGCGTTCTGGGAGACAGGGGTTTATGATGATGGTGGTGAAACTGGGAGCCCATCCATAATCTTTGAGTTTGACGAAACAGAGTATGTTATTACTGCTGGTACTATTCGAGATGCAATGGGGTTTCCTGAATATTCTTCCTACACTATTGGAATGGGTGATGAGGATTTAATCCGAATGATGCGAGAGATTGGCTACTCTGGGCCATTGACAAAGATTGGGCAACTAAAAAGGCCGTTCCTGCGCAAAGAATGGAGTTTCTTCTTCGATTGCATTACCAGGACATTTGGCAAGAAATGCACAAATTGGGATGCTATTCCCACAGACAGTCTGCAAATCGGGTATTCTTTATTATATGATAATCATTTTGATTTTGCACGACTTGTGTTGACTAATTTAGGGGAGAAGATGACCGAGAATAGAGGAGTTGTTTATTTTTCTCGATTCTGTCAGCTTTTGGTTTCTTATTGTGTTGAAGGAGAAAATGTATTTGAAGCAGATGTTTCTTGTTTAAACCTGCAAGGAAACCATCTACTGAAGCTGGGGCATCAACACCTGAAGAGCTGCCTCAGAAGACAAGGATAAAGAAAAGAAGAGCCAATAGGGCAAAGTCTGTTGTTGAAACCTCAGAGACTGAAACTGATGAAGAAACTCTTCATCAGAGAAAAAGAAGACTAGTGGCTGCACATCTTTTTGGTGCTGTAAATATAACCATGGACAGAGTCTCTAAGGACACTGAAGCTCCTGCATCAGAGAATGAGGAGATTGTGACTGAAGCTGTTCCTCAAGATACTCCTGAAATTGTTGTTGAGGAGGATATTTTAAATGCTGATGAGGACAGAGTGTTTGTAAACACTGAAACTCCTGAAGTTTTTGTTCAGGAGGATGCTGCAAATGCTGAAGCTGTCAATCTAGACAGATTAAATACTGATGCTACTATGGACTTCGATGATGTAGTTGAGGAAGATGCTGAAGCACACACCTCTATCCATTCTGATCATTATACAGAGGGTGTGGAAGCTGATCAAGTCACTGATCAGGTAGAAGAATCTCTAGCCACTCATACTGAAGTTATTTCTTGTGATCTTGACAAAGGTGAGGAGGTTAATCAGATTCAAAAAGAAGCAGAGGTTTTTGCTAAGGTAAACTCTGATATTCCTGAAGCTGTCGCAGAAGAGAAAATTGATGAAGCTGCACAGTTTACTGCTGAAAATATTCTTCCTGAAAATGCAGCAGACACTAATGAAGAAGCTGGAAATGATGCTGAGGGTTCTCATTCACATCCTAGCATTCAAGTTTCATTGGCTGATGATGTCAATAGTGATGAAAGAATGGAAGTTAATAGACAGACCAATGAGCATTTCCAGAATATGTACTACAAAAATTGGGCTGATGCAGATTGTGTTTTCTCAGCACAAAGGGCTGCAGATTTGCTATCTGATTCTGTCAAAAAGATATCCAATACTGATGTCCTTACAAGTTTACAGGCAACTGTTGTTCAAGTCAAATCTCTTAATAATAGATTTGATGAGAATCAACAGATGTTTACAAATCTAAGGAATGAATTTTCTCTCAGGGATACAACTTTGAAGCTTGACAGATCATTTTATTCTACACAATTCAAGCAGCAAGCCAAGGATTCTGAGGAAATCAAGAAAAGGCTTGGAAAAGTTGAGGAGAATCAGGCTGAAATATCTACTCAATTGAATTCTATTTCTAATGCTCTAGAATTGCTGACATCAGTATTACTTTCTGATGATGTCAAAAAGGGGGAGAATGTACCTAAAGACAAATGCAAAGACATTCAAGCTCTGAGACAGAGGGATGATTCTACTGATGGAGGAAGCAAAGGAAATAAAGGAAAGGTCATTGCTCAAAGGCAAAGCAGGACTAGAGTAAACTCTGGTAGACAAATAAACTCTGAAAAGATAAACTCTGGTGGTCAATCTACTTCAAATCTCAAGAGTTTAGTTGTTTCAACTAATCCATCTACTGATGAAGAGATTGCTGCTAAGATATTCATGAAAGAGAATGGAAAGAATGTAACTATTGAAGATATCCAGGCTGAAGAGCAAATGCTTGCTGAGGAACACAAGAAAAATCTTGAAGCTGGAATCTACAAGAGAAAGGAAATCAAGGCTCCTAGAAAGAAAGAAGTTGGTATTTCTATCAAAGAGAATATTCAACAGAGTATACAAAATACAAGGAGACCTGTGATTAGAAACTCTGATAAGGGTAAAGGCATAATGATTGAAGAGCCTAACCTAAAGAAGAAAGATATTTCAATCTCTGACATTGCTCAAGTTGAAACAAGATTAGCTAAATCAATCTCTGACACTGCTCAAGTTGATGTTTCTATTGAAGACATGACAACCTCTGACGTTGCTCAAGTTGTACAGAAATCTACACTACTTCCAGGATTCAGCAAATCGAAAATTCTTGAAGACTTAAAGCTTGAAGCTGTGAATTTCTCAGAAACCAGAACAGTATTGGGAAAAGAAGCCTTTGACAAATCTGGACTAGGTTCACACAGAGAGAGAAGAACTAATAACAGATCTCAAGACAAGTTTTCATTGGCAGAATTTGGAGTTGGAATTACTCAAGAAGGCCTTGACAAACTGGAATCTGTACAGATGATTTTTCACAAAGGAATCAAAAAGGAATTCTTGTTATATTTTATGGCTGATGGTAGAGTGTATAGATTTGGTGAATTTGATATCCAGTTAAAACTTTGGGAAGAGCTAGAGTATGTTCTATATCTACTTGAAGTAAAGAATAGAAGTACTTATGATGTTGCTCGAGTTTTGAAGGAAAGGATGATGAAATCCAAAGTTTTGAGTGGAGCTGGAGTATCAAGTGCATACATTCCTAAATACAGAGATGCACATGGAAAGTTGGTAGAAATGAAAAGGAATAGTGCTAGGTTCAGAACTGCACTAAATAAAAAGGTTCTTGAGTTCAATCTAGAGTCTGATAAACCTTTTTATATCAGACTTGGCAATGAAATGAACAAAAACAGCATATATTCTTTGAGGGCTGCCATTTATCAAATTGGTGAAGATGAACCAGAAATGAAGGAGCTGAAGAAGATTATGATTGCTGAATTGAATAGAGCTGAGAAGAAACTACTGTTAGACTATATCAGGACTGTGCCTGATATTCAAGAAATCAAGTAAAGTCTGACTGTAAGTTTTTAATATATTTTCTATTCTAAGTCAAATTTAAACTCTGTTTTAAATTAAACTCTGTTATATGTTAAACACTGCATTTGTTAAATGTTTTTGACATCATCAATTATATGTTTAACTTGTACATTTTATTATGAACAAGTTGGGGGAGATTGTTAGATATAATTGCTGACGTTTGTTTATCAGTGTTTAAGCAACAGGTACTGACCAGAGTTTATCAGAAGCCAGTCAGAGTTTAATTAAACTCTGACAGGATGAAGAGTTTAAAGGAAGCCGGTCAGAGTTTATTTAAAGTCTGACAAGGTGATAGTTGAATTAGCTGTCGGTGCTGAATTGAAGATTCTAGAAGCAATATATTCTGAAGATGGAAAGAAGCAGAATATATTGATACAGCTAAGGAAACGGAATAGAAGATAAGAAGCAATCCTTAATTGATATCAATTGTATAGCTAATTTGTAGGAATATCAATTAGATAAGGATTGTGTAACTGTGTACTATAAAAACATAGATAGGTTATCCCTAGAAGGGACGCGATTATTGAATATATTATTCTTGTAACCTAGAAGCTCTTTGTGATTCGTTAACATCATAAAGAGAGAAGCTGTTAATATAAATTCAGTTTGTTGATTTACAAACCTGTGTTATTAATTGTTATTCTCATACATACTTGATTATATATTGTGTATTCGGCCTAACAGACTTGTCAATTGAATTATATTGAAGACATAGAGGTTTTGATCAATGTTAGTCATCTGTGAACCAGACCAGTTGCACTATGTGTCAGCACAATTGAAGAAGATCAACATGTTTTATCGTCTCAGAAGAAATTGATTTAAGTCAGACCTGATACATCTTGGAAGTTAAAAGAAATATTGATAAGGTATGTTCAGGTTAAATTAAAGTGCAATATCTTTACAGCAAAGAGAAAGAATCTTCAAGGATCAATCTGCAATTAAGGGAATTCGATAGTTTTCCTTTTTGAAAACTATCGAAAGAGAAAAGAAGATTTTGGTGAAAACCATCGAAAAGAGAAAAGAAGATAGTTTCCTAAAAAGAAACCATCGAAGTGGGCAGAAAGTTAAAGTTTGATAGTTTTATTTATAAAACTGTCGAACTAAACTAAGGAAAACAAGTTATTTCTTTCGATAGATTTTTATTTAAATCTATCGAATGAGACAAATATCTTGTCTTCGATAGATTTTCAAATGGAACATGTGACATGCATTCAAGACAGTCAGAAGGTTGGTGATGAAATGGACGGCTGATAATCTCTCAAGGCCTTCGATAGTTTTCTCAAAAGACTATAATTGTGTGAATGAAGACAGTGTCTTCTTCAGTTAGACAGTTGCAGAAAATTAATACGGAGAAAAATTTAAGAGCTTGAAATTTAGAGAAGTAATTGATAGTGCCTTAAATTCTATCAATTGTATTGATTATTGTAACTTGAACACATTGAAGCTAATCCTACAGATTAAATTTGTAGCACCTCTCGTGGTTTATATTTATAAAACGATATATTCCCCGACTCGTGTTTTGATTTGGAGAAACTAAATATACAATTTTAATATTAATGGAGAAACTAAATATACAATTTTAATATTTTTGTCATTAAAATCTTTACTAGTGAAGAAAGCTAAACATACAATTTTATTATTCTCCTAATCTTTTTATTTATCAATATACTTGCTAATCAATATCAATTCTTTACTATTATTTTATTATCTTTATCTTTATATAAACAATAATCCCAGAGCGTTCTCAAATCGTCTGAATCCTATTTATCTACTAGAGCACCTCTATTTCAAATAATAAAAATTAAAATTTCCTTTTTTTTAACTCATTATTCAAAAATAAAAATACTTATACAAGATAAGTTCTTCAAAGATTATAAATCTAATCAACAATGAAGATGTCAACTTTTTTGACTATATGTATAATCCTATAATTATAAACTTACTACATAAAGAAATTATAAAAATTTAGAAGATGTCAACTTTCTTTTATTAAGAATTCATACAAATATATAAACAAATTTATAGAGTTCAAAAGTTTTAGCTCTTAGTTTCGTCGAGCTCATGTTTATGTTTGCTTTTAGAATATTTATATTCTCATACCCGAACTTTTACTCACTTACTTTTGATGTTGATTGTTTTTCTTTTTAGGAAGATAAAGGAATCGAGGCCAAAGGTCTGTTAGACTACAAAGAAAAGGGATTTGAGGATAGTAGTTGTACTAGCTTTATACCCGTGCAATGCACGAAATACTTTATAAATAATTTATATAAAAATTTGTTTCAGTTTTATTTTTTAAAACATTTGATTGTTTTTCAAAAATGTGATTATTTAAATTTAATTTTAACTTTTAGAATATGTCAGTTTTTTGATGACCAAATCATACTTTAAAAGAATATTAAATTAATCTTTGCATTCGTGAGAAATCGAACATTCATCCTCTCACTTAATAATATTAATTTTGAAATGACTAATTTATCCCTAACGACAAAATCATGTTAATTCCCTTAGGCTAATTATATATAGGATATAATTATTAAAGAAAGAAAGTGAAAGCATATATCATGACGTTTTGCACATATCAATTCTGATTCACACAAATCCCCCCAGACTCTTGAAAGACATATGTATAGGTCTATTTGTAAACATCGAGGATACGACTCAACTTAAACAAGAATTTAATAAGTAAATAATACTTCAATTGTCACAGGAATCTCAGAAGGTTATATCAGTCAAAAGAATGAAGATTAAAGTCAATCTACAGACTTGAAGTAATTCTACATTGAAAGAAGTTTATTTATTTGATCAAGCCTCAGTGAAGTATTCAAGAGAGTGGATCCATTAAATTGACAGAGATTTCTACAGTGTGACAACAAGTGTACAGTTTATAGTGTTTTGATAAAGGGAAAAGAAAAAGGACCACCGCTTAAAGTCAAAAGATGAAGAACCATCATTGAAGTTAGTCACTCATGAACTAGACAGTACATTGAGTGTCAACACCATACATCGGAAGTTCTTCATTAATCCAAGTGGTTCAAGAATTGTTTCTGCTATCAAGGAAGAATATTAATTCTCTTTTAATTAATTAATTTATTCAATAAATTAATTCAACAAGAATTAATTTATTCCTTAAATTAATTATAAGATTAATTAAATTAGAATTAGTAAAATGTACCGGAATGACTAAGTAGAATGAACTACATTGACTATGAAAATGAACTGCAATGACTATCAAGGATAGTCATCCTGATAGTCATGCTAGGTTTATTTTCATAAAAATGAACTGGAATGACTATCAAGGATACAAATGTTTTGATAGTCATGCCAAACTTTTTTCATAGTAATGCCAAGTCTACAAGGATAGTCATGCTAGCTAAAAGGGATTGCGTACTTAATCAAGACAGAAGACAGAAGTTATTATCAAGATTAAGACAACGACAAAAAGTGTATTATTCATCATCTGCTTAACCAAAGAAACTGTCCGAGCTTTTCAAGATATCAAGCTAATTATTTCTAGCAGTTCATGTTATATTCAAGCCACTAGAAATCAATTACTTGTACTGCTTTGACTATCTAGCGGATCATTATCCCTAGAATTTATCTCGAACTACTTTTTAGTATTCAATTTTTTTATTACAAAAATAGATAAATTCATGTTGAATTTATTCTAGATTTATTTTAAATAGTTTGAGATTAAATCATTGTAATTTGTACTGTATTTGCAACAACTTTCAAGTTTAATATAAGTTATATTTAACTTAAATTTTGTTTCATTTAATTCCGCAATAATTTGTTCTTGGATTGTTAAATCATAAACCAAACAAATTCGATAAAACAGTACCGTATGTTTTCAACCCCCCCCCCCCCCCTACAAACTTATCAGGACTTAACAACTCTACTATAGACTACAAGGCGGAGATTTTACGCCATCTAATTAATTTTTTTTATATTATTTTGATTAAAGTTTTGGTATTTTTATGTGTTTTTTTCGGATTTGTACCGGTTCTCGATGTAGTACTTCTCATCGTTATTGAATGTAGGTTCTGGTCCAAAATTCCTCAAGAAGAAAATTTTAAAAATTCATCTTTAAGGCTATAAAGGTAAGTTTTTGTAACTATTGTTGTGACGCCCCCAAATCCCGGGGTCAGTGGAATGGGTCGTCACCTGAAATCTCGAATAAAACAACCTGCTATATATAAAACCAAAACAAATAGAACACATGTGACCCCGACTCTACCAAGAATCTTTTAAGTTATAGTTCTAGAAACAAGAATCCAAACTCTCACAAACTTTAATAAACTTAAGCTTTCTTATACAACAATATTCTTTACATAAAATCTATAACACTGATATAACTTCGATGTGAAGTATACCAGGCAAAACTAAATTTATACAATATAATATTTACTGGAATAAACTTATACAATACCCTCGTACTAGACCCAAATGCTCTGCATCAACTCATCTTCCCAACGTCATCTTGAATCATCTCGCTCCATAGCTATGCAATTAAATACTGGCAATTTATCTTTTCACTGGAGGGTTAAGAGATAAAACAAGCAAGAGTGAGCAAAAGAAGCTCAGCAAGTATATAGTACTGCACAAGATAAAATAATGATGCAACGATAGCAATATAAATAAAATGAAATCAGCTGGCCAAAGACAATGGCAATATATGAAAAGAATCAACTAAACTGATAACTGAACAATAATAATAAACTGGGTCAAACTTTAAGTTAGAATTGGATTTTTACTGTGACACAACGAGTTAAGGTGGATGATCAGTCACACCAAAATACCGGACCATACCCACGGTATGTCCCAATACTGAACTGGATCCAAGGCCACTTTGGCCACATAAAAACATTCATATTCTGACTGGCGTTTGCAGTCCTTAAATAATTTTTTTTTTTTTAAACTTCCAAGTCAAACTTAATACTGGGAGTTAGGTGTCGGAACAATCGACTACCTCATTAATTTAAATTAATACTTTCAACTGTAAGCTTAACTTTATCAACTGAATTAGGCTAAGACAAATGCATAAGAATGCAATTTCCAATCACAAGGAATCAAGGTAAAATTCGACAATACAAGGTGCTGCAAGGTATAAGTTAGGAAACGAAATAAAGTTCGTCAAATCACGAACAAAAGGTTATCTCAATCTCAGGGTAATAAAAGAATCTGGTTATGAAGCAATAATTAAATTAAGAATCGAAAACAGAAATCTTGATACTATACTCTGAACAAGAGAGTACGAGTTAGTAAACTTGCCTTTGGTCCTTAGCTAACATAAAGCTGAAGTACTATGATTCTCATCTTTTCTATCTTACGTCATCACAATTCTCTATTCTGATAACTCTTGGTTCCATCACATACACGGTTGCTACGAGTCTTCACTCTCGAGATCGTGCCCACCCAACTATTCACTAGTTAAATTCAAGATATACTTAGCCTTCGCACTATACTTTTACATAATTTAACTGTTTATAAACTTGAGCACATATATATATATATATATATATATATATATATATATTCTACAGAAAATTGGGCATGACCTATTCGTAAAATGGACATTGCCCTGCTTTCAAAATACCAAAAATACTAATTCAACCATTCACAACAATTCACAACTTATTTAATACTCAAATAGTCTGCCTCAACTTGCAGAAGACATATAAGAAAATAAACATACTAGAAAATAATTCTGCACTGACTTTCAGTTACTTTATCCAGAAATAGCAATCACATTCATATTTATCACGTAGCACATTCATCATCCAATTCACATAATTTCATATACTTCACATAACACATAGCACATGGATAAACTGACAACTCTTATAACTATACATTTTAATGGATGCACACTTAACACATAATCACATTTCATTTACATATGCGTTTAGACTAGCATCTCATTTACATATACCAATTCAAATAATATTCATTTAATAGCTCTGCCGGAAATTCGGCAGCGCTTCCTCTGTTTATATACTAATCCACCTGTTTTTAAAACTAATACCAACAATTCAGAATCAATTTACAACTAACAGAATTACATAACTTAACTTAATCAACTGAACTCACCATTATAAAATAACAAACTCAGTATATCATCTAAACACATTCACGACTTCACAACAATTTTCACCAACCATAAAACACATAATAAAACTGAAACTCTTTTTGGAAAATATTTGGTCTTTCTATTATAAAGATTTGAATATATATAAATCTATGAATTGAAAACAATCATTACACTCTAAATATAATTATCACTAAATTAAATAGAATTAATCAAAACCAAGTAAACAATAAAACAAATTTTGAAAATATTAATTGAATTCGATTTATAATCAATCAAGGTTAAATAATAATTAATTAATAGAATTCACCAAGTAACTACTCAGTTAATTGGTCAATTTGATCAATTACATTATTATTTAGAATTGATTAAGAATAATCAAATTCAACTACTCTTTTAACTCTAGAAATTTTAAAACAACTAAATAAATAAATACTTAGATTTTTCGAAATTTCGGCATGACCCGTTCGTAAACAGGACTAGCCAAAAATTTTGCATGTACTATGCTGTGTCCCCAATCATAGGACGGATCACATAGTACAACCCACAATAATAACCTGTATATATCACAAAATTTACACAACATAAATATCTCAACTAACAACTACAACAAATCCCAAAACTGGGAATCCACCAAGATACTGAAGTCACTAATACGGCTGTTACACAACTCAGCCAACTTTAAATACTTCAATCTACAATATACAACTAACAATTTCTCAAAATCAAGCTCGACATACTTTAACGACTTACTACGCAGAAATAACTATTATCAATCTGAATCTCTTCAAAAACACCTAAAATTTATAAATAATTTATATACTCTGCACCACACTACTAATTAATACACTCCAAGCACCTGCACAACCAATACAATCAATTAATCTCAATAATAATAACAAATCGAATCTATATTTTTAATTACTACCAAAAACGAATTATAATCACACATAACTAATAAGAACGACTTATACATATCACCATTTAATCCACATAGGCATTTAGCACGTATTATGGACTTACTCTTATACATTATAGCACATATATCACATTGGTTCACAAATAGTTTTTATCAAATGAATATAAGATCTATAAAATAATTTATATAAAAATCGGACAGCACCTCCTTTATAAAATGAACTAACCTGTCGGAATACAACCGACCCAAACAAGCAATCAAGCAATCCTTTGCTTCTACACAACTCACAGGCATAACAACTCGATTTTAACACCACTACTTTCAATAACAACGATTCATAACAATCTGATTAAATAATAAAACGAATTCTTATCCACGTATATATATATATACGAATTATTACTAATACTACAAAAAAAAACGAATTTTTAAAATTTACTAATACCCAAAAC
The DNA here is from genome assembly GCA_030848705.1 of Heracleum sosnowskyi. Taxonomy (NCBI): domain Eukaryota; kingdom Viridiplantae; phylum Streptophyta; class Magnoliopsida; order Apiales; family Apiaceae; genus Heracleum; species Heracleum sosnowskyi. Next base: position 60,608,683 of record CM061240.1, on the reverse strand, counting down.
TCACAAACTAATTCATATATGTTAGGCCGAATACACAATATATAATCAATATATGTATGAGAATAACAATCAAGAACTCTGTTTATGAACAATAAACTGAATTATATTAAATAACTTTTCTCTCAGTGATGTAAAATATCACAGAGAGCTGCTAGGTTACAAGAATAATGTATTCAGTATTCGCATTCCTTTTAGGGTTAACCTATCTGTGTTTATATAGTACACAGCTACATAATCAATCTCTAATTGATATTCCTATAAATTAGCTATACAATTTATATCAATTTAGGATTGCTTCTGTCTTCTATCCCGTTTCTTTAGCTATCTCAATATATCTTGCTTCTTTCCATCTTCAAGATATATTGCTTCTAGAATCTTCAATGTCAGCACCGACAGCTAAATAAACTCTCATCCCGTCAGACTTTATCAAACTCTGACTGGCTTCTAGCATAAACTCTGATGAGTACCTGTTGCTTAAACACTGGTAAATAATCATCAGCAATTATATCTAACAATCTCCCCCAACTTGTGCATAACAAAAATGTACAAGTTAAAAGATAATTGATGATGTCAAAACATACAACAAATGCAGTGTTTATAACATATCAGAGTTTAACTTTTTACTTAGAACAGAAAACTTTAAAAACTTACAGTCAGCCTTTACTTTATTTCTTCAATGTCAGGCACTGTTCTGAGATAATCAATGAGTAGTCTTCTTTCAGCCTTTTATAGCTCATCTACCATGATTTTCTTCAATTCCTTCAATTCTGGATCACTCTCTCCAGTCTGGTAGATAGCAACTCTCAGAGAATAGATTCTATTCCTCCTCATCTCATTTCCTAGCCTGATAAAATAAGACTTGTCTGACTCCAAGGTAAATTCCAACACTTTAATTCCAAGTGCTGTATTGAATTTAGCACTGTTCCTTTTCATCTCTACAAGCTTTCCATGAGCATCTCTGTACTTAGGAACATGAGCACTTGAAATTCTGGCTCCACACAAGACTTTAGACTTCATCATTCTCTCTCTTAAAACTTGAGCAGCATTGTGAGTACTTTGATTTTTCACTCTTAACAGATATAAAACATACTCCAGCTCTTCCCATAGTTTTAGATGAATATCAGCTTCTCCAACTCTATAAACTCTTCCATCAGCCATAAAATATAACAGAAACTCCTTTTTGATTCCTCTGTGATAGATCATCTGAACAGACTCTAACTTGTCAAGGCTTTCTTGAGTTACCCCAACACCAGGTTCTGCCAGTGATGTATGATCTAAATGACTGTTATTCACTCTTTTCTCTCTATGTGAACCCAAGCCAGATCTATCATAAGATTCTTTTCCCATTACAGTTCTGCTTTGTAAAATGTTCACATTTCCTGACTTCAGAGTTTCATCTTTAGATGATCTTCGAAAAGTACCTTGGAGTTGTGAAGATATTAATTGAGTTTGTACAACTTGAGCAGTGTCAGAGGTTGTCACAACTTTAACAAAATCATCAACTTGAGCAACGTCAGTGGTTGATTTATTAGATCTTGATTCAACATGAGCCATGTTAGAGGTTGAATAAGCTTTCTTTGATAACTCAGGCTCTTCAATCAATTTGCCTTTTCCTTTGTCAGTGTTTGCTCCAGCAGGCCTCCTTGAGTATTGTAAACTCTGTTGAGAGTTCACATTCTCTTTAATAATAATTCCTTTTTCCTTTCTCCTAGGAGCCTTGGCAGCTTTTTGCTTGTAAGTTCCAGCTTCAACTTTCTTTTTATGCTCTTCAGCAAGAATCTGCAATTCAGCATCAATGTCTTCAACTGTGGCTTCACCACCATGTTCTTCCAAAAAGAGTTTAGCAGCAATCTCTTCATCAGTAATTGGATTAGCTGAAATAGCTAGATTTTTAAGTCTTGAAGAAGATTGAACACCAGAATTTACTCTTTCAGAGTTTGTCAGCTTAGCAGAGTTTGACCTAAGTCTCCCTTTCTCTTGAGAATTCTTTGACCTAAACTCTGAATCCTTGCTTCCACCATCAGTTGCATCATCCCTCCGTCTCAGAGTTGGAGCCCTTTTGCATTTGTCTTTAGGAACTCTCTCCGCCTTTTTGACATCATCAGGAATAAGCACTGATGTCAGCAATTCCAAAGATGCAGCAATAGAATCAATCTTTGTAGACATTTCATCTTGATTGCTCTCAACTTTTCTTAGCCTCTGCTTGATTTCCACTTGATCCTCGATCATAGAGGAATTTTTAGCTCTATCAGTCTTCAAAGCCAGTTCCTTAGTAATTATATCATTTCGCAGGCCTATGACATCTTTATGAGTCTCATCAAATCGATTATGCAAAGATTTGACTTGAACAATTGTAGCCTTCAGATGTGTCAACAACTCAGGATTTGAAATCTCTTTTGCAGACTTAGCAACAAAATCAGCAGTCCTTTGCTTAGAGAAAATACAATCGGCCCCTGACCAGTTTGCATAGTACATATCTCTATAATGAGCTTCAGTGGCATTTTGATTTTCCTTAACAGTCTCAGCAGTAGGATCCCTTAGAAAAGGTATGGATTCGTCAGAGTCTGCATGATCAGAATTTACAGAAGTGTGATCATGACTATCAGAATCAACCCTGTCTTCAACAACATTTTCTACTAAGGGCTCTGCAGCTTCTTCAACTACATTCTCTGTAGTAACTTCAACATTGGACTGTGCAGCTTCATTAAGAACTTTCCCTGCTACAGCTTCATTCTTCTCAGCAATTTCTTCTTCTGCTAGAACAGCTTCTTCTACAACAATCTTCTTCTCAGCATTTTCAACAATCTTCTCAGAAGAGACAGATTTTGCTTCCTGATCAACTTCATCACCAACTTCAAGAACTTGATTGGTGACAGAGAGAATCTCTGTATGAGTTGCCACAGACTCTTCAATTATCAGAGTGGCTTGATCAGCTGCCACATCCTCAGTGTCACAAACACTGATTGCAGGATGTGCTTTAATATCTATGTCCAAAGGATCAACAAAATGATCAGCATCTGCTCTGTCCTCTGTGGGCACAGTAGCTTCAACATCTACAACAGCATCCTGAATTACAACATCAGGAACAACCTCAGGAACAACTTCATCTAACTCATCAAACAGATAGTCAGCTACCAGTCTTCTTCTTCTATGATGTAAAGTTTCAGAATCTTCTACATCATCAGACCTTGGTCTCTTTGCTCTACTCTTCTTAGATGTACCAACAGACTGTGGCACAGAAGATTTTGATACTCCAACTTCAGTAGTTGTCTTAACAATCTTTGCAGGTTTGAAAGCCCTCTGTTTGATTCTACCACCAGTACAAATTGGTTGTGTTGAAGAAACTTCAATATTTACTGGTTCTTGTTGTTGTTCTACTTGAATAGAATCATCCAAAAACTGTTGCACTAATGTAGGCAGTAAAAGATCACCTACATTACTCTTCTTTACATCCTTGTTTATAAGATCAGAGAATATACGTTTGTGCAATTTAAAACATGGAATCACATCTGCATCAATAATTTCTACCCCACTAACACAGGCAGAAAATAAAAGCTGACAGAATCTAGCAAAGTAAATTACTCATCTATTCTCAGTCATCTTTTCACCCAAATTCATAAGAACTAGTCTACCAAAATCAAAATGAGTACCATAAAGAAGAGAATACCCAATTTGTAGACTATCAGTAGGTATGGCATCCCAGTTTGTGCACTTCTTCCCGAACGTTCTAGTTATGCAGTCGAAGAAAAAACTCCACTCTTTCCTCAAGAACGGTCGCTTCAATTGACCTATCTTAGTCAAAGATCCACCATAACCAATTTCCCTCATCATCCTTAGCAAATCAGCATCACCAACAGCAATGGTGTAAGCATTATGTTCACCAAAGCCCATCGCAGCAAGAACAGTACCATGAGTAATAACATACTCTGTTTCCTGAAACTCAAAAACAATGGATGGTGTTCCAGAATCACCACCATCATCATAGACACCAGTTTCCCAGAAGCTTTTGATTTGAAGCACAGAAAGCTTCTCTGGTTCTACAAGAGCACGCCCGATAGGAGATTGGGCAAGAAAATTTTGCAGCAAATGAAACGCCTCCGGTGCGTTCGCATTATTCAAAGGAGTAGCATAATTATTCGGAACAAATTCAAGCCCAGAAGATACAAAAGCAGTAGACGCCATTAGTACGATTAAGAAATAAACAAAGAATGGCTTAGAGAAAGTTCGAGAGGGTTTGCAGTAAAAGTGTTTGTGAAAATGTGTATGTGTGTGTATTTGAGTAAGTTGTGAAAATTTTAAACAAATATGTGTATTGTATATTAATACAAAAAGAAAGAATTAAAAACTGAACAGTTTTTAATCAATACACACAACTGTCTTACTCCGTGAATCGTGTGAGTGGGACACGTGGCACGTATACAATGACTGACAGCAGTAAATGGCAGTTTCCAATGCGCATGCGCAGTAAAAAGAGCAATAATTACCGCCTATTACACTTTCCTAGACACTCAACCTCTCTCCTCTGTTTAGTACATTTTTGTACAACTGTCTAATCATGCTCTTTTGAATTTTCAAAACAAATGTCTTTTCTCAAAATCATAATATGTCTGAAACAAAGAAATTTATTTTAATCATCAGAGATTAAAATTAAATTACCTCGGCGTAGAGTACACAGTTCATCAGCTTTTATCAATTCTCCTCCTTCATTAATAATCTCTTTTCTCTAAGTGCACAGTTGTGAGAAATTGTGTGTGAATAGCAGAGTTTACTGAATATAAATATTTAGATCATCTCAAAGTGCATAAAATCCACAAAATAAATCAGTATAAACTGGTTGCCCAAACTCTCATTTAAAAAAATGATATTGTCTAAACTTTGTACGTATAAATTTATTATTTTCACCCCCTTCGATTTTTTTATTTTATTTTATTATTTTTCCAGTAATCAGTGGTTGGCACTAGTCACCAAAAATAAAAAATTTTAGCCCTTATTTCATACAATAAGTTCATGGGTCTTCCTAGGCACAACTTGATCTCAAAGGAATTTGTGCATATTTTTGCATCTTTTGATTTGAGGGTGAAATATGAGCAACTAATTACCAGAGTTTAGACTTTCATCAGTTAATACAATTAATTTATGAGAGAAAGTGCAAACAGCTAATACCGACTCAGTGTATAGGATCAATAAACTAAGAGATGCTATAAATATAGAGACAGTATCATGCTGTGTAAAATTTATACACACATTTGAGATCAGAATTTATATCACTTAGAAGAATTCATGATTACTTACTGAGAATCATGCTTCATACAATTTTCTTCATCGATCCATATGTTTCAGACAAAATCACAATCAGAGTTTAACATCAGAGTTTAGCATCAGAGTATAACTGACAGAGTATGACTGGCAGAGTTTAAAATTATGACAGAGTATGACTTCAGAATTTTGACAAACTGGGATGAAGGACAGTTAACATATGCAAAGAATCATGAGCAACAAATCACAGAATGAGAAATTTTGAGTCTAACCAATATCTCTAGTCAAAACCAGAGATCATTCCAAGTTCATTTACCAGTCTTGTAAAGGTAGCTTCACTCAAAGGCTTGGTGAAGATATCTGCAAGCTGTTGTTCTGTAGACACAAAATGAAGCTCAATATCTCCTTCCTCCACATGTTCCCTGATAAAATGATACCTTATGCTGATGTGCTTGGTCATGGAATGCTGTACTGGATTACCTGTCATAGCAATAGCACTCTGATTATCACAGAAAATAGGTATTTTAGAGTACCTTAATCCATAATCCAGCAATTGATTCTTCATCCACAAAATCTGTGCACAACAGCTACCAACAGCAATATACTCTGCTTCTGCTGTGGATGTGGAAATTGACTTTTGTTTCTTGTTGTACCAAGAAACTAATCTGTCACCTAAAAATTGACAGCTTCCACTTGTGCTCTTTCTATCAATCTTACAGCCTGCAAAATCTGCATCAGAGTAACCAATTAATTTAAACTCTGATTCTCTAGGATACCACAAACCAAGAGTTATGGTTCCTTTGAGATATTTGAAAATTCTCTTCACAGCTGTTAGATGAGGCTCTCTGGGATCTGCTTGAAATCTTGCACAAAGACATGTTGCATACATGATGTCAGGTCTACTTGCAGTAAGATAAAGAAGAGACCCTATCATCCCTCTGTAGTTTGTCATATCCACTGAGGCTCCTGTGTCTGTCTAGCTTTGTTGCAGTAGCCATAGGAGTTGTTGCAGATGAACTATCAAGCATACCAAATTTCTTGAGAAGATTTCTGGTATATTTTGCTTGATTGATAAAAATCCCATCATCTGTTTGCTTTACTTGTAAGCCTAGAAAATAACTAAGCTCTCCCATCATGCTCATTTGGTATCTCGACTGCATAATCTTTACAAACTTCTTACAGAGTTTGTCATTTGTAGACCCAAAAATTATATCATCCACATAGATTTGAACTAACAGCAGATCATTACCAGTATTGAAATAGAACAAGGTTTTATCAATTGTACCTCTAGCGAACCCACTTTCTAAAAGAAATTGAGCCAGAGTTTCATACCATGCTCTAGGTGCTTGCTTTAGTCCATAAAGAGCTTTGTCAAGCCTGTAGACATAATCTGGATGTTTGGGATCCCCAAATCCAGGTGGTTGTTCAACAAACACTTCTTCTTCAAGTTTCCCATTGAGAAAAGCACTTTTTTACATCCATCTGAAAGACTTTAAACTTCTTGTGAGCAGCATATGCTAGAAAAATCCTTATGGCCTCCAATCTTGCAACCGGAGCAAAGGTTTCATCATAGTCAATTCCTTCCTGTTGTGAATAGCCTTTAGCCACAAGTCTAGCTTTATTCCTTGTAATCACTCCATCACTGTCTGTTTTGTTTCTGAAAACCCACTTTGTACCAACAATAGATCTGTTTTTAGGTCTTGGTACAAGAGTCCATACTTCATTCCTTTCAAATTCATTTAACTCTTCCTGCATAGCTGTTATCCAGTTTGTATCTTGAAGAGCTTCTTCCACTTTCTTGGGCTCAGTTTGAGACAAGAATGCATGAAACAGACATTCATTAGTTATAGCACTTCTAGTTCTCATACTAGCTTCTGGATTTCCAATTATCAAGTCAGGCGTGTGAGCTTGTGTCCACCTTCTTGCTGTAGGTAATTGGCTTCTGTTATCATTAGATCCTCCCCCTTGATCCATGATTTCCTGATTTTCTTCTTGACCATTTGCATTCTCTGAGGCTCCCCCTGAATTGAACTGCTCAGAGTTTAGATTTTTAGTGTATGACTCAGAGTTTGGGATAGATTCTTCAGCTGACTCATTTTCAGAATTTGAGTCATCATTTTGAGATGTTGCTGAAGTATCTTCACGCTCCCCCTCAACTGGTTCTCTATTTTGTTCTGTCAGAGAAACTTTCTCAGTGTTTATCAGTAGAGGTTCAGATAATGCTTCATCAGAGTTTGTTGGATTTGCTTAATCAGAGTTTACGTCATCAGAGTTTAGATCTACATTTTCAAAGCGAAGCTGATCATGATATTCTTCATCTTCTATTCCAGTTATCTTCTTGTCATCAAATGACACATGTATTGATTCCATGATCACTTTAGTTCTCAGATTGTAGACTCTGAATGCTTTAGTTGACAGCGGGTATCCAACAAAAATTCCTTCATCAGCTTTTAAGTCAAACTTGGTCAACTGTTCAGGATGAGTTTTCAGCACAAAGCATTTGCATCCAAAAATATGAAAATATTTCAAATTTGGCTTCTTTTCTTTCACCATCTCATATGATGTTTTCCCATGCCTGTTGATCAGTGTTGCATTTTGAGTAAAACAAGCAGTTTGAACAACTTTTGCCCAGAAATAAGTTGGCAATTTTGCTTCTTCAAGCATTGTTCTGGCAACTTCGATTAAGGTTCTGTTCTTTCTTTCAACTACACCATTTGCTGTGGAGTCCCTGGTCCAGAAAATTCTTGCTTCACTCCTCTTTCTTTGCAAAATTCTTCCATTATTGCATTTCTGAATTCAGTACCATTATCACTCCTGATAATTTTCACTTTATACTGTGATCCTTTGTCCAGTAGCTTTACATGATCCATCAGAATTAAAGCAGTTTCATCATTCTTTGCTAAGAAATACACCCAAGTGTACCTAGTGTACTCATCAACAATGACAAGAGCATATTTCTTTCTGCCAAGAGACATTATATTGACTGGACCAAATAGATCAACATGAAGAAGATGATAAGGATCCACAACTGAAGTTTCAGACTTACTCTTGAAAGATGACTTCCTTTGCTTGACCTTTTGACAAGAATCACACAGACCATCTAAGCTGAGTATTGACTTTGGAAGTCCCCTTACAAGATCTTTTCGAATTAGCTCATTGATGTTGTTCAAGTTTAGGTGAGAGAGCTTCTTTTGCCATTTCCAACTCTCTTCATTTGACATTTTTGCAGACAGACACACAGCTTTTCCTTCAGAGTTTGTTACCAAACTTGCTTCATAGATATTATTCCGTCTGTGTCCAACTAGAACAACTTTCCCTGTAGATTTGCTGATAACCTCACAGTATTCAGGTTGAAAATCTACATGGTAACCTCTGTCACAGATTTGACTCACAGATAGCAGATCATGCTTGAGTCCTGGGACAAGAGCTACATTTGTGATGATGACACTTCCAAGATTGATATTGCCATATCCCATAGTACGTCCTATGTTGCCATCTCCATAGGAAACTTTTGGGCCAGCCTTCTCCTCATAGTCTGATAGCAGGGCTTTATTTCCAGTCATGTGTCCTGAACATCCACTGTCCAAGACGAGAGTACTTTCCCTTATGCCCTGCAGTCACAAACAATTACAAAGAGTTAGATTTAAGGATCCAGACTTGCTTGGATCCTTTGGCTTTCTTAACATAGTTAGCGTTTGTAGCGGAAAAACTTTCAACAGAGTTTGAGCTAACCGTGTCAGACTTTACACTTGCAGAGTTTGCTCTAACCCATTTCAAGTTGGGTTTAAACTCATAATAGTTGTGATAAATGGCATGATAGCTCTTACAAGTATAAATTGAATGCCAAGTGCTCCCACAGTGTGTGCATAGAGTCTGTTGTCTAACCCTAACAAAATCATTCTTCACTCTAGTCTTGGAGGATAAAGAATTAATATCTTTGTTTTTCGTGCAGAAACTTGCCAGATGGTTAGTACTACCACAACTATGACATGTCTTTCTAGGAGCATCAGAATTAGGCAGATAATCATTTCTTTTATTAATGCCTACTTTTCCATTCCTATTCTTCCTGGACACTTTCTGTTTTTCAACAGACTTTACCTCTTTGAGCTTATACTTGAATTGTTTCTCTGTCATTAAACCAACATTCACCTGTTTAACACAAGTTTTTACTGATTCTTTAACAGATTCTGTTTCAAGTACTGAGGTTTGCTTACTTGATTCAGAGACAAATTTCACAGGTTTAAGTTGTGGTTTAACTTTAACTTTATCTTTAAACCTTAGTTCATCTTTTTCACAGTAACCTAACCCAACTGTATCTGTTTGAAAAACTTGATGTGTGTCTTTTCCAGAATTAGTCCAGGTTTTAATTACCTTCCTCTCTTTCTCCAAATCAGATTCTAGTTGTTTAAATCTCTTTAACAACTCTTACTCAACATAAACAACATCATCTCTTTCCTTTTGAACTTGTTGTATGTTGACAAGTTCTTCTTCAAGAAATTTATTTCTATCTTTAAGCTTAAGATTCTCAGTTTTAATTCTCTCATTTTCTAAAGTCTGATCTCTATAACTAACATGTATGCTTTTAAGATAAATTCTCAATTCAGATATATTATCAATATCATAAGCATAAGTTGTTAGAGGTACCTTTTTCTCAGATGTCTCAGATTTATCTTCAACAGTTGCCATAAGAGCATAGCTGACATCTTCATCAGAATCTGAAGTATCTGCCCAGTCTTTTCCTTTAGTGATGAGTGCTTTCTCAGATTTTCCTTTCTTGCACTCTGGTGCATAATGACCCATCTCTTTACACTTGTAACACTGGATCTCAGACTTGTCTTTCTTTCCATACTTGGTATCCCTTCCTTCAGACTTTCTGAAACTCTTTCTTTCAGAGTTTGAATCTTTCCTCGAGAATCTTTTTCCCTTCTTGAAGTTTTTAAAACCCATCTTCTTGAAGGTTTTCACCATCAAAGCAGCCATTTGCATCAGTTGTTCTTCATCATCCTCAGATTCAGAAGAAGCATCAGAGTTTGAATCACCATCAAAGTTTGATGACTCACTTTCAGAGTTTATGACCAAAGCTTTTCCCTTAGCTTTCTTCTTTGATGTTTCTTTCTTCATGAGTTTTTCTTCAACTTTGAGAGCTACAGATTTTGTCTTCTTTCCAGACCTTTTGTTTCTTTGTTCTATCTCAAGTTCATGAGTTTTAAGCAACCCATAAATTTCATCAAGATCTGTTTCTGCAAGATCATAATTATCTCTTATTGATGTTGCCTTTAAATCCCATTTTTCAGGTAGAGATAGTAGAAACTTGAGATTTGACTCTTCAAGATCATAGTCTTTATCAACAAGAGACAAATCATTCAACAATTTACAGAATCTGTCATATGTATCTGTCAAAGTTTCATCAGATCTAGAGTCAAAGTGTGCATATTCCTGTGTTAAAATAGTCTTCCTGTTCTTCTTTATAGCACTTGTTCCTTGACACCTGACTTCTAAAGCATCCCAGATTTCTTTGGCAGTCTTGCAACCAATAACTCTGTTAGACATGACATTATCTAAGGCACTATGTAGAAGATGTCTAACTTTTGCATCCTTCGCAATTGATGAGATGTCCTCAGGAGTCATATCTTTCTTTTCCTTCGGAACAGTCTTTTGTTCTTGACCAGCAACTACAGGAGACAGTTTAGTTGGCATATGAGGACCATCATAGATTCTATCAAGGTATTCTGGATCTGTGGCTTCTAGAAACATGGTCATCTTAACCTTCCATATTGGATATGTTGGGAACCACGGACTTGGGGTTCTACTACATTTTATGATACACAATTAAGGAGTGCGAAAAGAAAATCACCTTGTTAACGGTTGATTCCACGCTCTTCTATTGTATTCCCAAATTCCCTTGAGCGAAGTGTGGCCTCCGTCTTCTCAAGTTAACCTCTCTTCTTGCTCCTAGGTGGCTACAATATTTTTCTTAACCCACCCTAGCAAGAAGAGAATAAGAATATATATAGGGCTATAATAGGGATCATGGATAATTAGGTTGGGCCTTTTAATTACATCCTGGGCCTAGCCCAATGTAATTAAATATTAATTCAATCCACTAAAGAATTAATATTTGCACTACCTTTCCTAATACCACAACTTAATTAATTAATTCGGTTCCAATATTATTTGCTTATTAAATTCCCCATGTTTAAAATAGCGCATGCCCATTAATTAAATAAATTACTGATAATTCATTTAATTAACATCTTATATCCTTGATCATCCACTCTACCTTTATTTAATTATGCCGGAATAAATCCACCTGCAGGGTTTCACATAATTAAATCCTTTTGAGCTTTCAAGGGGACATCATTAACCCGAATATTATCAGGACACGGATTCCTTCAATAAATAATATCCACCATATATATTATTCCATCACCCAAAATATAATGATATAATTCAAAAGAATTATTTCATATATAAATCAAAGCATGTAAATAATATACACGTGTCAATTACTATATCCGGATTAAGAACCTAAGCATTAATAATAACATAGAATCTTAGTTCACCTTCTTAATCAGTTTAAGGGAACAATTCTAAATTTGATCCTGTTCAATATACACAAAGTATACAAGTATTATTTAATAGTCAAGATAAACTATTCCCAAATAATACTTCAGTTATTCCAGTGGTTTGTCTAATTCCACTTAAACTGTGAACCCTTTATATTATATATAGACACTGATAATTTAATCTTCTGTTATCCCATTTGATACTAAATTATCCACAATATATAATAAATAGACAATGTAAAAATATGCAATCAAGATTCTCAATAAAATGGACAATGTTTATATACTACTAATGAATAGTTTAGTATAAAACCCAACAATCTCCCACTTATACTCAAGCTATTCTTTGAGTATATCAGTGTTTATTAATATAATCCGCTACCAGTTTAAATAACTATTCCGTGACCAGACATCTGACTCCTATCTCCTCCACGTGTTCTTCAAAAACCTTAGCTGGTAAACTCTTCGTGAAAGGATCAGCCCGGTTGTCCTTTGATGCTATATCAGTCACAATAATATCTCCTCGCTTAACGAACTGTCGTATGAGGTGATACTTACGCTCAATGTGTTTTGCTGCTTTATGTTCTCGTGGTTCCTTTGTATTTGCAACAGCACCAGTATTATCACAATAAATTGTGATTTGCCGTGGCAAATTAGGAACTACATTCAAATCCAGCAGGAAATTCCGGAACCATATAGCCTCCTTGGCTGCCTCAGAGGCTGCCACATATTCAGCTTCCATGGTTGAGTTTGCGATGCATTTCTGCTTCACACTCCTCCATATTACAGCTCCACCTCCTAAAGTAAAAACACACCCCGAGGTTGACTTCCTCTTATCCCTATCTGTCTGGAAATCTGAATCGGTATATCCCACAGGAAACAAGTCTGAAGCCTTATAAATTAACATATACTTCTTAGTCCTTCGCAGGTACTTAAGTATCGTTTTTACTGCACTCCAATGTTCCTGACCTGGATTGGACTGATATCTACTGACCATGCCTACGGCAAAGCAAATATCAGGTCTCGTGCATAACATAACATACATTAAGCTTCCACATGCTGAAGCATAAGGAACTGCTTTCATGTTCTCTATCTCCTTAGGTGTCTTAGGACACTGCTCCTTTGATAGAGAGACTCCATGTCTAAAAGGTAAATTACCCTTCTTAGAGTCCTGCATGTTAAAACGAGCCAATACCTCATCAATGTACGGTTCTTGAGATAAAGCCAACGTTCTTTTCTTGCGATCTCTTATAACTTTGATCCCAAGAATGTATGCGGCTTCACCTAAGTCTTTCATTTCAAATTGTTTGAACAACCATGCCTTAATAGATGACAACATCTCTACATTGTTTCCAATGAGAAAAATGTCATCTACATATAGTACTAGAAAAACCACTGCATTTCCTTCACTTTTCTTATACACACATGCTTCGCTTGGACTCTGATCATAACCATTTGACTGGACGGCCTGATCAAAACGAATGTTCCACTCCCTGGAAGCTTGTTTCAGTCCATAAATGGACTTCTTAAGCTTACACACTAGATGCTCTTGGCCCTCTTTGATGAATCCCTCTGGTTGCTGCATATGGATGTTTTCATCAAGACTTCCATTTAGGAAAGCTGTCCTGACATCCATTTGCCAAATCTCATAATCGAGATGAGCTGCTATAGATAAAAGAATCCGGATTGACTTAAGCATGACTACCGGAGAAAAGGTTTCCTCATAATCAATTCCTTGTTTCTGAGTATACCCTTTCGCAACAAGTCTTGCTTTCCAGGCTTTCACCTTTTTGTCAGATCCTCTTTTTCTTTTGTAGATCCACTTGCATCCAATGGGTTTTACACCATTGGGTGGTTCCACGAGATCCCAGACTTGATTGGAATACATAGATTCCATCTCAGATTGCATAGCCTTTTGCCAAAGATCTGCATCCTTATCTTGCATTGCTTCTTCGTATGTCCTGGGATCCTCATCATGTTCACCAGAGACTAAGTCCGAAGAATCTCCCAAAAACATGAACCTCTTAGGTTGTTTAACAACCCTCCCACTGCGACGAAGCATTGGTGCGGTATTAGTGATGGGTTGTTCATTTATTTGTGGTTGTTCTACTTGTACCGGTGGCATATTAGAATTATCTTGTCCTCCCACTATTTCCTCTAAAACAACAGTACTCATGGGTTTGTGATTCATTATATAGTCTTCTTCTAAGAATCTAGCATTGGTGCTTACAATGATATCCCGATCCTTAGGACTATAAAACAAATACCCTTTTGTTCCCTTGGGATAACCCACAAACAGCCTCACTTCTGTACGAGAATCTAACTTAGTCACGTTCTTGTTCAGCACATGTGCTGGACAACCCCAAATCCGAATGTGTTTCAAACTAGGTTTGGTACTAGTCCACAATTCTTTTGGAGTTTTTGGAACTGACTTAGAAGGTACCAAGTTTAGAAGATAAGCCGCTGTTTCTAGAGCATGCCCCCAAAACGACTTGGGTAAATTCGAATAACTCATCATCGATCTAACACTCTCTAAAAGAGTCCGGTTCCTTCTTTCTGCTACACCATTCTGCTGAGGTGTGCCAGGTGCAGTCAACTGGGATGAAATCCCATGTTCTGATAAATATTCTCTAAATTCTCCAAGCAGGTATTCGCCCCCACGATCTGATCGTAGTGACTTGATACATTTTCCTGAATGTCGCTTCTCCGCACTTGCTTTGTACTCTTTGAATTTTTCAAAGCACTCAGACTTGCGGTGCAACAGATAAATGTATCCATATCTCGAATAATCATCAATGAAAGTGACAAAATATTCATACCCACCTCTCGCTTGGATATTCATAGGTCCACATAAATCAGTATGAACCAATTCTAACACATCTTTGGCTCTCTTTCCTTTTGCCTTAAAAGGTCTACTGGTCATTTTTCCTTCCAAGCAAGATTCACAGACTGGAAATGGCTCCACTGCCAACGAGCCTAAAGGCCCATCTACTACCAATCTTTGAATCCTCCTCAAGTTAATATGACCTAATCTCAAGTGCCAAAGATATGTTTGGTTCAATCCAGAAGGTTCCTTTCTTTTACTAGAGGTAGAAAATGTATTATTAATTTCACTTGGTTGCAGCATTGGTACTATAGGATCAATAATATATAAATTGTCTTGCAATGTACCAGAACATATAACTCGTTTATTCATCATAATGGAAACATTATGATCCAAACAAACATTATAACCATACATAGCAAGTTTAGAAACCGAAATTAAATTCCTTCTAAATGAAGGTACATAAAGACAATTATTCAAAACCAAAATCCTATCATAACCAAAAGATAAAGAAATAACTCCAACTGCAACCACTGCTACTTTCGTAGCATCTCCCATGAACACATATATCTCGCAATCTCTAAGCAGCCTGGTTTTCTGGAACCCCTGCATGGAATTACAAACATGATCAGTGGCTCCTGTGTCTACACACCAAGTGCTCATAGACATAGCCGCTATATATGTTTCCGTAACAAGAGAAAGAGACATACCAGCATTGTTCTTCTTAGAAAGAGGACAATCCTTTTTCCAGTGACCCGGGTTCAATAGTACAGAATTTAAACTCTTCAGCAGTCAACACTATGTCCAAATTGCGTTTCCATTCAATATAGTTAGGTCCGGTAAGTTTGTTATCCTTAAGTATGGTGAAAAGTGGATTAAAGCCCATTCTATCCTGAGAATCATGCATATAACACTTAATCAGAAAATTGCATATATCTTAAAACCTATTTGTTTCCTCTAACAATTAATTAAAATTAATGCACTAATATTTAAATTCCATAAATATCTGGTACGTCATGATGGGTGACATATATACCATTTAAATTCAAATATTACTTCGGTCCTACTACTAAATAATACGCCACGTTAGGGTGGACTATATATTATCTTTCATAGCTAAGTGTATACCATTATTTAGATCTTAAGTTGCCTTTAGTCAGACCCATCCGTTCGATGTATCAATGGATAAATCCCAGGTGTTTTCGGTGAAGTCACAGACGGACTCGCTTAAGAACACAACCCCTAAGACAGAAATATCCATTATCAACATCAATCAAGGAATGTCCAACTTTTTTCTCGAATTCTATGAAACTTGGTATGTCACGATGGGGTGAACTTACCTTTCAATATTCGTGATTAACTTAAGAAGATTGTCCTAGTAATATCCTTAACACTACCCAGACGTCATAAATCATATGCCACGATGGGTGACATATATCCAATTCATAATCGTCCTAGTGTTAAATTACATACAACCAATAATGGATGACCATGGGATCTAATATCAAATTAATTCCCTCTCCCACTTAGTATTTTAACATGAGTAATTTTATCTAGATGCATCGCCCTATGTTATTTCTTCGAGGTCCACATGTTATCAAAATAACAATACAAAGAACACATAACATAGCATAGCATGCATCTCTACATAATTAAATGGGGCCTATGTCATTATAATTATGTCTAACATGCATTCCAAATACACACATAATTTAATAACATAAAACATTTAATTAAAGCAATAAATGAAAATTTATGTCTATGTCGTCCTATTTATGTTAACCATGCAATTAAAATTACACACATAATTAACAACACACATAATAATTATTTAATGCAATAATTAAAATTAAATAGCAGAAAAATTAAAATAAAAAATAAATCCACTATTATGGCCAAAAAAAAAATTTCATCCGAAAATCCTGCGAAAACTTCAACTCGCTGTTTGAGGGTCTAAACGAGCTCAGACGCACATGAAACTTTAACAACGTCACTTTTCAATCGTGTAGAACATCGAAATCCCTTTCCGAAAAGATATTACTCATCGAAATCCGACACCGTATGCAAAAGTTACAACAGTTCGAAGTTGCATAGGCGAAATCTTGTAGCATCAGCGGAAGAACTTTGTTTTCTTGCAACTCCGTCGATCAAATAGTTACATACAACATAACATACCTATTCTATTACATCAGATCATAATCTAACATGAATACAAATCATGATTACAAGATTACAAAATCATAATAGAAAACAAAACTAGCACGATCAACCATCGTGATTTACAACCACGATAAACCACGTGGAAACCAAAACAAAAAATAACCACGATTAAACCACGTGGGATCCAAACACATAATTAAAATAAAACGAGGCCATAATAGTGGATACTAAACAACCTGCAAAAGATTATTATCCAAGCATACCACTATACATACATAACCAATTTTAATTACGACATGGGCATCATATCATAAAATATAGAACCCATAACCAGGCTCTTGATACCAATTGTTGGGAACCACGGACTTGGGGTTCTACTACATTTTATGATACACAATTAAGGAGTGCGAAAAGAAAATCACCTTGTTAACGGTTGATTCCACGCTCTTCTATTGTATTCCCAAATTCCCTTGAGCGAAGTGTGGCCTCCGTCTTCTCAAGTTAACCTCTCTTCTTGCTCCTAGGTGGCTACAATATTTTTCTTAACCCACCCTAGCAAGAAGAGAATAAGAATATATATAGGGCTACAATAGGGATCATGGATAATTAGGTTGGGCCTTTTAATTACATCCTGGGCCTAGCCCAATGTAATTAAATATTAATTCAATCCACTAAAGAATTAATATTTGCACTACCTTTCCTAATATCGCAACTTAATTAATTAATTCGGTTCCAATATTATTTGCTTATTAAATTCCCCATGTTTAAAATAGCGCATGCCCATTAATTAAATAAATTACTGATAATTCATTTAATTAACATCTTATATCCTTGATCATCCACTCTACCTTTATTTAATTATGCCGGAATAAATCCACCTGCAGGGTTTCACATAATTAAATCCTTTTGAGCTTTCAAGGGGACATCATTAACCCGAATATTATCAGGACACGGATTCCTTCAATAAATAATATCCACCATATATATTATTCCATCACCCAAAATATAATGATATAATTCAAAAGAATTATTTCATATATAAATCAAAGCATGTAAATAATATACACGTGTCAATTACTATATCCGGATTAAGAACCTAAGCATTAATAATAACATAGAATCTTAGTTCATCTTCTTAATCAGTTTAAGGGAACAATTCTAAATTTGATCATGTTCAATATACACAAAGTATACAAGTATTATTTAATAGTCAAGATAAACTATTCCCAAATAATACTTCAGTTATTCCAGTGGTTTGTCTAATTCCACTTAAACTGTGAACCCTTTATATTATATATAGACACTGATAATTTAATCTTCTGTTATCCCATTTGATACTAAATTATCCACAATATATAATAAATAGACAATGTAAAAATATGCAATCAAGATTCTCAATAAAATGGACAATGTTTATATACTACTAATGAATAGTTTAGTATAAAACCCAACAGGATATTCCACTGGTTTGAGCATTGGAACCCTGATTGACTCATATCGACTTACAGAAGCAGATTGAACCTTTTGAGCAATAGAACCTTCCTGAGAGTTTTCAGTCATGATTATACTTGTGTTTTAGATCAATAAACTGTATATATTAAACAGCCTTGGCTCTGATACCAATTGTTAGGCCGAATACACAATATATAATCAATATATGTATGAGAATAACAATCAAGAACTCTGTTTATGAACAATAAACTGAATTATATTAAATAACTCTTCTCTCAGTGATGTAAAATATCACAGAGAGCTGCTAGGTTACAAGAATAATGTATTCAGTATTCGCATTCCTTTTAGGGTTAACCTATCTGTGTTTATATAGTACACAGCTACATAATCAATCTCTAATTTATATTCCTATAAATTAGCTATACAATTTATATCAATTTAGGATTGCTTCTGTCTTCTATCCCGTTTCTTTAGCTATCTCAATATATCTTGCTTCTTTCCATCTTCAAGATATATTGCTTCTAGAATCTTCAATGTCAGCACCGACAGCTAAATAAACTCTCATCCCGTCAGACTTTATCAAACTCTGACTGGCTTCTAGCATAAACTCTGATGAGTAACTGTTGCTTAAACACTGGTAAATAATCATCAGCAATTATATCTAACAATATATGATATTCTAAAATCCAAACTATCATCCAACACCCATAAAAATGAATTATTAATATCATCACTTAATAACCAAAAACGAATTTGTAATTATCATAATTTAACAATTAAAACGAAATATTACTTTATTACCACAAAATGACTTTATAAATATCACATAATCAAGAGCATGAATTTGTAAATATCACACCTTTACATAATCTAAAAACGAATTTATACTTAATTACTAAAAACGAATTTATAACTTTTATGAATTTACCATTATAAACGAATTATAAAACTACCCACATAATCAAAAACGAAGTTCAAATCATATATAACAAAAATATGGATGAATAAAATAATATAATAAATCTAATCAAATACTCAAGAAATTTAGGGATTGGAATTCTACCCACAAGATTTTGATTCTGGCTAGCACAGAAGCTTTGAACGGTGGAGTGACTAAGCTTCACTGGTCGGGAAAAGACGGCGAAGGAGTGGCCGGAAAAATGAGACAGAAACCGTTGTGGCGGCGGCGCGCGGTGATTGCGCAGAAAACGGCCACTGCGCGGCTGTGCGCGGTGGTTTGCAGGACAACGGGGAGGGTGGGTTGCGCGAAGAAGAAGAAGATCGAGGTGGGGGGGTGTTCGCGTGTGGAATGGACATGGGGGGATGAAGGAGCAACTTCTCTCTTTCTTTTCTTCTTATCCAAACATATCTGTATATCACATATGCTGCTGGCGGCTAATGATATAGCCCCAGGGGCAATTTTGTCATTTCCAATTACTGAAAACAACTATTAAACACTTTAAATCATTTCTAAAATCGAATTTAGACAGAAAATATAGGAATAAAAACTTTAGAAATTCTAAAATAAATTATATAACATTACAAGCATCCCCATATTTTTAGAATATTTTTAGGATCAAAAATGAATTAATTACGGATTTTACAAGTTTTGATCATTTAATCACAACATAACTCTTAAAATCACTTTAAAATACTTAAACGCCCAAAATAATTCTCCCAAAAATTTTAAAAACTAATTAATATCATAAAGGTAATATCACAAAAGATTTCGTGATTTTTACTAACTCCGATGTTTTTATAAAAATCTCAGAAGATCAATAATGCATGATTTAAATAGATTTAAATCACCATAAATACAAATAAAAATACGTGGGCACACACACACTGGCACACATAGCTCATCATACAACATATAAACGCGATTCTCCATATCTTTAACATATTCAACTCTATTCACATATTCACATACTATTTATTTAAACATTTAATCACATACTACAGAAATTTTCAAATTAATCTGAATAAATAACTATTACTAATTTTTAGTACTAAAATAAATAGGAAATTCGCACTTAAATTTCCCAGATAAAACAATCAGCTTTCACAAATATTTTAAATAATTATACACATAATACAATTTCTCCTTTTTGAGAAAAGCAATAAATCAATCAAATAATAATATAAATAAACCCTGAAAATTAGGGTTACTACAATCTACCCACCTTATAAGGATTCCGTCCTCGGAATCAGGTGAAAGTGGCACTAGGGCTCTTTCTATAACTTTAACTCTGGTTGCATTCACAATAAAACTAACTCTTATTGCATTCTCAATAATACTAATTCTTTACTCTTTGATACTTACTCTTTCTCATCTGGTATTCTACCAGTTCCTCTACATAAAGCAAACTCGGTTGTACCACTACACGTTACGCGTTACTAGTATTCTAATCGCATCTTGATCCGCTTTGACTCTTGGTAATCCCACCGCAAAGGTTAACTAATTCCAACCTGCTTGGCATACTTCCAAGATTATTTGAGATAATCAGATTCATGATATTTTGAGGTGAAAAGATGTCGTATCATAACGAGTGTCCCACAATTGTGGTTATTGAGTTTCAATTTTCAAAACAAACGTTTTGAAATAAAAGAATTACTGAGAGATCAATATGATCAAATGAACTACTGTTGAGTGCCTTAGATAAGACATTACTAAAGGTAGTTAGCCTTCTTGTATTGCACAACACACAAGTGATGGCGTCCCATCCAACTTCTATCACACAGACAGAGAGTCCGTGTGTCCCCTATAAATAGGGTTGTTCATCTCAGCTAGAGTAGAGAAATATAAAATGAGTCTAAAATCAAATTAACCAGTAAGGCCTTTTGATGAGAAATTCTCAGATACGTTCTTGGTTGACAACTAAACAGATTCCAAAGGTACTACTTCCAGAAAAGAATTTTCTGGCACAATATGAGGAAATGATGATTTTATCAATACTAGAGTTATTCACTATTGAAGAAATTTAGAAATTCAAATATCAAAACTTGTCAGGGTTTTATAAACTTAAAGAAGTATCACATAATTCAGTAAGATGGAAAATATTGCCAAGGTCTTCAGGTATGTCTTCTTTATCCGCTCCTTTGACGACTCGTCATTCGATTTTACATTCTTCTGCTACCCGTCCTAACGTTATCGATATCATACGTCATCGTCGACCCGCAATAGTCTCTGAAGATTCCACCAGCTACGTCTGCAGTCGCAAGGATTTCCATCCACTCAACTCAACTCAACTAAGCTCAACTATCTCAAACAAGCACTATATCTTAAATTACTAGTTGGTACTATATCCAATAGTCCAACACGAACTCTACATGAGCTCTGACGTTCTCACATAACTATACACACTCCTACACACTCTCGTTTCTAGTTTACTATAACTCCGCTCTGATACCAACTGTGACGCCCCCAAATCCCGGGGTCAGTGGAATGGGTCGTCACCTGAAATCTCGAATAAAACAACCTGCTATATATAAAACCAAAACAAATAGAACACCTGTGACCCCGACTCTACCAAGAATCTTTTAAGTTATAGTTCTAGAAACAAGAATCCAAACTCTCACAAACTTTAATAAACTTAAGCTTTCTTATACAACAATATTCTTTACATAAAATATATAACACTGATATAACTTCGATGTGAAGTATACCAGGCAAAACTAAATTTATACAATATAATATTTACTAGAATAAACTTATACAATACCCTCGTACTAGACCCAAATGCTCTGCATCAATTCATCTTCCCAACGTCATCTTGAATCATCTCGCTCCATAGCTATGCAATTAAATACTGGCAATCTATCTTTTCACTGGAGGGTTAAGAGATAAAACAAGCAAGAGTGAGCAAAAGAAGCTCAGCAAGTATATAGTACTGCACAAGATAAAATAATGATGCAACGATAGCAATATAAATAAAATGAACTCAGCTGGCCAAAGACAATGGCAATATATGAAAAGAATCTGTTGCCCAGTAAATAACAATTGTAGAAGGGGGGTTGAATACAATTGTATAAGATTCTCGACTTTATATAACACAAATATGAAAGATCAATAACAATAACAATAACAGCTTTATTAACTTTGATATAAAACTGTTACAAACTCTCTTAAGAAATTCTGATGTTCTTAAGAGCTGCTAGCTTACAAAAACTCTCTCAAGAAATTCTGTTCTTAAGAGCTTCTCTCCGATTATGTTCTCTCTCGAATGAATTATTCTCTCTCTCTGATGAGTGCATAAATCGAAACCAAAACTGTGTTTATATAGTGCACACAGCTTCTCTATCAATAACAAGATAAGTCCTAATCATAACAAAGATAGAAACATATCTTTAATCGATAGCTGCATTCTACAAACCAGGAACAAACTTCCATGTTTATCTAGACTCCAAATATAACTCGAAGTAGGAATCCTGATCAGCTTCAAGTCCTGATGATCAAACCTGATCATAGTCTGAGTAGGAATCCTGATGATCAATAAGATACTGACGCTTGATCAAATACTGATGACCATGCAATACTGATGACGTCAGCAATCCTGATCAGTTGAGTCTAGCTTCTGACGATCATTGAATTCTGATCTAACAATCTCCCCCAATCTCATACTTTGTGAAATAAAGTATAGATTCCAAATATTCAATGATGTCAAAAACATGTATCAAAATGTACGAGTATCTTCAGAAACAACTTATCTGTTTAAGCTTTGTGATAGAACAGATTCATCTTCAAGAAGTTGGATAATAAACTTTCTTCTTTTTCTTCAAGAATTTGAATCAGTCTTTCCTTAAGATTTCTGAGTTCTTCATCTTCCTCATTAATCTGGTAGATAGCTGCTCTGAGATTCTGTATGGAGTTTCTCTGTAGACTGTGCTCTTCAAGCAAAAGATAAGCAATTTCCTTCCCATCAGGATTGAGAGAAAGATGAGTCATGCCAAAATTTACTTCTTTAACAGCAGTACCCCTTTGCATTTCCACATCCTGACCTCTTTGATTTAAGTACATGGGAGTATAATTACCATCGAAATTACTGTTTCCATCCAGTCTTCTTCTTATAGTTGACAAAATCATGTCACTCCATTCTTTGTACACTTGGTTCTTCCATCTTAACAGATAGTGAACATATTTCAGTTCCTGTGTAGTTTTCATCAGCAGATCTTGAATAGATAGAATCTTCACACTACCATCTTTCATGAAGTACAGAAGCTTTTCTTTCTTTTCAAAACCATCATGACAATCTATAACTATATCAACAGCTAATAAATTGTTCAGGTTTTCAGAAGTTAAAGTACCTCCAATTTCTGTCAAGGAGTAAGGATCAACATATGACATATTCAGATATTCACCATCTCTGTGTCCAATACCTCCTCTTGAATTACTTGACAATTGCTTCAGATTTGAAAACATTTTTAACCAGAGTGCTTTTGATCTAGCCATATCAGACAAATCAACAACACTTGAAGCGCTTGTAATAATTCCACCAGACTGAAAATTGATAGGTGTATCACAACTTAATGTGCTAATATGTTTCCACTTCTTGTATTTCTCCTTTTCATGAGCGTAGCTTCTTTCAAGTAAAGATTCTTGTCTGCTTGAATTTCTCCATTGTCTTTTATTTGAAACTTTAAGCCTTTGTAGATAGAGATTGAAATCTTTATTTGTTCTTCTTGTAATATCTCTTCTTCTGGCTTCTTCTTCTTCATCTACTTCTTTGTTGTGACAATCAACAACAGTAGATAAGATTATCAAATCAACCTCTTGCAGAATTTCAGATTCGTCAGGATCTTGAATATTGTCAGGATTAGAATCTTCAATTTGACTTGTATTGCTGAGAGTTGATTTACTTGATTTTCTTCTCAATTCAGGTTCTTCTTCAACAATTCCATCATCACCAAAAGTAGATCTGTCAGGAACTACTAGAGTTTGAATAGGTTCAAGAATTTCTTCAATTCTTAACCCTCTAGACCTTGTCTGTCTAGGTACTGTTTGAGTTGAAGAACCTCTTTTACTTCTTCTAGCACCTCTTCTACCTCTGCTTCCTCTACCTCTAGCAGGAGCAGTATAGCTTTCCATTGTCTCTCTTTGTAGTCTCAAAAATTCTTCATGTGAGAGATCTGGATATTCTTCACTTGCTGTAGAGAGTGCTTTTCTTGCAAATAATTGTTGAACTCTTTTATCAGTGTGATATAGAGTAACAATTCTACCGTCTTTTGTAGAAAACTTCTGGAATAAATTTGATGCATCTTCAGGATTATCAATAATCACATCTTCATCACCTTCAGGAATTGTAGCAAGAATGTGTCCATGACCAGGTGTCAGGATTTGATCTTCCGTCAGGATTTGAGATTGCACCAATGTTCTTACTGTCTTAACTCCAGAATCAGAAACATGAGTTGACTGCGTTGTTTGACTTTGAGAAGTTTGGATTGTCTTCATAACAACAGCATCAGAGGTTTCTCCTTGTATCGCTTTGTCACCACCATCATCTCCAGTATCATCATCATTATTTCTTAATACTAGATCAGGTGTACATTTTGTCTGAATAACCTTCTCCCCCTTTTTGACATCAGGATTTGACAATAATTGCAAAATTAAGGCTTGAGGTTCAGAAGCTGCTTCAACACTTTGAGCTAAAGGTTCTTGTGTGCTTCCCTCATTGACAATGTTCTCGACCAATCTTTCAACAGAAGCTGTAGCTTTGCCTGCATCTTCACTTTGAGAAGATGGTTCTTGTGTAGCTGGAATGTTGATGTCTTCATTCTCCCTTTGAGAAAATGGTTCTTGTGTGACCATTCCACTAGCTAAGCCTTCACCCAAACTTTGATTGAGTGGTTCTTGTGTGGCAGGATCAACAGTAGCTGCTGAATTACTCTGAAATTCAGGTTCTTGTGGGCTTGATCCTTTCAGCTTCTTCTGTCTCTGATAGACTAACTCTTCTGCATTCCTCTTTTTCTTTGATGTAGGTGTAAGACCAACCAAGGAAGCAGTTGTAGAAACCTTCTCCAAAGAATGTCCTCGAATCTGAGATGGAGAGGCTGGAGAGTCTGATAAAGAGACAACTTTTGTTGTTGCATCAGGAATACTAACATCAGGATTTGATGTCTGAATATCAGTATCCTTCATTTGCACTGTCAAAGGAATATGATACCTGCTCTTTGATAATTTCCTTTTCTTCTGTGGTGTAGACAATAGAACCACAGCTGCAGTAGCAGTATCAGCAACTTCCTTATTCATCACAGAGGATATAGGTAAGTCATCCTCTGAATCACTTTCATCAATCAACCTTAACTTCCTTTTCACAGGAACATCCTTAACAACCTTATCAGCTTTCTTCACCAGGACCCCTTGTACACCCCCTTGTATCTTCATTGTAGTGAGTGGTGTAGAGGAAAAATCCTTTGAACCTGATTGCCTTCCAGACACATCAGTTCTAGCTGATTTCTTTGATTTTACAACTAAAGTCTTTTGAGAGACAGTAGAGGTGGTTGTTAACTGTTTAGACTGTTTAGGTTGCATGCTTGTGTTAGGAACAAGGTGGGTTGGTCCTTGTACCATAGCATTAGAAAGTAGTCCATAACGAGTAGGCATTTTCTGATGTAAGAAAAACCTAACCTCATCAGGAATAAAAGCATTTCCGCACAAAATATTTTGCCATATCAGGATTGAAAAAAAAAATATTCAATAAGATTAAAATAAAATTTTATTTAAGAAAACAAAATTTATTTTAACAATCCTGAATAGCATTTTGGTTTAAGAAAAATAACCAAATTAATGGTCATAGAATTAAAACACGCTTACCAGCAAACGAGGCAAAAATATTTATGGAAAACCGAACCGTCTCCTTGAGATTGTAGAAATGACCTGCACCCTTAATACACATTCTCTATAAAAGAGAACTGTTAAGCATAATCATCATATATCTATTAAAACACAAACCCTCTCCAGAGAAAAACTTACGAAAAACCTTTCACCTTCTTTGTTTTTCAATGGCTGCCAACAATCAAAACAACATACCTGATGAAGAAATTGATAGAATTTGGCAACAAATGGATGAGGCTCTAGCAGAGATGGAGCCACAACCAGTTCCTGACCCTCAGGAACATGAAGCGTTTATAAACGCTATGGTTGATGTGGTGTGGCACAACTTTGTGCAAGCCAATCCTGACTGGAATCCTCTTGAGAATCTCATCTATGAAGAGGATGAAGACGATGAGGATGATGAAGAGGATGAGGATGAAGATGATGAAGAGCTCGTCCGAGAGCTTGAGAAACGTAAGAAGAGAATCCGTGATGCTTGTACGTCATGCAAGTTGGAGGCACGGAGGCGTCCCGGTGGTCACGGTGACGATCCGCCTTCAAGTGCATCAGCTCCTCTTTTTGTCTCTTAAGGATGGAACAAGAGACCTTCCAGTTCTGATGAACTGTGAAGCTGCTCAGGAGCATTCATGCTAATTTGCAGGGCACGTGTTCATGCTTATCTGTAAAGCACGAGTTCCTGAGTAGAAAATAGACTAGGAAAACAAATATGTAATTTCCATATTTCATGTGTAATGTATCTTCAAGTATTAATGAAATTTGTCTATTTTCTCAATTGTTTGCTTCCTGTATTTTCCTGCAAAATTTGTTAGTAACACTCAAAGTGATATAGAGATGATAAATAATAAACTCTGTTAATAATGAAATTGAAATTGATAATTAAGACTGAAAACTTAATCAAAGACTAAGTAATAATCTAATTTTCCAGAGTTTACCAGGAGTGTTGATGACAAATTAGCATAGAACCTCTGGTTTTCATACCAGCTTCAAACATCTGAGCATCAGGATTTGACCAGTTGACTTCCTGTCAGGATTGAGTCCTATCAGGATTTGATCAAAGATACATACCTTTCTGAATAACCATCAGGATTTGACAGTTATCAGGATTTCCTCTCTGTAGCTTTTCCTCAGAAATTCTCAAAATTCATCATTCCAAGTTCATTCACCAACTTATTGAAAGTAGCTTCAGGCAGTGGCTTGGTGAATATATCAGCTAGTTGTTGATCAGTAGGAACAAAGTGAAGTTCAATTGTTCCTTCCAGAACCTGTTCTCTTATAAAGTGATATCTGATACTTATGTGTTTAGTAAGAGAATGCTGAACTGGATTTCCTGTCATTGCAATAGCACTTTGGTTATCACAATAAATAGGGATTTTTGAGTATGACAGGCCATAATCTAACAACTGATTTCTCATCCACATTATCTGAGCACAACAACTTCCTGCAGCAATGTACTCAGCTTCTGCAGTTGAAGTGGAAATAGATTTCTGCTTTTTACTGGACCATGAAACTAGTCTTCCACCCAAAAACTGACAACTTCCTGAAGTACTTTTCCTGTCTATTTTGCATCCTGCAAAATCAGCATCTGAATAACCACACAACCCAAAATCTGATTCCCTTGCATACCAAAGGCCAAGTGAAGGAGTGCCTTTGAGATATCTGAAAATTCTTTTGACTGCAATCAGATGTGGTTCTCTAGGTTTTGCTTGAAATCTTGCACATAGACAGGTTGCAAACATGATATCTAGTCTACTGGCAGTGAGATACAATAAAGAGCCAATCATTCCTCTGTAGTGAGTTACATCTACCTCTTCACCTTGATCAGGATCAAGTTTGGTAGCTGTAGCTATGGGAGTTGAAGCAGGAGTACTGTCTTGCATGTTAAACCTTGTCAGTAAATTCCTTGTGTATTTAGACTGATTAATAAAAATCCCTTCATCAGTCTGTTTAACTTGAAGACCCAGAAAGTAACTCATTTCTCCCATCATGCTCATTTGATATCTTGACTGCATAAGCTTGGAAAACTTTTCACACAGCTTATTGTTTGTTGACCCAAAAATGATATCATCAACATAAATCTGAACTAACAGCAACTCCTTACCATGATTCAAATAAAATAGAGTTTTATCAATTGCACCTCTTTTGAATCCACTTTCCAGTAAGAATTGAGCTAAGGTTTCATACCATGCTCTTGGAGCTTGCTTTAGTCCATAAAGTGCCTTATCCAGTCTGTAGACATGATCTGGATATTTAGGATCAATGAAACCAGGAGGTTGTTCAACATAAAATTCTTCCTCCAGTTCACCATTTAAGAAAGCACTTTTAACATCCATCTGGAAAACCTTGAATTTCTTATGTGCTGCATAAGCAAGAAATATCCTGATGGCTTCTAGTCTTGCAACAGGAGCAAAAGTTTCATCATAGTCAATTCCCTCTTGTTGGGAATACCCCTTTGCAACTAGTCTAGCTTTATTTCTGATAATGACTCCATCAGAATCAGTCTTGTTCTTGAAAATCCACTTTGTACCAACTATTGATCTATTCTTTGGTCTTGGTACCAGTTTCCAGACTTCATTCCTTTCAAATTCATTCAGTTCTTCTTGCATTGCAGTAACCCAATCAGCATCTTTAAGTGCATCTTCAACTTTCTTAGGCTCCTCCTTGGATAGAAAGTTATTATATAAACATTCATTCTGAGTTGCACTTCTTGTTTGAACACCTGCATCAGGATCTCCAATTATCAAATCAGGAGTATGATCTTTAGTCCATTTCCTTGCTGGTGTCAAATTGTTTCTTGAAGTAGATGCTCCCCCTGGATTGGTGTTATCTTGATTGAAAGAATTTGATTGATTTGAAGCTCTCCCTGAATTATTGCTATGCCCTCCTGATGTGTTATCAGGATCTTCACTTGAATCAGTATCTGAAGAATTCTGTCCTGATGATTGAGTTGACTCTGAACTTGTAGTTGAATGCCGTTGCTCCCCCTCAACATTAGCACTACTAGTTGTATCACTGTTGTTTGCATCATCAGTATTAGCACCATCAGTACCTGGTGAGTCATCAGGATTTGGTGACCCGTCAGTACTGGATGAATGGACAGCTTCTGATTCACTTTCTTCAGGTTCCTTGGAAGCTTCATTTTCAAATAACAATCTATCATGCGAGTCTTCAATGATTCCAGTTATCTTTTTATCATCAAAAGATACATGAATTGACTCCATGACAGTTCTTGTTCTCAAATTAAAAACTCTGAAGGCTCTTGATGTAGGATAACCTATGAATATTCCTTCATCAGCCTTTGTTTCAAATTTCCCTAGCTGTTCAGGATGAGTTCTGAGAACAAAACATTTACAGCCAAACACATGCAAATGCTTCAGACTTGGTTTCTTCTCTTTGAGTGACTGATAAGGAGTGACACCATGCCTGTTTATCAATGTAAGATTTTGTGTATAGCATGCTGTGTTGACTGCTTCTGCCCAGAAATATGTAGGTAATTTAGCTTCTTCCAACATAGTTCTGCCAGCTTCAATAAGAGTTCTATTCTTCCTCTCTACTACTCCATTTTGCTGAGGTGTGCCAGGAGCAGAGAATTGTTGAATGATTCCTTTGTATTTGCAGAACTCTTCCATCTTTGAATTCTTAAATTCAGTACCATTATCACTTCTCAGGATCTTGACTTTGTACTTTGTGGTTGTCTCAATCATTCTCACATGGTCCAACAGAACTTCAGGAGTTTCATCTTTTCTGTGTAGAAAATACACCCAGGTGAATCTAGAATATTCATCAACAATTACAAGAGTGTACCTTTTCTTACTGATGGACATGATGTTGACTGGACCAAACAGATCAAGATGTAGCATGTGATATGGTTCTTCAATAGAGGATTCTGATTTACTCTGGAATGATGTCCTTCTTTGTTTTGCTTTTTGGCATGCATCACAGAGTCCATCAGGTGTATATAAGACATTAGGTAATCCTCTTACTAACTCTTTCTTAACCAACTCATTGATGTTGCTGAAGTTGAGATGAGAAAGCTTCTTGTGCCAATTCCAACTTTCATCTACTGAAGCTTTACTGATGAAACATGTAGGGGAGCCATCAGTATCTGAGAGAATGTTGGCTTCATATATGTTACCATGCCTGTAGCCAGTTAGTGCTATCTTCCCTGTTGCTTTACTGACTACTTCACAATGTGTGGAATAGAAATTGACATGATAACCTCTGTCAGTGATTTGACTAATACTCAACAAGTTGTGTTTTAGTCCCTTCACTAGAGCTACTTTTTCAATGATGACATTTCCAATGATTATATTGCCATATCCCAAGGTTTGTCCAATGTTGCCATCTCCATAAGACACAGTTGGGCCAGCTTTTTCTTCATATTCTGATAACAGGGCTTTGTTTCCAGTCATGTGCACAGAACATCCACTATCCATGACTAACACATTTTTCTTTTTACCCTGCATCAGAATAGTAACACACTAGTTAGAACACTTAGGAACCCATACATGTTGGGTTCCTTTCTCATGCAATTTATTAATTTTAACAGCAGAAGACTTTTTGACTTTAGCAGTCCTGACAGGATTTACTCCATCAGGATTTGCTTTGTCAGTATCAGTATTAACAAAAGCATGCTTCACTATGACATTTTCAGTTTTATCAGACTTTGTACTACTTTCAAACTTAGGCAATGGATCATAAAAGTTATAGTACAAATCATGATACTCTTTACATGTATAAATAGAATGCCATAGACTACCACAATGAAAACAGGACTTCTGCGGTTTATAGAGTACTGATCTATTCCTTACATCAGACTTAGGAATATCAGTAATCTTCTTCTTACTCTTCTTACAATCAATAGCAAGATGATTAGAGTTACCACAGTTAAAACAACACTTTCTAGGTGCATTTGGGATATATTTATAACCATTCTCTTTATTGATCCCAACTTTACCATTCCTGTTTCTCTTAACAGTAGCTTCCTTTTTCTTATCTGTAACCTCACAGATTTTCTCCTTAAGCTGTTTCTGAGACAATAGACCTACATTCTTAGTGACTTTGTTCATGACAGGTTTAGACTTTATAATTTCAATTACTTGAGTAGAAGAAGATCCCTTTTCAAAAGTAGAATTGGAATCCTTACCAAAAACAAAATTAACAGGAGTAATCTTAGATTTGGTTGAGTCTATAACATGTCTATAGGTCTTTGGACTGACTGTCTCATCAATGACAATTTTCTCTGCTAATTTCTTATCTTCATCTGACTTATATCCTAGACACTCTTTCCAATTCTTAGAGGTATTAATCTCATGAAATTTCCTACCAGAGTCTGTCCAGGTTCTGATTTTCTCATTAGCATATTCAAGTTCTTTTTCAAGGGAAGTACATTTAGATATCATCTCTAAGTGCATGTGTTTAGCATTATCACATTCTTTTTGTACTTCTTGCATACGAGAAAATTCAGCTTCTAATATCTCATTCCTTTTTCTAAGGTCAGACATCTCAGATAAGATTCTAGTATTCTCAGCAGTTTGACTTCTAAAGCTAATATGTAATGACTTTAAAAAATGTCTTAACTCAGAAGCATTATCAGTATCAAAATCAAAGATAGTATTTAGTACCTTATCATCAGGAGCAGCAGTTACATCAGCATTGGCCATTAACGCATAGTTGACTACCTCAGTATCAGATTCTGAGGAAGAGTCCATCCAATCCTTGCTTGATGTGATGAGTGCCTTTGTCTTGTTGCATTCAGAAGCAAAGTGACCCATACCATTACACTTGTAGCATCTAACCTTTGACTTGTCAAATTTGCTACCCTTGCTGTCCTTCTTGATATACTTGTCTTTGTCTGCTTTGAAGGTCTTTTTCTGAAAGTTGCCTTGTCTTCTATTCTTCCTGAACTTCATCCTTCTGAAGTTTCTGACAATCATAGCAACCATCTCTTCTATGTCTGAATCAGAAGATTCATCACCAGTATTGGAATCAGGATTGCCATCAGTATCTGATGAAGAGTCGTCAGGATCTGACTCAGCTACTCTCGCTTTCCTTCTAGAGACCTCCATAGCTTTCCCTTTTGATTTTGCTTCTACATTCAAAGCAATTGACTTTGCCTTGCTGCTTTTCTTGTTCTTTCTCTGTTGAACTTCAAGATCATGAGTTCTTAGCATCCCATAGATCTCATCAAGAGACACAATGTTCAGATCATACTGGTGTCTAATGATTGAGGTCTGAGTATCCCATTCTTCAGGTAAAGCTCTAAGAAATTTGGTGTTTGAATCTTCAGTTTCATATACTTTGTCAACTAAGGATAAGCTGTTCAATAGTGTCAGGAATCTATCATATAGATCAGTCAGGCTCTCTTCAGGTCTTGCATCGAATTGCTCATATTCTTGAATCAATAGAGCCCTTCTGTTTTTCTTGACAGATGCAGATCCCTGGCACTGAGTTTCCAAAGTATCCCAGATTTCTTTTGAAGACTTGCATGCAATCACTCTGTTTGACATAACAGCATCAAGGCTATTATGCAAGATATTCTTTATCTTTGGTTCCCTGAGTACATGAGCTTTTTCTTCTGGAGTCCATTCAGCTTTAGCTTTGACCACATAATGTTCTGGTACTGTATCTGTTCGTTCTACGAACTTTGTTGGTATATATGGTCCATCACGAATCCTGTCCAAGTAGTCGGGATCCATAGCCTCCAGGTACATCAGCATCTTTACCCTCCATGTGGGATATTCTGATATCTTCAAGATGGGAATCTTCATGCTTTCATACTTGGTTGTCGACATCTTTAGATCGTATCTGATTCAGAATTAAATCAGTTTGCTCTGATACCAATTGTTGCCCAGTAAATAACAATTGTAGAAGGGGGGTTGAATACAATTGTATAAGATTCTCGACTTTATATAACACAAATATGAAAGATCAATAACAATAACAATAACAGCTTTATTAACTTTGATATAAAACTGTTACAAACTCTCTTAAGAAATTCTGATGTTCTTAAGAGCTGCTAGCTTACAAAAACTCTCTCAAGAAATTCTGTTCTTAAGAGCTTCTCTCCGATTATGTTCTCTCTCGAATGAATTATTCTCTCTCTCTGATGAGTGCATAAATCGAAACCAAAACTGTGTTTATATAGTGCACACAGCTTCTCTATCAATAACAAGATAAGTCCTAATCATAACAAAGATAGAAACATATCTTTAATCGATAGATGCATTCTACAAACCAGGAACAAACTTCCATGTTTATCTAGACTCCAAATATAACTCGAAGTAGGAATCCTGATCAGCTTCAAGTCCTGATGATCAAACCTGATCATAGTCTGAGTAGGAATCCTGATGATCAATAAGATACTGACGCTTGATCAAATACTGATGACCATGCAATACTGATGACGTCAGCAATCCTGATCAGTTGAGTCTAGCTTCTGACGATCATTGAATTCTGATCTAACAGAATCAACTAAACTGATAACTGAACAATAATAATAAACTGGGTCAAACTTTAAGTTAGAATTGGATTTTTACTGTGACGCAACGAGTTAAGGTGGATGATCAGTCACACCAAAACTCCGGACCATACCCACGGTATGTCCCAATACTAAACTGGATCCAAGGCCACTTTGGCCACATAAAAACATTCATATTCTGACTGGCGTCTGCAGTCCTTAAAATATTTCATTTTTTTTAAAACTTCCAATTCAAACTTAATACTGGGAGTTAGGTGTCGGAACAATCGACTACCTCATTGATTTAAACTAATACTTTCAACTATAAGCTTAACTTTATCAACTGAATTAGGCTAAGACAAATGCATAAGAATGCAATTTCCAATCACAAGGAATCAAGGTAAAATCCGACAATACAAGGTGCTGCAAGGTATAAGTTAGGAAACGAAATAAAGTTCGTCAAATCACGAACAAAAGGTTATCTCAATCTTAGGGTAATAAAAGAATCTGTTTATGAAGCAATAATTAAATTAAGAATCGAAAACAGAAATCTTGATACTATACTCTGAACAAGAGAGTACGAGTTAGTAAACTTGCCTTTGGTCCTTAGCTAACATAAACCTGAAGTACTATGATTCTCATCTTTTTTATCTTACGTCATCACAATTCTCTATTCTGATAACTCTTGGTTCCATCACATACACGGTTGCTACGAGTCTTCACTCTCGAGATCGTGTCCGCCCAACTATTCACTAGTTAAATTCAAGATATACTTAGCCTTCGCACTATACTTTTACATAATTTAACTGTTTATAAACTTGAGCACATATATATATATATATATATATATATATATATATATATATATATATTCTACAGAAAATTGGGCATGACCTATTCGTAAAATGGACATTGCCCTGCTTTCAAATTACCAAAAATACTAATTCAACCATTCACAACAATTCACAACTTATTTAATACTCAAATAGTCTGCCTCAACTTGCAGAAAACATATAAGAAAATAAACATACTAGAAAATAATTCTGCACTGACTTGCAGTTACTTTATCCAGAAATAGCAATCACATTCATATTTATCACGTAGCACATTCATCATCCAATTCACATAATTTCATATACTTCACATAACACATAGCACATGGATAGACTGACAACTCTTATAACTATACATTTTAATGGCTGCAGACTTAACACATAATCACATTTCATTTACATATGCGTTTAGACTAGCATCTCATTTACATATACCAATTCAAATAATATTCATTTAATAGCTCTGCCGGAAATTCGGCAGCGCTTCCTCTGTTTATATACTAATCCACCTATTTTTAAAACTAATACCAACAATTCAGAATCAATTTACAACTAACAGAATTACATAACTTAACATAATCAACTGAACTCACCATTATAAAATAACATACTCAGTATATCATCTAAACACATTCACGACTTCATAACAATTTTCACCAACCATAAAACACATAATAAAACTGAAACTCTTTTTGGAAAATATTTGGTCTTTCTATTATAAAGATTTGAATATATATAAATCTAGGAATTGAAAACAATCATTACACTCTAAATATAATTATCACTAAATTAAATAGAATTAATCAAAACCAAGTAAACAATAAAACAAATTTTGAAAATATTAATTGAATTCGATTTATAATCAATCAAGATTAATTATTTAATCTTGATTAAGAATTACATTATTATTTAGAATTGGTCAATTAGATCAATTAATTATTATTTAGAATTGATTAAGAATAATCAAATTCAACTACACTTTTAACTCTAGAAATTTTAAAACAACTAAATAAATAAATACTTAGATTTTTCGAAATTTCGGCATGACTCGTTCGTAAACAGGACTAGCCAGAAATTTTGCATGTACTATGATGCGTCCCCAATCATAGGACGGATCACATAGTACAACCCACAATAATAACCTGTATATATCACAAAATTTAAACAACATAAATATCTCAACTAACAACTACAACAAATCCCAAAACTGGGAATCCACCAGGATACTGAAGTCACTAATACGGCTGTTACACAACTCAGCCAACTTTAAATACTTCAATCTACAATATACAACTAACAATTTCTCGAAATCAAGCTCGACATACTTTAACGACTTACTACGCAGAAATAACTATTATCAATCTGAATCTCTTCAAAAACAACTAAAATTTATAAATAATTTATACACTCTGCACCACACTACTAATTAATACACTCCAAGCACCTGCACAACCAATACAATCAATTAATCTCAATAATAATAACAAATCGAATCTATGTATAATATAGTTACTACTGCCTCTTTGGAACAGTACCTCCTTTTTTCAAATCTTTACCCCTACAATTGATTAATATTACAATGTTTGCCATCCTACTTTTTCTCAAGCTTCTGAAAGAAGTTTCTTACCTCGATAATTGAACAAGCACAACAAGCAAAGACAAAAGTACCCCAAATCCATTTTAATAAAATCAAAGTTTGGTTTCTCAATTTGAAAAGAAGTCTAAAGCTTACCGATTTTACCAAATTCTTACAAGCTCTTAAATCTTAATAATAGGTACAGACATTGAGAGCAAATAATGGATGGTGAAAAACCTTGGCGTCTTTTTGATTTTGATGATATGGTGAAAGGATATGATCGGAAGAAATCTAAGAAACGTTTGCCAAAAGTAAGAAAAGATAATGAAATCGGAAGTGGTAGTAGAACAAATGTCTTTGATGGCAACAAAGTTATTGGATCGTCTTCTAATCCTTCTCCGACTGCCCATGAAGGTAAGTTCTTTGTTTGTTTTTGGGTTAATATGTCATCATAATTTAGAATGTTTGTGTCATTAAATGTTGTTCAATTTTGAGTAGGTATTACTCGAAAATCCTCGCAAGTCAACAAAAAAAATGATTTGACATTCATTCCGTGTACAACGGATGTTGTTGAATTGTGTTCTCCTTTCTCTGAAATTCGTAATCAATGTAAGTTACTTAATTCTTTAATCCTTATGTTTCATGACGAACCTAAACAAATAATACATTAATTCATATTTAATTTGTGACACTGGCAGCATATGTCCGTAATACTAATCATAGTTCGAACCGAAGTCCTTTGTCCAGTATTACAAATTTGGTGACCACTCCCAACTCCGCACCCGCAGAAATCATAACTACAGGAGGAACAAATAATGTGAAAGCTAGAGGAGGAACTTATACAGTTGAGACCTCTAAAAAACGTGATTTATTCAAGCGAAAAGCGAAGCCGGCATTTACTGGATCATCTTCTACTCCTTCTCCTACTGCACATGACGGTAAGTTAGTTGAGTTTTGTGAGTTTTTGGGTTAATATGTCATCATAATTTACAATGTTTGTGTGGTTATATGTTGTTGAATTTTGAGTAGGTATTACTCGAAAATCCTCTGAAGTAAAAAAAAAGAATGATTTGACATTTATTCCGTGTACAACCAATGTTGCTGAATTGTCTTCTCCTTTCTCTGAAATACCTAATCAATGTAAGTTACTTAATTTTTTACTCCTTATGTTTCATGACCAACCTAAACAAATAATACATTAATTCATATTTAATTTGTGAATCTTGCAGCATATGTCCGTAGTACTAATCAGAGTTCGAACCGAATAACTTTGTCCAATATTACAAATTTGAACAGCACTCCCGACTCCGCATCCGCAGAAATCATAACTACAGGAGGAACAAATAATGTGAAAGCTAGAGGAGGAACTTTTACGGTTGAGACCTCTAAAAAATGTCAATTATTCAAGCGAAAAGCGAAGACAACATTTATTGGTTTGGGCAAGACATTATTTAGTGAAGGGTTGGTTCATGTTGAGGACCAAAGTAATGATTTTAATGAAGGTGACTATGTTTCCTATGTTATACATAGATGTCGTTGGTTAAATAAAAAAATGTATGCGTAACATGTAATCTATGTTGCTTCTCCATAGGTCCTAATGTAATTGGCAATACACTGTCTAGCGATAAATCTGAAGATTTAGATTATGACTGCATTGGTGAGGAACATATGCTTTTATTCACAATATTTATTGCATTCTATTCTCATATTCTAATATAAATCTTCAAATATATACAGAAATCATCATAGACGAAGATGAAGATTCTTTAAGTCAGTATGATTATGTTGTTGATGAAGATAGTGAAGTTGATGATTACACAGGTTGCTTATGCCTACCATTTTATCTTTTTCTTATTTATAGTTTGAAAGAATGGTTTTTCTCTGTTACATATTTAGAGATGAAAGCATTCTCCTCCATGCCACAGAGAAGGCGTGGACTGCGCGTAGTTCCTGAACAGTATGCTTCTCTGGGAGGTCCTTCTGAGATTTGTTCAAATTGCAATGCTAGGATGTGGAAAGAGGAAAGAGTTAACAAAAATGTTACTAAAGGGACACCAATATTTTCGCTTTGTTGTATGAAGGGTGCTGTCAAGTTGCCTAAGGTACCACGTACGCCCCGTTACTTGATGGATTTGTATAATGATAAGAGAAAAGGTCCTGTTTTCCAGAGAATGATTCGTTTGTATAATTCGATGTTCGCATTCACGTCTGCTGGTGGGAACATTGATCATTCTATAAACAGTGGGAGATCACCTTATGTTTATAGATTGAATGGCCAAAACCATCATGTCTTTGGTTCGTTAATACCCGATGACAATGAGACGCCTAAATTCTGTCAACTTTACATATATGACACTGTTAATGAGGTTGAGAATCGTGTTCGATGGGTAAATGTTCCAGATAGAAAATCTGTTGATAATGAGGTAGTTCAAGGTCTCATAACTATGTTAGATGAAACGAATGAATTGGTTGGCAAATTTAGGCAGCAACGTGATCTATATGAGAGTGATGAGATTGTTGATCTGGAAATTACTTTAAAGGTTTGTCGATCGGAAAGTGGCAGAGAAAATCATATGACTGAAAGTGATGAAGTTGCTGGAATTATGATTGGAGATAATGAAGATACATGTGGCGAGCGTGATATTATTGTTCGTGACACAACAATTGGGTTGGTTCGTGTCTCCTATGTACATCCAAAACTAATGGCTTTGCAATATCCATTATTGTTTCCGACTGGTGAAGATGGTTTCCACCCAATGATTAAGTTCCAAAATACACCTGGGAGCTCAAACAAAGTTCGTGATCATATATCAATGAAATATTATTATTCATATTCATTTCAAGTTAGAGAGAATGATGGTAAGTACTATATTTGTAATGTTATTTTTATTACTGTTAAACTAATTAATCACATATTTATGTCTTTTTATACCTTTTATTTTCATTCTGCTGGTGGGAACATTGATCATTCTATAAACAGTGGGAGATCACCTTATGTTTATAGATTGAATGGCCAAAACCATCATGTCTTTGGTTCATTAATACCCGATGACAATGAGACGCCTAAATTTTGTCAACTTTACATATATGACACTGTTAATGAGGTTGAGAATCGTGTTCGATGGGTAAATGTTCCAGATAGAAAATCTGTTGATAATGAGGTAGTTTAGAGAGAATGATGGTAA
Organism: Heracleum sosnowskyi; assembly: GCA_030848705.1. Classification (NCBI taxonomy): domain Eukaryota; kingdom Viridiplantae; phylum Streptophyta; class Magnoliopsida; order Apiales; family Apiaceae; genus Heracleum; species Heracleum sosnowskyi. Next base: position 60,569,544 of record CM061240.1, on the reverse strand, counting down.
GTACTATATTTGTAATGTTATTTTTATTACTGTTAAACTAATTAATCACATATTTATGTCTTTTTATACCTTTTATTTTCAGGTTTAACTCCTCGATTGGGTGGAAGACTCTTCCAACAATATTTGGTTGATGCATTTTCCTCTATTGAACAAACTCGACTGTGGTGGTTTCGAACTCACCAAACAGTTTTACGCAACGAATTATACAATCACATATGTGACTCTGTTCGTAGAGGCGATTCAGACGCATCAAATGTTGGTAAAGGAGTTATTCTACCAGCTGGATTTGTGGGATCTAAACGTTATATGCAACAAAATTTCCAAGACGCATTAGCGGTGTGCCGTTATGTTGGGCATCCAGATATCTTCCTCACTATGACATGTAACCCTCTTTGGGATGAAATACAGAAGATGATGGAATTTGTTCCAGGTTGCATTGCACCCAATTGTCCAGACATTGTTTCTAGAGTTTTTAAACTTAAGCTTGATCAACTAATGGCTGACATAAAGAATAAAGCTTACTTTGGTCAATGTATTGGAGGTATTGTTTCATCCTTTATGTACATTTATAGATCATTTTATATATATTGTAAAACTTGGTTATTATTGTCGAGTTATGTATATTGTTGACTTTCAGAAAAAGGGTCTTTATAGATCATGTTCTATATATTGTAAGACTTGGTTATTATTGTCATGCAGTTATGTATGTTGTTGAGTTTCAGAAAAGGGGTCTTCCTCACGTGCATATGTTAATTTGGCTTGACAAAGCTTCAAAAAAAAAGCTCAAACAGAATGTTGACAAATTTGTCTCTGCTGAAATTCCGGATCCTTTATTAGATCCTGTTGGTTATGCCGCTGTAAAGGAGTTTATGATTCATGGTCCGTGTGGATTGAAAAATGTCAAATCACCGTGCATGAAAGAGTTGCAATGTATACGACATTTTCCCAAGAAGTCAGTTTCAAAATTTTCATTTACTTTGCAATTGTTTGAAATGGAAATTCTACCAATAACATAAATATGATCTTTTTACAGGTACTGCCCTAGAACAACATTGGATGAAAGTGGATTTCCTCTTTATATGCGACGTAGGCAAAACATTACAGTAAACGTTCGTAAAACTGATTTGGACAACCAATAGGTTGTACCATATAACCGTGATCTTTTGGTTAAATATCAGTGTCATATGAACGTTGAAATATGTTGCCATGCTCGAAGTCTGAAATATTTATTTAAATATTGCCTTAAGGGTCATGACCGTGCAACTGTACACGTCAATCGGAAGAAGAAGCAAAGAAAAAATGACAACGATGACCAAAGCATTGATGAGATAAATGCCTACTTTAATGGAAGATACCTTTGTGGAGCTGAAGCTGCTTATCGGATTTTTGGGTTTCCTATTCACCATAGAAGTATTTCTGTTGAACGACTTCCATTTCACCTACTAGGCGAAAAAAACGTAACTTTTCGTGCCACTGAATCCTTGGGAAAAGTTGCTGCTCGAGAGAAATATAGGCTAAGCAAACTGGAAGCTTATTTCAAGTTAAATAGTGAAGATATGAATGCGCACAACTACACGTATGATGAGATTCCGACACATTTTGTGTGGAATGATACAGAGAGGATATGGACTCCAAGGAAAAGAGGATTACATATAGGGAGAATGTGTTATGCTCACCACAGTACAGGCGAACCTTGGTTCCTTCGTTTGTTACTTACCAAGGTTCGTGGTGCTACTTCATTTGAGGGGTTGAGAACTGTAAAAGGTGTGGTTCACAAGTCATTCCGTGATGCATGTAAAGAGTATGGTTTGTTGGATGACGATAAAGAATGGCACGAGGTGCCGAGTCAGTGTGCTGATTGTGGTTTACCTCCTCAGATCCGACAACTTTTTGTACACATAATAGTCAATTGCAAAGGAACTGACCTAAAACATTTGTGGGACAGTCATTGGAAAAACATGGTGGATGACATTTTGTTGAGACGTCGTGAAAGAATTTCGAATGCCAAATTGACTCTTAATGACAAACAACTGCAATTTTATGCCCTTGCAGGTACTATCCCCCATTATTAATTTTTAAATAATTAATTTTTTGTCTAGACATTTCGTATATATGATCAATATTGTCTCCATTATTATGCAGAAATTGATAATCTGCTTCGGTCCATTGGAAAATGTTTGAAAAAATTTGACCAATTACCGCAGCCTCTATCTAGCTATTTGAATAACGGTTCTAATAACCTTATTATTGAGGAAACAAGCTATGACATTGTGGAAATGGAGAATGAGTTTGTCAAATTGTTTGCAGATTTTACCATTGAACAAAGAGAAGTGTACAACGCTGTTTTGAATTCAGTAGAAATGGCTACAGGCGGTCTTTTCTTTGTTTATGGTAGTGGGGGCTGTGGTAAAACCTACCTATGGAGAACTGTTATATGCAAATTACGTTCTCAAGGGAAAATTGTGCTTCCTGTTGCGTCTTCTGGGATAGCTGCCACTTTAATGCCAGGTGGTCGTACTGCCCACTCATGTTTCAAAATCCCAATTGTTCTTGATGATTTCTCAACGTGTAATATTGCCCATGATTCAGACATTGCACAACTCATTAGACAGACAAAGCTCATAATTTGGGATGAGGCTCCCATGCAACATAGATATGCTTTTGAGTGCTTGGATCGATCATTGAAGGATATCATGAGATCTGTTGATGTAGCCCGTTTTTCTATGCCCTTTGGTGGAATTACTGTTGTGCTAGGAGGAGATTTCCGGCAAATTCTACCTGTAATAACATATGGTTAACGCGGAGAGATTGTTGCCGCTTGCATTACTCGATCACGTCTTTGGAGTATTTGCCACGTTTTTTTACTCACACAGAATATGCGTCTGAATCAAGGTCAATCTACCATTGAGATTGAAGAATTGAAAGCATTTGCTCAGTGGGTACTCGATATTGGTAATGGTGTACTGCCTCCTCCTACCACATCTAAATTGAAAAATAAGGAGAATGAAATTGAAATTCCTTCAGAATTTTGTGATTTGAACACATAAAATAGTGTTGACAATATGATCGCCAGTACGTATCCAAACTTTGAAGAAAATGGCCAGAATAGGAGCTACTTAAGTGAAAGAGCTATCCTCAGTCCTACGAACCAAACAGTTGGGCACCTTAACTCCCTTATTGTTGATAAGCTTTCTGGTGAATCAGTTTCTTATTTCAGTGTTGACAGTGCCGAGGAATTTGGTGGTACAGATCAGGATCTTAACAATGCATTTCCTATTGAGTATCTAAATTCTATGAGCATTCCAGGATTGCCACCTCATGATTTGAAGTTGAAAGTAGGCGCTGTTGTTATGTTAATGAGGAATTTAAACCAAACTTTAGGTTTGTGTAATGGCACAAGGATGATCGTTACGAAATGTTTGAAATTCTGCGTTGAATGTGAAGTGATTTGTGGATCGTTTGTTGGTTCTAAGCATTTTATTCCGCGTATGGAGTTGTCGCCCACTGACACGAAGATGCCATTCAAACTGGTACGTAAGTAAATGCCTTTACAGATTTGCTATGCGATGACTATTAATAAGTCGCAAGGCCAGTCTCTTAAGAAAGTTGGTTTGTATTTGCCCAAGTCAGTATTCACTCATGGTCAATTTTATGTTGCGGTTAGTAGAGTCACTTCTCCTGGAGGGCTTTCTGTGTTTGTTGATGATGAAACTGGTGCAGCTTCAAATACCACTGAAAATGTTGTTTACAAAGAAGTTTTTTATAACTTACCGAAGCCTTAGTCTGGCCAGTGAAGTAGCAGTTGATTTTGGTGAAATGACAAACTAAGTAGCACTATATGTTGTCAGTTTTGTACTGCTTTCCGATTACTGTAATGAATGTTGTTTTCTAATTGCAGATACATTTCAAACGAATGACAAAATAAACATGTTACTAAACTGGATAAAACAAACACCCATATGTGAAATAAGATTTTGATTAAATAGTTAATGTTGATTACATATAAGAAAGCACATGACACAACATTCAAGTCTTTTACAAGATTAGATAATAAAATTGTGCATACATTCGGTTAATCCATAAAACCCGAAACAGTATGGAATATGGTTCCGAATTGTATGATAATTAATCTACGATAACAAGAGAACTTTGAAAGTGCAATTGTTGTCATAAACAAATTGTAATGTCTGTCCTATGTAGAATTTGTTGTTGTTCGTAAATTTGTCCCATCCCAAACCAAACCTACAATTTTTTTTTGCGATGCACAACCACATTCCAAAATCCTTGATCATATAGTAATGTTACCTTGGTACCATTCTTCCATGTACTATAAATTCTTAGCATGTGTCTTGCAAAGTACTGCACATCAGGCCAGAAAAAGTTTTCTCAAATTAAATCCTAATTACGAACCTCTACTACAGAAATAACAACAAACTTACTAAATTTACATACCACACCATGTCCTTTTTGATCTACGTGTGAAGAAGTTAGAGTGACCGTAAAAGAAATAACATGTCCTGTATTGTCCACTGCTAATGTTGGGGTTGCTTCATTATTTTATATTAGAAATGCCAACAATGAAGTTAATACAATCCAGGGCAAAATTTGAAATTGGCACAAGTCAATGTAAGCTATAAAATATACCTTCAAGCATGTTGTTTGGTACACTATTGTTGTGAAGAGAATGAAAAGAATCTTCCTGGGACGAGTGCACACTAACATAAGCTGCATACCAAATATAATTATAGATGCCATAAGAATTTATATGTAACATTGCAAAGACCAAAAAACGAAGCCAAACAACATGTTCTTACAAATAGAATCATATAAGTATTCATACGATGTTACCAACGTTTCCAAATGTGGCATATTAGCAGAAGAGGTCTCACTAGAATCCTCTGTTCACATGAACAAAATAAATTATTGACTTTAATAGACAAGGTACTATGGCAACATAATCAAACTACATTGTTTAACTATGTACCTGATGATTCAGCAGTACTATCAGCAGCATCATTTGGCACAAGCACAAAATGTTTACGAATATCTTTCAGGGACATCTTATTAGGGTTGTCATTGAAGATATCCAAACAGAATGGACTATAAACCGATAAGTACAAATTCGATGGACTAACATAACCCAAGAAAAGAAAGAAACTTTCTCCCAAGCCATATTTGGAAAAAAGGTTTTTCAAACCAAACAATAAGTTATTCACTTTACAGAAATTAGCCTTGAACGTCGACCCATCAGGCAGTAATATGTTTACTTTCTTACTTAGCATTGGTCCGTAAAATTTTATGAACTGTCGTGGGATTTCCTGTGTTCAGAAATACAATTACTTAAAAAATAATAAGCTTAAAAAAGGTAAAAGATATACCGAATGGGTCCTTGACAATTACCATTTCACCTTTAGCCACTATATCAGCACTAAGAATTTTGAAGCATTTGAAGTCTGAGCGCCCAGAACCTGATGTAGGCAATTTCCCCCCAAAACAGAACCTATGAGTACATTTCAATACTTATACACAATTACCACATGATGCACTTGGGAGAAAGGAAATAGTACCTTCTTCATTTTCAGTACTTCCCTCATTCTTTTCAAATATAGCAACATTGAAGTTTTGAAACTGCATAGATCGAGATATTACACATATATCTCCTTCTTTTAAGTTTAATGTTTTTGTAAATTTTATCCACTCTTCATTAAAAAAAACTTGACCATTCTGCCAGATCAAATTAATGACCCTCTTGGATTCTTGCAAACGCAACTGAATCCAAGTCATTTCATCATGTAAACGCAGCTTTGAAATTGCTTCATCTGACAGAACCTAATATTACAACAACATGTCATTGATATAGTTGTGTACAAAATTATAACAAATCTATGTTTACTTTTTATCATTTGGACATGGATTTACCTGTAACAAATTGGAATTCTGAAGATGTTCGTTTTGGATGATGACATCGTAACTCAACCTTGAATTACTTGAAGCATTATAGAAGAATCTTGCTGCCATCTTCTCAACTTCGATATTACTGAAATCTCCTCTACTTTCCTCTAATGTGGACCCAGTGGTAAGTGTTAATCGTGGTTTCTTGAGACCAATCATCCTTCGTGGATAATAAATTTCAATATTATCATTATTAAAGATTTCCATATTGAAATTGCCATCGCCCTTATACTTGATGAGAATGACATTGTAAGGTTTAAGCCTATAGAAATTTATCATCGCACCCAACCTTACTAAGCATGCATCATGACGACGATAATAAGCACACCAAGCATCACCATTTCGAACCCGAAGGTAAACATTCTCGGGAATGTTTTGAAGGAAATTAGAGCTCAACTGTGGAGGCAACATCTGCATACAATATCTCCATTCTTAGAACGAATTACCAATAAATCAATTAAATACAATTAAAAAACAAACATAGAATTGAATAAAGTTACCATCTCTCCATTCTTATAGGACGACACACGAATTTGGCATAACATACTTTTTCCAGACATTCTTTTCTTAAATCTCCAAGCTGTACTAAAGAAAGCAAAATACCCAAATTATTGTGCAATTTTAGGTTTACTCTTCATAAAATTGTAAAAATCTATTTATCGAAATATATTCCAAGAAGCAATCTACAAATACATACATAAGGAAAAAGGGAGAAGACAATACATGAGAAAGATTGTTAAAATTTTTTATGTAACTTTGCAAAAACTGAATAACCGAAATTAAGAAAAGCTTCTTTTACCTTTTCCAGAAGCAGGAACTGAAAATTATATATGCTTCTGTGCTACACTCTAAGTTTGGGTTGAGTAAATAGAGCAAAGGAAGATGATGCCCAAATAAGGCAAAGTGAAACGTACTACCTTTACCGTGAGAAACGGTTATTTTTAAATGTCAAAGTCAATATTTTGGTTTCCCAAACACGGCTACAATTACGACTACATTTATTTCCTATCTTTACTTATCTGACATAAGTAACTAACCTTCCCCACCCGTGTATTTATTGGTTTATTTTACCTTTTAATAACTTAAATATATTTTTTTAAGCATACGCTCTGCAACCACATTTAAGTGACCTAATAATATAAGAAAAATACACATCGTACCGAAAAATACATAAAAATTACGAAATGTAACAACTTTTGTTACTGAAGATTTAATCTATATTAAGCACAAATTATATGGGTGTTTTAAATAATCATTTTCTATTTACATGTACAATCTTTTGTTATTAAAAAAAGTAAGGAATGAAGTTTACCTAAACCTACCAAGTTTTGTTATGACAAAGAGTAAACGTTAATAGAACTGACAAAATGTACTCCCTCTGTCCCGCCCAATAGTTGGGCACGGGGGACGGAGGTAAAGGAATATAAGTAAAGTAGTGAAAGAAATTGGAAAAATGAGTAAAGTGGTGGGAACTGTCAATATTTAAGGTATAAAGTAAGTAAAGTGGGGAAAAGTAGTGGGAGTAGGGAGTAAAACTTTACTATTTTTGGAAATTTTTGGAATGTAAAGAAATGGATGAGACATCCCAAAAAAGAAAGTGTAAAAAAATGGATGGGACGGAGGAAGTATAACGTTTATTAGTGAATATTTACTCCGTACAAAGCAAAAAAAAATATAGCTTAATTGAAATTAATCAACTTCTATTTACATGTACAATATATCGTTTGGAAAAAAATTAAAAAATAAAGTTTTCGTTATACGTATTACATTTCGTTATGAGAAGGGTTAAAAATCAAAGTTATTAACATTTATTAATGAATATTGTCTCTGTACTCAAGTGCACTAAGATATGTTAATTAAAATTATGTTATGACATGGACTAAACGTTAATACAAATGACAAACTTTATTAACGGTCATTACTGAATATTTACTCTCCAGTTATCATAAATTATATCTTAATTACAATTAATGAAGTTCTATTTACATATACAATCTTTCATCATTACAAAAAATAATGAATCCATTTTACGTCCCAACTTATTGCTTCATTTTTTTGTTTTTTAATTCTTCATATTTTTACATTTGTGTTTTTAAAATTAAAAATGTATGTATTTAGCTCATTGTATTTAATAATTATTTTTAAAATGTAAATTACCAAATTTGTAAATAACTTATAAGTAAATTTATCCAAACTTCAAAAATTTCATTCACTTAGCTGACACTTATTAATTGTAAAGTATAAGTCAACTTTTTTAAGAACATGCAATAAATCGTGACCATACACATGTAAGTACTATCCTCACATTACTACCTAAATACAGACGCATACAATCCCACCAACATTATTACAAATCCACAAAAGAAGAAACGTACCTATTACCCTCTTAAGTTTCAGACGCCGTCGAAAAAGAAGAATTTAAAGCAGGAATAACAAAGTAAGTATTAAAAGTTTGACTGCATCAACTACATCGCAGACTCTATACTTATTGTACCAATTGATGTTATCTAACCAATTCATATATGCTTTATTATATGATTTACATAAATGGAACTTAACAAATATGATCAATTAAGTAAGTTGGACATGTCAACATATGATTGGGAATGCAGAGTTAGAGCGCAAGCTGTGTGGAAAGCAATGAACCGAGAGACACAAGAATTTTGGGGCTTAAATATCATCTTCATAGATGACTCGGTAAGTTTCTAATTTTTACTAATCAATTACTTCCTTTTTATAAAGTGTCTAATTTTTGGTTATCGTCGTATTAAATTGTAGAACTCGCGAATACATGCTTATGCAAATGCCAAATATTGTGGTGATATTGAAAAAGATTTGGTTGAAGGTCGAGTGTATCTTTTATCCAACTTTAAAGTTAAAGACTTTCTAGGAGACGAAACTTATCGTCCAGTACGAAACAAAAAACACATTTTTTTCACCAAGGACACAAAACTAAAGGAAGGCAAAGCAGAAGGTTTGAAAATTGAAAAGTATGCTTTCGATCTATTCCATATGATGGAAATTGAAAAGTTGGCCAACGACAATAGATTCTTAGTTGGTAAGATGACGCGAACTTTATTTCTAACTGTAATTTGTGTTATGTTTAGTACATTATATTAACTTTGTTATTATTTAGACATGGTTGGATTTATGAAGAATCGTGGACCGATAATCACTACCAACAAGAACAATCAGGACAAACATCGACTCAAATTAGAATTAGTGGATGGAAGGTTCATTTTTCCCTTTTCAATCTTCCATTAAATTACAATAACATTTTACTGATTATATAAATTACATACAGGCATGGTGTCCCTGTAACTTTCTTTGATGAATTTGCATTAGCCTTAGACAAGGTTTTGCCACTGAATGACGATGAAGACGTCATACTAATAATTTGTTGTGCTAAAGTTAATCGCTACGATGGTAAAATTACCTTAAACCCAAAAATTCAGTTTGCCCTACTAAAACTCATTGTAAAATTTATTTCACGTATTATGCTATAGGAAAAGCTCATCTAAGCAATTACCCTGCGACCAGAGTTTACATTAACCCTGACCATTACAGTGCGGACAACCTGAGGAAAAGGTATTAGTCCATTGAAATAAAAATAGATTTCAGACATGGTTTATTAAATAACAAAGTATTTCAGTTTCATCAGGGAAGATGAGATGTGGGACTTTGAAGAAGAATAAATTGAAGAATTCTACAGTTTGGAAGCACTTAAAACTCTGAGTGAAGAGTATATTGAGGTCTGTGCATACTTTATATCAGTTTGACATATAGGAATAAATTGTCACATACATTTCTCGATGTAAATTTATATTTAAATTATGCAGAAGCAAGTATGTTGCGAAGTGTTAGTGAAGAAGATTGAGACAGAACAAAAGTGGTACTTGACTAACTGCATCAATGAAGTACAACTTGAAGGAGATAAATTCAAGTGTCACTACTGCAAGAGGATTATACCGCACCCAAGAAGAAGGTAAGCCCACTTCGTAATCGATTCTCCACTTCTATTCGTTACAACTTTGATACACATGCATGTACTAATACTATTTTACAGGTTCCAAATTCAAACATTGTATTCAGATAACACAGCATCAGTAAGTATAGTTTTCCCAGATTCAGAAGTCAGTAGGATTTTACAGAAAACTGTAGAAGATCTCTACTCGCCGGATCAAGAGGTGATACAAAGGAAACTATATTACCCGGTTATTAGTAGTCAATTGAATAATAACACTAACAGAATTAACTTCAAATGTAGGAACTTAGAGAAAAAGTTTTCCCGACAGAGCTAAAACAGTTTGAAAATCATAAATACAATATCACCATCCAACTTAAAGAAGATAATATTGTGAAAGGTTCATGCATCTATGAAGCCATTGAAATAGGAGAAACAATAGAATCTTCTGGGAATTTTACTCCAAAACATCAAAGCATTCAGGAAGAGGTGTTGTCTGATATGAAGGTAATGAAAAGTATTCTAATAACACCTTCCTAACCTTCAAATCTTAACAAAATCGTAGAAAATTATTGTAGGGAATGGAAACAGAAGACCTAACCAAAGAAACTCCACAAACTGAGAGATCAATCAACACAAAGACTCGATCAAGAAAGAACCAGCAGCCAATCCCGTTTGATGCAGATAATGACATAGGAGCACGTAGAAAAGTTGACAAAGTAATTGAGCACAAGTTCAACTTTATGTATACAAAATTTTTATGTTTAAAACTAATATTAAAACAATTTCGTTTTGCAGAAGAAGAAGACCAGCTGAAGACATGTTATTCACAATCCAAACAAAACCCTTTTGTTCATGTTTTGTACTCAGTAAACTTTGTCAAACTGAAAAAAAATTATGAATTCAGTTGTTTTTGGTTAAACATTTGTGTACTTATGTACTTAAAACTCTCTATTAATGCAAAGTGCTGCACTCCACTTTGAACATTGCTTTTGTACATAACTTAACTACAATTACAAGTGAGTACATGTAAGAAATAAATTTCATCGAAAAATACACAGCAAATATTAACGAAAATTCAGTGCAAGGTTGTTTTCTCCCATTTTACAAACAAAAAACAAACAGGTTATACAAAATATCATATCCATACAGTAACAATGTTAGATATCTCAACTAAAAAATCTTTATTACTATCACCAACCAGATTTTAATACATATCAAATCATGAGTAAATTCGAATCTCAGTAGTGGAAAACACAAACAAAATATCTAACATCTTACCTACATTATATAACCGCTACATTACTTCTCAACTTACAAATTCATCCAGACTCAAACTATAAGCTGCGTACAAATTTATAAACTCATATAAACATGTCAAAAAAAAATTTGATCAACTCAGTAATCTGAAGGAAGGCAACTTCGACTGGAAACTTAAAGTCAGGATCATTAGACTGTGGAGAGGAGTTACGAAATCAGGAGAAGTGTTTAAAGGTTTCAACATTATCTTATTAGATGACAACGTAAACCTAAAATTGAGCTTATAAAATATATGGTTATAATATGTTTAGATTACATAGCACAAACAAACTTAGTATTTTCAAAAATTATGCAGAACAATAGGATCCACGCCTTTGTACCAGGAAGTTGTAGTGACAAACTTGAAGAAAAGCTTCAGGTTGGAAAAATCTGTTTAATAAGAAAATTCGAAGTGCAGAAATATAAAGCGGATATTAAGTTCAGATGTCTCAGAAATGACGTTCAATTAGTTTTTTCGACCGAAACTCAAGTAAAAGAGATCCAAGACGACGACAAAAGTATTGAGGCAAATGTTTTTGATTTCTACGATCATAGTGAGCTAAAGGCCCTGACCACACAGAAAACATACTTGGCAGGTTATATCATCAAAATAGCAGTTCATTGAAATACATGGTTATGTTGTCTTTTTATTAACATTACGATTTGATGAGTTTTGCAGATGTCGTAGGAATAATCAAACATTATGAACCGCTAACAAATTTAGTGAACAGATTGGGTGATCCACAGAAACAGGTGAAGATGATCATTACATATGGAAGGTTAGCCCCTCACATTTTCCTTACTTTCCTTTCTGTAGTAGTTATATGTTGACTAAAAACGACCTCCACCTTATGAAGGTCTTCTGTGAATGTCACGTTCTGGGATACTTTTGCGGAAAACTTTGATAAAGAAATGAACGAGGTAGTTGAGAAACCAGTTATACTCATCATCGCAAGTAGTCGTGTTGGATTATGGAATGGTAACAAATAGCAACTATTCCGTTACGTAAAGTTGTATCTACAAATACTTTAAGTATAAGTTTTTATATTCATGTTGTAATAAATAGAAGAGGTGGACTTATCCAGCGTCGGAGCTACTCAATTTTACCTGAATTATAACCATTACAGTGTCCTCCAACTCAGGAAAAGGTATATGTAATTTCATTGGTAAATATATCTTTTATGAAAGATCTTATTGTAAATAATACAAACCATTTGTCAGGTTAACACAAGTTGGATTTACAGACCAAATTTATGCTAAAGATAAACATAGCACTGTTGAATTGCTAAAAGTAGCAGCAATCCAAAATCTGGGAAAAGAATACATCGAGGTAATACTTCAAACCTTTGCCTAAATCTTTAACATGATTACTACTAAACCACTATAAGTTACCATGCAGAGAGAAGTTTTTGCACACCTAAACATACACTCTATGGAGGAGACGGAAAAATGGTATTCAACAATATGTACAGCCTGTGAGCAAGAATTAAAGATCGATGAAGGGAATTATTACTGCCGAAATTGTGATCGCATATTGCCACACCCAGATAAGAAGTACACTATTTTAAAGACATCAGTTAATCGTAAAAGAATGTTTTCCTGCACAATTCATTGTTTTGAGTTTGTGTTACAGATTCAACATTTCCGTTATTGTTGGGGATGATACTGGTGATATTCAAGTTAGATTAGGTGACCAACAAATTCGAACTGTGGTTGGAAACAGAGCTGTGCATATCTTAAAAGAGGTTAGTACAAAGTTGAATACATAGTATCTACATAGATTCTTAAACAAAATAACATGTCGAGTGATCTAAATGAAGGTAGGACAAGCAACAACCTTTCCTACAACCCTTCAAAAACTGGAAAAACAGAATTTTACGGTTAAACTAATCATCAAGGAAGTGAATGTTGTCAACAATGTACCAATCTACAAAGCAACCAACATTTGCAAAGGATTCATCGACCCAAATGAGAAAAAGGAAGAAACAAATACGTCATCGCAGCAAAACACAGCCCAGGTTCGCAAGATTACTCTAATATACCAACATTCATATAACAGCTTTCAAATTTAATACAGATTATCTAACATGTTACAAACTTTTTATGTTTTGAAATCAACAAACAGACATCAAGTTCAAGTTACCACTTGGATGGTATGTCACAACTCAACTTTCAATCACCAATGTCCACTACAAAAATGAAGGAACACTGAAGACAAGTACAAAGAGGAAACTGGATTTTGTTAACTTTTTGGGTTAAACACTATGTAACCACCACCAACTAAACTTTAAGTAATCATCATAACTATGTACCGCAGTTTCTGTGTTTATGTAGTCATACCTCAGTTTCTATGTTTATGTAGTTCTATTTCTATGTTTGATTATGTATAATAACTTAACATGTTGTGAATTCTCTAGACTCTTTAGTTTCTTCTTGCACTCACAGTAGTTAACATTTTGAACAAGAGATGTACCGTTCAATTTATTTAAATTTTACTGTACATATTACTGTACATATTTAAGTAGTTTTTGCTTAATTACTGGAAATGGGTTTTGCATCTTTGTTGACATATGAAGTTGGAATTTAAAACTTAAAACACGTAGAAAGTTTAATTTTTATAGAATATATTTCATATATCACCTGACCGAATATCATAACTTCATTTGTATCCAACAATTAAAATTTTGATGCCATTTTAGGCTAAACTTTATATGTTATCTTTAATTGTTAAAATTTGTTAATTTAATTTTAACAATTCAATTTTTATAAAAATGAGATATTTTAAAGTGTTCTTACATATATTCTTTTTTACATAAGGGTGTTTTTATAAATTCAAACTGATTATAACAAAACCCAATAAATAACTAATATTTACAAAATATTTATAGAAACAAACATGCAAAAGTCTACTTGAGAAACTATTTATGTAATTTCGAGTAATACCAGAGCTAATGAAATGGGGTACAAATCTAGCTACACAAATAGTGTATACTATATTTTAGAAATTTTTTGACGTAATCAACCCCAATGAAAACAAGCAACACATCAGTTTTGACAACTTCTTTTTGTGTCAGTGTCACAATATTTTGGCTATTTTGGCATTTTAGAAGTCAAAACTAACTATTTTTATTAACAAAAAAAATTTACTCCATTCTCAAACCATGTTTGCCAAGTTTTTGAATTGGAAAAGGCACTTTGCGTATACACTTCATTAACATTAAACTATAATTTGAAATCGAAGCCCTGCGAAGCGGGCATCCATGCTAGTCTATATTTTTAATTACTACCAAAAACGAATTATAATCACACATAACTAATAAGAACGACTTATACATATCACCATTTAATTCACATAGGCATTTAGCACGTATTGTCGACTTACTCTTATACATTATAGCACATATATCACATTGGTTCACAAATAGTTTTTATCAAATTAATATAAGATCTATAAAATAATTTATATAAAAATCGGACAGCACCTCCTTTATAAAATGAACTAACCTGTCGGAATACAACCGACCCAAACAAGCAATCAAGCAATCCTTTGCTTCTACACAACTCACAAGCATAACAACTCGATTTTAACACCACTACTTTCAATAACAACGATTCATAACAATCTGATTAAATAATAAAACAAATTCTTATCCACGTATATATATATATACTAGCTTAAAACCTGTGCGATGCACGGATTGTTAATTGTTATTATTATTTTTTTAATATTTTATTAATTGTAATTGTGCAAAAAATAAGTAGACATGTTAAAATAGCTAAACACTTTTAATTAATTAAAAACATTAAAATAGATTTTAAAATAAATAAGTATGGGGTTGCCCGTTATATTTTTGGAAATGAGGGGTTTTAGTAAGAAAAAATAAAAATTGTAACATATATTTAGTTTAAAAAGGTAAATGCCCGTGATATATTTGGAAAATGAGGTTTTAAAATTTAATAATTAAAAGTATTTAAATACGTTTTAAAATAAATAAGTAAAGGGTTTCTTGTGATATTTTTGGAAAAAGAATGAATTTTAGTGAGAAAAATAGAAAAAGTAAATTGTAAAAGGCAATTTACCGTGATATATTTAGAAAATGAGGGACTTTGTTAGAAAAAATATGTAATGTGTTTTAGCTGAAAAGGTAATTGGTTATAAATAGGTATTTGATTATTTATATTTTAATATTTTTAGTAATTGCATTTGTTAAGAAAAATAAGTAGACATGTTAAAATAGGTAAATTTTTAAAAAATAATTATAATATTAAAATAGGTTTAAAAATAAATAACTAAATGTTTTTTTTGGAAAAAGAGAGGTTTTAGTAAGGAAAAATAAAAAAAACTAACATGTTTTAGTTAAAAAAGGTAATTATCCGTGATATATTTGAAAAAATAGGGGAATTTGTTAGAAAAAATAATGTATTTTACGTGAAAAAGGTAATTGATTATAAATATGTAATATTATTATTTAATAATATATTTCGATAAATAAGTAAGGTTAATTAAGTAAAAACACGAAAGTACAGTTAATTAAGGGCAATTAAGTAAAATCACAGTGTACCATACCGACCAACCAAACTTTTAATGTTTCGTAGTTTGGTTGGTCAGTATGGTACATTTTGATTTTACTTAATTGCCCTTAATTAACTGTACTTCGTGTTTTTACTTAATTAACCTTAATTATTTATAGAAATATATTATTAAATAATAATATTACATATTTATAACCAATTACCTTTTTCACCTAAAATACATTATTTTTTCTATTTTTTCTAACAAATTCCCCTAATTTTTCAAATATATCACGGACAATTACCTTTTTTAACTAAAACATGTTAGTTAAATTAGGGGAATTTGTTAGAAGAAATAGAAAAAATAATGTATTTTAGGTGAAAAAGGTAATTGGTTATAAATAGGTAATATTATTATTTAATAATATATTTCTATAAATAAGTAAAGTTAATTAAGTAAAAACATGAAGTATAGTTAATTAAGGGCAATTAAGTAAAACCACAACGTACCATACCGACCAACCAAACTTTTAATGTTTCGTCTATTATATAATAGTATTGATATATACGAATTATTACTAATACTACGCGCAAAAAAAACAAAATTTTAAAATTTACTAATACCCAAAAATCACAAACTAATTCATATATGATATTCTAAAATCCAAACTATCATCCAACACCCATAAAAATGAATTATTAATATCATCACTTAATAACCAAAAACGAATTTGTAATTATCATAATTTAACTATTAAAACGAAATATTACTTTATTACAACAAAATGACTTTATAAATATCACATAATCAAGAGCATGAATTTGTAAATATCACACCTTTACATAATCTAAAAACGAATTTATACTTAATTACTAAAAACGAATTTATAACTTTTATGAATTTACCATTATAAACGAATTATAAAACCACCCACATAATCAAAAACGAAGTTCAAATCATATAAAACAAAAATATGGATGAATAAAATCATAGAATAAATCGAATCAAATACTCAAGAAATTTAGGGATTGGAATTCTACCCACACAAGATTTTGATTCTGGCTAGCACAGAAGCTTTGAACGGTGGAGTGACTAAGCTTCACTGGTCGGGAAAAGACGGCGAAAGAGTGGCCGGAAAAATGAGACAAAAACCGTTGTGGCGGCGGCGCGCGGTGATTGCGCAGAAAACGGCCACTGCGCGGCTGTGCACGGTGGTTTGCAGGACAGCGGGGAGGGTGGGTTGCGCGAAGAAGAAGAAGATCGAGGTGGGGGGGGGGGTGTTCGCGCGTGGAATGGACATGGGGTGAAGAAGAAACTGCTCTCTTTCTTTTCTTCTTAGAGCATCTCCAATCTTTGTACGCCCTTAGCTAAAAATGACAGCTGGCAGGGGATATAGCCAACTTTATAAAAAATGGCCGCTCCAACCACAGAACACTGGTAGCTAAAATTATAGCCACGGAGAAATGCTTGGCTATATTTGCTGAAAGCTTACAGATCTGTAGGGTGTTTCCACCTCATCTCCCGCTGTTTTCTTTCCCTCTCTCGCTCCTTTCTTCTTCTCCCGCCGCTTTATTTGCAAGCACAGGCATGTATTTTCTATCTCCTCTGTTATTTATTTTTGTTTTAATTTGTGATTATTGTACAAATTGGGCTTTTGGAACATCTCAAAATCAAATCAATAAGGTGTTTTTCCTTGAATCAAATTGAATTATGGAGGCAGCACTACTTGTTTGATCATTTGTCTGAAAGAAATATTCATTTCTTGTTGTTGTTTGTTGTGTTGTTGTGATTATCTCAAGGATACACAATTTCTTTTCGTTTTTAGTGTGTTTTCTATTGGGTATTAAATTGAATATTAATTGTGTGATTGATATCCTAAATTTCAATAAACTTGCAGGCAATATTTGGATAATTAAACATGGAACATGCTTTTGTTTCTTTGCTCAATGATGGTACATATAACGAAAGTGATGACTTTTGTTACTCTCCACCACCCCCTTTATCCCAAGAGAATAGTCAGCAAGTGCCAAGCAAACCGAAAAAGGGACGATCGAAGAATTTTTTGATCGAAGAGGATATGTTACTCTTATCCGGTTGGCTAAACATTAGCACAGACCCAATTCAAGGTAACAATCAAACACAAATGACATATTGGAATAGAATTTGGACTTATTTCCATGAAAATAAAACATTCGTAAGTGATCGGACACCTACATCATTGTGTAACCGGTGGTCTGCAATTAATACATCCGTAAGCAAGTTTATTGGTTTTTATAATCAAATAAGTAGAAGAAATCCAAGTGGCGCTACTGAGCAAAATAAGGTACCGATTTGCGTCATTATCAAATAAATTACATGGACAGTGTACTTGTATATTTGCTGTTTGCATTGGTTACTTGTATGTTCCTACCCTTGCTATCAGCTTGTAATGCATTTTATGTTCTCGGCTGAAAACATAGTTGAACCATGCTGCCTGAAACATAATTTAGTTGTAATGTTAAAGTTTAATGAGGATTTTTTATGATAGGAGATAATGTGTATGACTGAAAATGGATAGGATAAGAAATGTGAAAACAACAAGGATGAGTCCACTAGCATGTAAAGGCTCCTTGAAATTGTACAGCTAGATTTGGATTGTCAAATTAGATTGGTTCTGGGGGAAAAAGAAAATATGGAATGGTAACCAGAAGAGTGATAGAAATTAGATTTGGAATTGTTATCTTGCATTAGCTGTACATGTTAATCTGGAATGGTAAAACTTCTGCCATATTTGCCTACCATATTTGCCTCCCTTTTAAGTTAAACGTCTGGCTGCAGCAAATGTCAAAGTTAAAATTTGTTAAGTTAAACTTTCATTAGCTGTCTAAGCTTTTTGCTCTTGCAGGACCCCTCTAGTCCCAAATGTCAAAGTATCATTAGTCTCTTTCCTTACTAAATATATGGTTTTTAGCTTTTTTACAGTAAAGAGTTTTGATGTGTTGGATTTTTGAGCATATCAATTTCATCTTGTTAGTTCCTGATGTTCTATTGTTTCATTCAACTATAAATTAGATAATTGTCTCTCTGCTGTTTGTGAGGTCCCCTGTGAATATGATATGTCAATATGTTCCTGGTTGTAAGCCTTCTAGGCTTCTACTGAATCATCATGTTTGTCTATTACTGAAGTAGGTTGGCTTGTTAGAGTAAGGTACCAGGTACTAATGAGTGCTTGGTAAGTATACAAAGATAAAGATGCTTAGCTTTTTGAATCAACTACTATAGGCTATAGGTACCTACATTAGATGAATTCAGAAAGTAGTATTAGGAAATTAGACACAGACCTTTATGCAGTTTAGTTGTAGAATGTGCATGCAGTGGTCTTAAAATTGGATAATTGTTCTTTGTATTGTTCCTGATGTAACCTCCTTAACGAATCGGATTGACTACTTTTGTGTGAGGACTTTTCATGTCGTGTACAAAAGTGTCAGTTCTACTTAAAAGCACCATTGAAATACGACCACTGTATTACTGGCGACAAAGTATATATTAAGCAGTAGAGTATCAGGCACACTAAAATAACAGATAATAAGCACAATACTGAAAAGACATTACACTGATATCAAGTTAAGAGTGTGATAATGGCTAATATGTTCTGATAGTGTTCAGTGTCTGTCAAGAAACAACAATACTGAAAAGGTTGCTATGAACATAAGCACAATAAACAGGATAAAGAACAAAAAACCTTTGAAAAATTAGGACAGCTTGTAGTTTCAATCCTTGGATATCAGAACAAGCCCTGCTTACCATCTCTGGTCCACGTTTGTTGAATTTTAAGTGCATATATAGAATTACAGTATTGCATACCTGCTCTTTAATTTGTTTGCAGTATTGCATAGAATATGTACTTTGACCGTATACCAGAACTTTGTAAGTAACAGAAGCTGTTGATTCTTATACCAGGATAAGTAATATGTAGAGGCATGTAACTTACTGCTATCACTCAATCAGTTTTCTGCATATTCCCTTCTTGTAATGGCAGATTGCAGCTGCTTTAAAGCTATACGAGGATATAACCAAAGACAAATTCCCTTTCATACAACATTGGAATGAGCTGCGTCATTCACCAAAATACGCAGCTACTTTGGAGAAAAAAAGCAAGACAAATTTGAAGGAGAATCAACCGTCTTCACCATCAGTTGAGAGTCCCCTTTCTGACAACCAGGGGGTAGAATCAGAAGGAATGGAACGTCCGATAGGAAGAAAAGCTGCTAAGAAAATGAAAAGGGCTGCTTATTAAGCATCTGAAGGGGAAAGCTTGGAAATTCTTAAATCAATGCAGAAAGATGCTATGGCTGTTGCATCTTCAAGAAGTGAATCAATCAAAATGAGCTTGCAGCTGCAAAAGGAAATGATGCAAATGCAAAAAGAGGAGCAGGAAAGGCAGACAGAATTGATGCATGTACAAAATGAAAAGTTGCAACTTCGCTTAGCAAAGGAGGAGCGTGAACGACAAAAGGAGGAGCGGGAAAGACAGAAAGAGGTGCGTGAAAGGCAAATTTATGAAGCCTCTATCATGGCCATGGATACTAGTAAAATGTTGCCGGATCAAGCAAAATATTATAATGCATTGAAAGCTACAATCCTGAAAAACATGTCGTAGTTTATTTTCTGTACTTGACTTATTTTTGCTTATTATGTGATCGGCTTCAATTTGCTTATGTTATTTATCGAAGCTACTTGGTATTTAGAATCAAAATACATAGAAAATCAAATTGCGTAACACATATAAAAAGAAATTACATAACAATTAAGAACAGGAAAACTACATCACAAATATAAACGAAAGTACATAACAACAAAAGTTTAATTCATGTCACCACCATGGATCTCCCAAAGATGCTCTACAAGGTCATTTTGCAACTGAATATGAACTTGTTTGTCTCGAATTTTTTGATGCACCTGTATGAATTCTCTTAGATTATTTGAATGATTGCGCATCGGAGTAACAATTGGTATTGCAACATCTGTATCAAAATGTTCATCTTCGATACGTAATTCCCTTTCATCTTCGATGATCATGTTGTGCAAGATTATACAAGCTGTCATAATATATTTCATTGTTTCGACCTCCCAAAAATGTGATGGACCCCGAACCATTGCAAATCGAGATTGCAAAACTCCAAATGCTCTTTCCACATCTTTTCTAACAGATTCTTGTGCCATTGCAAAATATTTTCTTTTGTTACCTTGTGGTTTTGGAATAGTTTTTACAAATGTTGGCCAAGATGGATATATACCATCAACAAGATAATAGCCCATGTTATATTCATTCCCGTTGATAGTAAACTTCACTTCAGGTCCACGACCTTCTGCCAAGTCTTCAAATAGATGAGATCGATCTAGTACATTGATGTCATTTAATGATCCCGGTAGCCCAAAAAAAGAATGCCAAATCCATAAGTCTTTTGAAGCTATGGTTTCTAATATTATAGTGGGTTCATGAACATGACCTGTATACATACCTTGCCAAGCAGTTGGACAATTTTTCCATTTCCAGTGCATGCAGTCGATACTACCCAACATTCCAGGGAAGCCTCGTTGCTCATTCTCTGCCAATAATCTAGCCACATCTTCATTATTTGGTCGTCTCAAATATTCTACTCCAAATATTTCGATAATTGCTTTAACAAATCTTTTTAGACTCTCTATTGTTGTACTCTCACCAATACGTACGTAATCATCGACAGCATCAGCTGCAGTACCATATGCAAGCATCCTAAGTGCAGCTATCATTTTTTGAAGTGATGATAATCCACGAACTCCCACAGCATCAGTTCGTTGAGTAAAGTAGTAATCATGAGTTACAACTGCTTCTTCGATTCGCAAAAATAATGATTTACGCATTCGAAATCTTCGACGAAATTGTGTTTCCGTGTATGTAGGTGTATTAGAAAAATAATCATGATACAGTCTATTATGACCTTCTTCTCTGTTGCGATTAATGACAAGGTGATTAACTACAGAACCACCATGATTTGAAATAGAATTCTCTCTTTGACGTCGATGATGAATGTATACAACAGCCATTCTCATTCTTGCTTCATGCTCTTCTTCTGCTTGCATAATATCAAGAATCATTTGTGTGGTGTTGTCCATTGAAATTGAGTAATGAAGTGTATTGAAATATTTCAAGTTTGTAGTTCCTGCAGTTCACATTTTTGTTATCTATTTATAGTAGGAAGTTCAGATGGAGTGTAAAGCTAAGAAATCAAAATTATTGCAATTGTTGTGGCCCAGTTCTGAATGTTGCAAGTGCACTTTCACATCAACTACAAAAAAAGTAAAGATGCTCATTCTGCCATTTTTTGAAAAGAGTAAAAAACGTACTGTCATGTCAAATTTATTGTAAAGCTGCTCATTCTGCAATTTTTTGAAAAGAGTAAAAAACGTAGTGTCATGTCAAATTTAAATAAAGCTGCAAAATTGATATCTCAAGGATACACAATTTCTTTACGTTTTTAGTGTGTTTTCTATTTTGTATTAAATTTCATGTACAATAATTTCATATTTTTTAATTTAAAATTTTAAGATATTTGACCACAATTTAAGATCAATTCATAAATTATTAAATTTAAAGTTTAATTTTATTGAAAAAGTATGGTTTACAATTATAATATATTATTTCAAAATATAGTCAACCATTATAGCCAACCCCATTGGAGCACAATACCTTACAGATTCAACAAATTTTAGCCAATCATTATTTTATATTATTTTAGCCAACCATTATAGCCAACCCCATTGGAGATGCTCTTATCCAAACATATATGTATATCACATATGCTGCTGGCGGCTAATGATATAGCCCCATGGGCAATTTTGTCATTTCCAATTACTGAAAACAACTATTAAACACTTTAAATCATTTCTAAAATCGAATTTAGACAGAAAATTATAGGAATAAAAACTTTAGAAATTCTAAAATAATAACCCGTGCGATGCACGGATGAATTTTAGTTTTTGTTTAATTTTATTATCTATATTTTGATTTATATGATTTTAAAAATAATCAAATATAATAATATATGTATGATGTTATTCTACGTTTTTTAGCCTATAAGTTGTGCGATACACGGATGAATTTTAGTATTTTTGATTTTTGATTTTAGTATTTTTATATGATTTTTTAGTATTTTTTATCTTATTTTATTAGCATTTATTTGTATTTTGATCTTAAAAATTCTTAATATGTTGTTGACGGAATAATATCTTGAACTTTTGAATGTAGCTTAGAAAAATAGATGATATAAATATTTAATAATAATATGTTGTTGACGGGATTCGAATCTTGAACCCGTGGGATCATTTTAGATATCAAGAAAAGAATATTTTTTTAATATTACATCCAACGGTTCTCATTTATCGATATTTACATCTAACAGTTATTATTTAGATGACCAAACTACATATGACCAAACTACCAACCAAATAGATGGTGGTTACTCTAATTTAATTTAATTTATTATTATTATTTTAATATTAGATCTAATGGTTCTCATTCATCTATTTTAAAATCAACAATCCTTATTGATTTGGCGGTACATGACCAAAATTTTGGATAAGATTTCTCTTACACTTATTTTATATAAGGATTTAATATGTTTTGCAAACACCTATTCTACTTCCAATATTATATGTACGTGTGTGTGTCGCGTGAGTGGAGGCGTATTTGGTATTCATTATTATATCGATTAACATAATCTTATAATACGTGAGATAATTTAACCATGAGATATTTTGTACATGATTTGAACTGACTAACTTGCTCCTGTGTTTATTATTTATTAGAAAAAGTTGTTTGTAGAAATTGAACTTGAGTTTATCTATTAAATGAAACGTCTTTATATAGCTAAACTATAAAATCACATATTTTTTGAACTTCGCTCGAAATGTGTGAGTATCATTTGATAGAAGACATTTTATTTAACTTCAAAATATATAAAAATAATTATGTAGCTAAATTGAACTTAGGTTATATTGTTGACGGGATTCGAACCTTGAACCCATTGGAGCATTTTAGATATCAATAAAATAATTTTTTTTTAATATTACATCCAATTATTCTCATTTATCTATATTAACATCTAACAGTTATTATTTAGATGACCAAACTATCAACATATGACCAAACTACCAACCAAATAGAGGGTGGTTTGCTCATAATAGTATAGTATAAATTTCAATAATTAAATGTATTAAAATAAGTTTTAAAATAAATAAGTAACTATTTGCCCGTGATATTTTTGGAGTGAGAGGTTTTATTAAGAAAAAATAGAAAGAGCAACATGTTTTAGCTAAAAAGGTAATTGTCCATAATTAAAAATATTAAAATAGGTTTTAAAATAAATAAGTAAGGGTTTACCCGTGATATTTTTGAAAAAACAGGGGTTGTAGTAAGGAAAAATAGAAAGAGTAACATATGTCTTAGTTGAAAAAAGATGATTGTTTGTGATTTTATAGAAAAAGAATGGACTTTGTTAGAAAAATAGAAAATATAATGTATTTTAACTAAAAAGTTAATTGGTTATAAATATTATTATTATTTAATAATAGTTTTCTTAAAAAATGAACAAATTTAAAAAATAACATGTTTTATCTGAAAAGGTAATTGTCCGTAATTAAAAATATTAAAATATGTTTTAAAATAAGTAAGAGTTTGCTTGTGATATTTTTGGAAAATGTGGGGTTTTAGTAAGAAAAAATAGAAATAGTAACATTTTCTATTTTAAAAAGGTAATTGTCAATGATTTTTTTAGAAAATAAAGGATTTTGTTAGAAAATATTGAAAAGTTAATGTATTTTAGTTGAAAAGGTAATAAGTTATAGTTTTTTTTAAATGAAAAAAAATACAAAAAGTAACATGTTTTAGTTGAAAAAGTAATTGTCGTAATTAAAAGTATTAAAATAAATAAGTAAGGTTTGCCCGTGATATTTTTGGAAAATGAAGGGTTTTAATAAGAAAAAATAGAAAGAGTAACATGTTTTCGTTGATTTTTTTTTAGAAAAAGAGAACCCTAACATTGACATCAGTTACATAACCGTTTACAAATAACCAAAACACAAGTCTATTTTTAAAGTTACACAAGGCAATGCAGGATGAATTTTAGTATTTTTTATTTTATTATCTATATTTTGATTTATATGATTTTAAAAAGTAATCAAATATAATAATATATGTATGACGTTATTCTAAGTTTTTTTAGCCTATAAGCTGTGCGATACACGGATGAATTTTAGTATTTTTGATTTATTATTTTAGTATTTTTTATATGATTTTTTAGTATTTTTTATCTTATTTTATTAACATTTATTTGTATTTTGATCTTAAAAATTCTTAATATGTTGTTGACAGAATAATATCTTGAACTTTTGAATGTAGCTTAGAAAAACAGATGATATAAATATTTAATAATAATATGTTGTTGACGGGATTCGAACCTTGAACCCGTGGGAGCATTTTAGATATCAAGAAAATAATAATTTTTTAATATTACATCCAACGGTTCTCATTTATCTATATTTACATCTAACGGTTATTATTTAGATGACCAAACTAAATATGACCAAACTACCAACCAAATAGAGGGTGGTTTGCTTATAATAGTATAGTATAGATAGATAGATAACATTACAAGCATCCCCATATTTTTAGAATATTTTTAGGATCAAAAATGAATTAATTACGGATTTTACAAGTTTTGATCATTTAATCACAACATAACTCTTAAAATCACTTTAAAATACTTAAACGCCCAAAATAATTCTCCCAAAAATTTTAAAAACTAATTAATATCATAAAGGTAATATCACAAAAGATTTCGTGATTTTTACTAACTCCGATGTTTTTATAAAAATCTCAGAAGATCAATAATGCATGATTTAAATAGATTTAAATCATAAAAAATACAACTAAAAATACGTGGGCACACACACACCGGCACACATAGCTCATCATACAACATATAAACGCGATTCTCCATATCTTTAACATATTCAACTCTATTCACATATTCACATACTATTTATTTAAACATTTAATCACATACTACAGAAATTTTCAAATTAATCTGAATAAATAACTATTACTAATTTTATTACTAAAATAAATAGGAAATTCGCACTTAAATTTCCCAGATAAAACAATCAGCTTTCACAAATATTTTAAATAATTATACACATAATACAATTTCTCCTTTTTGAGAAAAGCAATAAATCAATCAAATAATAATATAAATAAACCCTGAAAATTAGGGTTACTACAATTGTATTATATGTGAAGAATACAAAACAAATTTAAAAAATGTACTTTATTTAGTAGATTAATGCGGTATCTTTTATATGATAACAACGAGAGAACGACTCACTTGGAGGAAACATCTTTTAAAGAGAGTGTTCAATAGAAGCACCGTATTATATGCTATAATTAAATATTGATGTTATATTATGTATTTTAATATATAAGTTAGAATTTAAATTTTGAAAAAATATAAAACGTAATCAATATAATAATATTCAACATAATACGAAAATAATAAAAATATTAAATAATTATCTTTCTCTATATTTATTTAGAATTCCCGTGAAAAAATCTAAAAAAATCTTATGTTAAAAATATAATTATTTACTTCATTAAAAAACATTTTTTGTAGATTATTTTTAAAAAGTTTTAAAGAAATTAAGTAGGGAGCTAAGAAAACTAGTAAAATGTGATTTTAAAATAACAATATTTGGATCGGTAGTTGTTAACCTGATTGCTCAGCACTTTAACAACCAGAAAATAAAAAAAGAAAAAAGACGGAGGAAAAGGAAAAGGGGGCTCCAAGTTAGGGTTTAGGGTTTAAGCTATTCAAGATACGATCAATTGCTGGTAAGAACACTATCACAATGCATGTATAATGATGTTTCGCAACTTTGTTTTATCTAGAAATCTTAAACAGACTCAATACATCTTTAACAATTTTCGTCCAAATCCCAGATTGAATTTTAGTGAGCATTTCATATTTTTAAGTGGTGTAAAAAATGTTAGAACTTACTGTTGTGGTGAAAATGGTGATGGGTCTAATATATGGACTGAAGATATTGATTATTTAGATGAATCAGGGAAGTTTCTTTATAGGGGTAAGGGGATTAGATCTGTTGAGCCTGGTATTGATGACCATGTAATGGTGGGAGGGCTGAAGAGGCCTTTTTTGAATGCTTCTGCAGTTGCGAAAATTGTTGAGATTGTTAAGAGGTGGAGATGGGGGCCTGATATGGAGACCCAGTTGGATAAGTTACAGTTTGTGCCGAATACGGTTCATATTACGCAGGCTTTGAAGGTTGTGGGAGATGGGGATGCTTCTTTGACTTTGTTTAGGTGGGCCAAGAGGCAGCCTTGGTATACACCCAGTGATGAATGTTATGCTACCTTGTTTGATACATTGAATGCAAGTAGAGATTTTGATGGGATTCAGGCCATGTTTGATGAGTTGATTCTTAATTCTGAGAAAACTGGGGTATCGTCTAAGTTTAGTTCGTATAATAAGGTTATTCAGTATTTAGCTAAAGCTGAGAAATTGGAGGTGTCGTTTTGTTGTTATAAGAAGATTCAGGAGTCTAATTGTGAAATCGACACTCAAACGTATAATTGTCTTATTACTTTGTTTCTAAACAAGGGGTTGCCATATAAAGCATTTGAGATATACGAAAGCATGGAAGTAGCTGGATGTTCTTTAGATGGATCGACCTATGAGTTGATGATACCAAGTTTGGCTAAATCAGGGCGTTTAGATGCTGCATCCAAGCTCTTCCAGGAGATGAAATCGAAAGGCCTGCGTCCTGGATATGCAATATTTGCTGCACTTGTTGATTCGATGGGTAAAGCTGGG
This sequence comes from Heracleum sosnowskyi, assembly GCA_030848705.1. NCBI lineage: Eukaryota > Viridiplantae > Streptophyta > Magnoliopsida > Apiales > Apiaceae > Heracleum > Heracleum sosnowskyi. The sequence continues at coordinate 60,541,910 of CM061240.1, read as the reverse complement.
AGGTTGGACACGTCAATGAAGGTGTACATGGAAATGCAAGGGTTTGGGCTTAGGCCATCTGCGACCATGTTTGTTTCGTTGATTGATTCATTTGTTAAAGCTGGGAAATTAGAGACAGCTCTCAAACTTTGGGATGAGATGAAGAAAGCAGGATTTCGCCCTAATTATGGACTTTATACGATGATTGTTGAGTCACATGCAAAGTCAGGGAAGCTTGAGATAGCAATGTCTGTCTTTTCAGATATGGAGAAGGCCGGATTTCTACCCACTCCATCTACCTATTCTTGTCTCTTGGAGATGCATGCTGCTACTGGCCAAGTAGATTTTGCCATGAAGCTGTATAATTCGATGACTAATGCTGGTCTTAGACCAGGACTGAGTACTTACACTTCCTTGTTGACACTGCTAGCTAAAAAAAAGCTTGTGGATATGGCCGCAAAAGTTTTACTTGAAATGAAGGCCATGGGATATTCTGTTGATGTTAGTGCTAGTGATGTTCTGATGGTTTATATTAAGGATGCTTCAGTTGATCTTGCCCTGAGATGGTTACGTTTCATGGGTTCGTCGGGAATAAGAACAAATAACTTTATAGTGAGGCAGCTCTTCGAGTCATGCATGAAGAGTGGTCTTTATGAGTCTGCAAAACCTCTCCTTGAAACTTATGTGAGTTCTGCTGCAAAGGTTGATCTAATACTTTACACATCAATATTAGCTCATCTTGTAAGATGTCAGGAAGAGGACAATGAGAAGCATTTGATGTTGATCCTCAGTGCTACAAGACAAAAAGCTCACACGTTCATGTGTGGACTTTTTACAGGTCCAGAACAGAGGAAGCAGCCAGTTTTATCTTTTGTGAGAGAATTTTTCCAGGGTATTGATTATGAGATGGAAGAAGGAGCTGCAAAGTACTTCGTTAATGTTCTCCTTAATTATCTTGTTCTAATGGGCCAGATAAACCGTGCACGTTGTGTGTGGAAAGTCGCCTATGAAAACAAGCTTTTCCCAAAGGCAATTGTTTTTGATCAGCACATTGCTTGGTCCCTTGATGTCAGAAATTTATCAGTTGGGGCTGCTCTTATAGCAGTTGTTCACACTCTTCATCGCTTCAGGAAGCGGATGTTATACTATGGTGTTGTTCCTCGGCGCATCAAGCTTGTCACTGGACCAACATTGAAAATTGTGATAGCACAAATGCTTAGTTCGGTAGAATCACCATTTGAGGTTAGTAAGGTTGTGCTGAGGGCCCCTGGGGATTCGGTTTTGGAGTGGTTTAAGAAGCCTATAGTTCAGCAATTTCTTTTAAATGAGATCCCATCAAGGGCTGATATTCTGATGCACAAGCTTAATACCCTTTTCCCTAGTTCTGCACCTGAACTTAGATCTTTATCACCTCCTAAAGCTCTTATATCCGGAAGAGCGGTGTGAACATAATGATTATAATGGATTGTTATTGTAAGTTGTTGATTTTCTTGATATGTGCACATAGTGTTCTGGTTTGTGCGAACAATTTATATGCATGTATTTGAGTTGGTGTAGGTTGGCTGATAACCATCTAATAAGTTCTTCTCACATACTCATTAATAACTAATGTCTTACTCAAGTCTTTCTGGCTCTTCTTTTTTCGTGTTAGAAGTAAAAATACCTTGTCGGTCAATACAATGTCATACACAAATCTTGCTGAATTAGATTTTTAAGTGTGTTTGTGGTGGTCTCTTGTCCAATGGTTCTCTTATGTATATATTTGTTGGTCTTAAGTTAATATGTAAACCTTCATGTGTTGTTTCCTGTCCTTGGCAGTTTATTATCTCAGCGCACCAACATTTTTTGTGGCTTTATGCTATCATAGAATAAAATTAAGATAAAGCTGTTCTCGTGGTGTCCCTTCTACATTTTCCTTCTTCTTTGAACATATCTTTTTAGGGTTGGAAGCTCTGAATATTTGATGTCTTATCATTATTCTCTAAGTTCGTCAAATATATTTAGTTGGAAATTTGTTGCAACATTAAAATGATACCTTTCCTGGCACCTCTTCAGTTCTTCACAGTCTGTATAACTGTATCTTTAATAGGCCCTAAATATAATGTAACTAGCATTATAAAATTGCTGCTTTGAATATATCAATACCTTTTATGATGACCTATAATGGTTCAAAGTTGACAAGTCTTTGGTGAATGGGATATTAAATTGCAATTAGCTTAGTAGTGAGAAAGTATTATCTTTTGAAGCTAATATTGATCTTGTAATCTGTATTACATTTGGACAATTCACATTTATTGCTTTTTTTTTTCTAATCAGGATATCGGTTAAATTAATGTTTTTGTGTGCTCAACTCTTGTTCATATCTGTGGTGTGCTACTTCTGGTCTGCAGTGAATTTGGTAAAGTGGACTGGTGTAGCGCAGTAGCGATTATGAACTGTTACTACTTACTACTCACTCTGAATCCCACCAATGTCTGTCAAATTATGTGTATGACACACTTGGATTTGTACATACGTATATATATCCTACATGTATATTCTTAATATCTAAAACTGTCTGCCAAATGCTATAGCATAATTATGGGGGAACAGGCAGAAATAACTTTGGGGTCAATTGAAATTTGAAGCCCTCTAAATGTTGGCTATAAGTTCCATATCACACTCAATTTTTTTTAGAGAAAGTGTCCTGTCAAATATTGGAGTTAATTGCTTTTTGTTAACATGCATTTTGCATTGTTGCTTTAACAATACTGAACAGAGGCACTTTTGTAACACCCTACTTTTATAGCAATAAATCCACAATACTTAAATAATTCCAAATCATATTAAACTGCAATAAGCCAAGTCAATAATCCAAATGTTCAAAATAACGATACTACTAATGTTCAAAAACGATTAAATAAGTTCTCATGAAAAATAATCTACTAAGCCATGGATCAACTAAAGTCTAGGTGGCACTCATCAGTAAATGCTCTGTACGAATATCATTTAAATAAAGTATAAAATTTAAACACGAGTGGATTGTGTTTTACCAACACAGATTTACGAGTGGATTGTGTTTTACCAACACAGATTTTCAATTGAAAATGATATAGAGATGAACAGTATATTCTCAAAACAATTAACAATGTTTAACGAGTTGGTACAATAATAGTTTAAACAGTGAAGCTATTAACGAAACCGAAAGTAAGGCCGAATAGAAAATAAGGTGGGTATAATATGGGTCTCTTACACAAACTATACTCGCTAACTCCAATCACCAGCGAAGTACATGACAATGATTTCTTCCTCGGTAATCCATAAGAAGAAGTAAGAAATGTAAATTACATCCCAACAATACAATAATGATTATGATCTACTCACATCTCATACCCCAGAGACGTGCTCGTATACTCACCCACCGATACGAGTTGGTGCCTAGTTCACCTTTACTCCGAACTCCATGTGAACATTGTCTGTGATTAACCCACACAGATCGGTCTAAGAGCCCAACAAAAAGGTTACAAAGGTTGCTTGACTCGTTAACACAAAAGGAAACGAAATGGAATAATGTCGCAATAAAATGCGAAATAGAACAATATGTACGAGTCAAAGCAACAATAATTCCGATAAAGGGATATTCGAAACGAAACTAATAATGTGTACTAATAGGTAGACAATGAGTACAAAACGATCACGATTTTAGAAAATGGATCAACAATAAATTTAATGAATATTAATTATTTAAAGGGAGAAAAATAAAGAATTCGTACCTGATATAAATATTAAAGTAATACTGAAATTTCGGGATCAGGTGTACCGCTACTTCTCCTTATTCAAATCTAAAAACGAATTCCATATCTATATATCAGTGTATATATATATACGCACATGTACCTAATGATTCTAAAGTTAATTGTTAATAAAAGTATTGATATCTGATGTACATATAATAATAACTTAAATGATAATGACTGCTAAATCAATGCGCACAATGATATTATTAATTGAATAATACAAATCGATCGGACTTGCACCGGAAGCTAGCAACTACATCTCAGCTTACTCAACCAATAGATTAACGTATAAGCAAAAATCTATTAAAGAAAAATTAAGTAATTCATCAATGTAATTAATTACGTAATATTAACTAGCACAGGCTCATAACAACCTCATTAACTAGTAAAACAAACATAACATCACCAAAACAAATATCACTACCTTACAAATACTCACAATAATAATAATAATAATTGTCATAATTTAATGACATGACTGGTCCACACAAAGCATAAATAAATTATACTATATCAGCCTCACGTAACATAGGGGTGGCTACCGAGCCTATGCCAACAAAACCAATTTTTATTAGATGAAAAATTTTAACGAGTGAAATAAAATTAGCAATTAAATACTATATTTTACTAGCCACAAATACAATGTCCATATAATGACATATTACCGAGGCTTCACCGGAGCAAGTCAGCAACATGCATGCATACTCTGTAACTCACAAAATAAGCTATTAAAATCATAGCACCGAAACCAGATACATACAAACTCATTAACCATACTATGATTGTACATTCTGAAAAAAAAAAACTAAATTTAAAAGGATGCTTAAATATTCCTATTTCATAAAATATCACTTAGAAATGGCTAAAATATAATATTCTACTTTCCAAGTTGAACTACTAGAAAATCATTAATATTGATATTAACAAATAAAAATAAATGCATGTTACATTCAATATAAAAATAATAGGAAATAAATTTAAAAATTAAACTCATAACAAATTGTAATTCTCACATATCCATCGAAATTATTAAGACAATTAAAATACGGAATTGAACACATCAATAACTTGAACTATAACAAATATAAATAGTACTACAAAAAGATACACTTACTATTATGAGTCCCGGAATTTAGCGATCCAAAAACAGAGTATCTGGACCGGATAGACAAAGCACTGAAAATGTATATACATAAAATATTGGATCAAAATTATATAAAACTATCACCTAAAATACAATATAATAAAATCATACTTACCTTCTACTTTTGGTACTAGCACAGATTAAGATGGGATTTGATTGGCCTAGTCCCTATAATACACATAAATATACATCTTGATTAATTAAACTTAATAATGAAGGAATATATCCATAATTTACTAAAAGATTACCTGAATTCTCTCTCACCAAAATCATGCAGCTGCAAGCCTGTAACTCTCACATACGTATACTAACTTATATTTATAGGGTATTTGGATTAACATAACTTAATAGAAATAGGTGATAAGATCCAGTTAAACAGCTTAACTGAAACTTATCATAAATATTTAAAACTTGATTAGGACTCTAAAACTAGCTTCTAGGTATTTTTAAAAGTTTTATATAGATAACTAGGTTACTGAGCCGCGCTTCGCAGCGGCATTAGAATATATTTGTTAAGAAAAAGAATATTAGAATAAAAATTATGAAATAAATATCTACAAAATTATATAAATTATAAAATAAAATATATTTTGTAAAATTTGCATTTGGGTAAGTAATATTATAAATTATTTACATATTCCTTTTGTTTATAGAGTTTGATTTTTTATTTTCTTGGACCGATACCATTGCCATATATATATATATTAAAAAAATTATATTGATAAAATCAATATAAACATATAATATTACTTATATTTATAATATTATTAGAAAAGATAATATTAGAACATGATAGTTTGAATTTTAACTTATATAATATTATTACTTATATATTACTCTAATATATTACTGCATGAAAATACCTGAGAGTATGTTACTGTCATTAATACGTGCATCAATCATATCCGGACATATGAACTGAAATCGGTGCTGTGATATGTTAACGATACCTTCTTTCAATCTCTTAGGCGACGTTATGTGTATGAAGAATAATTTAGACCCATGTGATAGTGGTCTATATTTCCCTCTACTTGAAACAACAAAAAATAATAATATAATAAAAAAGAAAATAATAATAATAAAAGAAAATAATAAAAGAAAGTTCTATCAATTTTGAAAATAATAAGGAAGTCTTAACATAAGATCCTAAAATTTTGAAAATATTAAGAAAGTTGTAATTTTCTAATTCCTCCAATCTTACAAATTTGAAAATAATAAAAGAAAGTTCTATCAATTGAAAATAATAAAAGAAAGTTCTATCAAGTTTAAAAATAATAAAAGAGAAAATTGCAATTATTAACATAAGATCCACCAAATTCGAAAATAATAAGGAAGTTGTAATTTTCTAATTCAAAGAAAGTTCTATCAAATTTGAAAATAATAAAAGAAAGTTCTATCAAGTTTGAAAATAATAAAAGAGAAAATTGTAATTATTAACATAAGATCCTACAAATTCGAAAATAATAAGAAAGTTGTAATTTTCTAATTCCTCAATTCTTACAAATTTGAAAATAATAAAAGAAAATTCTATCAAGTTTGAAAATAATAAAAGAAAGTTCTATCTAGTTTGAAAATGATAAAAGAAAATTCTAAATAATAATGCATTAGATCCTAAAAGTTCGAAATATTAAAATTATATATTTATTTTCCTCCATTAGTAAAAATTTAAAAGGCAATTAAGATATTTTCCAAAAAAATAATTTATGAGACTATTAAAATTGTAAATTTAGTTTCATCCATTAGTAAAGATTTTAAAGGCAATAATATTTGAATTGTATATTTAGTTTCCATCATTAATAAAGATTTTGAAGGCAAGAATATTATAATTGTATATTTAGTTTCCTCCTTTAGTAAAGATTTTAAAGTCAATTGAGATATTTTCGAATCTTTAACATTAATTATTCAAAATTTTGAGAAAATTAGAAAAATAGATCGAAGCGATTTGAGAAGCGCCACATCACCGCCCTCGTCTTCTCCTTTATATAAGTATATAGTAAAGATTTTAAAGGCAAGCATATTAGAATTGTATATTTAGTTTCCGCCATTAATAAAGATCTTGAAGGCAAAAATATTAGAGTAAAGTGCACTTTGTGTACCTGCATTTTGCGTGTCAGACCACTTGGGATACTGCACTTTAAAAACTCTCACTTGCAATACCAGACTTCCAAACTTTTTACAAGTTGTGTACTCCCGTCAAATATCTCTAACTCCGTTAATTTCTCTGGGGTATTTCAGTCATTTACTTTTTCTTTTGTCTTCTCTCTCTCCCTGTACGTCTCTCTCTTCACTCTCTCTCTCTCGTTCTTCTTCTTCATTTTTATTTTTTTCAAAATCAAACCCAATTTTTTTCATGTTTTTGAGTTCTTGTCATCGAATTGACGGGGTTTTGATCTATCATTCATCTGCCAATTCCGAGTTTTGTTCAAAGTCAGAAATTGGGGTTTTTCAAAGTCAGAAATTGGGGTTTTTCATGTTCAAAGTGAAAACCTCGATATCGCTCATCTTTGAAACAGCTTCACCAAATATTTTTGAGAAGTCTGGGCCTGTAGCTAAAGAGGTCACAGTTGGTTTGGTCAGGGGATGAGATGATAAAACTTGATCAAATTGGACAACACCTTTATTCATTAGTATTTGCTGGTAATAAGAGTTGTCGATAACTGTAGAACTAGGAAGATTCTGATCAAGGTTTGCAGTATTATCAACCATGGCATTTTTAGGACAGTGATGTTTCAGTGAACGTAGCAGTTAGAGATTCATTGCAGGGTCAGATTTTCTTGTCCCAGTGAAATTGTAGAGTCTATCTTTGAATGATGAACAATGTGCCACTCCTACTGTGTGAGCACCTGCTCCGGAAAAGTGCATACATGATCAGTATATTAATGTTCCTCCAGTAGTGTTAAACTAAGAAATTTAGAATAAAAAAGGGTACAAAAAGATATAAAAAGAAGGGCAAGTGAAGAATTACCAAGAAGATGGACCATGTCTTGAACATTAAGACCCTTTGCAGCAAATCTAGTAATGGCTTCTTGCATAGATATGAAAGGTGGGGGGAGGTCTACATTCTTTGCCAGTGAAATATTTCCATCTCTTCTCCCTGTTTTCACTTTGTATTTTCCTCCTCCACTCTACAATTATACAACACCATCTCCATTTCAAAATTATTAACCTTGAAGGGAGTACAATAATGCTGCCAATACCACTGAATACAAAAAGCATCACATAACCTTTAATTAATAAAAGATTTGTATTTGCTGAATTAACTGTGTTATGCAGCAAATGACCGAAATACCCTCACATAAATTAACGGAGTTAGAGATATTTGACGGGAGTACACAACTTGTAAAAAGTTTGGAAGTCTGGTATTGCAAGTGAGAGTTTTTAAAGTGCAGTATACCAAGTGGTCTGACACGCAAAGTGCAGGTACACAAAGTGCACTTTACTCAAAATATTATAATTGTATATTTAGTTTCCTCCATTAGTAGAATTTTTAAAATCAATTGAGATATTTTCGAATCATTAACATTAATTATTCAAAAATTTGAGAAAATTAGAAAAATAGATCGAAGCGATTTAAGAGGCGCCATATCACCGCCCTCGTCTTCTCATTTATATAAGTATATTGATTATTATCTTAAAACATAATTTATATAATATGTAGTTTAAATAATTCATTAAAATATCGGGGTATTATATTCTTCCCCCGTTAAAAGAATTTCGTCCTCGAAATTCAAAACTGCGCACCTAATTCAAATAAATATGGATATTTTGTGCGAACATAATCCTCCATCTCCCACGTAGCCTCTCGCTCATAGTGATTTTTCCAAAGAACTTTCACAAAAGGAATTGTCTTTTTACGCATCACCCTTTCCTCTCGCGCCAATATAGTTTCAGCTTGCTCCTCACAAGATAAATTCTCGTCAAAGATGTCCAAAGGATACTGAACAATGTGTTGTGGATGATAGACATACTTCCTTAAAACTGATGCGTGAAATACGTTGTGTACTCGCGACAACTGTGGTGGTAAAGCAACTCTATATGCTACAACTCCAACCTTCTCGAGAATTTCAAAAGGACCTATATATCTCGGACTTAATTTACCTTTCTGTCCAAAGCGTTGATTGCCTTTAGTAGGAGATACTTTAAGAAAGACCTTATCTCCAACCTGAAACTCATACTCTCGTCTACCCTTATCTGCATAACTTTTTTGTCTGGATCGAGCTTGTCTAAGCTTCTCTAGAGCGAATGTTACCTTATCAGTAGTGACCTGAACTAAGTCGGGACCTTCTAAAACTTTCTCTCCCACTTCGTTCCAACAAGTCGGTGTCCTACATTTACGCTCATACAGTTCCTCAAAAGGAGCCATCCCAATGCTTGCCTGTCAGCTATTATTGTACGCGAACTCAACCAATGGTAAATACTCATCCCAATTTCCAAACCATTCTAATGTACATGCTCGTAACATATCCTCCAAAGTCTGAATCGTCCGCTCTGACTGCGGATGAAAAGCTGTACTATAGTTCAACTTGGTACCCCAAGCTTTCTCGAATCCCTGCCAAAATTTTGAAGTGAATCTCGGATCTCTGTCAGATACAATCGAAACCGGAATACCATGTAGTCTAACAATCTCATTCATGTAGGCTAGTGCCAAGCTCTCCATAGACATGTTCCCACGAATGGCCAAAAAGTGTGCAGATTTAGTAAGCCTATCCACAATCACCCATATAGCATCATTTTTCCTCAAAGTCTTAGGCAAGCCAATCACAAAATCCATGCAAATGTTTTCCCACTTCCAAGTAGTCAATTCCAAAGGCTGTAATAACCCACTTGGTCTCTGATGCTCAATCTTCACCTGTTGACAAGTCAAACACCTAGAAACAAACTCTGTTATATCTCGTTTCATACCAATCCACCAAAAATGTTCCTTCACATCATGATACATCTTCGTCTCTCTTGGATGAATGGAGAATGGGGATATATGGGCTTCGTCCAACACCTCCTCCCTAAGTTGCTTATTATCAGGCACACACAATTTGTTACCCATCCAAATAATACTATGTTCATCAATGCGAAGTTCCGGTTGCTTCCCTGTTTCACTGTCCCGCAAAAGAGTGCATAATCCTACATCACCATCCTGAGCTGCCTTAATCCTAGAGATAAGACTAGGCTCGACATGCATACTTGCCACCATACTATCTGCTCCATGACGATAAAACTCCAAGCCAAAATTTTCGATCTCATGCTGAAGTGGGCGTTGTTGTGTCATCAATACTGCTAGATTCTCAAAATTCTTCCTACTCAATGCATCTGCAACCTTGTTAGCTTTGCCCGGATGATACTGAATACTCACATCATAGTCTTTCAATATTTCAATCCATCTCCTCTGTCTCATATTAAGTTCCTTTTGTGTAAAGATATACTTCAAGCTTTTGTGGTCTGTAAAGGTCTGACACTTATCACCATACAAGTAGTGTCGCCATATCTTCAACGCAAAAATCACAGCTGCAAGCTCTAAATCATGTGTCGGATAGTTCACCTCGTAAGGTTTTAGTTGCCTCGAAGCATAAGCGATCACCTTTCCATGCTGCATCAGTACATAACCAAGTCCTTCTTTGAAGCATCACTATAAATCACATAACCGCCCATCCCAGATGGTAGTGTTAAAACTGGAGATGTCACAAGTCTGTTCTTCAACTCTTGAAATCTAGCCTCACATTCATCGGTCCAAATGAACTTGTTACTTTTTCGAGTCAACTGTGTCAATGGCATGGCAATGGTCGAGAAAACCTCAACAAAGCGATGATAATAACCAGCGAGTCCTAAAAAGCTTCGAACCTCAGTCACAGTGCTAGGTCTTGGCCAATCGGTGATAGCCTCAACCTTAGCAGGATCCACTTTGATTCCATCTGCAGATACAATATGTCCCAAAAAGGCAACTTGCTCAAGCCAAAACTCACATTTCTGATACTTTGCATATAACTTGTTCTTCCTCAATATCTCCAATACGACTCGCAAGTGTTCATCATGCTCTTCTCTAGACTTTGAGTAAACCAAAATATCATCAATAAACACGATCACAAACTTGTCAAGAAAATCTTTGAATACCCTGTTCATCAAGTCCATGAAAACAGCTGGTGCATTAGTTAATCCAAAAGACATAACAAGGAACTCGTAGTGCCCATAATGAGTCCTAAATGCAGTCTTCGGGATATCACTTTCCTTCACTCTCACCTGATGGTAGCATGAGCGGAGATCAATCTTTGAAAAATGTTTTTCTCCTTGCAACTGATCAAATAAGTCATCGATCCTTGGCAATGGGTACCTATTCTTCACAGTGATTTTGTTCAACTCTCGATAATCGATACAGAGCCTCATCGAACCATCTTTCTTCTTCACAAATAAAACAGGTGCTCCCCAAGGTGAAACACTAGGCCTGATGAAACCCTTCTCAAGTAGTTCCTGCAGTTGTTCCTTTAACTCTTGCAATTCCAATGGAGCCATGCGATACAGAGCTTTAAAAATAGGTTGCGCACCAGGTAGCAGATCAATAGAAAATTCAACCTCTCTCTGTGTTGGTAGTCCATCAAAGTCGTCTGGAAATACATCTCAAAATTCACAAACCACACTGATATCTTCAAATTTAGACGGTTCTACAGAAATATCGATCACATGAGCTAAGTATCCTTCACAACCATGTGCAAGCATCCGTTTGGCCTTGATGGCCGAAACAAATTTCCCTAAACCAATGGGCTTAGAACCCTGGAACTCGAACTCAGGAGAATTTGGATCTCCAAAAGTTATTCTCTTCTTCTGACAATCGATAGTAGCCTTGTGTCGCTCTAACCAATCCATCCCCAAAATGACATTAAAGTCTCGCATCAGAATAGGTAAAAGATCAATGCATAATTTTCTATCCCCTACTCTAACTACACAATCGTGATACTAAGAGTATACTAACATGTTTACCCCAATAGGGTTGCCAACCGAGAGTTCTGATGATAAAGTAGTAGGTGCAATGCAGAGATATTTAACATAAGATGTGGAGACAAAAGAATTTGTAGCACCGGTATCAAATAAAACTGTAGCATTTCTATTACCAATAGAAAGTGTTCCGGTGATGGTACCTGAGGTATTTGCAGCATCCTTTGCAGTGATTGAAAACACACGTCCAACAGCTTTCTGATTATTTTTCCCATTCTGATCATTTTGGTCCCCAGATTTCTTCAATGGCAGCTTGCAATCTCGAATAGTATGGCCTTTCTGGCCACAGTTGAAACAGGATCTAGTAAGCCAATAACAAACACCGCTATGCATCTTCCCGCAGTGTTCACAAGATTTTCCTCCATTCTGATTCCCAAGCTTGAGTCCCTGACTTATTCTGCTGATTACCCTGATTTCCATTTCTCTGCTGAAAACTTCGAGTGTTGTACCTATGCGCATTATGTTTAAACCTGCCTGAGAATCCACCATTTTTCTGAAATCTAGAAGATTCATCATCTCTCTTCCTTTTCTGATTCTGCATGTCTCGATGCTTACAAAAGTCAGCCTGATGAAGTTCCTGATCTCTGGCACTGTCAATCAAACTATCCATGGTAGTGTAGCGATTAGATATGATGTGGTTGCAGATCGAAGTCTTCAGAGCCTACTTGAATTTCATGATCTTATCTTCTTCATTACCAACAATAGATCGGGCATAGCCAGCCAACCTCTGAAACCTGATCTGAACATCAGCCACAGATTCATCCTCCTTCTGAGCTATGTTCTGATATTCGCGAGCATACTCCTCACGTATACTAGCAAGGAAGTATCTCTGATCGAACTGTGTCTTGAACACATTCCAAGTGACAGTATTCTCATATCTAGCTGCGTGAGAAGCCACTACCGACTTCCACCAAGTACTAGCATCCCCCTCAAGACGGTATATGGCAAAACGAGCCTTTTCCAGCTCAGAACAATTTAGTACTCGGAAGATTTTCTCCATATGATCGATCCACGCTTTAGCATCCATCGGGACCTTAGCCTCCTTGAAGCAGTTAGGCCTTTGTTTCATAAAGCAGTCAAACATAGTCTGGCCCTCCTGATTTTGAGTATTAGTGCCACCAGTATTTTGTGTTTGCCGAGCTGCAACCTCTTGCACCATGGTGCCTCTATCCATGACAATTTTCTAATTAGTGCTTCCCCCAGTGCTTTGATTTCGATTAGCTCTCCTCGGTGGCATCCTGTAAAATTTTTGTAAGCGCATATACGAAAAAATTATATCACCAATTGATAAAAATATTAATCCTACCCATGCGAAGTCAACCCAAACTCACAGGTCAATGCCTAAAAGTCCGATCTACAGAATCAATATCCTAAGCTTTGATACCAACTTTGTAACACCCTACTTTTATATCAATAAATCCACAACACTTAAATAATTCCAAATCATATTAAACTGCAATAAGCCAAGTCAATAATCCAAATGTTCAAAATAACGATACTACTAATGTTCAAAAATGACTAAATAAGTTCTCATGAAAAATAATCCACTAAGCCATGGATCAACTAAAGTCTGGGCGACACTCATCACTCTTTCCGCTTAACCCCTATTTACCTACGAAAGGAAAACAATGAAGAGTGAGCCAAATGCTCCGTACGAATATCATTTAAATAAAGTATAAAATTTAAACACGAGTAGATTGTGTTTTACCAACACATATTTTCAATTGAAAATGATATAGAGATGAACAATATATTCTCAAAACAATTAACAATGTTTAACGAGTTGGTACAATAATAGTTTAAACAATGAAGCTATTAACGAAACCGAAAGTAAGGCCGAATAGAAAATAAGGTGGGTATAATATGGGTCTCTTACACAAACTATACTCGCTAACTCCAATCACCAGCGAAGTACAGGACAATGGTTTCTTCCTCGGTAATCCATAAGAAGAAGGAATGTAAATTACATCCCAACAGTACAATAATGATCATGATCTACTCACATCTCATACCCCAGAGACGTGCTCGTATACTCACCCACCGATACGAGTTGGTGCCTAGTTCACCTTTACTCCGAACTCCATGTGAACATTGTCTGTGATTAACCCACACAGATCGGTCTAAGAGCCCAACAAAAAGGTTACAAAGGTTGCTTGACTCGTTAACACAAAAGGAAACGAAATGGAACAATGTCGCAATAAAATGCGAAATAGAACAATATATACGAGTCAAAGCAACAATAATTCTGATAAAGGAATATTCGAAACGAAACTAATAATGTGTACTAATAGGTACACAATGAGTACAAAACGATCACGATTTTAGAAAATGGATCAACAATAAATTTAATGAATATTAATTAATTAAAGGGAGAAAAATAAAGAATTCGTACCTGATATAAATATTAAAGTAGTATTGAAATTTCGGGATCAGGTGTACCGCTACTTCTCCTTATTCAAATCTAAAAACGAATTCCATATCTATATATCAGTGTATATATATATATATATGCACATGTACCTAATGATTCTAAAGTTAATTATTAATAAAAGTATTGATATCTGATGTACATATAATAATAACTTAAATGATAATGACTGCTAAATCAATGCGCACAAGGATATTATTAATTGAATAATACAACTCGATCGGACTTGCACCGGAAGCCAGCAACTACATCTCAGCTTACTCAACCAAAAGCAATAGATTAACATATAAGCAAAAATCTATTAAAGAAAAAATAAGTAATTCATCAATGTAATTAATTACGGAATATTAGCTAGCACAGGCTCACAACAACCTCAGTAAAACAAACATAACATCACCAAAACAAATATCACTACCTTACAAATACTCACAATAATAATAATAATAATAATTGTCATAATTTAATGACATGACTGGTCCACACAAAGCATAAATAAATTATACTAAATCAGCCTCACGTAACATAGGGGTGGCTACTGAGCCTATACCAACAAAACCAATTTTTATTAGATGAAATTTTTTAAAGAGTGAAATAAAATTAGCAATTAAATACTATATTTTACTAGTCACAAATACAATGTCCATATAATGACATATCGTCGAGGTTGTTAGTGCTTGTGCCCTAGAGACAATACTATAATGTTCTTAGGGAAGACATTTTGATTATTAATAAATATGTTCTATGGATTTTCTTTCAATTATTTATTATGTCTTTATTAACTGCGATATAAATATTAGAATAATAAATGTCCTTGGAATATAAGCATGAATTCTATAACTCTAAGTATGTGACTTAGAAATGAGATTATATGAGTAGTGTTTATAATCCTAAAAGATCCCTAGTCGAGTATTATTATTTGAGGACAATAATAATGCATTAAGACTAGTATGTTTGTTGACTGATGAACACATCTCATTGGTTAGAAGTATGGTGATACTAAAGTCAAAAACATAAGTGCATGTTAGCAGAACATGGCACTGGATAGACCCACCGTGTGAATTCTTCATGGTAAATGTTATCAAGTATCATAAGCAATTCTCACAATGATAATGGTGTAATGATCCTTAGACTTGAAATCATTATATTTCGATATGAGAATTAATATACTTTGATTCTACTCAAAGTTACCTTTGACCGGGTAATGATAAAGGTGGACATTGGGTATATTCTGAATCATATGAGAAATATGAATGATAGATATAGGATTTAACCCTCCTATTTTAGGAGTGATATTATTGGCCTCTTGATTGAGTGAGACTATGAAATGCATGGTCATGCTCAAATTGTGATTTGTTTAATAGTCTACTCATCGATCAAGTAAACCGGGATTAAATGTTGAAGAGGATGACATAAACCATGTCTCGAGTTTAATCTATAATATAAGGTTAAAAGGATTATATTACATGGAACATTATTCATTAAAGGTTTAATTTGATCACCAATTATTATTATTACTTGGGTAGCAATGATGTATTACTAGATGCCGCTCATTGTTTATAATTTTATTATGAGATATTAAAATTATTGCCAACGTAATAATAACCTAAAGTGTTACACATAAAGAACGTTTTAAACGGAGCATTAATTAAATTTCGAATTTAATTGAATTATTATTATTATTGAATTATTGGATTAATTAAGTAGGACTTGATTAATTATATAATAATTCGAATATAATAAATAATACTACTAATAATCAGATTGGGTTTTGGAAACCCAATCAGATTAGGTATAGGCCCATAATTCTCTCCATATAAATACAATAAGATGTATTATTTTAGGGTTAAGAAATTGAAAAATCGTTTTTCTTAAAAAACCCTAGCTGCTCTACATCAAAGAGAGGCTAGAGAGAGAGAGAGAGAGAGAGAGAGAGAGAGTTCCGAGGGCAGTTCTTGGCTAGTACCAACTCCGGTGATCGTTGGACGATCGGGCGTTCGTGTGGACTAATTAGAGACGTGTATCGCAAGGCGGGACACGTGGTGATCATATCAAAGGACCTCCATTAGTCATTCGTTCGTAAAGCTTCAAAAGGTAAACGATTCTATTCACGAATTAAATATCGTTTTTCGCATGGATCCTGCGGAGGGTTTCGTTAATTTTTCTGTTTTACGCGTTTTTCCGTTGCGTTTTCATGCTCGAAACCCTTCAATGGCATCAGAGCTACTTGCGAAAAGTTTTTAATTCGTTTATATGTTTACTATTTTTATGATAAAATCATGTTTGCGACTATCATGATTGATGCGTTGTTTTTATGAAAACATGAATATTGTATTGATGTATATACATAAATTGTATAATAATGATGATTGAGATGATCATATGATGATCATATAATCTGTATGTATACTGATATATACATGATATATTTGTGTTCTTGTTATGAGAATCGTATTCGATACGATTTCTGATTGGCTGCGCAGATTTGGTGAAATTTGCATACTGTCTCAGAATTTCGCCGAAAATACCTTTTCGGAAAGGGAAACGGGCGTCTGAACAATACTGAAAATGTCACTCGTTCATCTGTAAGGCGTTTGACGTCGTTTACTGTCTGTAAACAGCGATTTATTGTTTATCATAATTCTGATTTTAATTTTCTGATTTACACTTTATTTGATTTTGTGATTGGATCATGAAAAATATGATATGGTGTGATATGTTGATGCAATATGAGATGTTCTTAACTGTTAATTGAGCATGGTGTATGGTTATGGCCCTAAGACCCATAGGTTAGTGGTTTTTGATTATGGTTTTGGTTTTAAATACGACTTGCATGTCGTTCATTCTCGTAATGATTAAATCTCGAATGTAACTCGAGTTTCTCTTGTAAGTTTATTAGATTAGCTTTTCATATTATGTAATTGATGATATGAAGACATGGAGGCATGCCAAGGAGGCGATCAAAGGAGACATTACAAGGAAGCATGAAGACATGTGTAATTTATTATGTTGTATTTGATACCACCATAGATTGACCTTGGTTTTTCCTTAGCTTGGAAAAATCGCATAGGATTGGGTCATAACCAAGCACGTTTACTTTACGCACTTTACATATATGATGCATGTGATGATGATATGTATGCGTAGTGATAATGATGCATGTTTTAATTAGATTAAACATGTACGTATTAGATACATCACCCATGCCATGCCTGCTAAACAAGATAAAATCTGT
Source organism: Heracleum sosnowskyi (assembly GCA_030848705.1). NCBI lineage: Eukaryota > Viridiplantae > Streptophyta > Magnoliopsida > Apiales > Apiaceae > Heracleum > Heracleum sosnowskyi. Next base: position 60,524,373 of record CM061240.1, on the reverse strand, counting down.
AACGATTCAAGATTTTAAAATTGAACAAAACGAACATGAGATTCCTGTGTTTATGAAACACGTAAATAAGTATGAATTTTCGATTTTTTTGATATGGGGCGATTTTGACAAAAATACAAGCAGCGCTTGTAAGAAAGGCGGGTTTTAAGTGAGACCACTGTGACTCCTCCGTTTGACTGGAAATCAAACCATTGATGAATTTTGAATTGAAGTACTTAGTTCAAGGAAAAATTGGGAATCTCTTGATGATGGGATCATGGTCGTTTTAATAATAAAATCCCTAAATTTAAAATATTAAGTCACTTAGATGCCTTCCAATGGGCAACACTCGTCAAGACCTAGATCGACAAAGAGTGGGTTCGCCAAAGCGAAGCACTCCAATCTATCGTGGTAAGGCGCGATGAAGTAAATGTGATACTTAACTGTTAGACCATTGGGTTAGACTTAAGTAAGTTACCAGAATAGGATTGTGAACTTAGAGGCATGGAGTTTGGTATGATTTATTGGATAAATATGGACAAATGTTGTTCTACCAAACTTTCCAAGAGTTATATATGATATAATTGACAAGAGTTGTCTACCTAAATAAATCATGTTTTGGGAGAAAAGCCAAAGCTGACCTTAAGCGTGACGAAATATGGATCTTGGCTCACTAGAAGGATTTAGAGTAATGCCTTCTGAATTAATAGTTAGGGCTATTGATTTGATAAAAATAATGGGAGATATATATTGTGAATATATATGGATAATCACTTGAACATAATTTAATAAATCTGCAACTAACTTATTTTATGCATTTTAACATTGTAGATATCTAAATGGCAAACTCAAACAATTTCTCTGTGCGATCAGTCCTTGAGAAGGAAAAGCTGACAGGAACCAACTTCCTTGATTGGCAAAGGAATTTGAGGATTGTCCTCAGGCAGGAACGAAAGCTTTATGTCCTTGATATTCCTCACCCTGGACCTCTTGCTGCTGAAGCAACTGAGGCTCAACAAAATGCTTATCAGAAGCATCTTGATGATTCTACGGATGTCTGTTATTTGATGCTAGCGACTATGAGTCCTGAGCTTCAGAAACAACATGAGCGTATGGACGCTTATGACATGATAGAGCACCTCAAAAGGATGTTTGAGGGTCAAGCTCGTCAAGAGAGGTTTGATGTAAGCAAAGCGTTGTATGCATGCAAACAGGGAGATCGTGACCCGGTTCTAAAGATGATAGGGTATTTGGAAACCCTTGAGAATTTGGGTTACCCGGTTTTACAGGAACACCAAGCAGATTTGATCTTGCAGTCTTTGAACAACAACTACACTCAATTTGTAATAAACTATATTATGAGTGAGATAGACAAAACACCTACCGAACTATTGACATTATTGAGGACTACTGAGACCAATATGTCAAAGGCTAAACCTGCTCCCATAATGATGGTGAATAAAGGGAATGCCAAAGGAAAGGGGAAATGGAAAGGCAAGAAGAAGATTGGATCTAAATCTGCTAATCCGAAGACTGCTTTCAAAAAGGCTTTGAAGCCTACTAGAGGTGTTGCAAAAGGTGCTGCAAAGGGTGATGTATGTCACTTTTGCAAGAAGCCGGGTCATTGGAAGCGTAATTGTCAAGATTATTTGGAAGATCTGAACCTGAAGGGAATGAAGTCTGTGAAGATTTCTGATTCAGGTATGTATGTTATAGAAGTCAATTTGTCTACTTCTACATCATGGGTATTAGATACTGGATGTGGTTCTCACATTTGTATAAATGTGCAGGAACTACGAAGGAGTAGGACTTTGGCGAAAGGAGAAGTCGACCTACGCGTTGGCAATGGAGCAAAGGTTGCTGCTTTGGCTGTAGGAACTTATAATTTATCGTTGCCCACTGGGGTTATTTTAGAACTTGAGAACTGTTTTTACGTGCCTGCGATTTGCAGAAACATTATTTCTGTTTCTTGTTTGGACAAGAAAGGTTTTTCCTTTACAATTCAGAACAATAGTTGTTCCTTTGGTTTGAATAATGTTACCTATGGGGTTGCACGTTTATTGAATGGTTTATATGTTCTTGATCTTGATATTCCTGTCTATAATGTAAATAATAAACGTATTAAGGCTAATGACTCAAATCAAACATACCTTTGGCATTGTCGTTTAGGCCATATAAATGAGAAACGCATTTCCAAGTTACATAAGGATGGATACTTGAATAAGTTTGATTTTGAATCATACGAAGAATGCGAACCTTGTCTCATTAGAAAAATGACTAAAGCTCCTTTTACCGGAACTGGTGAGAGGGCCACCGAACGATTAGAACTCATACATAGTGATGTATGTGGTCCAATGCGTACGATGGCAAGAGGTGGTTTTATTACTTCATAACCTTTACTGATGATTTTAGTAGATACAGATATGTGTATCTTTTGAAGAACAAATCCGAATCATTTGAAAAATTCAAAGAGTACAAGGTAGAAGTGGAAAGGCAAATAGGCGGAAGTATTAAAACTCTACGATCTGATCGTGGAGGTGAGTACTTAAGCTTAGAATTTAAGAATTACTTAAAGGAGTGTGGTATTGTATCACAGCTCACACCTCCTGGAACACCACAATGGAATGGTGTATCTGAAAGGAGAAATCGTACCTTGTTGGACATGGTGCGATTGATGATGAGTCTAGCGGATCTTCCAATTAGTTTATGGGGTTATGCTCTAGAAACGGCTGCACACACACTTAACCGAGTTCCTACTAAAGCGGTTCAAACTATACCATATGAGATATGGACTGAGAAACGTCATAGCATGTCCTTTTTGAAAGTATGGGGATGTGAAGCGTTTGTGAAACATTTAGTCACTGACAAGCTAGGACCGAAATCAGACAAATGTAATTTTGTGGGATACCCAAAAGAAACTAAAGGGTATTATTTCTATAATCGTACCGAGAGCAAAGTGTTTGTTGCTCGAACTGCTGTATTTATTGAAAGAGAACTGTTCTCTAAGAAAAACAGTGGGAGTATGATAGATCTCGATGAAGTTCGAGAACCACATAATGACATTGAACCAGAGTCGGAACATGAGCACGAAGTACATGAAAATGTTACTGCTCAAGAAACACAGGTTGTTCGTAGATCTGGTAGGATTCGCCACGAGCCTGAGAGATATTATGGATTTCTCTTAACTCAGACTGGCGATGTAATGCTTATGGATGAAGATGAGCCTCTTACCTATCAGGATGCTATGAATAGTCCAGATTCTGAGAGATGGCTGGAAGCTATGAAATCTGAGATGGATTCCATGTATGAAAACAAAGTATGGACTTTGGTTGAACCACCTGAAGGGGTAAAACCTATTGGGTGTAAATGGGTTTTCAAGAAGAAAACAGACATGGATAGTAATGTAACGACCTACAAAGCAAGACTAGTGGCGAAAGGTTTCAAACAAATTCATGGTATTGACTATGATGAAACTTTCTCACCAGTAGCTATGGTCAAGTCCATCAGGATTTTGCTTGTGATAGCAGCTTACTATGACTATGAAATCTGGCAAATGGATGTCAAAACCGCTTTCTTAAATGGGAGCTTAGAAGAGGATGTGTATATGATACAACCAGAAGGTTTTGTCGATCCGAGATTTGCTAGAATGGTCTGTAAGCTACTACGATCTATTTATGGATTGAAGCAGGCCTCAAGGAGTTGGAACATTCGTTTTGATATAACAGTCAAAGAGTTTGGCTTTATTCAAAATGAAGATGAGCCTTGTGTTTACAAGAAGGTTAGTGGGAGCAAAGTGGCATTCCTAGTATTATATGTTGATGATATATTACTAATAGGGAATGACATACCTTCTCTTCAGGCTGTTAAGACTTGGTTGGGAAAAAGTTTCTCAATGAAAGACTTAGGCGATGCTACCTATATATTAGGGATCAAGATCTATAGAGATAGATCTAGAAGATTAATCGGCTTAAGTCAGAGTACATACATTGACAAAGTATTGCATCGTTTTGGGATGCAAGAGGCAAAGAGGGGATTTGTCCCTGTGTCTCATGGGATAGTGATCTCAAAAGAAAACTGTCCTAAATCATTAGATGATAAGGACCGTATGAAAAAGGTACCATATGCTTCTGCAATTGGTTTAATAATGTATGCAATGATATGTACTCGACCTGATGTTTCGTATGCTTTGAGCATGACGAGCAAATACCAGTCTAATCCAGGTGAAGGTCACTGGACGTCAGTCAAGAATATTCTTAAGTACCTCAAGAGAACTAAAGATTCATTCTTGGTATATGGAGGAGATGAGAAGCTAGTTGTAAGAGGTTACACTGATGCTAGTTTCCAAACAGACAGAGACGATACTGTGTCTTAATCTGGGTTTGTATTTTGTCTAAATGGAGGTGTTGTAAGCTGGAAGAGTTCGAAGCAAGAGACAGTAGCTGATTCTACACTGGAAGCTGAGTATATTGCTGCCAGTGAAGCGGCCAAAGAGGCTGTTTGGCTTCGGAAATTTATTGAGGGACTTGGAGTAGTTCCATCGATCGCAGATCCAGTTGATCTTTATTGCGATATCAATGGAGCTATTGCGCAGGCTAAGGAACCAAGGTCCCATTCCCGAGCAAAGCATATACTTAGACGATATCATCTACTTCGAGAGATTACAAGGAGGGGAGATATACATATATGTAAAGTGCATACTAATGATAACATTGCAGACCCACTGACTAAGGCTTTGTCGCAGCAGAAGCACGAAGGTCACACTAGTTCCATGGGTATTAGATACATGGGTGATTGGCTCTAGTGCAAGTGGGAGATTGTTAGTGCTTGTGCCCTAGAGACAATACTATAATGTTCTTAGGGAACACATTTTGATTATTAATAAATATGTTCTATGGATTTTCTTTCAATTATTTATTATGTCTTTATTAACTGCGATATAAATATTAGAATAATAAATGTCCTTGGAATATAAGCATGAATTCTATATCTCTAAGTATGTGACTTAGAAATGAGATTATATGAGTAGTGTTTATAATCCTAAAAGATCCCTAGTCGAGTATTATTATTTGAGGACAATAATAATGCATTAAGACTAGTATGTTTGTTGACTGATGACCACATCTCATTGGTTATAAGTATGGTGATACTAAAGTCAAAGACATAAGTGCATGTTAGCAGAACATGGCACTGGATAGACCCACCGTGTGAATTCTTCATGGTAAATGTTATCAAGTGTCATAAGCAATTCTCACAATGATAATGGTGTAATGATCCTTAGACTTGAAATCATTATATTTCTATATGAGAATTAATATACTTTGATTCTACTCAAAGTTACCTTTGACCGGGTAATGATAAAGGTGGACATTGGGTATATTATGAATCATATGAGAAATATGAATGATAGATATAGGATTTAACACTCCTATTTTAGGAGTGATATTATTGGCCTCTTGATTGAGTGAGACTATGAAATGCATGACCATGCTCAAATTGTGATTTGTTTAATAGTCTACTCATCGATCAAGTAAACCGGGATTAAATGTTGAAGAGGATGACATAAACCATGCCTCGAGTTTAATCTATAATATAAGGTTAAAAGGATTATATTACATGGAACATTATTCATTAAAGGTTTAATTGGATCACCAATTATTATTATTACTTGGGTAGCAATGATGTATTACTAGATGCCGCTCATTGTTTATAATTTTATTATGAGATATTAAAATTATTGCCAACGTAATAATAACCTAAAGAGTTACACATAAAGAACGTTTTAAACGGAGCATTAATTAAATTTCGAATTTAATTGAATTATTATTATTATTGAATTATTGGATTAATTAAGTAGGACTTGATTAATTATATAATAATTCGAATATAATAAATAATACTACTAATAATCATATTGGGTTTTGGAAGCCCAATCAGATTAGGTATATGCCCAGAATTCTCTCCATATAAATACATTAAGGTGTATTATTTTAGGGTTAAGAAATTGAAAAAACGTTTTTCTTAAAAAACCCTAGCTGCTCTACATCAAAGAAAGGCTAGAGAGAGAGAGAGAGAGAGAGAGAGAGAGAGTTCTGAGGGCAGTTCTTGGCTAGTACCAACTCCGGTGATCGTTGGACGATCGGGCGTTCGTGTGGACTAATTAGAGACGTGTATCGCAAGGCGGGACACGTGGTGATCATATCAAAGGACCTCCATTAATCAGCCGTTCGTAAAGCTTCAAAAGGTAAACGATTCTATTCACGAATTAAATATCGTTTTTCGCATGGATCCTGCGGAGGGTTTCATTAATTTTTCTGTTTTACGCGTTTTTCCGTTGCGTTTTCATGCTCGAAACCCTTCACGAGGTTTCACCAGAGCAAGTCAGCAACATGCATGCATACTGTGTAACTCACAAAATAAGCTATTAAAATCATAGCACCGAAACCAGTTACATACAAACTCATTAATCATACTATGATTGTACATTCTGAAAAAAAAATAACTAAATTTAAAAGGATGCTTAAATATTCCTATTTCATAAAATATCACTTAGAAATGGCTAAAATATAATATTCTACTTTCCAAGTTGAACTACTAGAAAATCATTAATATTGATATTAACAAATAAAAATAAATGCATGTTACATTCGATATAAAAATAATAGGAAATAAATTTAAAAATTAAACTCATAACAAATTGTAATTCTCACATATCCATCGAAATTATTAAGACAATTAAAATACGGAATTGAACACATCAATAACTTGAACTATAACAAATATAAATAGTACTACAAAAAAGATACACTTACTATTATGAGTTCCGGAATTTAGAGATCCAAAAACCACTACACCAAAAATGGACTTTTCCTACCACGAAAATGGTAGGTTTTGGGGGTAAATTGGTAGGAATTGGGGTCAATTCCTACCATTCGACATGGTGAGAATTCCTCAGGTCAGAAATGGTGATGGTAGGAATTGTTGGCTTGTTTCTTAAAAGGCCCCACATGCCAAATGGCTGCCCATGTGGCGAGCCACATCAACAGCCACATCGACGGCCACATGGCGGTGGACCCCGACACGTCACTTGCCACGAGGTTGATGTAACACCCCTAGATCCGGGGTCGGAGATCTGGGTTGTCACGTCCTCAATTCCAACAATAATACCTGTACTAGCTCAACAATCCAATAATACAATACCAAAAGACCCCAATCTCTTACACACACCAGTTATAGCTTCAGAAACGAGTCACATAAGTAACATTAGTTATTACAACCAAATATACTATCCAGGATCTCACTAATAGCAGCTGAACCCATGCCACTTACTTCTGCATTAACCATTCTGAATTGGACTACCTCAAGGTTGAATCTTCCACTTCCCTTCTCTTGTAGTACGAAATAACTGACTATGTTCTCTCTTCACTGAAAGTTTAATATAAAATAAAGCAAGAATGAGCGAAAGAATGCTCAGCAAGTATCCCGTAATAAAATAAATAGTTTCACAACTATAAATTCTGAAATCCAATAACCTTTGTTGGTTTAGCAACCAAAACCATTGAATTATAACAATTGAGTTAAAATACCATACATTTCAAAATACTGTACGAGAAATAGTAAGATTCCACAATATCTGGAAATAACATATAGTTCGAGATACTATAATAGAAGTCTAAACACTTCCCACGAAAATATATAATCTGCAGCGGATAAAAATAACTTTAAACATTTCTATAAAGTTTAGAAATCCTTTGCTAGCACAACATAGGCAAAGGTTCAAAGTATAACTTTTAAATCAAGCTAAATCAGGTAGCTTATTGAAAATACCAGTTTTGGATATTTCTCAACATACTGCCAACATTATCGGTAACTGAGCTCCTAGGCTTTTGTTACAATGTTGCAGACACAATTCCAATTGGAAGATGGGGGCTATACAGGACAACACCTACAATAAGCGCTGATCAATCGCTCTATCGCATTAAACACCTTTTCTACTAGTAGAAGGACGACTCCCCACCGGTTATCACCCTGACCTCATACGGGCCCTTTATGCTATATGGGCACCTATTTCATTGCCGAGCATAGGGTCATACTGTTCAGGGCCTATTTCATCCCCAGTATGACAATAAATTCCAGTCCCCAGATGAAAATCATCGTCACGAAAAACGGAAGTTAATCCTATTTTCCCCAAGTACCTAGTACTTGTCTCTCTTTTGAAAATATTTCTGGCCTACTTACTCCTGGGATAATAGAGGAGTAAGTTACCGGAATGGGTTGACCACTGTCGTCCCACTTAGAATTTGATAAGATTTCTCTTTAAAAGATTACGACCCGGGAGTCAAACTATTTGGAAATCTTTAAGGGTATTCCCGTCCCATTTGAGTAGTCAGCGAATATTTAAATCATCTCTTAAGATAGATTTAAATTAAAATAATATTTGGGAATCCCTACTTTAATTAAAATAAATATTATAAAGGTCGGAAATATTCTTCATAATGATTAAAGGTCAAAGATGGCTTTTTAAACAATATACATCACTTTTAAATTAATTAAAAGAATAATAAATATTCAAATAATATTCATCAATTAATAAATGATTAAATAATAATCAAAAGCTCAATAAATATCTAATAATCAAATCTAAGTGAATATTAAAATAATATTCCTTGAATAGTAAAATAATTGAATATATCTATTCAATATACTTATCAAAAAATAAACCTTAACGGTTTAAGGAAAATATACTAACTCCCGGTCTAAGTTTCACAATACGATACACCTGCTCTACTCTAAGAGCCTTTACAAAAACCCGGCTTATAACTATCATAACATATATCTTATAAACCAATCACAATTCAAAATATTTAAGTATCACAACAATATTATATTACTTGCAATATACATCAGAAAGCACTTATCACAACAACAACAGTAAGATATAAGTTTTGAAAGCTTGCATCATCATGAATCAAATATTTTGATAAGTGGAATATAGTATTAGAAAAATTGCCACAATACTCGCAACGAAAGAGTTGATATATAATTTGGAATACACAAGTATTGAACATTTGAAAATATACATACTCTGAACAATAGAGTAAGGTTTAGTAAACTTGCCTGGAAATCCCGAAGTAGCAGTAAGTCTCAGGTTGGTCCAAAAATCTAGAATCAACACAAGGTTCAAGATTAATAACTTAAACGCTTTCACCATACTAAGTATATACTAACTCAAGTACAAAGTCCATTTTCAAGTTAACTTCTTAAGATCCTCTACTCGAGCGTGCTTGCTCATGCATTTTTATAAAATTGAGATTTAATCCTTTTAACACGAAATCTTTTCGAGGGTCTTCCTAAACTTACCTAGCATGTTATCACAAAGTTTTAAATTTTTATTATGAACTCTAAGTGGTTCGATCATAGCCTCAAAGTTGACTAAGTGGTGCGGTTTGGTTTTACGAACACCTTACACTAAAACGCATGTTTCTCCTAAACCGTAAATCATAATGACATGATTCTTGCGCTCACGTAAACTAGAAACAAATCTCTACACACTCATGTTCATCATTGAACCAAAAGAGGCAGTTAGAGTTTCGTATTCTAGGCAGTGTTTAGTGTTACCGAAAGTCGGGCATTACGTCGGCTTAAAACTTAACATTTCCGAGATTCAAATCTCATTCCAATTCACCAACAATCATCATACACATCAATTACAACACTTAACATCCATTATCATTCTTAAACCGAGCCAAACCAGTTGGTATCACATTTAAAATCCATCCACCACTCATCCAACAACTAAACAAACTACATAATCCACTTACTCATGACCTTAACAATACATTCATGCTACCATCTTTCAATTATAAACATAAAACTCAATAAAACACTATTCATCATCTTCTTAAACTCAATAAAAGATAATGCTAGAGATGGTGGGTGTTGGTGATTTTACCTTTAAAATAATGGGCTTGAGATCTTCTTTGATTTAAGCTATTAAACACTAAGTTTGGTGGAGAATTGCTCAAGCTTCAAGCTCCTTCTTCCTCATTCCTTAGGTTTGGTTTTTCTTCAAGAAAATGGGGGTGGGGGCTGCTAATTTTGTGAGAAAAGTGTGGTAGATGTGTGGTTAAAAAGGTGATGTGTTTAGTTTACCAAATTTGCAAGTTAGTCACTGCAAACTAGTCCCTCAAGTTTTCTAAGTTACAAAGCTTCTTCCACACAATTCTTCCACCCATTCTTTTTCTTTTAATACATATCTTCTTCTTTATTTCCTAAGTTATAATACGTCCAAGGTTGCTCCTTCAAGCGGATTTTCGATTCTCGTTTTCGTTTGCGATTTCTGACTACGCGATTAGTAACCGTTTATTATTCCTGAACTTCCGCTGAAATATAGGATCAATCGGAGACTATAAAATTTTACTATTCACCTTGGAGTACTATTCATCAATGTTACTATTCATCCTTTTTTTTGTTCCTCTTGAAACGATTCGAAAATATTTCCTAAAAAGAGCGAATAAAACTCTGCGCGATTCTCGCAGTGAATAGTATCTATTCACCATTCGTCCTAACAATCGAATACTTAATAAAAATGGTTCGAGCATGAATCTTGGAATATAAATGGGATTTACATACTCTCATTTGTGTCGCCTTGTTCTGTTATCGCTTTAATCTCGTTGAACGCTAGCAGGGGATTCTTAAGTGTTCTATCGAAGTAGTTTACCGTAAGCGTTCTTGATATCTTAATAACTTTGCTAAATCCATATCCATGGAATTGATAATATAAAATCCTCCAATATATTTAAATAATGATTAATCCATCATTAATAGGTGAAATTTCGGAGAAAACAGAAAATGCTATTCTTCTGATTCTGACAACTTTTGCATTCCTTCATTTTCATAGTAGATCACTAATACGACTTCGAAAGTTCATTATCCCGACTCGTACATAGGGTGGTCTGAAAATTTTCTAAACGACAAAAATTACTATTCATCAGTGGTTTTTTTTATAAGTACAAAATTGGGGGATATTACAATTGACATGTCATGCCACGTGTCACAAATGGGGGTCACTGCCACATCATTTTGTGGGGTCACATTTGACCCCGGTCAAGGACTATTTCCTACCGACCAAATCCTACCAACGCATTTCCTACCAACTCAAGGGGCACCAAATTGGTAGGTTTTATAACAGAAGCACATAAAAATAGCTATTTCCCACCAAGCAATTCCAACCACCTTCAGTATTTCCTACTAGTTAAAACCTACCGCATCCATCAATTCTGGAAAATGTTATGAAGACGGTAGGAAATGCTATGAAGACAGTAGGAAATGTTATGAAGACAGTAGGAAATGCTTTGAAGGTGGTAGGAATTACTAGACAATTGTTTCAAAAAAAAAAAAAACTTTCATTACTTCCCCTATCTAACAAATTGCTCTAATCATTATAAAAAAATAGATCGATATCTAATTCACAAGTATACAACCATAACAAATAATCAAACATTCATTGTATATAAAAATTCAAACATTCCTTACACATAAATCATAATATTCGAAGTTATTCTTATGAACCAAAACTACAAATCAAAAAATATTTACAAGGCTTAATTAATTATCTTCAAATTCTTCATCTTTTTCGTTTGGATCTTCATGTTATTTTCTTCACAATCATTTTCTCTATTTCCTCATCATTGTCTTTGGATCTTCATCAAGTACCTAAAATTTACATAAGAAGCAAGAATTAGTACACCTAATAATTAAGAATTATTAGCTAATTAAATAACAAAATAAGCATGAAGATAAAATTACTTAAATAAGCAAGAAGATGAACAAAGTGAATAAGATGTGAAATTGATTTGAAGAAAATGAAGATATAGAGAAGAAGATGAAGAGATAAAAAAGAAAATTGAAGTGAAATGAGAAAAAAATAAATTATTGTATTATGAGTAATAAGAAGATGAAAAATAATTTTGAATTTTTCGTTCGGGCGCAATTTTTAAAATTTTCGTTTGGGCACAACTTTTAAAATTTGCGCATGGGCGCAATTTTTAAATTTTTCATAAAATTGTAGCTTATTTCCTACCGATAATGGTAGGTTATGATTCTCAGCGAAATTTTTGAATTTTTCGGGAAATTTTTGATTATTTCCAACCGATAATGGTAGGTTATGATTCTCGGAACCAGATTTGGTAGGTTTTATTTTCATACCATATATGGTAGGAAATGACCATGACAGAATGAAAATTTTTCTTATTTTAAAAAAATTATTTATTACTTAAATTATGATATGGTTGATGATGTGGATGGTGGGGTACCATCACGAATAAAACCTGCCGGATTTGGTAGGTTTTAGTTTCCTACCATATATGGTAGGAAATGACCACAGCATATTGAAAATATTTTTTATTTTATAAAAATTGTTTATTACTTAAAAATATGACAAGGCTGATGATTAGGATGGTGGGGTCTTATCTTTGTGAAAATGCAGGCAAAACCTACCGATGTTCGTAGGTTTTATTTTCCTACCAACAATCGGTAGGAATTGGTCCTCGCTTTTACAGAAATTGGGACCCACACGGACCATTTCCTACCATATTCGTCGTCGGTAGGAAATGGGGGGTCAATTCCTACCAAGTGTCCTATGATCAAGGTTACAATATCACACTCAATTTTTTTTAGAGAAAGTGTCCTGTCAAATATTGGAGTTAATTGCTTTTTGTTAACATGCATTTTGCATTGTTGCTTTAACAATACTGAACAGAGGCACTTTTGTAACACCCTACTTTTATAGCAATAAATCCACAACACTTAAATAATTCCAAATCATATTAAACTGCAATAATCCAAATGTTCAAAATAACGATACTACTAATGTTCAAAAACGACTAAATAAGTTCTCATGAAAAATAATCTACTAAGCCATGGATCAACTAAAGTCTAGGTGGCACTCATCACTCTTCCCGCTTAACCCCTATTTACTTGCGGAAGGAAAACAATGAAGAGTGAGCCAAATGCTCCGTACGAATATCATTTAAATAAAGTATAAAATTTAAACACGATTGGATTGTGTTTTACCAACACAGATTTACGAGTGGATTGTGTTTTACCAACACAGATTTTCAATTGAAAATGATATAGAGATGAACAATATATTCTCAAAACAATTAACAATGTTTAACGAGTTGGTACAATAATAGTTTAAACAGTGAAGCTATTAACGAAACTGAAAGTAAGGCCGAATAGAAAATAAGGTGGGTATAATATGGGTCTCTTACACAAACTATACTCGCTAACTCCAATCACCAGAGAAGTACAGGACAATGGTTTCTTCCTCGGTAATCCATAAGAAGAAGTAAGAAATGTAAATTACATCCCAACAATACAATAATGATTATGATCTACTCACATCTCATACCCCAGAGACGTGCTCGTATACTCACCCACCGATACGAGTTGATGCCTAGTTCACCTTTACTCCGAACTCCATGTGAACATTGTCTGTGATTAACCCACACAGATCGGTTTAAGAGCCCAACAAAAAGGTTACAAAGGTTGCTTGACTCGTTAACACAAAAGGAAACGAAATGGAACAATGTCGCAATAAAATGCGAAATAGAACAATATATACGAGTCAAAGCAACAATAATTCTGATAAAGGAGCATTCGAAACGAAACTAATAATGTGTACTAATAGGTACACAATGAGTACAAAACGATCACTATTTTAGAAAATGGATCAACAATAAATTTAATGAATATTAATTATTTAAAGGGAGAAAAATAAAGAATACGTACCTGATATAAATATTAAAGTAGTACTGAAATTTCGGGATCAGGTGTACCGCTACTTCTCCTTATTCAAATCTAAAAACGAATTCCATATCTATATATCAGTGTATATATATACGCACATGTACCTAATGATTCTAAAGTTAATTATTAATAAAAGTATTGATATCTGATGTACATATAATAATAACTTAAATGATAATGACTGCTAAATCAATGCGCACAAGGATATTATTAATTGAATAATACAACTCGATCGGACTTGCACCGGAAGCCAGCAACTACATCTCAGCTTACTCAACCAAAAGCAATAGATTAACATATAAGCAAAAATCTATTAAAGAAAAAATAAGTAATTCATCAATGTAATTAATTACGGAATATTAGCTAGCACAGGCTCACAACAACCTTAGTAAAACAAACATAACATCACCAAAACAAATATCACTACCTTACAAATACTCACAATAATAATAATAATAATAATAATTGTCATAATTTAATGATATGACTGGTCCACACAAAGCATAAATAAATTATACTAAATCAGCCTCACGTAACATAGGGGTGGCTACTGAGCCTATACCAACAAAACCAATTTTTATTAGATGAAAAATTTTAAAGAGTGAAATAAAATTAGCAATGAAATACTATATTTTACTAGTCACAAATACAATGGCCATATAATGACATATCGTCGAGGTTTCACCAGAGCAAGTCAGCAACATGCATGCATACTGTGTAACTCACAAAATAAGCTATTAAAATCATAGCACCGAAACCAGATACATACAAACTCATTAATCATACTATGATTGTACATTCTGAAAAAAAAAATAACTAAATTTAAAAGGATGCTTAAATATTCCCATTTCATAAAATATCACTTAGAAATGGCTAAAATATAATATTCAACTTTCCAAGTTGAACTACTAGAAAATCATTAATATTGATATTAACAAATAAAAATAAATGCATGTTACATTCGATATAAAAATAATAGGAAATAAATTTAAAAATTAAACTCATAACAAATTGTAATTCTCACATATCCATCAAAATTATTAAGACAATTAAAATATGGAATTGAACACATCAATAACTTGAACTATAACAAATATAAATAGTACTACAAAAAGATACACTTATTATTATGAGTTCCGGAATTTAGAGATCCAAAAACCACTACACCAAAAATGGTCTTTTCCTACCACGAAAATGGTAGGTTTTGGGGGTAAATTGGTAGGAATTGGGGTCAATTCCCACCATTCGACATGGTGAGAATTGCTCAGGTCAGAAATGGTGATGGTAGGAATTGGTGGCTTGTTTCTTAAAAGGCTCCACATGCCAAATGGCTGTGTAATATCCCGGATTTTTTTTTTTTGTAATTTTAATAGATTAAAATTTGTTAGAAATTATAATTAGAAGTGGATTAAAATATAAGATAATTATATAATTTGATTTTAGAATAAAAATATAGAATTAATAAGTCTTGCTAATTTAATTTTATTGGGCTTTAGTTTAAAGTTTTAGCTGGCCCAATTTAATTAAATGGACTAATATATAGATACAAACATAGGCAATTTGTTAGATAAAAAAAACCTAGCAAACAGTCGGGGTGAGAAAAAAAAACGCCGCTAAAGAAAGAGAGAGAGAGAAACAAGGAAGAGAAGAAGAAGAGTACGAGGAGAGAAGGTCTCACAACAATCTTAAAAAGAATGGGTAACGATTCTTTAATTCTCTTGAGTATTTGTATATGTGTATAATTTGATGTATATCCATGAATTATTTTTTATATTCATTGTCGTCGTATGATTACTCCAATTTCGTATGTATATGTTTGGATTCTGAATTCTTATAAAATTCGTATCTGATTCGTTATTAATTGGATTCTTATGATATTAGACTCTGTGAAAAGGTATTTGAATTATCTACAACTTTGATTCTTTGTGTTTTACGAAATTAGGTCTGTAGATATGAGTTTTTCTGGGATTTATTGTCCAGCCAGTATGTTTTCGAAACTGAGAAGTCTAACTTTGAAAATTCATAGTAAATTGAGTTTTTATCCAAAAATTATGAGCGATACCATTATGGAAAGCTCTTTTCGACCTCTGCACTTTGTGTTTCATTCCGCTGACTATTTCTGTGATTGCGATGTCTTAAACGTCGAAATACTAACCTGATCAGCGGCTGATTCTGTTCTGCAGTCCGTAAAAGTTTATGTTCTGAGTTCGTTACTTGTCCGTTTTTAACGAGCCTTATCAATCTGGAAAGGTCTCGGAATTGCCTACGTTTTTCGTGTTTTGTACCTTTTCAGATAAAGCCATTTTGATAGAGTAATTTGCCAATTTCTAGAACTGGTCAGAACTGATTTTGTTAATAATGATCTATTTTGCAAGATGTTTTGGTGTCTGGTTTTTGAAATTTAATTGAGTAAGTTATATGTAAGTGTCGCATGAGTTCTATTAAGGTGATGTGAACATTATTTGACTTTGATTGGTTTAATAAAATTATAGGATTTGCTCGCATTGATTTCGGTATTTGATCGCTTTTGAGGTAAGTACTTTTTGACTTACTTTTATTTTCGGAAAAGATATTTTAATTCCGCAATTTTCAGATTTTGTATAAGATATAAGAAATATTGTTTCGAAATGTATAAGAAATAAGATACGAGAATCTTCGAATCCCTCGGTCTCTACGTTATCGAACCCGTTCGTAATTTACGCTATAGTTCCGGAACTAGCCTTAGATACCCTTAGTAGGCGCACAAGTGTGCAACTTTAGATACCTATTAAGGGGGCGTAATTATTGAACTTTAGATGCCGGTCACTGGCAAAGTGTGGCGAAAGAATAAGAATAAGAATAAGATCCCGGCGACTGGGAAAGTGTGGCCGTAGAGCAAGACTGTGGTATTTATAAGAATTTCGTTTCTGTTTTATATTCTGCTTCTGTTTCAAATTATGTTTATGTTCTAGATTTTAAAATATAAACTTTGGGTTGGATTTGTTTTCGCAAAGTTTTTTCAAAATTATTATTGTTTTGGGAAAATCTGTTTTACTGAAAACACCCATTGATTTTTGAGAATATTTGTAAGTCAAATTGTTACTTGCTGAGCTGTGTAGCTCACCCCTTTCCTAACATTTCAGGTACATTCGTTGTGGAAGCTAAGTAAGAATAAGACTATGGACTTTTGCAATTTCGTGCTGCTATGTGAATTTGTTTAAAGACTTATGGAAATAAATTGCTTATATGTTCGAATTTATTATTGAATTGTGGAGCTGCGTCTCCGATTTTGTGTTTTCGAATTATTAAGTTTGACCGCTGCATTTGACTTTTGTGCAAATTTTGTATTTATTGAATAAAGAAATGTATTTTATTTAAGTTTTGTATTTAGATTTAATAGTCCGAAAAGTCGGGCTGTTACAGTTGGTATCAAGAGCAGGCTGTCTTTCGGAGTGTGTTAGATATGGGACTAATACATTCTCTAGGGTGCGATCTTGTGGACGATAGTTTAAGTTTGACTTGTAGGAGATTAGTGGGTAGACGTGTCATGTGATAGGATTGTTGTGAATTTGGGGACCAAATTATTTTTAAGGAGGGTAGTTTGTAATATCCCGGATTTTTTTTTTTTTTTGTAATTTTAATAGATTAAAATTTGTTAGAAATTATAATTAGAAGTGGATTAAAATATAAGATAATTATATAATTTGATTTTAGAATAAAAATATAGAATTAATAAGTCTTGCTAATTTAATTTTATTGGGCTTTAGTTTAAAGTTTTAGCTGGCCCAATTTAATTAAATGGACTAATATATAGATACAAACATAGGCAATTTGTTAGATAAAAAAAACCTAGCAAACAGTCGGGGTGAGAAAAAAAAACGCCGCTAAAGAAAGAGAGAGAGAGAAACAAGGAAGAGAAGAAGAAGAGCACGAGGAGAGAAGGTCTCACAACAATCTTAAAAAGAATGGGTAACGATTCTTTAATTCTCTTGAGTATTTGTATATGTGTATAATTTGATGTATATCCATGAATTATTTTTTATATTCATTGTCGTCGTATGATTACTCCAATTTCGTATGTATATGTTTGGATTCTGAATTCTTATAAAATTCGTATCTGATTCGTTATTAATTGGATTCTTATGATATTAGACTCTGTGAAAAGGTATTTGAATTATCTACAACTTTGATTCTTTGTGTTTTACGAAATTAGGTCTGTAGATATGAGTTTTTCTGGGATTTAATGTCCAGCCAGTATGTTTTCGAAACTGAGAAGTCTAACTTTGAAAATTCATAGTAAATTGAGTTTTTATCCAAAAAATATGAGCGATACCATTATGGAAAGCTCTTTTCGACCTCTGCACTTTGTGTTTCATTCCGCTGACTATTTCTGTGATTACGATGTCTTAAACGTCGAAATACTAACCTGATCAGCGGCTGATTCTGTTCTGCAGTCCGTAAAAGTTTATGTTCTGAGTTCGTTACTTGTCCGTTTTTAACGAGCCTTATCAATCTGGAAAGGTCTCGGAATTGCCTACGTTTTTCGTGTTTTGTACCTTTTCAGATAAAGCCATTTTGATAGAGTAATTTGCCAATTTCTAGAACTGGTCAGAACTGATTTTGTTAATAATGATCTATTTTGCAAGATGTTTTGGTGTCTGGTTTTTGAAATTTAATTGAGTAAGTTATATGTAAGTGTCGCATGAGTTCTATTAAGGTGATGTGAACATTATTTGACTTTGATTGGTTTAATAAAATTATAGGATTTGCTCGCATTGATTTCGGTATTTGATCGCTTTTGAGGTAAGTACTTTTTGACTTACTTTTATTTTCGGAAAAGATATTTTAATTCCGCAATTTTCAGATTTTGTATAAGATATAAGAAATATTGTTTCGAAATGTATAAGAAATAAGATACGAGAATCTTCGAATCCCTCGGTCTCTACGTTATCGAACCCGTTCGTAATTTACGCTATAGTTCCGGAACTAGCCTTAGATACCCTTAGTAGGCGCACAAGTGTGCAACTTTAGATACCTATTAAGGGGGCGTAATTATTGAACTTTAGATGCCGGTCACTGGCAAAGTGTGGCGAAAGAATAAGAATAAGAATAAGATCCCGGCTACTGGGAAAGTGTGGCCGTAGAGCAAGACTGTGGTATTTATAAGAATTTCGTTTCTGTTTTATATTCTGCTTCTGTTTCAAATTATGTTTATGTTCTAGATTTTAAAATATAAACTTTGGGTTGGATTTGTTTTCGCAAAGTTTTTTCAAAATTATTATTGTTTTGGGAAAATCTGTTTTACTGAAAACACCCATTGATTTTTGAGAATATTTGTAAGTCAAATTGTTACTTGCTGAGCTGTGTAGCTCACCCCTTTCCTAACATTTCAGGTACATTCGTTGTGGAAGCTAAGTAAGAATAAGACTATGGACTTTTGCAATTTCGTGCTGCTATGTGAATTTGTTTAAAGACTTATGGAAATAAATTGCTTATATGTTCGAATTTATTATTGAATTGTGGAGCTGCGTCTCCGATTTTGTGTTTTCGAATTATTAAGTTTGACCGCTGCATTTGACTTTTGTGCAAATTTTGTATTTATTGAATAAAGAAATGTATTTTATTTAAGTTTTGTATTTAGATTTAATAGTCCGAAAAGTCGGGCTGTTACAGGCTGCCCATGTGGCGAGCCACATCAACAGCCACATCGACGGCCACATGGCGGTGGACCCCGACACGTCACTTGCCACGAGGTTGACATGTCATGCCACGTGTCACAAGTGGGGGTCACTGCCACGTCATTTTGTGGGGTCTCATTTGACCCCGGTCAAGGACTATTTCCTACCGACCAAATCCTACCAACTCAAGGGGCACCAAATTGGTAGGTTTTATAACAGAAGCACATAAAAATAGCTATTTCCTACCAAGCAATTCCTACCACCTTCAGTATTTCCTACTAGTTAAAACCTACCGCATCCATCAATTCTGGAAAATGTTATGAAGACGGTAGGAAATGCTATGAAGACAGTAGGAAATGTTATGAAGACAGTAGGAAATGCTTTGAAGGTGGTAGGAATTACTAGACAATTGTTTCAAAAAAAAAAAAAAAAAACTTTCATTACTTCCCCTATCTAACAAATTGCTCTAATCATTATAAAAAAATAGATCGATATCTAATTCACAAGTATACAACCATAACAAATAATCAAACATTCATTGTATATAAAAATTCAAACATTCCTTACACATAAATCATAATATTCGAAGTTATTCTTATGAACCAAAACTACAAATCAAAAAATATTTACAAGGCTTAATTAATTATCTTCAAATTCTTCATCTTTTTCGTTTGGATCTTCATGTTATTTTCTTCACAATCATTTTCTCTATTTCCTCATCATTGTCTTTGGATCTTCATCAAGTACCTAAAATTTACATAAGAAGCAAGAATTAGTACACCTAATAATTAAGAATTATTAGCTAATTAAATAACAAAATAAGCATGAAGATAAAATTACTTAAATAAGCAAGAAGATGAACAAAGTGAATAAGATGTGAAATTGATTTGAAGAAAATTAAGATATAGATAAGAAGATGAAGAGATAAAGAAGAAAATTGAAATGAAATGAGAAAAAAATAAATTATTGTATTATAAGTAATAAGAAGATAAAAAATAATTTTGAATTTTTCGTTCGGGCGCAATTTTTAAAATTTTCGTTTGGGCACAACTTTTAAAATTTGCGCATGGGCGCAATTTTTAAATTTTTCGTAAAATTGTAGCTTATTTCCTACCGATAATGGTAGGTTATGATTCTCAGCGAAATTTTTGAATTTTTGGTTTGAGCGCAATTTTTGAATTTTTAGTTTTAGGCGCAATTTTTGAATTTTTCGGGAAATTGTAGCTTATTTTCTACCGATAATGGTAGGTTATGATTCTCAGTGAAATTTTTGAATTTTTGGTTTAGGTGCAATTTTTGAATTTTTAGTTTTTGGCGCAATTTTTGAATTTTTCGGGAAATTGTTGCTTATTTCCAATCGATAATGGTAGGTTATGATTCTCGGAGCCATTTTCGAATTTTTGGTTTGAGCGCAAATTTTGAATTCTAGTTTTAGGAGCATTTTTTAAACTTTTCATGAAATTGTAGCTTATTTCCTACCGATAATGGTAGGGTATAGGTTTTGGCACAATTTGAAAAAAATAAAAATTAAACATAATAATTTTTTTAAATAATATTTTCGACGATCGAAACGTAATGATAATTAAGATCTATTGATTTATGTCAGAGGGTAAAAGAGTTGTTACCCTAATTTTTTTTCTTTTATTTTAGTTTAATTATATTATTTTATTAGTCGTGCGTGGTAATTTCAATTTTTTGGTAAAAAGTTTGGCGGAAATTGCCAAAAAAATTGGGTTGTGTGGATTCGAACAACTGCCCTATCTGGGAATAACCAAGTGCACAACCACTGCACCAACATCGTTGTTTGTACTAAATATGCAATTTACTTATATATCATATTTCAGTTCAAATTTTGTAAAGAGAAAAAAGATCCTGAGGTTACCTCAGGAAGATTACCTGAGATAAACTTATTTTCAAGTACAAAAAACTGATGGCAATTTTGTAAATATGTTAATCTTTCTGAAATTACAATAATACCGGCCTGTATTTGTATGGAAAATTTTTAATTGCCTCAGGTAACTCCCTGAGGTAACCTCAGGAACATGATACTCTTTTGTAAATTATAAGTTTGATAGATACATTATAAAAATATAGAAGCTTAAATTAAAAAATTCTAAAATTTTACATACAGCTAAGAAATCAACATATTTAATCATCCGTAAGGTTAGATCGTTGAAAAAAAAACAAAAAGTGTAACCCTAAACAACCCCTAAAAAGGGAAATTCAATTTTTTCATAAAAGTTTGGCGGAAATCGCCTAAAATTTTGGATTGTACGGATTCGAACTTGTGCCCTCTCCAACAATGACCAAGTGAACAACCACTGCGGAAAACAAGCTTTTTATACTAAATCAACAAATAATTGATATATGATATTCCAATTCAAGTTTTATAAAGTACAAGTTTGATAAATAGATTTATTATAAAAATATAAGAGTTTAAATTAAAAAAAATCCAATATTTTGTATAAAACTAAGAAATCAACATATTTAGTGGGCGTTTGGGGTATCAAGCAAAAGTTGACTTATAGCTTAAAATGAGTAAGTGCTTTATAAGTGATAAGTTGATGGATTGTTATAAGTGTTTGGGAGAACTTAAAAAAGTGAACTTATGTATTATAATGAGTAAGTGCTTTATAAGTGATAAGTTGATGCAAACTTATAAGTTACGTAAGTGTTTGGATAAATTTACTTATAAGTTAATAATTTTTTTATTAAATTAAATTGAAAAAATAATTAATTAATATAATGATCTCAATAAATACATTTTAGATTAAAAAACATTTAAAAGTATAAATATAAAAATATAAACTACTAAATTGAAAAAATAATTAATTAATATAATGATCTCGATAAATACATTTTAGATTAAAAAACATTTAAAAGTATAAATATAAAAATATAAACTACTAAATAGATAAAGAAATCATGAAAAATGAAATAAGTTGAGCAAAATGTTAGTATTTTCTAACATTCAACTTATCAATTTATAAGTTATAAGTTAGATTATAAGTTGGGTAGACAAACACCCCCCATAAGTCATAAGCTAAAAAAATAAGTTATAATTTATAAGTTAATGAAATAAGTTGAGTACACAAACACTCTCCATAAGTCAAAATTGATTTATAAGCCATAAGCTTATAAAATAAGCAGTTGCCAAACAGGCCCTTAATCATCCGTAAGGTTGGATCGTTGAAAAAAAAATCAAAAAGTGTAACCCTAGACAACCCCGAGTATAAACTCTAACTCAATCTTCTAACACTATTTCGTTTTCTAAATGACTTTAACTTTTTATAATTTTTTTTTGTCTAAATTTTTTTCCTTAGCTTCATCAAACTACAAAACGACGTTTCATATAAAAAAATTTAATTTAGTCATACATTTTTTATTTTTAATTTTTTTCGCTATAATTAGGTTTTAGCGAAGAACATAAAACATAAGAATATAGGTTTAAATCAACTAATTTTTATCCTCCACTACTAAAATGAGTAGATTTTTATGTCCGTAGAGTTTGATTAACAAAAAACATGATAACCGATCAACAAAAAATATAATAAAAACACTTTATACCCTAATTTTATTTTTTTATTATTTTATTATTTGATCAAAACCTACCATTATTGGTAGGAAAGCTGTACATAAATGGGCCGATTTGACTGGACCAATTTAACACCACACACAACAAAAACAAAAAGGTGATGTGTCCAAAATTTGATTGGGCCTATTTCCTGTTTGTGGGACCAAACAAAAATAAAACCGAAATTTTCCTACCATACGTGGTAGGTTTTATTTTCCTACCATATATGGTAGGAAATGACGCTGAGAAAATGAAAATATTTCTTATTTAAAAAAAATGTTTATTACTTTAAAATATGATAGGGACGATGATGTGGATGGTGGGGTACCATCACGAATAAAACCTACCAGATTTGGTAGGTTTTATTTTCCTACCATATATGGTGGGAAATGACCATGACAGAATGAAATTTTTTCTTATTTTAAAAAAATTATTTATTACTTAAATTATGATATGGCTGATGATGTGGATGGTGGGGTACCATCACGAATAAAACCTACCGGATTTGGTAGGTTTTAGTTTTCTACCATATATGGTAGGAAATGACCACAGCATAATGAAAATATTTTTTATTTTATAAAAATTGTTTATTACTTAAAAATATGACAAGGCTGATGATTAGGATGGTGGGGTCTTATCTTTGTGAAAATGCAGGCAAAACCTACCGATGTTGGTAGGTTTTATTTTCCTACCAACAATCGGTAGGAATTGGTCCTCGCTTTTACAGAAATTGGGCTCCACACGGACCATTTCCTACCATCTTCGTCATCGGTAGGAAATGGGGGGTCAATTCCTACCAAGTTTTTTTGGTAAGATTTATATGGTAGGAAAAAGGTCATTTTTGGTGTAGTGAACAGAGTATCTGGACCGGATAGTCGAAGCACTGAAAATGTATATACATAAAATATTGGATCAAAATTATATAAAACTATCACCTAAAATACAATATAATAAAATCATACTTACCTTCTACTTTTGGTACTAGCATAGATTAAGATTGGATTTGATTGGCCCAGTCCCGCTAATACACATAAATATACATCTTGATTAATTAAACTTGGAGTAAATAGCAGTTTGCACCCCTTTACTTTGGGCGTTTTTTCGATTTGGTCCTGAATAATGTTCTGTAGCAGAATGCACCCCTATGTTTAATTGTCGCTTCGATTTGCACCCCTTTGACCAAATTCCGTTAATTTTGACTATTAACCTTAACAGCCAGGGTTATTTGGGTAATTAGCCAGGATAATTTCCTATTTATTTAGATTTTAACAGTATTTAACAGGGTAACTAATTCTAGTGAGGCTATAAATATTAAACCGCATCCTCTTACCTTTTCTCCCTTGTTTAAGAAAACTGAATATAAATATTAAACTGCATCCTATTACCTTTCAAGATCAACATGGTCTAACAAGTTACATAGAGGACTGGTGGGTTCAAGAGGTGAATCACATGAATCATTCTCTGGAGAATCACTTCCTCCGGCAACAAAAATGTGAGATATAAGTATTGTTTTGGTAGAACATGGTATTAGCTGACCTGGATGACTAAGGAAACACTATCTTCGCCAAACATACAACTAAGGAAATGCAGGAGTCTGGAATTACTATTTATCAATAATCAATGTGTTCATAGATGCCCGGAAAAAACCTGTCAAATCTGATATTTCCTGTGAATAGCACAAATTAAATGCTCAAATTTATCAAATAGATATCACAAATGACACTTCTACTTATCACTTAATAAGACGATGAATAAGTAAATGGTATCTATTCTCCAATGAATAACACTGATTGTAGTTTTTCACTTCTTTACTATTGATATCTCTTTCAGACTGTCTTCCTCCCGTATATACAAAATGCCCGATTAAGATGAGATCCTTATTTTAAGATCACCAACAAGACCACACCGACTAAACCCCGAAAACTCACCTGACAATTCATGACCCTTTTCCCCCAAATCAATCTTCTCAAACCCCTTTTCAACATTCTGGGTTTGAAAATTCAAGGCCCTCAAGGTGTTTGATAAAAGTTCCCAACGAAAAATCTCAGCTTGGTACTTTTGTTTGAGATTCAACAGAGCTATTTTCCTTCGATTCTTTCGATTCTTCTCTTCAATAAGTGGATCTAGTGGCGGAACAGAAGTGATGGCGGTGGTTTGGAGGCGAATACGCTTGTTGCAGTTGTAGACGAAGCCATCGTCGTTGATGAGCTCCCATTCGTCTTGTTGTTGTAAAGACATTGTGTTGTGTGCATTGATCGGTGGTGGAGCTCCGATGCTTTTGCTTTTGTTTCGATGATCCCATAGTTAAGTATATATATAGATACAAATATTTATATCTATATTATTGGTTTCCAATTTTACCACTGCTCTAATTAACGGTGACAGTCAAAATTAACGGAATTTGGTCAAAGGGCTGCAAATCGAAGCGACAATTAAACATATGGGTGCATTCTGCTACGGAACATTATTCAGGACCAAATCGAAAAAACGCCCAAAGTAAAGGGGTGCAAACTGCTATTTACTCTTAAACTTAATAATGAAGGAATATATCCATAATTTACTAAAATATTACCTGAATTCTCTCTCACCAAAATCATGCGGCTGTAAGCCTGTAACTCTCACATCTCTCACATACGTATACTAACTTATATTTATAGGGTATTTGGATTAACATAACCTAATAGTAATAGGTGATAAGATCCATATAAACAGGTTAACTGAAACTTATCATAAACAAGACCAAGCCATCAAGGAGGAACAACAAGCAGCTCAGCGTGCATATCAAGCCTTGGCCCAATGGTATGCAATACTGACCCATAAAGAACAGTTCACTTGGTACAAATCAGGAGGAAGCAATAATGCAGCCAAAGATGCTCTGGCAACCAGAACTGACCACGTCAACAGACTCAGTTTCATTATTGACCAAGCAAGCATTCTCAAGGATAACACTAAAAATTGGTAGCATGGACCCTACCTTATCAGAGCAAGTGAATAAAACAGCCGTCCATCATAGAGTGTCGGCCATGTGTGTTTTGGAATTATTCCTCTTTTTCAAAAGAAGGAATAATCTTTTTCTTTTCTTTGGCATCTGTCGGCCAACTTTATTAAATTTGTTTGTATCTTATGTGAGTCATAGGATAAGAATGATAGTGGGAACCTACCCACTAAGTCACAATTATTGGCGTCCATAATTGATCTCATACTGATCAATTAGCTAGTTGCCGCCTATATATATATGTGTGTATTCAGGGATTGCAAAGCACGCAGAAATCTATCTGAAGCTTTACTTTATTTTTGTGAAATAATATCAAGGTATTCTATATTCTCTGAGGTATTCTATGTTCTCTGCTTATATTTATGTATTAAATTTCTATTAAGCCTTTGTTTTAGTATGTTACTTGTACAAAGCCGATCAATTTCCGCCCCATTCTGGTACTTTAAAATTATTAAACAGAATAAAAATTATGTTATGATTATATAAAATTTTATTCTCATATTATTATAGTCTTTATCGATTTGAATTTGTTCTTAATTTATTTTAATACTTTATTGAAAGAAAGATAAAATTTCTATATTTAAAAGAATTAGTGGTAAAATAAATAAATTGGTGCTACAATTATAAAAAAAATATTTATTAAAATTTAAATACTCACTTTACTATTTGGGTTCTATCCTGAGTTTTAGAAATTGAATTTTGGCGATTTTACAACCCATGTGAAACTAACAAAATTATCTTTAATTTAATGATGATTTAATAATTATTATATAACTTGACCAGTTAACCTACCCAAAAACCGAAAAGAAAAGATGGTTAAATATTATCTTCAAAATTATTGTTTATGAATATGAAACCCTCAATATTTTAATAATATTTTGATATTATCATTTTATGTTTGTTATATGTAAAATAATATAATTATAATTTAGATTAATCAAATTGTTATGTTCTTTCAGAAAAAAAATGTTTAAATTTATTCATGTAGAGAGTTCTCCTAAGTCTCTTATAACGCAGGGTCCACATGTATCATTGTTATATGATATACATGAGCATTATATTGATAATTTTTAATATTGTAATCGATATGAATTGTTATCTGATATTTGGTTTAACAATTATTATCTAACTCGAACTATACATAAATTAAAGAGAAAACATATTTAAAAATTTTTACATAGAAAAATTTTAAATTATCAAAATACACTTTTTAGTATTTAAATATAATTCTATTATTAATCAGATACACTTTTTAATATTAGATCTAACAATTCTCATCGAACTATTTAAGATCTAACTACAATAATTAATTTGGTCGTATAGTGGTCGTACACGGACCAGATCGATTTTAATTTTTTCTTAAATTGATTTTAATATTTTATTGAAATAAACATAGAATTTATAAATTTAAACAAATTAGGAAAAATAAATAAATTGGTGCTACAATAATAAAAAAAAATTATTAAAATTTAGATAATCACTTTACTGTTTGGGCTCTATCTTGACTTTTAGACAACAGATTTTAACAATTTTACGGCGCACGCGAAGCTAACAAAATTATCTTTAATTTAATGATGGTTTAATAATTATTATCCAACTGGAATTATCCATAAACTAAAGAGAAAAGATAATTACGATTTTTTACATAAAGATTTCTATTCAATATAGAAAATCTATTTATAATTGGTTTAAATTAAAAAAATTATTAAAATTTAGATAATCACTTTACTGTTTGGGCTCTATCTCTAGTTTTAGACAACAGATTTTAACAATTTTACAGCCCACGCGAAGCTAACAAAATTATCTTTAATTTAATGATGGTTTAATACTTATTATCTAACTGGAACTATCCATAAACTAAAGAGAAAAGATAATTACGATTTTTTGCATAAAGATTTCTATTCAATATAGAAAACCTATTTATAATTGGTTTAAATTATCAAAATACACCTTTTAGTATTTAAATACTATCCTATTATTAATCAAATACAATTTTTAATATTATATCTAACGGTCCTCATCTATTTGAATATTTATAGTTTTATAATCCAACAGATCATATACTTTTGGTAGTACAGTGACCGACCAACGTTTTGGATAAAATCTCCCTTACGCTTATTATATATAAGGAGTTAATATTTAAAACTTGATTAGGACTCTAAAACTAGCTTCTATTTTTAAAAGTTTTATATAGATAATTATTATCTTAACACATAATTTATATAACATGTAGTTTAAATAATTCAATAAAATATCGGGGTATTATACTTTAGTGGAACTGCTTTTGGCGTTTGTGCTTCATGTATAGGCAAACTATATCGAGCAGACCGTGTGGATGTAATTCAGCAATCAGCATGCATCACTTTGAGCACCTGCCACTTTGTATAAGGTGGGTACATCTTGTTGTCCATATAGCTTCTCCTCACTTTGAGGACCTGCATCTTTGTTTAAGGTGGGTACATGTCCATATAACATCTATTAGGATTTTGTAATACTAAATCACCATATCTGAGAATTATAATTGCTCTAGTAGAGAATTGATGTGATCAGTAGTGAGTCAAATATATATTATATGACCCTCAACTTGGAAGGGAAGGAAGGCTTCAATGTAATTTTGGTTGCCCAACTTTGGATCCCAGAAGAGCAATAGATGAGGGAGGTCCACTGATATAATGGCAGATATCTAGCCCATTGTCAATCTTTTGGGGGGAAGTGATTTTGTAAGTCTTTGTTTCAGATGTGTCTAAATCCAAGAAAAGAAAATCTAAAAGTTTTGATGTAGGAAATTGATTTCAGCTGCCAATCTTTTAGAATGCATTTTTAGTTTTGTGCATGGCCTGAAATTGCAATTTAGCAAATTAATGGAATCCCAGAGCAGAACATATTTTTGATTTTATAAGAAAAGTGAACATCGGGTCTTAAGGTTCAAGCCCAAATGGCCAAGACAGACATGCAAGAAGCTCCTAGAAGTAGTGAAATGTTTGCCGCTACTTGAAGCCTTGCGTTGCTTTGCATCCTTTGGTCCATGAAATCTGCTGCTAGTAGGTCCACAAGGGCCATATAAATTAGTATTCCAGCAGAAGCGGAATTGAATATACCTTGAACAATTAGAGCAGTGGGTGTATTTTCTCTGTATACGTGAGATATTCCAATACCAATAGCAATTCCCATGGGAGTGGTGAGGGAGAAAAATACAGTCATTATTGTTGAGTGCAGAGATTTGAACTTTGCCTGCATATTCAAATAAGAGGACCAAATAAAGTACAGGGCACTACTAAAACTAAGTTCATGCATGTTAGGAGAAATCAATATAAAGCTCTAGTCTGTTGCATGTTGACCATTACTATTGGACAATGGGAAATTTATGCTTTTATTTGTACTCTGTAGTGCTACACTACACCCTATTAAAGCGGAAAACTAGATACCCTACCATCAAATGTACCTTTTGCTTTTTTTGGTTTTGGTCTGGATATTGTTATTGAACCCTGAAATTAATACTTATTATTTTTGTCTTAGTTATGGACCTTTTGGTTTAGAGTATCTTTACATCTGAACTGTTGCTGAAAATCGACTGTTCTAGGTGCATGACTTTTAAATTGACTTGTTATTATCCAAGCAAAGTAACTTTTTTTTACCATGTTTTCCAGGGTAATGTAGATAATCAGAGTTATATCAGCTATATGGTAAAAGAAATAATTATGAAGTGTTGATACCTGCGAGATACATCCCCCAAGTCCCAGGCCCTCAAAAAATTGATGAAAAGACAGTGCTGCAAGGAGAGTCTTTATTGTGTCTGGGCTTTCAGAAGCTCCCAAGGTGACTCCAATGATTATTGAATGAACAATTATTCCTAATTCCAGAACCTATTAACAGTGCAATTATAAGTTTGGCATATGCTTTATCCTCCCAAAACAAAACACAGATAAAGTTTGGGTAATTGCTTACTTGAGATATGACACGATGCCTTGTAAGATCAGTTAACTTACGTTGTTCATCTTGAGAAAGCAATGCAGATCCATTAGCATGACCATGACTATGATGGTGTACATGAATCTCATGTTCATTGTCTTGTACCATTTCTTCATCCACAACTGCTTGCTTATCTTTTTCGAAGTGTGACCTTCTGTAGTAACCAGCTGCTACTGTGTCTACAATCAATGTTCCAATTGAAGACATCATTGCAACGAATCCTGCAAATGGAAACTTTTTCCACGTGTTCTGAATACACGGTGATGTCAGAGTGCTGAATGCTTCTGGTAGTATGTGAACAAATCCAGTTGCCAGAATTACGCCAGCTGCGAAAGCCTTGATCATGAAGAAGATATCATTCTCTGGATTCAATGCACTTACTTTCTTACCAAGCTGCGGAAGGCTCACTCCTATCCCACCAGCGACCAAAATTGTAGCTATAGCAATGAGTTTAAACTTAAGTGCGTCGTGTCTGTTATGTTGCTGTCCAGCTTCATGTTTACATTTAGAGTTCCCTAACACTGTGGTGGGCAGCAGAACAAGAAGACATAAGATTAACGTAAAGTTATTGCGACAAGGTTGATAAGAAACCATGGTGACTGCGTGTGTGGCTTAAGGTTAGGTTTGGAGGAGGAAGCTGAGATTCACAGAGCAGGTTGGAGGGAAGGAAGGTGCCTTTTGATGATGGAGATGGCTGTTTTATATACATGGGCGGCCAGGCCAAGAAGGGGCTACCTTGAAGGATTTTTTTTATTTTTATGTTTAGAGAATATTTTTGAGCATGTAGTAACGTATATGCCTCCCCTCCCTTATTTATACGGGATGGGCCAAATATGACTTTCAAATAATTTAAGTTATTGTTTTGTTGTAAGAATGATTTATTCAGGTTTGAGCGTATGTGTTGATTAATCTGAATGATTAAAATGATGCAAAAAAGGTGAATAATTATGGACTTCCCCATTATTACATCCTCATGCATAGACTTGGCAATGGACGGTCTCGGGTACTTTGGTGTACTTTCGTGTTTTCGTGTATTTAATGTATAACTCATATCCGATTTGTTTTGGATTCGTGTACTAAATTTGAAACACATATCCAATTCAAAACGTGTCGTGTATTTTACATGTCGTATTCGTGTACATTAAACAAAAATATAAATTTAATTTAATTAAAATTTATATATTATAAAACTATTTTAATTATGTAAATTTTTATGAAATATGTATTAAATATGTATTACATACAATTTTACAAAAAATTGTAAATATAACTTATATATATAAATGTATACTTCTTATATATAAATGTATAACTTACTGCCAATTAGTCGTGAAATTTTTATTTATTGTTCATATGTAATTACTTATATATTTTCTAAATATGCAATACTATAAATAATATATATTTTTTAAAATTATTTATTTACTACATTAATTCGTGTTCTTTCGTTCCGTGTCGTGTACCTATTATGAAAACCCAAACCCGACACTAATTATATTCGTGTTTTTTCGTGTTCGTGTATCAAATTTTTGCACCCAAACACTAATTATCCGTGTCATGTTCGTATGTTCGTGTCGTTTTCTCGTATACCAAATTATTGGGTCTACCCATGCCCATGCTGCGTTGCGTTGGCGTTGCACTTCCCAGTTCCCACTGCAGGTATATATGTTCTCCTTTCCTTGTTAAAAATAAAATAAAAAATTAAAGGTAGTGCAACATCTACCTATTATTATTTTACCAATATTCAATTTGCACTACTTAATTTACTTTTGTGCTGCAACTTTCAATTTAAATTTTTATATTGGTTCTACAAAATGTCTTGCTACTTTAGCTGGATTTGATTTCATACAGATCATGCTAAGCTCACTTTCGTTATCTTACTTAAATTTGTTTTGGGTTTCTAATTTTTCCTTCTTAAAGATATTATTATAAATTTGAATATGTATCACTCTTTTAATTATGTAACAAAAATAATTAGAAATCAAAATTTAAATATATATATATATATATATATATATATATATATATATATTATAAATGCGGTAAAGTTGTGAACTGAAATTGTATTCAAGTACGGAAAACTCAAACCTCGTACAATAAAAAGTAAGATGATATGGAACTGCTACTTGATTAATCAAGAGATCTACGAAAGAAAAGCAAAGGGCATGGAGAATCAAATGAAAACAAATTGTTTAATTGCTTAGGAATAATAATAATAAAAACAAGGGGAACATGATAGTGTTGGCATAATGTTGTCATTCTAGCTAGGGTCCTCAACAAGAAAGACAAGTCTAGTTTTCACCCAACTACAGCTTATCATTACCAAAACCAGCTTCATTGTGTTGTAATCGTCCTCCTTTTTGTATCCTACTCATCTATCTATAATCTACCTATAAACTGCTTTCCGACCATTAGTGTTTTCTTCATGTCATGTGATTCTTCATTTTTGTGATTTAACTGTATACATATCTAGGTTTAAATATTCATTAATATACGTTGCATTTCACATCAATTTCCTTATAAATTGTTATGTCTTTTTGACACAATTTTGTTTTAGAAGTTAAGAACATCTTCAAGGTAAAATGGTTAGCTATCTTAGTTGATTATAATGATTATAAATTTTTTTTGCTAAGGGTAAGGGTATGTTAATATAAATATTATATATTAACATAATCTTACCATGAAATTGATTTTTCAATTTAAAAATTTATATTATAAATATAAATTGTCTATATTATTAAATATAAATTGTCTATATAATTAGTTAAATTATATAGTATATTTAATCATATAAATAGGATTAAATTACATATTGTTTAGGTTAATAATATAAATTGGAGTAAATTACATATTGTTTAGTTAAATTTATAGCAATTTCCTTAATTAATTAGTCACGCTAATTAATTGTGTCGGTGGCAAAAAATCCGTAAAGAAAAACGAAATTGATTTTTTCTTACCGACATAATTAATTCAAAATTAAATTCGAATTAATTTAAGTCATATTTAAGCCCAAGCCCAGTGGAAATAATAATTTAGCAAAACTGGTCCAGTTTTATTCGGGCCTAATTTCTGCTCCATTCGTGTCCGCATTCGTGCCCGCAGGTCTCACACACGGAAAGCCCGAAGGCTTGCGAAACCATGAATTTTCTCTCGAAATCCTATGATATGCACCCTCGGTGCGCACATAGGTGATGGAGCAACACATTACTTACACACTTGAATACTACACAAGTGTATTGCTATATAAAGACATAAAAGACTCTTTTCCATTTCAATGTGGGATTCAAGTTACAACATCTAATTTCCACTTTCAAGTAAGCAACTTTGGATAATCACAACTCATCCATCTCTTAGTCGTTTTGAGTGTTTAAACATGCATCGGAAAGCTCTCGCGGAGGAGAACACACTCCAAGCATAACTTGTTGCGAACACGCACAGAAGGCTCACTCAAATCGGAACTCAAAATGACTCGACAATGTGGGACTAAAACCCACATTTTCCAGACCAGGGGTTACCCCTAGAGTGATTTGGTCATCATGATTTAGTTGGCCTATTGAACCATGTTCTTGGGATCTCCAGTCAGCAATGGTTGGGTGTCCACCATGACGCCGTTAAGCAATAGTGTGACGCCCCTCCAAACCCGGGGTATAGATTTGGGGAGTCACTCGACCAACGAAACTCAACATACCTGAATATAGCACATGCATAATATAATAATAACATAAATTACCCCTTATCCAAGACCGCATCCAGATTATGGCATGAAACAAGCTTCTAAGTCAACGTTGTTATTACAAACCAGTTCAAAGTTATTATTACACAACTTAATATACAAAGCTAGACATCTAGTCTAACTTCCAAAATAAGACAACTACCCGTCCAATGACAATCACTCGGGGTGGTCTCCTACCATCTGTAGAACTGTCACTAGCGCTGTGTCTGCTCATTTTCTCGCTTCACTGGAATAGGGTTAGAAAACAACAAGTATGAGCCAAACGTGCTCAGCAAGCAATATATATATCAATCACAGTTCCATAATGAAAGGAAGGATCACAGTTATCTGAGTCAACAGTATACAAGTCAAACATATGCTTTTAACAATCTTTATTGAAGAAGGAGGGATTAGAATTTGGCTTCTACATTTTTCAAATACAAAGGTTGATCTTCTGATCAGTCACGCATCAACTCCGGACTTGCTTATAGCAAAGTCCTCCACTAGGATCCATGGTCATCTTGGCCTTAAATTATTTCCGGCCATTATTGGTCCCATTTTTAAAAACATGTCAATTCTATCACAGAGTATAAGCAATAACATGCATCACAAGATAAGTATACAATGACAAGGTATAACAGTTGCAAAAGAGCTTCAACTACTCAATATCAAATGAAGTCCGAGAAATAGATTCAGAATGGTTTCAATGGTACAACGTACTCATTTAAGAAAGTCAAGAATGGTTATCATCAATATAAACTGAATTGAAGGTGAAGGTTTCTGATATCCAACACGATTGTGGATTAAATCAAAAGTTAGGAATATTCAAGGAAATAACATCAGTTGCTCAATACGGGTGAAAATTGAATAATCTGAATCGTTCTGATGGTAACATACATGTAACCCTTAAGAACAATAACAATTGAATCAACAAGTAAAGGCACAGATACTTGTCTGGTCTACGTAGCTGACGGAATTCTACCAAGCTCACTCTACCTTCTCATTTCCCTTACTTCGGGAACTCGATTCTATAATAAACAACTCATTACAGTAAGTCTAACTATCCTCGTTCTATCCTCGATATACACTCATAACCATTTTCAAATTTAAACAAGTAATCGGGTTCCTATCGGATGCCCGATCTAATTTACGGAAATAAAAACTCAGGCATTAGCCCTCGTACGGGCATTTATGGACTATAAAACACATTATTCAACTCATATAAACCATATAGCACTTATAAATATTTTTAGAACAATATTCGAGGCTTATTTGTAATTAAATAAGTCACAAATAATTTTTAAATCAAAAATCGGATTTTTAATCCCAATATAAGTATTTAAAAACAATTTAAATCAATTAATAAAAATTAATTGACACTTTTCCAACACTTAAACTATTTTTAAATAATTAAATCAAGCTATAAAATAATTAAACTTAATTTAAATTAATTAATAATTAATTATTAAGAATTAACGGATTAAAAGAATTAATCAATTAATTAAATTAATTGATTTAAATTGTTTTTAAATACTTATATTGGGATTAAAAATCCGATTTTTGATTTAAACTCCACTGGTACCATTCTGTATGGGGCTTTGGATATTGGTTCTGCGCCTGGTATTAAGTCTATTGCAAACTCAATCTCTCTATTCGGAGGTAGTCCTAGTAACTCTTCTGGAAAAACATCTGGAAACTCACTCACGACTGGAATATCTTCTAACCTAGAAACTTCCTTCTCTGTATCTATCACATATGCGAGATAAGCCTCACATCCTTGTCTTAATAACCTCTTAGTCTGAATCATTGTCAAAAATTTCTTCGTTTGTTTATCTCCTTTAAATACCACTTCTTTCTTTTCTGGGGTAACTAAAGTAACCCTTTTGTCCTTACAATCAATACACGCATCATAATCAGTTAACCAATCCATTCCTACAATCACATCAAATTCTCCCAACTTGAAAGGTAATAAATCAGCATAAAAACGATTTCCTAAAATCTCAATTTCACAACGAGGACAATACGAACTGACCGGTATACGATCCTGGTTAGCTATTTCTACACTCAACACTCCACTTAAGGGTTCCATTAAGCAATTCAATTTACGAGCAAATGTTTCTGAAATAAATGATTTAGTAGCTCCTGAATCTATCAGCACTTTAGCATTAACAGAGTTTACTAGAAGTGTACCTGCCACCACATCGGAGTCTCTCACTACTTCCCTTATTGACATATTATAGGTTCTGGCTAACGGCTGAACATCAACAGCTGGAGGTGCCTCTTTAGCTCGAATCATGTTGTTCACGGTTGCTGGTGCTTTACAATCCTTGATCATATGGCCTGGTCTTTTACATCGATGACACACAGTACCTGTCTTGCAATCCCTGGCATAATGCCCCTTCTGGTTACACTTAAAACATATGATACTCAATCTGTAGCATATACATGGATGTATTTTCCCGCATGTCTTGCATTCTGGCAGTGGAGGTCTAGAAACTACTTTCTGATTATTGTTTGGTGGACGATTGATTGGTCCTGCATTTTCGGTATCTGGTTTCTTGAAAGTTGTACCTCTGCTCGGCTGAAATCCTGGTTTCTTGTTTGGATGGCTCTGAAGATCTCCCTGTGATTGTACCTTATCAGATGTCCCTACCTTTCTTTTCTTATTCTCTCTCTCTCTCTCATGTATGAATCACTCTCTCCTTCTGCAATCATTGCCTACTGTACTACGGCTACATATGTATTTAATTCCAAAACTGCTAACTTACTACGAATCCATGACCTCAGTCCCTGTTGGAACCTCTTGGCCTTCTTCTTCTCTGTATCAACGTATGTCGGAACAAACCTAGAGAACTCGGTAAACTTGGTCTCGTATTGAGAAACAGACATACTACCTTGCTTCAATTCTAGAAATTTCAACTCCATTTGATCTCGCATAAAGTCAGGAAAATACTTCTCTAAAAACAATTCTGTAAATCTCTCCCACGTAATTAACCCTTCAGGTTCTAAAGCCTTGCTAGTTCCCTACCAATAACTTGCCTCATTTTTCAGAAAATAACTAGCATACTCAGTTTTCTTTTCTCCCGTTACCTCTATCAATGTAAAAGCTTTCTCCATTTCCTTTAAGCATGCCTTTGCCTCGACTGGATCAGCAGATCCCTTGAACTCTGGAGGTTTTGCTGCTTGAAAAGATTTAAACGTAACCACGGGTAATACCTGCTGGTGCTGATGTTGCTGATGCTGCTGTAGTAACTGCTGTTGGATCTGTTGTTGTTGTGCTAGAGCAGTATTTTATTGAGTGAGGGTGTTCAAAAGCTGTATTACAACCGGATCTAAATGACCCGTTGGGGGTGTATTCTGTTGACCTTCTTGGTTAGTGGAATTATTCGCACGGGTGTTTCGTCTAGGTGGCATATTGCTGATGAATCAACAATAACTGATTTAATCAAACAATTCATAAATGGAAAAGAATGCGGTTGATAGAATCAAGAGTTACAAATCATCAAATGGTACCGTGACGGTTATAGGTTTCCAATGGTATAAAAAAAACAACTGTTGCAATAAATAGAATGGCAATCATGGTGCTGAAATAACATGACAAGAAAATAATGACAGTTCTGCAAAAGTAGTGATCATATATATAAAGATTCGATACAAGCGTAGAACGCTTCCGAAAGTAAAGTATGTCATAGCTGAACTACAACTGCCGATCAATAGTACAACAACAAAATACAACAACAATCCAAGGCGATACTATAATCCCGATGCACTGTTGGTACTATACTATGCATCTATGTACTATCTGACTGGAATCCACATAATATCCCAACCTCGTCTCTACCGGCTCATGGATCATCATCTCTAGTCTCCCATAGTGCTGGTCCGGCAATCTCCCCAATATCCCTCATCGCAAAGTCCAAAATCTCTCTCATCCCTACTGTAGTCTCTCTCTCTCTGCTAGTAGCAAGTCCATGCAACCTCGTCTCTACCAATGTCCTCACAACCCTGAGTCTCATCCGTGTCTCTCCTATCTGATCTCTGAATCTATCTCTATCTCTGGCTATAACTGCCTCCGCTGAACGCATCCCACGCATCTCTAACACATGTCTATGAAAGTAATCCCTCTCCTCTCTCATCCTCTGATAACGGTGATGTGGAACTGGTGGCTCAGAGATCTGGAACAAAGGTCCGGAAACTGAAGCCTGAGACCGCGGTGCTGCGGGTATGCGTCGAAGTGGAACGGGACAAGGTATAGGATCCCTCCTGACCACTATAGGTCCAGACTGAGGTTGTGTCGGTCGCGACGGTCCTGCTCTCATATCTGGTACAGGTCTCTCCTCTCTCGGATGCTCTGACGGATCTGAGTCTGAACTAGAGCTAGGTGGCTGCAATTATAACCATACTCAATTACTACACATAATATCTCTAATCGACCTTCTATGACCTTTAGGTGAATTCCTAACCCTCTATGTTATCCTGGACCCTAAATCCTAACTTGTTTCAAATGCCATAACCTGTTGCTCTGATACCAACCTGTGACGCCCCTCCAAACCCGGGGTATATATTTGGGGAGTCACTCGACCAACGAAACTCAACATACCTGAATATAGCACATGCATAATATAATAATAACATAAATTACCCCTTATCCAAGACCGCATCCAGATTATGTCATGAAACAAGCTTCTAAGTCAACGTTGTTATTACAAACCAGTTCAAAGTTATTATTACACAACTTAATATACAAAGCTAGACATCTAGTCTAACTTCCAAAATAAGACAACTACCCGTCCAATGACAATCACTCGGGGTGGTCTCCTAGCATCTGGAGAACTATCACTAGCGCTGTGTCTGCTCATTCTCTCGCTTCACTGGAATAGGGTTAGAAAACAACAAGTATGAGCCAAACGTGCTCAGCAAGCAATATATATATCAATCAAAGTTCCATAATGAAAGAAAGGATCACGGTTATCTGAGTCAACAGTATACAAGTCAAACATATGCTTTTAACAATCTTTATTGAAGAATGAGGGATTAGAATTGGACTTCTACATTTTTCAAATACAAAGGTTGAGCTGCT
The DNA here is from genome assembly GCA_030848705.1 of Heracleum sosnowskyi. Lineage (NCBI taxonomy): Eukaryota > Viridiplantae > Streptophyta > Magnoliopsida > Apiales > Apiaceae > Heracleum > Heracleum sosnowskyi. The sequence continues at coordinate 60,485,598 of CM061240.1, read as the reverse complement.
GATCAGTCACGCATCAACCCCGGACTTGCTTATAGCAAAGTCCTCCACTAGGATCCATGACCATCTTGGCCTTAAATTATTTCCGACCATTATTGGTCCCATTTTTAAAAACATGCCAATTCTAAACAGAGTATAAGCAAATAACATGCATCACAAGATAAGTATACAATGACAAGGTATAATAGTTGCAAAAGAGCTTGTTATTCCCAAATGACCTAACAGAATTGTAGAAGGGGGGGGTTGAATACAATTCTTGATATTTTCTTAAAACTAAAACACTTTATAAAATAAAACTGAACTGAATAAATAAAAACACAAGATATAAATAATTCAGTTGGATTGTTTGATGATCCAACTGAAGTGTTTTTATTGCGGAAATAATCTGTGATACAAAAGTACACAGCTGCTCAGTTACAAGGTTGTAGAGAAGAAAAATGCTCTCAAAGATAGCTAATACAAACTCTTTGTTTTTCTTCACTTACAAAATAAAGTAACTGCTACACTTGGTTATATAAACCCAAGTTTACAACCCTATTTTTGGCTACACTAATAGTACAATGAGTAACCGCCAATAGTTTGCTTTTCATCCCTTTGTCCAGTGGTCCTTGGAGATCCTTGCTTTTGACTTCATGCTTATTATGATCACTCCCAAGAGCCCAATTGGAAACTGGGATGTTTCCTTATTCCCCATGTCCATTTTAATGGTTTCCAATGCAAAGTACACTTCCACATCTTCTTTTTGATCTGTCAGGAACCTGTCACTATCACTTTGTCAATTGTATAGAAAAGCAATAATGATTCGTTGATGGCATAGAGATGTGTTTCGTTGATAGCTTTATTCTTTGTTTCGTTGATGAGCTTCCTTGTTTCGTTGATAGAGTGATCTTCATTCCGTTGACATGTCTTCACTTAGGCAAAATTACAAGGCACTAAATATTTACAATTAACCAACCTATTTTGCCTATCTAACCATTTAGTCAACATGACTTAGAAAACCTATCTAGTACTCAACAAACTGCATATCAAACTATGAAGTAATGTACAGTGCAATTGCTACATCACTCATTTCGTTGATGAGCTTCCTGTCAACGAAACACTGCAAAGCATGCTATTCCGTTGACAGTTACAAAATAACTTAATACAAAATCTACTAAGTGTTTTTATAATTATCATCAAGAACAACATATTCCTAACAATCTCCCCCAATTTATGACTGATAGAATAACAGCCATAAATCAAGAGCCTTGATGATAACAAAAACACTCAGGCATATTACACATGATAAAAGTAAAAGTTGTATTGAGCTTCATAAAGTTTTTAGAAATAATGCAAGACTTACAAAACTAATGCCCAAATGTGCTCCTCCAGACTGAGCAAATAATTCATCTTTGTCTTCTTTGGGGCATAGTCTTCTTCCCTCTCCTAGAGTTGTTCTCCTCAATCTGGACCTGTAGCCTTCTGTAAAAGATCTTCTCTTCTTCATCTTGATCACCAAGCTTGGATTGCATAAACCTTAGAGTTTGATTAGATGCCTTGTCCAGCTGGTCTTCCATCCTGAAGAACCTTCTGCAGTTGTCCTTGTCCTTGAATTCCATCATCCAGAAAGGTTGAAGATGGATCTTCTTTCCTGTTGAGGGCACTCTTAGCATCCTGGGAAGAGCCTCAGGCTTGTTCCAGCTAGCCTTTATTTGACATATTCTGGAGACCACCTCAGACTTGGCTGTTTTGGTGAAGCCAAAGTCTTTCTTCAAGCATCTAAACACTGTGAGTAGTGTTTGGTAGTCTTCTCCTAGAATTCTGTAGAGAGGCCAAATTTGTTCTCTACCACCCTTGTATGTGAAAACCAATCTTTCAGGTAGCTTCTGAGAAGCTGCAATGCCCCTTACTTCCACCAGGTTGTCTAACTCAAGATGCAAGCTGGATTCTTCCCTGATGTCAGCAATGTACATGCAGTCCTCTGGATTTGAAGGGGGTTTTTGAGGTTGTGGCTTTCTCACAAATACTGGCTTTGTCTTGACAGCCCTTTGCTTCAATTTCTTCTTTGGATCCATCTCAAAAAGGAATTTAGGAAAGTTTGCCTCATCAAACTCAATTGGCTCTTCCTTTGGCTCAATTGGCTGATCATGATAATTAACAAGATGTTTGGGATCACAGGCTAACTTTAAAGATGGATCAGGAATTGTTGGAGGTACAGAAGAGTCTGATGCAATACTCTGAGAGTCATCATTTTCAAAGGTTATGTTTCTTCTAGCCCTTGCCTTTGGTTGCCTTGTACTCTTCTTTTCACTCCTTTCCTTTTGGGCTTTTTCTTCTTGCTGTCTTTCTTCTTCATCTAGAGCTTGAGCTACTGCAAGAGCTTGCATAGCTGCTCTTTCTGATTCCTCAGCCTTGGCTTCAGCAAAGTTTGGATGACCAGCCCAAACACAGATTTGTTGTCCATTCCTGTAGACAATTGCCCTTTGCTTCCTTATCTCATGATTATTACTTTCCTTGCTTTTTGTGATGAGAAGTCCAAGTAGTTTGAGCTCATCTGGATAAGGTGCAGGATAGAAAGTCCTTGCTATGTTTTTGCCTTTTGGTTTAGCAGGAGACTTGGGAGATAAGCTTCTTTGTAATGTAGCTTCTTCCACATCCCTAATGCATGAAGTTTGTCCTTTCTCCTTTCTTGGTCCTTGAATGACTCCATGTAGAAGGGGCTCTATAGCATAAGAGCTCTTGAACTGTGGCTCCACTTGTGCAGTCACCATTGCATTTGTTGATGGCTGATCTGTCTTTGAAGATTCAGTAATTTTCTTGAACCTTGCTTCTATGTTGGACCAATGATCTTTGATCTGTGCTGCAAGTTGTATCCTCATAGAAGCTTCCTGGATCAAGTCAATGCTATCCTTATTCTTCTTTCCAAACTCCCCCATTGCTAGTGGCTCCTGTGGCAATGTGATGGTTGGGACCAGCACCTTTGTGATTTGAATGGTTAGCTCCTGAGATTTCTCCCCCTTTTTGTTATCATCAAGAGAGACAACTGGGAGTCCTTGAGCTGCCACTAGCTGGGCCAAAAGTTGAGTCTGCTTCTCCTGTTCCTTTTGCATTTGAGATAAAGTAGCTTCCACCTTGTCCACTCTAGAAGAGAGAGTCTTCAAGGAGGTAGCCACTTCAGGTTCCTTAGAGAGAAACCTGTTCATTTTGGACATAGTGAGAAGAGGGAGCTTTTCATCCATCATCCTGTAGTTAGCATCCCTGAAATTGCTAATAGAGTCCTTGATTTCTGTAGCCTCAATCCTTGTCTGCATCATTTGTAGCCTTTGAATTTCCAGAGAATCCATGATGGCCTTGTAGAATTTCTTGTCTCTTGCATTTGCAGACTCATGAGCTAAGTAGGCTTCATTGTACTGCCTGGAGATAGCAGCATCTAGAGTGGCTCTACCATGCATACCTTGAGAAAGCCAGCCTGGTGTAGGAGGCACCACAGAAGTCCCAGTCTGTGAAGTGGTGGCCACCTGTAGATTATCACCATAGCTGTCCTCAGCATCAGAAAACTCAAATTCTCCACTTGCTGCAGCTCCTGAAGGTAGATTGGTCAGGGCATCCTTTGCTCTTTGCATTGATGCAGTTGTATGAATTAGATTTAGTGACCTTTCTGCCTCCACATTGCCCTGCTGAGCCATAATTTGATAGGCTGGCACAGGATGAGTAAAGGTCTCAGGATCCAGGGAAATACTATCCAGAGTTTGTTGATAAACCTCTTGGAAAGTAGGTTCCCTTTCTCCCTCACTGACCTCCATTAACTCATTAGCAATGGCTGCTTCCATCCTTATTTCGCCTGTAGTCCCTTCTCTCTCTCCACTCTGTTCTTGCATCATGGGCTCCCCATGGCTCACACCTCTCACACCCTCACCTTCACCTTCTAAGGTGGAACTCTCAATCTCTCCTTTTGCCTGGCTGGAAGAAATAGCCAGCCTCTCACTCACATTCTCTCCTTTTGCCTGGCTGCAAGCCAGCCTCTCAGTTTCACTCCCTCTCAGTCCTAGAAGTGTCTCAACTACCACTAGATCATCTGCACTAGTTGTGGGAACAACTTGATTTTCAATTAAAGGTGCAGAGTGAACTATCAACGGAATGGTAGTTTGAACTGTCAACGGTATGGATACCGTTGATGGAGAAACACTTGTCAACGAAATAGACTGTTTCGTTGATGAAGTCAAGAAAGCACTTTGAGAATGAGAAATTACAGTAGAGTCTGTGGTGATTGATTTTAAAGATTGGTCCACAGATCCCCTTGCAACTTCAGGAAAAATTGGTTGATGGCCCAACAAATCACTTAACAAGTGATGGCCACCAGCTTCAGAGTGGGGCTTCTCCAAGATTAGAGTTGGAGAATCAGGAATAGATGTATGGATCATGTCCACATCTAAAGATTGAGTTGGTGAATTTGATGGAGATAATTCAAGATTGATGTTTAGAGAATGGGACTGTAACCCCAGAGAAATGATAGGGGTTACATCAAACTGAATTTGAGAAACTGGAAGTGTTGCTTCCAGTGTGTGTGCACCCTGTGTACCCTTGGACTTTTGCTTCACTCTCCTTTGGTATTGGGAAAATGTAGACTTTGGGCTTGAAGTGTCCCTTACCCTCTTGGACTGTGCTCTTGGTGGAGAGCTTGTTTCAATAATCACATCCTTTTGGGAGGATGCAATTAGACTTGTGGTTAAATCCATTTTACTCATTGTGCCTTGTTGGGAAGACACAATGGGGCTTGGCTGGTACACACTAACCTGTCCTTCCTTATCCTTGGGGTTTCTTTGATGTTCACCCCTACCCTCACCTCTTACAACTCCAGACTCACTCCCCTTAGGTTGTGTGGTAGTTTTTACAACAGGTGCCTTTTGAGAAGCACCTGAGGTTGGCTTGGAGGATTTCTTTGATTTAGGTTTTGTTGCTAGGGTAGGAGCCTGTTGGGTCACAGCTACAGACTCCATAGCAACATTGGAAGGTAAAACAGTAGAGGAGTTAGCTACACTAACAGGGATAGTAGTAGTTACCTCAATGATTGGCAGATACACCACTGGAACATCACCATTGTGGTTCAGCCTCAGTATGTCTGTCAATACTCTCTTTTCTTGCACAAAGCACTCGAACCTGGCATTAGGGTTAGAGATAACTAATGGTGCTGGACTAACATGGTTAGCCAACATCATCAGAAACCTAGCATAATAGATATTTTTCTTCCTATTTGCTTTGTCACCCAACTTAGCACCAATTTCATACATAAGTTGGGTGCTAAAGTTGTGATATCTATCATTTAGAAGCATGGTTAGGAGAATTAACATAGAGTTAGTTAATGCATCAAAATTACTAATCTTTCCAGAAAAGACCTTAATGAATGCATCAGCTAAATAACTGTATTCCCTAACCAAACCTCTCCTAATTATTCTACCCAGATTATCAGTAGGCAAAGAGTAGTTTATAGAATTTAGCATGGTAGTTATTTCAGTGTTAGTAGGCAAAGCATCACAGTTATTATCAGGAATATGTAAACATGCTTGCAAAACATCAGAATTAACTATGTACTCATTACCTTGAAGGGTGAATTGTAGTGTGCAGTTTGTTCCACTATACTCACATGAGGTCCAAATTTCCTCGATTATCTCATTGTAGAGTGGTGTAGAGTGAAACATTGCATAGCTCAACTTGCAATTCTTCATGAAATCCATCATTTTGAAGAACAGGCTGTTCGGGTTTTCCTTGACAACAAAAGGGATGGAGTTGTTCTTCTCATAGATGAACCCTCCAGCAGACATAAGCTTGACTATAGGTGCCATTGTTGATTAAAGGAAAGCTTCGAACTGAATTGCTTGTTAGAGAGAAGAAGAGAGAAAAAGCCTTTGGAATTTTTGAGAACAGGTAAAAAGAAATAATGAAAATAAAATTTCTTAAATACTCCCCCAAAAATTCTCAGAAAATGAATCCAATAATAAATGTAAATTACTTGATTGGCTTAAAAATATAACCGTTACTCTTAAAGTATTACCATGATTTATACTTACAGGGGTGTATGCATAGATCGTGGTAAAAGACGTGTCAAATTACAACGGTTCAGATTAAAAGCGCTAAATCAACGAATCAGGATTGGGCGGTTAAAGTCCCGTCTTATTTCGTTGATAAAGCTGCGTTTCGTTGATATAAAAGATCTATCAACGAAACACCCAGAAAACTGCTAAGACTGTCAACGAAATGGTTCGTTTCGTTGACATAGTAATTTTGACTTAGACAAAATTTCACTTTTTCTTAAGAAAATTAATTCACAGAAAAACATAGCAAGTTTCTGGCTGCATTTTAACTTGCAAATATCTCAAAAATAATTAAGAGAAATTTAGCATACCTAGCTCACTTACTAATCTTGAGAATGTTGATTCATCAAGTGGCTTGGTAAAGATGTCTGCAAGTTGTTGTTCACTTGGAACAAAATGTAACTCCACAGTACCATTCATAACATGTTCTCTAATGAAATGGTACTTGATGTCAATGTGCTTGGTCCTTGAATGCTGCACTGGATTCTCAGTAATGGCAATGGCACTAGTGTTGTCACAGAAAATAGGAATTTTCTCAACTCTTAATCCATAATCAAGTAGTTGGTTTTTCATCCATAAAATCTGTGCACAACAACTTCCAGCTGCAATATACTCAGCCTCAGCTGTGGAGGTAGAAACTGAGTTTTGTTTCTTGCTGAACCATGACACAAGCTTGTTTCCTAGGAATTGACAGGTTCCAGTTGTACTTTTCCTGTCAATTTTACATCCTGCAAAGTCTGCATCTGAATAACCAATTAGTTCAAAACCAGATTCTCTAGGATACCAAATGCCAAGGTTTGGTGTTCCTTTGAGATACCTGAAAATTCTTTTAATAGCAACTAAATGGGATTCTCTAGGGTCAGCCTGAAATCTAGCACATAGACATGTAGCAAACATAATATCAGGTCTACTAGCTGTTAAATATAAAAGTGAGCCTACCATGCCTCTGTAACTTGAAATGTCCACAGATTTTTCCTTAGTATTCAATTCAAGTTTGGTGGCAGTAGGCATGGGAGTTTTGGCAGGAGAGCATTCCATTAGGTTAAACTTCTTTAATAAATCATGAATGTATTTTGTTTGACTAATGAAAATGCCTTCATTAACTTGCTTTACTTGGAGACCAAGAAAGTAAGTTAATTCTCCCATCATGCTCATTTCATATTTACTTTGCATAAGCTTGGCAAACTTTTGACAAAGTTTCACATCTGTAGACCCAAAGATTATATCATCTACATAAATTTGAACAAGTAAAGTAGAGCCATTTACAACCCTGTGAAAAAGAGTTTTATCTACAGTACCTCTAGTGAAATGATTCTCAAGGAGGAACTGTGAGAGAGTGTCATACCAGGCTCTAGGTGCTTGTTTCAAACCATAGAGTGCTTTGAGAAGGAAGTACACATAGTCTGGAAAATCATCGTCTTCAAAACCAGGAGGTTGACTTACATACACCTCCTCTTCCAATTCCCCATTCAGAAAAGCACTCTTCACATCCATTTGATAGACTTTGAAATTGGCATGGGCTGCATAGGCTAGGAAAATCCTTATTGCTTCTAGTCTTGCAACAGGAGCAAAGGTTTCATCAAAATCAATTCCCTCTTCCTGTGAGTAGCCTTTTGCAACCAGTCTAGCTTTGTTCCTTGTGACTATGCCATTTTCATCCATCTTGTTTCTGAACACCCACTTTGTGCCTATAACACTCCTGTCATTAGGCCTGGGCACCAGCTTCCAAACGTTGTTTCTCTCAAATTGGTTTAGCTCTTCTTGCATGGCTAAAACCCAATCTGGATCTAGAAGTGCATCCTCAACTTTCTTTGGCTCATCTTGAGACAGAAAGCTACTATATAGACATTCTTCTTGAGTTGCTCTTCTAGTTTGGACTTTTGAAGAAACATCACCTATAATAAGTTCAAAGGGATGATCTTTAGTCCATTTCCTTGAGGGAGGTAGATTTGCTCTTGAAGACGTAGCTTCATGATCATGATTGCCTTGATTGGATATTTGTCCTTGAGAAACTCCCCCTGAGTTTGTTGTCCCTAATTGATCACTTCTAGAAGCATTCCTATGACTATCAACGGTATGACCGCTTTGGCTGTCAACGAAACGCTCATTCTGACTGTCAACGAATCCACCATCATGACTGTCAACAAAATGACCAGTTGGTCTGCTAGCAGCTATCCTTTTTAATCTCAATGCAGCAATTTCATCCTCACTGCTGCTTTCATCTGTGCTAGATACAACAACTTTAGGCTGTTTCTCAGTAGCCTTATCATGATTCACTTGATCTCCTTCCTCATTTTCAAAAGAAAGACTTTCATGGAAACCTTCATCACAGAGACCTTGGATTTTGAGATCATCAAAAACAACATGTACAGATTCCATAACAATGTTGATTCTGAGATTATAGACTCTGTAAGCTTTCCCTGCTGCATATCCCACAAATATTGCTTCATCTGCCTTTGCTTCAAATTTCCCCAAATGCTCAGCTTGATTTCTCAGAACAAAGCACTTGCATCCAAAGACATGAAGAAAATCTAATAGTGGCTTCTTTCTTTTGAGTAACTGATAAGGGGTCATTCCTTTGGCCTGATTAATCAAAGAAATATTTTGAGTAAAGCAAGCTGTGTTAACTGCCTCAGCCCAAAAATATGTAGGTAACTTTGATTCATCTAGCATTGTCCTTGCAGCTTCAATAAGTGTTCTGTTTTTCCTTTCAACTACACCATTTTGCTGTGGTGTTCTTGCTGCTGAAAACTCATGCAAAATACCATTTTCTTCACAGAACACCTTCATGCTTGAATTCTTGAATTCTGTCCCATTGTCACTCCTAATCCTTCTTACTTTGAAATCAGGATGATTGCTTACCATCTTGATGTGATTGATAATGATTTCACTTGCCTCATCTTTAGAGTGCAAAAAGAAAGTCCATGTAAATCTAGAAAAATCATCAACAATCACAAGACAGTATTTCTTCTTTGAGATTGACATAACATTTACAGGGCCAAATAGGTCCATATGAAGCAATTCAAGCTGCTGGACAATTGATGACTCTGTCTTGCTTTTGAATGATGCCTTCTTCTGTTTTCCCTTTTGACAGGCATCACACAAACCATCCTTGGAGAACTCCACCTGTGGAATTCCTCTAGCAAGATCTTTCCTCACCAAATCATTCATAACTTTGAAATTCAGATGGGATAACTTCTTGTGCCATAACCAACTTTCATCCTTGCTTGCCTTGCTGAAGAGACAAGTGATGGTGTCTGAACTTGTGCTACTAAAGTCAGCAATGTACACATTCCCCCTTCTGAATCCAGTCATTACCACATTGTTGTTTCCTCCTTTAGAAACAACACAGGCTTCTCTTGAAAAAGTAACTAAAAATCCTTTGTCACAAAGTTGGCTGATACTAAGCAAGTTGTGCTTAAGACCATCCACCAGTGCAACCTCATCTATGATGACATTCTCTTTTGAAATCAAGCCATATCCCTTTGTGTAGCCTTTGCTGTCATCTCCAAAAGCAATACAAGGGCCAGCTCTTTCCTGAAACTCTGTGAGCAGGGTAGAATCACCAGTCATGTGTCTTGAACAACCACTATCCAAGTACCAAAGATTCCTTTTGTCTCCCTGCACACAATAAAACCAAATCAAGTCGATTTTGGTACCCAAGTTTCCTTGGGTCCTGTCTTGTTAGCCTTTGTATTCCCTTTTGTACCATTTTTCACTTTGGGTTCAGATTGATTCAAATCAATCTTTACCCTTGGTGTTGATTTCTGAGGGTTGCTCATATTTTCATTCATAGCATGCATAGTTGGAGGAACAATCATGTTATTCATGTTCCATGGCATTTGTGGCATGTTAAACATATTCATGTAAGGATTAGGCACAAATGGCATGCTAGCATATGGATTCTGAAATTGTGCATATGGAGCAAACATGTTAGGCATAACAGGCATTTTAGGCATGGAACTGTTCATTGCAGGCTTGGGCATTTTCACATTAACAGATTTCTTAACAGATTTGCAGTTAGTAGATAAATGATTAACACTTCCACAATTGACACATGTCTTTCTAGGTGCATATTTATCAGGTGTGTAATTGTTGTGTTTGTTAATTCCTACCTTGCCATTTCTGTTATTCTTTTTATTTCCCTTAGCCTCAACCTGAACTTTCTCTAACTTGTCTTTCAATTGCTTGTTAGACAAGTTACCTACATTAGCTCTCTCAACAGGCTTCTCAACTTTCTTTGATTTACTAGACTCACCTTGAACAAAGTTCTTGGTGACCGGACCATACTTGTCATTAAGTCTAGTGAGTTTATCTTTTCTTTTCTCTGTCAACGAAACAGCCTGATCGGTTGATGGTTCATCTGTCAACGAAACATTGCATTCCGTTGACATATCAACCTTCAACAAATGATCCTTGTTGTTTGTTGACTCAGTTTCTGATTCTAAGGTTTCACCAACATACCCTAGCTTCTCTTTGTTCCTTTTCCATGATTGCTCACAGAAGGATTCCACGCCTTGAACATTAATTATGTTGGCAGCAACATTCCTGGCATCCTTCCATTTTGCAATCACACCTTGTTCTATCTCAAGTTGTGTTTTAAGAATTTCTTCCCTTTGTAACACGTTCTCAAGTTCCTTCTTAGCATCCCTACTAACACATCTCATTTTCTCAAATTCAATGAGCTGTGCTTCTAACATTGCATTCCTATCACTTAAGAGCAGATTGGTCTCTTTTATTCTAGAATTCTCTTTAGTAAGTGATTTAAGAGTAACACGCAAATTATATAATACAGTAGACATTTCATTTACTGCACTGTCGCATTCCTCTTTAGAAAGCTCAGAAAGATTAGTAATTGTTACCTGGTTGCTTGAGGAACTTGCTTCCTGCTCATGATTGTCAGCCATAAGAGCCAAGTTGACATACTCAACATCATCATCAGAATCTTCACCATTACCAGCCCAATCATACTCCTGAGACATGAAAGCCTTTTCTTTTTGTTTGAGAAGTTCAAAGTATTTCTTTTTATAATCAACAGGCTCAAATTTCCTGTTGCCCTTCTCAACCTTGGGCTTTCTGCAGTCTCCAGCAAAGTGACCAATCATTCCACAATTGAAACATTTTGACTTAGACTTTTCAATCCAGTTTGTTTTGCTAGGTTGAAAGTCTCTTCTTGGTGGCCTTGCTTCTGAGTTTCTTTTGAACTTGAACTTAGAGAATTTTCTAGACAGAAAAGCAATGTGTTCATCAATCTCATCTAAGTCCTCCAAGTTGGCTGGTTCTGATTCTTCTTCTTCTGTCATCTTGTCTTTACCCTTGCTAACATCACTCCTACAACTAGATCGACTAGTTGTGGCCTTTGCAGTTTCTTTATTGTCATCTTCAAGTTGGTTCACAGATGCAATCAATGCAATAGATCCACCCTTCTTTTGTACCTTTTCAATTTCCTCATCTTGCTCCATTTCCAGCTCATAAGTCTTCAAGGTTCCATAAAGCCTTTCAAGAGTGTAGTCTTTGTACTCTTGAGTGTTTCTGAGAGAAACAGTCATAGGCTTCCATTCTTTTGGAAGAGCTCTAAGAAATTTAAGGTTTGAATCCTTGGTTTGATAGATCCTCCCATACAACTTTAATCCATTCAAAATCTTTTGAAACCTACTAAACGTGTCATTTAGGGTTTCACCAGCTTTAAAATGAAAATGCTCATATTGTTGTATAAGGAGTTGCATTTTATTTTCCCTGACTTGCTCAGTTCCTTCACAGAGAGTTCTAACAGTATCCCATACTTCCTTAGAGGTTGTACAGTTGATAACATTGTCAAACATCTCTTGCTCCAAACCATTAAACAGAATGTTCATGGTCCTTTTGTCTTTATGGACTTCTGCAATATCTTCAACAGTCCATTCTGAGACAGTTTTTGGAATCTCTACATCAGGTGCATCATCTGGCAGTCCAACCCTAGAATCAAGCTTCATGGGAACGTGTGGACCTTTCTCAATACAGTCTACATACCTCTCATCCATAGACATGAGATGTAAATGCATCTTTACTTTCCAGTGAAAGTAATTGTCTTTATCAAGAACTGGTATCTTCACACCTGCATCCTTCTTCACCATGGTTTCTGTTTTTGGTCTTGATCTTTAAACTTCTTGTATGTTAGAAGCTTGCTCTGATACCAATTGTTATTCCCAAATGACCTAACAGAATTGTAGAAGGGGGGGGTTGAATACAATTCTTGATATTTTCTTAAAACTAAAACACTTTATAAAATAAAACTGAACTGAATAAATAAAAACACAAGATATAAATAATTCAGTTGGATTGTTTGATGATCCAACTGAAGTGTTTTTATTGCGGAAATAATCTGTGATACAAAAGTACACAGCTGCTCAGTTACAAGGTTGTAGAGAAGAAAAATGCTCTCAAAGATAGCTAATACAAACTCTTTGTTTTTCTTCACTTACAAAATAAAGTAACTGCTACACTTGGTTATATAAACCCAAGTTTACAACCCTATTTTTGGCTACACTAATAGTACAATGAGTAACCGCCAATAGTTTGCTTTTCATCCCTTTGTCCAGTGGTCCTTGGAGATCCTTGCTTTTGACTTCATGCTTATTATGATCACTCCCAAGAGCCCAATTGGAAACTGGGATGTTTCCTTATTCCCCATGTCCATTTTAATGGTTTCCAATGCAAAGTACACTTCCACATCTTCTTTTTGATCTGTCAGGAACCTGTCACTATCACTTTGTCAATTGTATAGAAAAGCAATAATGATTCGTTGATGGCATAGAGATGTGTTTCGTTGATAGCTTTATTCTTTGTTTCGTTGATGAGCTTCCTTGTTTCGTTGATAGAGTGATCTTCATTCCGTTGACATGTCTTCACTTAGGCAAAATTACAAGGCACTAAATATTTACAATTAACCAACCTATTTTGCCTATCTAACCATTTAGTCAACATGACTTAGAAAACCTATCTAGTACTCAACAAACTGCATATCAAACTATGAAGTAATGTACAGTGCAATTGCTACATCACTCATTTCGTTGATGAGCTTCCTGTCAACGAAACACTGCAAAGCATGCTATTCCGTTGACAGTTACAAAATAACTTAATACAAAATCTACTAAGTGTTTTTATAATTATCATCAAGAACAACATATTCCTAACAGAGCTGCAACTACTCAATATCAAATGAAGTCCGAGAAATAGATTCAGAATGGTTTCAATGGTACAACGTACTCATTTAAGAAAGTTAACAATGGTTATCATCAATATAAACTGAATTGAAGGTGAAGGTTTCTGATATCCAACACGATTGTGGATTAAATCAAAAGTTAGGAATATTCAAGGAAATAGCATCAGTTGCTCAATATGGGTGAAGATTGAATAATCTGAATCGTTATGATGGTAACATACATGTAACCCTTAAGAACAATAACAATTGAATCAACAAGTAAAGGCACAGATACTTGTCTGGTCTACGTAGCTGACGAAATTCTACCAATCTAACTCTACCTTCTCATTTCCCTTACTTCGGGAACTCGATTCTATAATAAACAACTCATTACAGTAAGTCTAACTATACTCGTTCTATCCTCGATATACACTCATAACCATTTTCAAATTTAAACAAGTAATCGGGTTCCTATCGGATGCCCGATCTAATTTACGGAAATAAAAACTCAGGCATTAGCCCTCGTACGGGCATTTACGGACTATAAAACACATTATTCAACTCATATAAACCATATAGCACTTATAAATATTTTTAGAACAATATTCGAGGCTTATTTGTAATTAAATAAGTCACAAATAATTTTTAAATCAAAAATTGGATTTTTAATCCCAATATAAGTATTTTAAAAAAATTTAAATCAATTAATAAAAATTAATTGACACTTTTCAAACACTGAAACTATTTTTAAATAATTAAATCAAGCTAGAAAATAATTAAACTTAATTTAAATTAATTAAATAAATAAATTATTAATTAAAAATAATTAAAATAATTAAATTTAATCAGTTTTCGAATTTAAATAAATAATTATAATTTTCAGAATTTTCTGAATCTAAAAATGTATTTTTAAAATAAAAATATGATTTTTATAAATATTTAAACTATTTTCGAATTAAATTTAAAAATAAAATCCAAAAACAGTTTTCTGAAAATAAATTAGGGTTTCGAAGATTGAAACCGGGTCAAAATTTCGGGTAAACGGGTCGGGAAGAACTGAAACGGGTCGCCAAGAACTGCCGGAATTTTCCAGAATCCGGCGAGCCAAAAACACATCCAAAATTGGGGTTTTTGATACCAAAACACTCCTAATAACCATACCAATACATTCTGATAAAAAACAAACCAAAAACATCACCGGAATCCAAAACCCGACCAAATTCCGGCGAGCTTAAACAATTTTCCGATCTAGCTTATTTCTACATGAAACTCTACATTCTTTATGTTAAAATAAAGCTAAGAACACATACAACAAAAGCCCTCTATCAAAAACAATGTCAGATCATTCATATGAACGGACTATTCAAAAGAAAAATCGGGCAAAAACCCTAAAATCGAATTTCTCAAAATCGAACATAAACATGAAATTAAAGCATGAATTCCTACTAATTAGAACCCTAGGAACATGTTAGAAGCAATCAATTGAACGGAGAATCAACAGAATGAAAATCCCCAATTCGAACAAGAACCCTAATTTTAATTCGAATATTGAAAAAATCATATAAAATCGAATAATTATCAGATGATGATATGATTGGAAGATTCTGAAACTAGAGCTCAAGATCTTTGATTTGAGTACTTGAACTTGTGATTTGGATTTCAATAACACCTTAAAAATTGATTTTGATTTTTTTGAGAACACGAAGAACACGGTTCGGGAATTTCTATATTTTTGTAAATATGAAATATGGATTATACGAAGGATAATGTACGATTCTTCTTTTTATACTTAGTGGAAAATAATACCCCAAACGACATTTTTGGATCGATATCGATCCACTGGATCGCTTTAAAACCCTAATAAAGTAAAATACACGTTTTACGAGGTGATAACTATCCACAAAGACTTATAGTTATCCAAATCAATACATATCATTTATATAACTAATGTTCAAGAATACTGGGGTTATAACAGATGTATTATTGATATGAACGATATATCAATCACCCTAAACCATTAGGGTTCGGAATAATTTTTCTTTCTTTGAATAAAACAAATACTATTGATAGTATCAGATAATAAGGGATGTAATGATACGAAGAAATCCTCCGATAATGATTCGGACACGAATGACGAAGGAATATAATGATGTACAAAATTTCAACGGGTCCCTTGAATTTTCAAAACGGGGCTCAAAATTGAAGATATTTTCAAATGACAAGATATTTGAACGGGGCTTCCGACACACCAATTTAGCACATAATCACTCAACAACCTTAATCATTAAAACTCAAAATACTCCATAATAATTATTCTACACATATAATACATTTTATATTAATAATAAAGTTCACGGATCTTACAAATAGGCTTAAGGCCCATCCCTATAGATGATTTGTCAACCAGTTCTCTTGATAACATTTTGGTTTGCGGATCCGCGATATTATCCTTTGACGGTATAAAGTCAATAGTGATAATTCCGGTTGACATTAACTGTCTAATGGAAATATATTGTCGTCGTATGCGATGGGACTTTTCATTATACATCGTGCTCTGCCTATAGCAGACTGACTGTCGCAGTGCAGTCCTATTGCAGTCACAGGCTTTGGCCATCTCGGAATATCCTCCAAAAATAGGCATGAGTATTAAGCCTCTTCTGCGCATTTATCTAACGCCACAAACTCAGCTTCCATCGTGGAATGAGTTCTCACCGTTTGTTTTGAGGATTTCCATGATATTACCGCTCCAGCTAGTGCAAACACATAGCCACTCCTAGATGTTAGGCTCAAGACATGTCTGAATACCACCATTAACAAGCCTACACTATGTGACTATGTCACACTACATGACCTAGTGAATTCTATCACTGGGATATAGTATAGGTCTCTCTGTACTTGTCTTGTTCTCATGAACATTAGCTTGATCATGTATGCTCAGAATTATAATGAGCTTAGTAAGTTTCTTGCATCTAGAATGTACATAGGCCATTGAATAATTATCCTGGTAGAAGTTCAGAATTGTTCATGCAGCAGGATGGAGATGAATAAGGCCCTGAAGAAATAAGTTGCAGAAATTTGTCTAAGGCATTATATAGCAAAGTCAGAATAAAGCTATGTCGTGAAGTCACCAAAATCCATGTCGAGAAGTGCTAGATCGCATAGTCCAATTTGTACTATGTCGTGAAGTCTTCAAGACTCATATCGTGAAGTGTTGAAATCAGAAAAGTCAAAATGTACTAGATCGTGAAGTCCTCAAATAGCTTATTCCAGATAGTCCTCAAATAGCCTATGTCGCATAGTCCTCAAAAAGGCTATATCGTGAAGTCCTCAAAAAGGCTAGATCGCGAAGTCCTCAAATGGCTTATGTCGCAAAGTCCTCAAAGGCCATGTCGCGTAGTCTTCACAAGGGACATCGCGAAGTCAGGAATGAAGTGGAGTTCTGAAAGGCATATGTTTAGGCCTATTAATATTCCGAGGAAACAACTTAATTTAAACAAGTATGTAATAAGTAAATAATAAGTTAATATGTCACAGGAATCTCAAAGAGTTTTATCTGTCAAGAGAATTGAGGATTAAAGTCATCTACAGACTTGAAGTTATTCTACATTGAAAGAAGTTCAATTTATTGTTCAAGCCTCAGTGAAGTATTCAAGAAAGTGGATTTACTACAGTGACAGAGATTTCCAGTTGGTGATGGAAGAAGTACAGGATACAGAGTTTAGTCAAAGCTAAAGAAAGGAAGCCACAGCTTTAAATGTTTTAAAGATGAAGAATTATCATTGAAGTCAGTTATTCATGAAACCAGACAGTGCATCGAATGACGACATCAATCAGTGGAATTAAATCATCTATATTCAGTGGTTTTCAGAGGATAGAGGAATGCAAGGATTCTGAGTTATCTTCTTTGATTTATTAATTTAATTTAATTAATAAATTAATTCTATCAGAATTAATTTATTTATTAAATTAATTAAGTTAGCTGTTTAAATTATTTATTAACTTAATTCTATAAAAGAATTAATTTAATCTATAATTTAATCTAACTAATTAAATTAAAAGGATTTTCTGAAATCAAACTGGTATGACCTGGTTTAGAAACTCGGTATGACCTCTTACAAAAGCTCGGTATGACCTCTTTGAATAGCTCGGTATGACCTAGTCCTAGGTTCTACTGACTCATTTAAAAGGTCATACTAAGTCATTTTTAAAGGTCATACAAATTGCTTTTCAGGTTCTACTAATTAGTTGGTAGAAAAACTTGAGGTCATACCGGACACATTTGATAGGTTCTATTGCTGAAGCTAGGTTCTACCGAGCTTTAATGTCAGGTCATACAAGTATCTTTTATAATTAATCAGGTCATATTGATTAATTAAAAAGGTCATACAGGCTTTGTGATTGGTGTTAAAACCGTGCAGAATAGACAGAAGAAGTTAGTTGAATCAAAATAGAAAGATACAGAAGCATTTACTCTCTCAAGAACAAGAAGCCATTAATATCATTTCTTCTCAAGCAATTAATTCTAGTTTGTATTGTTAAATCCAAACCACTAGAAGTTGATTACTTGTATTGCTTTGATCATCTAGCGGATTTTTATCCCTAGAATTTATCTCGAACTTGCTTTTAACATTCGATCTTTTTATTACAAATATTAGAAAAGTTCATGTCGAATTTATTCTAAATTTGTATTAATTAGTTTGAGATAAATACTTTGTAATCCTTATTGTATTTGCAACACCCTTCAAGTTTAATATAAGTTATATTTAACTTGAATCTTGTTTCATTTATATTCCGCATTAATTTGTTCTCAATTGTTAAATTATTCAACGAACAAATTTCGATAAAATGGTATAGTTTGTATTCAACCCCCCTTTTACAAACTTATCAGGACCTAACAATTGGCATCAGAGCCTTTTGATTGATATACAAATCAAAGATCCAATTGTTTTGAGATTTTTCTTAAACTCTAATTTTTTATCTTTCTTAAAAAATCACAAAAGATGTCTACTACACAGAAAGTGGGTACAGTCAAAATCCCAATGTTCAGCAAGGAGCATTATCCAATGTGGAAGAAGAAAATGCTCCTATTTCTTAAGGTTGCAAATCCTAAATACATTGATGTGCTGAAGAACGGTCCCAAAGTCCCTATGATTATTGAGGGAGAACTCATTGAGAATAATGTTGTGACTAGGGCTGCTAGAATGTACCCTAAAGATGCCAAGGATTGCACTCCTGATGAGAAAGAGGATGTTACCTTGGATTCCTGTCTTCAGTTGATCCTTATTGATTGTCTTGATCCAATCATGCATAATCATGTCCTCAACTGTGATACTGCTAAACACATTTGGGCAACTATAGAGATAATCAATGAGGGGACAGAGGAAGTTAGGGAGAATATGCTGGAAATTCTCACCTCACAATATGAGCATTTCAGATCAAACCCTGGTGAAGGTATCTCTCAGGTTTTTGAGAGATATAACAAATTAATCAATGATCTGAATCTCAATGGGAAGCACTACACCAACAAGGAGATTAACAAGAAGTTCCTTCTTACACTTCCACCTCATTTGGAGCACAAAATATCTGCCATTAGAGAAGCAAGAGATATGAATGAGATTGCTTTGGAGAGATTGTATGGTGTTCTGAAGACCTATGAGCTGGAGCAGATTCAGCAAAGGGAGCTGTATGGAACTGGGAAAATTGTTAGTACTTCTACTGCACTGGCTGCTGAAGTCCCACAGAAACTGGAAGTGAAGGTTGTTCAACCTTCCAGTTCTAACATGAATGTTATTGATGTTGAATATGGATTAACATCCATTGATCAATCTGGTGGTGACTTCTATTCTTTAGAAGAACTTGATCAGCTGGAGGATGGTGATTTGGCTTTGATAGTCAGGAAGTTTGGGAAGTTCAGATTCAAGAGGAATCCCAATCTTAAGTTCAGGCCCAGATTTCAGAGAGGTGGATCTTCCTCTTCAAGTGGCTCAAGGGGTGGCTACAAAACTGGAACTGTGGAAAGGAGCACAATCAGATGCTACAATTGCAATGAGTTGGGTCACTTTGCTACTGAATGCAGAAAGCCAAAGCAAGTGACTAGAAACACATTTGATTCTAGCAAGAAGAACAAGATTGGGAAAGCTTATGTTGCTGAAGGAAAGAGTTGGGATGACACTGATAGTGATGAAGAAGCAGGTGAGATTGGGAACCTTGCTTTAGTGTCTAAAGAGGCAAGCACTTCATCCGCACACATGTCAGAGGTAAAGTTTACTGATACTGAAATGATTCGTCATCTTGGTGGCACCTTAGATTGTGCACGCACTGAAAATGATAGAATAATTCTTTTAAACACAAATCTTGAGAATGAGATAAAAGAATTAAAACTAGTGCATGTTAATCAGGATGAACTTGGTGAGAAAATAGCTTTTCTTGAGAATAGGGTTAAATGTTATGTTCAACTGGAAACCATTCTTAAGAAAGAGATTAGTGAGCTGAAGACTAAAGCTAATGCCTATTTCAGCTCTTGTAAGACGGCTAAAGAGATTCTCAATAAACAAGCTATTGGTAATCATGTCAGTATAGGTTATGATTATAATAAGGCCATTGGATTGCTTGGAATTAATTCCCCTTGTAGAGTCAGATCTGAAGGAAGGGGTGTTCCATATGTGCTTAAGGGTATTGAAACACCCTTCTGTAAGGAGTCCGAAGCAGAACCTCTGAATGAAGACTCTATCATCATTGCAGAGGAGATTCGTGAAGAAGATATTGCTTTGGAAGTTGAACAATCCAAAAAGTGTATATCTGATATTCCAGTCAAAGTTGCTTCAACTAAAAAGACTAAATCAGATATCCATAAGTTGGATCAAAACAACTGTAGAACTAACATGCCTCCTTTTAATTCTTCTCATAAAGCATGTGGTGTGATTAATTGCATGTCTTGTGCTTTCAATGTTATGTATGCTTATTTTAATAGTAAGCATGTATCTAGTGATAAGACTGCTCCACGTCAACATGTTAATAATAAGAAGCATGTTAAAGCAAATACTACTAGTCCTCCTCAGACTAGAGTGGATTCATTTATCCCTAAGCCTACTCAGAAATGTGTTAAGGCTGGCTATAAATGGAAATGCTCTTATGTGAAAGAGGTTGAAGTAGTTTTAGCTAAAAATGTTGTTTTGCCTGACAAAGGCCAGTTCTTTAAGTACGCCGAACCCAATCAATTTTGGGCTCCGAAGAAGGTCTAATCAATTTGTTATTGCAGGGAGTTAAACAGGTAAGCCGTGTTATATGGATTCTTGACAGTGGTTGTTCAAGGCATATGACCGAAGATAGAGCCCTACTATCAGATTTGGTTGAGAAAGCTGGCCCAGTAGTAACCTTTGGAGATAACAGCAAGGGTATTACGAAAGGATATGGCTGTTTGAAGTACGGAAATGTTATCATTGAAGATGTTTCATTTGTGGAAGGTCTGAAGTTCAATCTTCTCAGCATCAGTCATTTCTGTGACAGAGGATATGCTGTTTCCTTTGAAAGAGAGAAGTGTCAGATCCTTCACAAGAAGAATGGAAAGCCTGCTCTTCAAGGAGTAAGGAAAGGTGACTTGTTCATAGCTGATCTGAACTCGGGATTCAAAGATGAAGTTAATTGTTTTTATGCTAAAGCTTCATCAGATGATAGTTGGCTATGGCACAAGAAGATGTCTCACCTTAACTTCAAAACCATGAACTCTTTAGTCAAGAGGGAATTGGTTAGAGGTTTGCCTCAGATGGAATTTACACAGGAAGGACTGTGTGAGGCATGTCAGAAAGGAAAGTCAAAGAAAGCTTCTCACAAGGGCACTGATACATCATCAATAACTGAACCTCTTCAGCTACTGCACATGGATTTGTTTGGTCCAGTTAATGTGATGTCCATGTCAAAGAAACAATATGCACTTGTGATTGTTGATGACTATTCAAAATATACATGGGTTTTATT
The DNA here is from genome assembly GCA_030848705.1 of Heracleum sosnowskyi. NCBI lineage: Eukaryota > Viridiplantae > Streptophyta > Magnoliopsida > Apiales > Apiaceae > Heracleum > Heracleum sosnowskyi. Next base: position 60,464,379 of record CM061240.1, on the reverse strand, counting down.
CCTACATTCCAAGGATGAGACCCCATACCTGGTGATTGGCCATATAAAGTTGATTGAGCTGGATTCTAGATTCCCTGTTAGAGCCATAAGGTCAGATAATGGTACTGAATTCAAGAATGCCATTCTAAATGACTTTTGTGCTGATAAAGGAATAACAAGACAATATTCTGCCCCTAGAACTCCTCAACAAAATGGAGTAGTGGAAAGAAAGAATCGTACATTGATTGAAGCTGCAAGGACTATGTTAAGTGAGTCCAAACTTCCAACGTACTTTTGGGCTGAAGCAGCTAATACAGCTTGTTATACTCAGAATCGAACTTTAATCAACAAGGACTTAATGAAGACTCCGTATGAGATCATGAACAACCATAAACCAACTGTCAAGTACTTTCATGTATTTGGAGCAAAATGCTTTGTGCTTATAGATGACAATGTGAAACGTGGCAAGTTTGATGCCAAGGCACAAGAAGCTATTTTTGTTGGTTATTCCAGAAGATCTTACAGGGTCTACTTGGTTGGCAGTCACACTGTAAAGGAAAGTGTCAATGTTACGTTTGATGACACTACATTCCCTAATATCCAAACAGCAGATTCATCTGAGGAAATGAAGTTTGATAACTTGCCAGACTCAGATTCAGATAATGAAGCCCCACCTGAAGTTATTGCTGGTAATGATAATAACAATGATGGTAATGATCATGGTGATGGTGGTGGAAACACTGGTAACAATGGAGATACCACTAACACTGGAGAAGAATCATCAAGGCAATCAAGCAACAACTCAGGGGGAGCAAATGAAGGATCAACTAGTCACTCACAACATCAAAGTGAATTTCAAGGTGAATCATCAAGATCAAATCTTCCAAGACAGACTGTATGGAATAGAGCTCATCCCTTTGAGCTGATCATTGGTGATCAAGATGTTGGAATTAAAACTAGAAGTGCAACTCAGAATGAATGTCATTTTTCAGCATTCTTATCTAAAATGGAGCCAAAGAAAACTGAGGAAGCACTGACTGATCCAGATTGGGTGATTTCTATGCAAGATGAACTCAATCAATTTGAACAACAGCAAGTCTGGAAGCTGGTACCCAGGCCAAAGAACAAGAAAGTAGTTGGTACTAGATGGGTATACAGAAACAAGCTAGATGAGGATGGCATTGTTACAAGGAATAAGGCAAGACTGGTTGCACAAGGGTATTCACAAGCTGAAGGCATTGATTATGATGAAATTTATGCACCAGTGGCTAGACTTGAGGCCATCAGGATGTTCTTAGCATTTGCGGCGTATTCCAATTTTAAAGTCTATAAAATGGATGTTAAGAGTGCATTCCTGAATGGTGAGTTTGATGAAGAAGTGTATGTGGAACAGCCCTGGCTTTGAAAATCAGGAGCTGCTGGACTTTGTGTACTTTCTCTTCAAGGATATCTATGGTCTCAAACAAGCCCCAAGAAAATGGTATGACACTCTCTCTGGTTTTCTTTTAGAAACTGGTTTTGTTAGAGGTATCATAGATAAAACTCTTTTTTCAAAGAAACACAAAAGTGGTATGATATTAGTCCAAGTCTATGTGGATGACATCATATTTGGGTCTACTAATGATAATCTCTGTAAGAGATTTGCTGAGCTTATGCAGAGTAAGTTTGAAATGAGTATGATGGGTGAGCTGAAGTTCTTTCTTGGATTGCAAGTAAGTCAAAGGTCAAATGGTATATTTATTTGTCAATCCAAGTATCTCAAAGAACTCCTCAAGAAATATCACATGGAGGATTCAGCATCAGCAAGGACTCCATCTTCAACAGCAATCAAACTTGGAGCTTCTGACAAGTCTATCAAGGTAGATGTTACAAGCTACAGAGGTATGATTGGCTCCTTACTCTATCTTACTGCTAGTAGATCAGATATTATGTATGCTACATGTTTGTGTGCAAGGTTCCAAGCGGACCCTAGAGATGTACATCTCGTTGCTGTGAAAAGAATCTTGAGATATCTTAAGGGTACACCTAATCTAGGTATCTGGTACCCTAAAGATTCTGGCTTTAATCTTATTGGATATACAGATTCTGATTATGCAGGTAGTGTTGTGGATAGAAAGAGTACCTCTGGGAGTTGTCAATTCCTAGGAGGTAGGTTGATTTCCTGGTATAGCAAGAAACAACAAACAGTTTCCAATTCAACAGCAGAAGCTGAATATATTGTTGCTGGAAGCTGTTGTGCTCAGATCTTATGGATAAGGAATCAATTAAAGGACCATGGCTTTGCATTAGACAAAATTCCCATTTTTTGTGATAATACAAGGCCATAGCAATCTCCAACAACCCTGTGCAGCACTCGAGAACGAAGCACATTGATATCAGGTATCATTTTATCAGAGAGCATGTTATGAATGGAACTGTGGAGTTACACTTTGTACCCACTGAAGAACAGACTGCAGATATTTTCACTAAATATGTTGACGAATCCACATTTATCAGGTTAGTTGGTAAATTGGGTATGTTGAACAGTCTTAGTGATTGACAATATCTTCGGTGGGTTTGTTCTTATCTAAATCATTTTCTCTTGTTAATTTAGGATGTTAATTATTGCCAATCCATGTTTATTGTGTAAAGCTTGTTAATTTAAATATTCTGAATAATTTATTTTCTTTAAAAATATTTTTCTCATTTTTTATGGAGAAATGTATTTTCATTGAAAATATATTTATTTAGAATCATTTAAGTTTTTTTTCAGATTGTAAATATTGTTGTTCAGATTTTTCTGCAGGTTTATAGTAGTTTAATGTTCTTTTATAATTTTATGCAGTAGGTTTCAGGTTTGATAAAGATATTCTGTGAATATTTTCTGTTGATGCTGCTTCTTTTAGTATAACATTCGGTATGACCTTCTGTTTGGTCATATTGGCATGTTATTCTATTTTATGTTAATATTTTATTTGTAAATAAAATTCGGTATGACCTTCTGTGTGGTCATATTGACATTGTAGTTTATTTTCTGTTTTTTTTTCTTCTTTCTTTTTCTTCTTCTTTTCGGTATGACCTCCTGTCAGGTCATATAAGAATTCGGTATGACCTATTCTAAGGTCATATTGGATTTTATTTTTTATTATTAGTATTTATTCAGTTTTTATTTAGTTTTCTCGGTATGACCTCCAGTGCTGTTGGCTATTTCTCGGTATGACCTTTATCAAAACTCGGTATGACCTGCCTTTAGGTCATACCGAGCCCATCAGTTTTTTTTTCTATAAATAGTTGATAACCTCAAGTTCTTTCCTCTCATTCCTTTCTAACTCAAGTTTTTACTTAGTTAACTTTGCTCTAGTTTGTGTTTTATTCCTAGAACAACGAACTATTGCAAATTTTTCTTGTGAATTACTTGGGATTTTTTTCTTTTCTCTGTTTAATATTATTATTAATTACTGCTCTATTTTATTTTATTTTCTTATTTATTATTAAAATGGCTGCTGAGTTTGGTGTTGAACGTTTTAATAATTACATTGGCTATTGTGATCCACTTAAGTGTTCTGTTGAACATTTTAGGCCGTGGATTCGATTTTTAAATGAACAATCAATTGTTAGCTATGCTATCACTGCTTCTGTTGATTTAAAGATTGAACCCCTTCGTCTATTATGCTTAACTGTTGTTGTTGCTGAAGATATGCAATCTTTCACTTTCAATATTTCTGATGCTCAGTACACAGTAACTAAGGAGATCTTTTGTTAAGTACTTCATTTTCCACTTGATAATCTTGTTAGATTCCCTACTGATGACGAGTTAGTTCAATTTTTCTCTAGTATTGATTACCAAGGAAATATTGTTCTTCCTCGTCTGAATAAGGGCAATCTAGCATGTGAGTGGGATTTGTTCTTTGACTGCCTAGCTAAAGTTTTTAGTAATTCTATCAAAAACAACTTTCCAGTCATCACTTCTGTGTTACAAAACATTGCCTATGCTGCTGTTTTCAACCTAAGATTGGACATAGGAACTCTTGTGTGGGATCTATTGATAAGGAGGATTTTCAATTACACTAGAGATATTGCGAATGGAAAGAAAGTTAGATGCTTTTATTCTAGTTTCCTTTCTCTAGTGTTGGATCATGTTCTTTCTGATGAACATAAAACACTTTTTCAAAACACTCCTTTTCAAGTCCCCGCACACACTAATCCTTCCATATATTCAACTTTGTCCACCAGTTCCAGGTCTGGAAGGAGACCCATAGTTCCACAATCATATCTGCGAGAGATTCTGCAACCACAGTTACCTCTTCTCTTTATTGAACATCCAGTGGTTGGATCCTCGTCAGCAGGAACTTCAATGGTGCCTCCTAACACCATGGCACTTCAGGTAATATATCCTCTCTCAACTGCTCCACTAACCCAAGAGGTTCTTAGGATTGACCAAGGGATTGTAGAACCACAATCTCTGTCCCCGGTCATAGAGCCACACACAGAGTCAAATCCATTGACCGCTCCCCTAGAACAATCAGCTACAACAAAATTGAGAGAGCAACTTGAAGTAGATGTCAATGTGAGTGATCCCATAGCTCTGCCTCCACCACTAAAGAAGAGAAGAACACTCCTTGAGGCATCTGTAAGCCAGTCTGTATCCTCCCAAAAAGGATATGGATTCTCAAAAGGCCAATGAACAGTTACTAGAGACATCCTCTCAACAGGATGAATCTATTGAATTTCGCCATCAGGCCATGGCATTCTGTAAGAGTCAAGCACTCTCCCATTAATCACAATGGGAGCAAACACTTCTGAAACAATAGTAGAGACTCATGAACAGGACACTCTGAGAGGAGAGCACATAGGAATGCTTGCTGAAACAGTGCCTACCATTGTCACGGTAGAAGAGCCTTCACAGGCTTCAGAGGGAAAATCTGGTTCTTTGCCCACTATAACAGAATCATTTTCTCCCCTCCCAGAGGGAACATCTCTGGCTCCCCAAAGGGATTCTTCACTCGCAGTTTTAACTGGAGAAAGTGAAGGGCAACATGGCAAGTCCATCCCTGAAGCAATTCAGTTTTCAATTCCGGATGATTTTTTGGACTTTACCATGGATTGGGATTCGCGAACTCCCATTGCACCACCAGTGACCTCTCAAGAAGGGGCTATGGTGATTTTTTATGCAGGTACTTCAACTCCACACATGGATAAACAGCTAGTGATTAGTTCTGAGAGACAAACACAGAGCGATACACAAGCACGTGAGGTGAGTGAAACACCATCGAGAGAAATTGAGATGAGTGCACACAATGACACATACACTGCTTCATTATTGGCTCAAATAGCTGGTTTACAGAAACAACTTCAACAGACCCAAGCTGAAAAGGAAATTCTCAAAGCACAAGTGGTTGAACAGTCTTCTTCTTCCACCTCTGTAACTAATCAGCTGGGTCATATTAGAGATGAGATAGAAGGAGTGAAGGTCACATTGATCCCCAAAATCAATGTTGTTCAAGAATCACAGGTGCTAGTGGCTTCAGACATCTCCGAGTTGACAATTTCAAATGCTAAGATCAGGGAGAGTGTCAAGCAGATTGCTTCCATTTCAACACAAGTCAACTCTATTCAAGAAACGGTTGATAACAATCAGTGGTACAATGACCAGAGGTTCACAAATCTTGAAGGAGGAATGGTACATTTGAATGAAGGCATGAAACATCTGTACAATATGATCAAGAGTTCACATCAACCCAATGCTGAGCAAAAGAAATTCTTTGAGGGTGATGATGATGCAGAGGACAATGATGACAAGGATGGAGAAGGAGGAAATAAAAAGGAGGATCCTAAGGTTGATAAAGTCAAATTTGTAGAGGATTCCTCAACTAAAGGGGATAATAAGGAGATACAAGGAGGAGAAAGGGAGAACAAGGAGGAGTTAGAGATCATCAAGGAGGAGAAACTGAAGATTCTGCAAAGGACAAAGGAAAACAGAAGTTAACTTTCTCTGATGCTGACTACTATCAATATGAACAGGGAGATTTTGAAAATATTGAATCTGAAGAAAACCCTGAAGATATATTTGGTGAAGTAGAAGTTGAAGGAGAGGCTGACTATGCTGAATGGGAAGATGAATCTGAAGTTGATCCTGCCTTTGAAGCTGAACTGTTAAGACAGAAAGCTGATCTAAAGAGAAGAGAAGATGAGAATGCTAAAGTGTCTGACATAATCTCAAAGCATCTAGTTATCCAAAAAGCTGAACATCAAGAAAAGCAAAGGCTTCATGATATAAAGGTCAAGGACAGGAAGTTATATGTGAGGCTGAAGCTTGGAGAAGAATGGGATAGAGCTAGAGAGATGTTCTCACATTCGACAAGGTCAGATAATGATGGAAAGTTTCTTAGCATGTTGGAAAGGTATAGAAAGGTCAATCCAGACAACTCAATCTATATGAAAGCTCTTCATGCGGAGATTTCAAGAATTTCTACTGGATATGACAGAGTCAGAGAGGAGTTGAAGATTTACATCTACACTCATAATGAGGGAACTTTCATAGTTTCTCTCAATCTTCTGGAAAGTAGAACTCTCTCTGAGATTTGGGTTTTCATGACAAAGATTAAAAGGTCTTCACCTCTATGTGAGCTGCTGCATGATCAGCTTAGAGATTTTGCCATGAAAGCTAGCCCTCAAGTTGTGAACGTGTCATATGAAGTTAAATTTTATAAAGGAAGGGCACTTCAAACTTGTGCTGTGGATCCCATCTCCTTGAAAGATTATCCTGCCAAGCATCTTGTCTATATGGAGAACATGTGGAGGACAACAGGGTTTGCTACACAAGAAAAGACAGAAGTTGCTGATTTGATTCAAGACTATTGCATTGCCAATATCAAGAGATATCATCAAATGAAGAATAGGCTCAAGAAAGTCACAGCTCAACCTGTCAGACCTAGTGGCATTACTTCTGAATCTGATCGTATTCTGGACAAGGATTTTCTTGAAGCACTTGAAGAAGGAGAGATGATTGAGTCTGAAATTTAAAGAAGCTCTGTTTGTAAATATTAAATGTTTAGAGCTTAGGTGATTCAAGATAGGATAAATGTATACATATGTTCAGTCTAGAGGAACATCTATCTTGTACTTACCTGTAATATTTGAATCTGGAAAATGTTAAATGAAATCCAGAACTTTTCTTGTTATTTACTTGGCTCTTAAAAGTCATTTCTATTTCTTGTTTAAGTTAGTTGAGTTATCCTCTAGGTATTTGATTGTTATTCTCTAACAAACAAATAGGGGGAGATTGAAAGGCATATGTTTAGGCCTATTAATATTCCGAGGAAACAACTTAATCTAAACAAGTATGTAATAAGTAAATAATAAGTTAATTTGTCACAGGAATCTCAAAGAGTTTTATCTGTCAAGAGAATGGAGGATTAAAGTCATCTACAGACTTGAAGTTATTCTACATTGAAAGAAGTTCAATTTATTGTTCAAGCCTCAGTGAAGTATTCAAGAAAGTGGATTTACTACAGTGACAGAGATTTCCAGTTGGTGACGGAAGAAGTACAGGATACAGAGTTTAGTCAAAGCTAAAGAAAAGAAGCCACAGCTTTAAATGTTTTAAAGATGAAGAATTATCATTGAAGTCAGTTATTCATGAAACCAGACAGTGCATCGAATGACGACATCAATCAGTGGAATTAAATCATCTATATTCAGTGGTTTTCAGAAGATAGAGGAATGCAAGGATTCTGAGTTATCTTCTTTGATTTATTAATTTAATTTAATTAATAAATTAATTCTATCAGAATTAATTTATTTATTAAATTAATTAAGTTAGTTGTTTAAATTATTTATTAACTTAATTCTATAAAAGAATTAATTTAATCTATAATTTAATCTAACTAATTAAATTAAAAGGATTTTCTGAAATCAAACTGGTATGACCTGGTTTAGAAACTCGGTATGCCCTCTTACAAAAGCTCGGTATGACCTAGTCCTAGGTTCTACTGACTCATTTAAAAGGTCATACTAAGTCATTTTTAAAGGTCATACAAATTGCTTTTCAGGTTCTACTAATTAGTTGGTAGAAAAACTTGAGGTCATACCGGACACATTTGATAGGTTCTATTGCTGAAGCTAGGTTCTACCGAGCTTTAATGTCAGGTCATACAAGTATCTTTTATAATTAATCAGGTCATATTGATTAATTAAAAAGGTCATACAGGCTTTGTGATTGGTGTTAAAACCGTGCAGAATAGACATAAGAAGTTAGTTGAATCAAAATAGAAAGATACAGAAGCATTTACTCTCTCAAGAACAAGAAGCCATTAATATCATTTCTTCTCAAGCAATTAATTCTAGTTTGTATTGTTAAATCCAAACCACTAAAAGTTGATTACTTGTATTGCTTTGATCATCTAGCGGATTTTTATCCCTAGAATTTATCTCGAACTTGCTTTTAGCATTCGATCTTTTTATTACAAATATTAGAAAAGTTCATGTCGAATTTATTCTAAATTTGTATTAATTAGTTTGAGATAAATACTTTGTAATCCTTATTGTATTTGCAACACCCTTCAAGTTTAATATAAGTTATATTTAACTTGAATCTTGTTTCATTTATATTCCACATTAATTTGTTCTCAATTGTTAAATTATTCAACGAACAAATTTCGATAAAACGGTATAGTTTGTATTCAACCCCCTTTTACAAACTTATCAGGACCTAACAAGTTCACGATATCAACACTTAGCCATTTACAACAAGACAAATGAAGGTACAAGATCAAATTCAATGGAGACAAATACTAAAGCATCTGTATTGGTCAGGTGGTCCAAAATACAAATGGAAAATCTACAGCTAAACTTGGAGAGGAAGAAGGAAGACAAGCAGCTACAGATAAGGGAGAGGACCACAGAAAGCAAGTGGTTCTCCCTAACACAGCCAACCTTTTATAGAACGACAAAATGGAGTTGCAGGAAGGGTAGTTGTGTAATTAGGTGTGTGCACTAGTTTTGTATAGGACAATATATATATATTGTGCACACCCTACTGTTAGCTGTAAGTGAGAATATCATAGAATTATATTGAAGCACTTCTTTCTCTGTAAGAAAAACAAGAAAACACTGTTCTTGTTTAGAAGCCAGAATTTCTCTTGTGAGATTTTGGAAGCTGTAGTATTTAATTTGCTTAATACAAAGTAGATTAAAGTGATTGTGTGTGTACTGTTTATTTCATTCCGCATTTTCTTACTACACAATCTGTTACATCAATTTAGTTTCGAGAAAGCGAAAATCTATCAAACTATCCTTTCACCCCCCCCCCCTTTGTCTAGTTTCTAAGTGGTATTCATTACTAACAAGTGGTATCAGAGAAGGCTGTTAGCATACAAACAGGAAAAGATCAAGAATGAGTTCACAGAAACTAAGCAGTATCAAGATTCCTCCCTTTAACAAGGAGCTCTACAGTCTTTGGAAGAAGAAGATGTTGCTTTTCATCAAAGCTTCAAATCCCATGTACTTAGATATTCTAAAGCATGGTCCCTTTATTCCGATGATTGAGATTGTTGAAACAACTGTTGGCACTGAAATAATACCATCAAAACATGTTCCGAAAGATCCCTCCAAATACACTGATCCTGAAAAAGAAAAAGTAGCACTAGATGGACATCTCCAACTTATCATCTGTGAATCTATGGATTTCAACATGTATGGAACTGTTGCTCACTGTAGTAGTGCTAAGAGGATGTGGGATCTTATAGAAGTGCTATATAAAGGAACTCATGAAGTAAGAAAGAACAAGAAGCAGATTCTGGTCTCACAGTATGAAGCTTTCATGGCTCAGCCAAAGGAGGGAATCACAGAAGTGTTTGAGAGGTTCAACAAGCTGATAAATGAGCTCAAACTCTATGACAAACACTATGAGACAGAAGAGCTGAACATGAAGTTTTTGCTAACTCTACCAGATCACTTGGAACCAAGAATCTCTTCCCTCAAAGAAAGAGATCTAACAAAGATTGGTTTTGATGTGTTGTATGGTGTTTTGAAAACATATGAGCTAGAGTTGTTTCAAAAAAGATCCATTCAAGCAAAGCAAGGATTAATGAAAAATACATCATGTGCCCTTATTGCTGACAACTTAGGTCAAAGAATGGAATCTCTTAAAGTCAGTCAAGTCAAGATTGAAGAGTTGGAAGCTGAAGACATTGGAGATGAGACTCAAGTTGTCTATGATTTGCCTGAGGAAGATGAGTTCTAAAGCATAGATGAGCTGGACAAGATGGAAAACAAATCCTTTGCCTATATGGCTAGGAGATATCCTAACATTAGGTTTAAAAGGAAGCAGCCATTTAAGTCCAAGTTTAATGCTGGAAATACTGGTGGATCAAGTGGCTCAAACTCCTTCAATAAAGGAAAAGGGATTGCTGGTGCTGCTAAAGGTGGATACAAGTCTGGGAGTGTGGATAGGACCAAGATAAGGTGCTATCACTGCAATGAACTTGGGCACTTTGCCACAGAATGCAAGAAGCCCAAACAGGTCAAAAAGGACAAAGCATACTGAGAACTTGAAGCTAAGTATGAAGCTCTACTCAAGAAACATCAGGGTAAAGCTTTTATAGCAGAGGGAAAATGCTGGGATGATTCTGATGAAGAAGAAGAACAGGAGTACTCAAACTATGCCTTGATGGCATTTTCTGATGATGGTGATTCTTCAAATCAGGTACCCATTCTTACCTCTGTTGATATGACTCCCTTTCAATATAAGAAAACTGTTGAAGATATGAGTACTGAGATGTTCAATATTCATACTAGCATGTTAGCTGCTAATGAAGAAATTGATAGGCTAACTGCTAAAAATCTTGAGCTTACAGAAAAGAATGAGAAACTTGAGTTAATGGTTGTGAGCCTTGATGGTTTGAAGAAAGAGATTGAGTACCTTAAGAACAAAGTGGTTTGTGCTGATCAAATAGAAAAAGCTCTTAGAGAACAAATTGCTGAAAATGAATTAAAGATAAGAAGTTTTAAGAACTCCTCTGAGCTTATTCAAACCTATCACAAGGAACACACTGAAGACTGCAAGGTTGGAGTTGGTTTTGATTATGAGAATGATAAGGGAAAGAAGAAGGCCAAGGGCAAAGGAAAAGAACCTTTTACAAACAAAAATGCCCCAACCATTTTGTCAAGTGTTGAAAAGCCCATTTTCAAAAAGAGTATTGTTGAGTTTGATGAAGAACTACTGGTCATCAAAAAACAACTACTTGAAGAAGATGAGGCTGCTAAAGACACTTCTTCCTCTCCCAAGTCTGTTGTTCAGAAAGAAACCAAAGACAACCTTGTCAAGAGTCCTAAAATCAAGAAAGAAGTTGTTAAGAAGAAGAAACAAAACAGAAATGGTAAGATAGGTGTCAACAAGAGTAACAAGTATGCTTATGTGCCAAATGCTCCTAGGAAATAGTGTCAAAAATGCTTATATGTGAATCATTTGACTCATAAGTGTAATAAACCTGTAAATGTTGAAGTTGATAACCTGAGTAACCATTCTGTAGGCATGAACTATGTCCATGATTCCTTCTGTGGTAATTCTAATTGCATGACATGCTATGTGATTGTGATTGCTAACTGTTTATCTCTAAAGCATAAACTTGACTCTGCACAATCTTATGAATCACACACACATATGCACACTCACAGGACAGGATCCCCAATCAAGGGTGAGAGGGTGAAAACTTCATGTGAGCCTAAGAGTGTAAACTCCAAATCCACAAACAAAGTGAAGTCTCCTACTGTGAAGAAAGCTGTTTCTGCTAGAAGAATCATTAACATAACTGTTTCTAAATCAACTGGACCCTCACAAGTGTGGGTACCAAAAACAACTTGGTCATTTTGTGAATGCAGGGCAACAGGAATAAAAGAGTCATATGGATCTTGGACAGTGGATGCTCAAGTCACATGACTGGTGATATAGCCCTGCTATCACATTTTGAGGAGAAGGCTGGCCCATCAGTAACCTTTGGAAATGACAACATTGGTTATACAATGGGATATGGCAGTGTAAAATCTGGGAATGTCATTATTGAAGATGTAACATTTGTTGAGGGACTGAAGCACAACCTTCTGAGCATTGGAAAATTCACCAACAGGGGTTTCAAGGTGGAATTTGATGAAGATCGGTGTCTAATCTCCAAAAGAGGTAGTGGTGAAGTTGTTTTGACTGGTGTGAAGAAAGGAAGCTTGTTTGTAGCTAACCTAAAGGCTGCAGACAAGGGTGAAATATGTTGTTTCTACACAAGAGCCACAAATGAAGAATTTTGGCTATGGCACAAGAAACTGTCTCACTTGAATGTTCAGGCAATGAACTCTCTAGCTAAAAGGGAGCTCATCAGAGACATGACTGCCTTGTAGTTTGTGCAAGATGGAGCATGTGAAGCTTGTCAAAAAGGAAAAATAAAAAGGTCAAGTCACAAAAACAAGCTGCTCAACTCAAACTCAAAGCCTCTGCAGCTAATTCACATGGACTTATTTGGACCTGTGAATATAATGTCCCTTTCCAAAAAGAAATATGCTCTAGTCATGGTTGATGACTATTCAAGATACACTTGGGTGGAATTCTTGTTCTCCAAGGATGAAGCACCTCAAGTAATCATAGAGCATATCAAGAGAGTTGATAGAGAAGCACAAAGCACTGGTTCCTCTGTAGTTGCTTTGAGAAGTGATAATGGGACTGAGTTCAGAAATTCAACATTGTATGAGTTCTGCAAAGATAAAGGAATTTCTCAACAATTTTCAGCTCCTAGAACACGTCAACAAAATGGAGTAGTTGAGAGAAAGAATAGAACTCTCATTGAAGCTGCAAGGACAATGCTGTTGGATGCAAAGCTACCTACTAGCTTTTGGGCTAATGTTGTTAACACAGCATGCTATGTGCAGAATAGAACATTGATTAATAAGAAGTCTGGAAAAACTTCTTACACGTTGATGACTGGAAAAAGAGCATCCCTCAAACATCTTCATGTCTTTGGAAGCAAGTGTTTTGTGATGAAAGATACTTCTGAGCATATTGGAAAATTTGATGCTAAGGCATTTGAAGGTATCTTCATTGGTTACTCTCTGGAAAGGACATCATACAGAGTGTTTGTACCTGAGCAACACAAAGTGATGGAAAGCATGGATGTCACATTTGATGACAAGAAATATCCTGGACTTGCATCAAGTGAAAAAGACAGTGTGCCATTAAGATTTGAGAATCAAGGATATCTTGAGGATTCTGAAGATGAGGATGAACCTCCTGTTCTAACTGTTCCACATGCTGAAACACCTGAAGTTGATGATCTTCTTCAAACACCTGTGCAAGGGAACACCAACACAGGGGGAGAAGAAGAGAATTCAACTACAAATCAAAATGACCCTGAGGCAAGTCAAGAAGAAGAACAGGGACACACAAGAAAATGGGACAGAGCCCACACTAGGGATCAAATCATAGGTGATCCTAGTGATGGAGTCAGAACAAGGAGGGCAACTATAAATACATGTCTACATAGCTGCTTTCTGTCACAAGAAGAACCAAAAGTAATTGAAGAAGCTATGAAGAATTCTGACTGGATTGTTGCCATGCAAGAAGAGTTAAATCAATTTGAGAAAAACAGGGTTTGGGAATTAGTACCACCTCCTGAAGGAAAGAATTTCATTGACACCAAATGTTTATTCAGGAACAAGATGGATGAGGAAGGTGTGGTGATAAGAAACAAAGCAAGGTTGGTTGCCAAAGGATACTGTCATCAAGAAAGCATTGACTATGATGAGACATTTGCACCTGTAGCTAGACTGGAGGCCATAAGGATTCTCTTGGCCTTTGCAGCTCACTCAGATTTCAAGGTGTATCAAATGGATGTGAAAAGTGTTTTTCTCAATGGTGATCTAGCTGAAGAAGTTTATGTATCCCAACCTCCTGGCTTTGAGAATGAAGACTTCCCAGACTTTGTGTATAGATTGCTCAAAGCACTCTATGGACTCAAACAAGCACCTAGAGCTTGGGATGAGACTCTATCTCAATTTCTTCTTGAACATCAATTCACTAGAGGCACAATTGATAAAACCCTATTCTTCAAGAAGCATGGAAATGATATCATTCTAGTTCAAATCTATGTGGATGATATCATCTTTGGCTCTTCAAATGAAAAGCTTTGTCAAAGGTTCTCTAAGTTGATGCAAAGCAAATATGAGATGAGTATGATGGGAGAGTTGACCTACTTCCTAGGTCTGAAAGTACATCAAAGAGAGGATGGCATCTTCATAAATCAATCAAAGTATGTCAAAGATCTTTTGAAGAAATATGGTTTGGAAGACTCATCCCCCGACAAAACTCCCATGTCCACTGCTATCAAGCTTGATGAAGACAAGAAAGGCAAGAAAGTTGACATCAAGGTTTACAGAGGCATGGTTGGATCATTACTCTATCTCACAGCTAGCAGGCCTGATATCATGTTTGCCACATGCCTATGTGCAAGGTTCCAATATGATCCAAGGGAATCTCACATGGTGGCCATCAAAAGAATCTTCAGGTATCTGAAAGGGACTCCTAACCTTGGCTTATGGTATCCAAAGGGCACTGGGTTCAACCTGGTTGGTTATACAGATTCAGACTATGCAGGGTGCAGAATTGACAGAAAGAGTACTTCAGGAAGCTGCCAATTCTTAGGCCAAAGGTTAGTGTCATGGTTCAGTAAGAAACAACAATCCACAACAACATCTACAACTGAGGCTGAATATATTGTTGCTGGAAGTTGTTGTGCTCAATTGCTTTGGATTAGAAATCAACTTATGGATTATGGACTGGTGTTGGAACACATTCCCCTGATGTGTGACAATACTAGTGCAATATCCATAGTTTCCAATCCTGTTAATCATTCTACTACAAAGCACATTGAGATCAGGTACCATTTCATTAGGGAACATGCTGCAAATGGTACCATAGAAGTCTCTTATGTTCCAACTGAGAAACAATTAGCTAACATATTTACTAAACCTCTAAATGAAGCTGTCTTCAACAGACTTGTGAGTGAAATTGGAATGCTCAATCCTTCATTTAGTAGTTCTAAGTAAGTATGACAGTTACTTGTTGCAGCAGTAAATTTTCACTGTTTTTAAGTGTTCTATTTATTTGGAGTGAAAATTAGCTGAGATATGATTTATAAATATTTCAGTATTTTACTGCAATTTTTTTTTTAAAATCATGTTTGTGTGGGAGTGATCGTGATCTCTTAAAACATCTCTACATAGGTGATTTTGAGAGTTCACAACTTAGTTCAAATAAAACAGACTTATATCGAAAACTGTCAAAATTGTGAGACTTCGCGACATAGTTCATTTCTTGAGTTCGCGACATAGTTCATTTTATGACTTCGCGACCTAGAATAACTATATCGACAAGTCTCCACACTTAACAGAATTTTTATTTAAATTAATTTTAATTCAAATTCTGGTATAAGTCTGACAAATTGATTGAAATTCCAAAAAGAGAGTTTTAGACAAGGTATTTATACTATATCGCAAAGTCACCTCATTTTTTCTACCTTTGAGACTTTGCGACATAGTTCATTTTAAGACTCTGCGATATCCTTTTCAAGACTTTACGATACAGGCTATTTTGAGACTTCGCGACATAAAAATAGCCTGTACATATTCATAACTCCATATCGCAGTGTCTCTATCATATAAATACTTTTTGGCCAACGGTTCATAACTTTTCATCCTGTCTATTTCTCTCAAACTCTCAATCTCTCTAATCTAAACTCAAACTCTCTTCTATCTTCTTCAATCTCAAATTCAAATGGCACCCAAATCTCAAACAGCTTCTTCTTCTAACCCTCTAATCATTCCCAAAGAAACCAATCTTCTCACCATTCCATCTGAAAGCGAGGCTAATCCTAGGTACAAGTGCTTTGTACGCTTTCTGAACACCTCATATCTTCGTCAGGCGTTGACGATGAATCCTCCCATGTATGTTGATATTCTTGAGGCGTTTTGGAGGACTGCCAATTTCACCTTGATGGGAAAAGAGGATGGCACTTCATTCTATGAGGTAACCTGCAGTATTGGAGGAAAGGAGTTGGTATTCGGGGAGAAAGAAGTTAATGAAACATTTGAATTTAAGACGGAAGGGCATGATGCTGAAGCCAGTGACCAGGAAATGGTGGATTTCTTGACACTGATAAAGTATGCTGATGAGATAGATATGGGGAAGCTGACCAAGAAGCATGTAAGGAGGGAGTGGTCGTTCTTGTTTGATGCTATGCAAAAGGTGTTTCTATGCAGAAAGACTGGGTGGGATCAAATCAGCCACATTGCAGTGAGGCTTTCTCATTCCCTGGCCTACAACCGGGAAATCAATGTAGGAGCAATCATTGTAAGGGAGTTGGCTCAAAGGTTGGGTAAGTCTCCGCGCAACAGAGGTACTGAAATTTTCTACCCTCGTTTTATTCAATGCATTTTAAATCATTTAGATTCTCATTTGCATGAACTAGGAGTAGACACATCAAAATTGGCTTATCCTAAGTCCATGTCCAAAGTTCTATTTGGTACATTGGACACTAGGAATCAGGTTGATGTAATTTTGAGTGTGACTGAGCATATGCGAAACACATTCAAAACTTACACACTTGATCATCCTATATATCATGAACTTTCTTGGAAAGGAAAGGCTAAGACTGATGAAGCTACAGAGTCTAACCCAAGCCTTCCTAACCCATCCAATGACCCCCCTGCACACAGTACAATAGTGATTAGGGAGCCAAGTGCACCAATCTCTCAAAAGATTGGTGTTACTAAAAAGAAGACAAAGAAGAGAGCCCTGGTTATTATCAATGAATCAATAGAGTTAGGTAGTGAGGTTCCTGAGTCACCTCTCACCAGACAAAGTAAGAAATCCAAATCTTTGCCTACCACTGAATCCTCCCAACAGGATTCAGAAGTGGAAAAGGGGTACACCTGCTACTATCAATGGCCTTTCAACAGGGCATTGGTATTGAAAAGAGTAGTCTCCCCACTACATCATGTATAGAGTCAGCACAGGGTCAAGAACTCACTCTTGACCCCAGTGGAAATAAGGGTGATGAAACACTGAGTGGAGAGCACATCAATATTGAAACTCCTCCTATTTCTCAGGGGGAGTTGCCAAAATATTATCTAAACCCCACTTCTCTCTTAGATTCTACATTACAAATTTCTTCTGAACAAGAGAGTCATTATCATGAAAATCTTGCTATTGATCAGTCACAATTTACATCTGTGTCAAGTGACATGGTGCATGACACTGTGCTCACCACCCAGGAACCACATTCAGTTGGTCAGGGAATGCATGTTGGGGCATATCCTAATGACACCAACAAAAACACAGAGGATTCACCAGTTTTTACTGGAGACTCTGTGCCAAATTCTCCATTCCTTATGGACTTGGATTTGCCTTCACAGGCACATATAGATGATGATGTAACCCATCCCATTTCAGTGGAGACAGCATCAGACTCTACAGTCATTCCAAGACTGGAGGAAACTCACTCACCTATTTCCCATGGAGTGCTTAGCACTAGCTCTCACTTGCCCAGGCCACCATGTCAGAATGGTTGAAACCTGTGCAACATGACAGGGCTTCAAGATCATCCTCTGTGCCACCACAATTGACGGAAGAAGAACTTCAAAATCTTCATGTGGCACAGATTGATGAGATCTCTAGAATTGCTCAACATATCCTCACTGCAAATCTCCCAAACTCTGACTATGAGGCTATTCTTCTCACTCGTAAGGAGGATGTTGAAGCACAACAAGATAAAATTGTGGATGAAGCCCAACAAGATGGCAATGTGGATGCTTGGCTGGATGGCAAGAGAACTGTGAAGCTGAAGGAGGCTCTAGCTTTTCTCAGGGAGGACTATCTTACTGCCTTGGGGTCAAATGCTAAAGGTCTCTCTCCTGCAGAAATCTATGATGCTGTCAATGAAGTCTACAAGAGCCAGCTCAAAGCTATGCATTTCCTTGGGAAAGGTCTTCAGTCATAAATCTCCACAATTCAGGAAGAGACTGGTCGTTCAATAGCTCAACTAAAGAACAATTATCTCTCTGACTTTCCCAAAGTAGATGGAATTCTCAAGGAGGTTCAGAAAATAGCTTCTAATGTCTCAATGATGGAATGCACCCTAGCTTTGGTCTTAGATAATATGAAGAAGCTTTCTACCAAGCTAGACAATCAGGTGCAGGCCAATATCAACTCCAACTCAATGCTCACAGTGCTGTGGAAGAATCAGTATGGGAACAAGCTTGTAGATGAAGTTCCTATTTCTGACATCTCCAAATTTGACTTCTCCAAAATCAAAGACCAATCCCTCAACTCTTTCAAATCTCAACAACTATTCTCAAAGGTGGATAGCTTGGAAAGGGAGGTTGTTGATCTTAAGGCTGACAATAAAGTGCTATCTCAATCCTTGGAGCAGCTAAATGAAAAGTTGGATGACCAAAGCAATGCCACATCTAAGATTCTGCTAGTCCAACAACAAATGATGACAACCCTGCTCAGAAGCATGAACCCAAGCCTAAGGGGGAGAAAGGAAAGAAGGAGGTTGTGAAAGAGAGAGGGGGAGTACCTGCCAAGCAACAAAAGCTTAAGGGCAAAATCACTGAAGAATCTTTAAAGCCAATCACTCTTCCCTCTGTGGATGTCATCAATGCACAAGGCCAAAGAAGCACAGTCACGACCACCTACTATCCCTCTACAATGTCAAAGGCTACCTCAGCTTCTACAACAACTTCAAGTGCCAAACCTATCAAAGCTAACATTATCAGTGAGGCCAAGCTACGGGAAGTTGCCAACTCTCACATCTATCATGATGAGGCCTTCCTGGAGTTTCTGAAAGCCATCTACATCAATGCTCAAGAAGATGCCAAGATCTACAGGGAAAGGCTCAAGAAAAGTATCAAATACTTCACTGTGGCAGTTAGGAAAATCAAGGACGTTTGTAACAGCCCCAAATCCGGGGTCAGGGATTTAGGGTTGTCACAATCCATGTACTCCTTGCCTTACCTGTAATACTCACACCATTCATAATTTACCTGCTCATGACCCCACAACATATGTCTCACACACACACACACACACACAAGTTAGAGTCTCAGAAACGACACAATACAACAATTGCGGAATAAATAACTTTTATTACAATACCCAAATGTCTTTTGAATCTGTTACTGATACAATTTCTAAGTATTGTTACATTACCAACTTAGCCTTCTGATGCTCACAATCCTCTTATACCATTCATGTCTATACATGAGTTGAATACCAAAAGCTGTAGCCTGATTCGATTGGTTCGTACTACTCTCGGGATCACTGCTAGAAACTGTTTACGGAAACGCCTTGCGAGGTATGTGCCGACCCATTGGCATCCTGCTTCGCTGCTATATAATATATATAAAACAATAGCAAGAGTGAGCGATAGCTCAGCAAGGAAATGAAAGTATGGCATAATTCTGCCTTTAACTCAACCCAGAATAAAGCGAGTATAAGACAATAATTTGTGAAAATATCTCGATACTGAAATTATATCCTTATCGGAATGTATTCCCAAAAACAGTACCATTATGGTACTTCAAATATCATTTCCATAATATTTCTGCAAACTTTCGATATTCAAACTATGAACAAAGTTCTAGTATAAAAGATGAGGTTTCAAAGGAAACCAAATATAACCTTTCCAAAAGTATCTGCTATGTAAGCAGAATATCAACACATATTTTAAAAGATGAAGTTATAAGGTGATTCAGTATAAACAACTCCCTTACCATAACCCATGTTATGTAAGGTATCCACAGAGTCATAACTCATAAATAAAAGATGAAGTTGCATGAATTTATTGTCACTTCATTTTCAAACACTTTCGACCCCCTGCCAACATGATTGGTTTTTCATCCCAATACATGTTGCAGGAATATCCAAAATGGATGATGAACTAATACTGGAGTTGCTACCGCGCCCGCTGTGCCTAACCTTGCTATGATCAGTAGCAGGTCGCACCGCTCAAATATGTTTTCTACATGTAGATGAAAGAATCACGACGGCCTGACATTGTCTACCGCCTTCCAGTGACCTCCCGGCCCATTTGGGGCCAAAACGTTGGATGGGTCAATCGCAACTGGACCACTTACACCACTCCTAGTTCAGATGAAATCCATGACTCTGAAACGTAAAGGTCGTCCTCCTTTCCCCAAGTGTAACACTTGTTGATACGACTCCACTAAGTAGTTATATCTAGATTGGAAAGGAAGATTCCCCAATATTTCCCAAGCTAGGCTTGTCAATGGATATCGACTTGTTCCATGAATTTACCCCTCGATCGTTGAGGTGGTAACACAATATTTGACTTGCAACAATTACATTGTTCCGAAAAATATCTGTCTCTTGACAGTTTTTGAATTGAGAGTTTAAAAAGAGTCGTAGTCACTTAAATCAAGTTTCCCATATTTTTGATAGTTGTGCGAGCATTTAAATCCCCTTTAAAAGACAGATTTAAATGGAAAAACATTGTTTTGGGAACCTCTTTTGATTTACAAATACTTAACAATATTTCTTAAATAAGTAAATCTTAAATGAATATTTGAAAATAATATTCATTAAGTAAGAAATCCTTAAATGAATATTTGAAAATAATATTCATTAAATAAATAATTCGCAAATGAATATTTGAAAATAATATTCATTAAATAAATAATTCGCAAATGAATATTTGAAAATAATATTCATTAAATAAATAATTCGCAAATGAATATTTGAAAATAATATTCATCAAATAAACAATCCTCGAATGAATATTTAGAAATAATATTCATTAATAAATAATCCTCAAATGAATATTCAAAAATAATATTCATTAATAAATAATCCTCAAATGAATATTCAAAAATAATATTCATTAATAAATAATCCTCAAATGAATATTCAAAAATAATATTCATTAATAAATAATCCTCAAATGAATATTCAAAAATAATATTCATTAATAAATAATCCTCAAATGAATATTCAAAAATAATATTCATTAATAAATAATCCTCAAATGTATATAAATAATATTCTGTAAGTCGATAATCCTCAAATGTATATAAATAATATTCCTTAAATAAAATAATTAACCCTCGAATAACAGTTACCCGATATCTTTATCGGAAAATAACCTTTAACATATACCGAAATATAATTACTTCTGATCTTAGAGAAAATCACCCGCCCTTATCCTAGGGCAAATATAAAATCCTGGCTTCTAACTAATATCCCATATCTAGCTTAGAAGCCCATAATCAAATCATTTTCAAATAATAACCTTCGAATGAGGTAATATTCAAATAACATTCCTCAAATCATTTCCAGGTAATTAATACTTTCTAGAAATATAATTAATGTTTAATAATAGCAGTTCTCAAAATAATTAGTACACTGCCGCTGGAATCCCTCCGGGTTTCTACGGCTATCTCCATATCTCAAATACTGACTCCCGGTCTAGAGTCGAAAACAAGAAGTATGCTCTTATCTCTAGAGCTACAAGGTACACCGGTTTATAACTACTTTATCTCAAAACTCATATATAAACCAAAATCAAACTCTATATATAACATGTATCGCAAAATTGTATAACTCCACACATGGCAAAAGCAGTAATATATAATCAATACTTCAAAGTATAGATTTATAAAACTTGCCACAATACTTGCAACAAAGATTTGGTATATAAATTGGGAATACACAAGTATTGAACATTGGAAAATATACCTACTCTGAATAATAGAGTAAGGTTTAGTAAACTTGCCTAATGCTCGAGAAGTGATAGGGGTTCGCGACGATGCCGGACAATCTAGACAAAGTCAAACGAAAACACACGGTTAATTCCCTCGATAAACCACTTATAACTCAATGCTTAAACACGTAAGCGAAACACAACCAAGGCATTACTAGCTCGTTATAGGCTCATACTAAGTCCATGTTTAGTCGACAATTACTTCAGTCGTAGGTTTAGTCCGAAATCGATCCTCGAATACAAGTTATACTTAACCATTTTCAACATTGGTTCCTAAGTCATGCTCTTAAAGGTTTTCACTTGCGCAACTTCGGCTAACACATTTTTATAAAATCGGAAAATAATCTTTTGGACTCGAAACCTTCGTACAAAACTTCATAACTGCTCTTGACACTTCAATACAAAATTTCATATTTTAAAACAACTCTTAAGGGTCTCAAACATAGCCACAAAGTTGGTACATTTCTGCAATCTCATTCCTTGAACCACTTTCACTACAATGGTCATATCTCATAAACCGTAAATCGTAATGACATGATTCTTGCGCTCACATAAACTAGAAACAAAGCTCTACACACTCATGTTCATAACTGAACCAAAAGAGGCAGTTAGGTTTCTGATTCTAGGCAGTTTATAGAGTTACCGAAAATCGGGCATTACGACGGCTTAAAATCGAATAATCCTATTTTGTCACAACATAACCAAGCCACACCGGGCATACCATACATCTACAACCTCAACAAACAACCATCATACACCTCTAAGATCAGTGGGGAGGCTCAAATCCAACACCCATCATTTTACACATTCAAACAAATCCAAATAATCACTAAATCACTTAATCATGATCTTAACTTTACATGAACATCAAAACCACTTTAAAACTCATATAAAACTCAAAGGGGTAGAGGTTTATACCTTCCTCCAAGCTTGCTTGCTGCTATATTCCTTATGTAACCTTAGATCCTTGCTTAATACAACCTTTGGAAGCCACAAACTCAATATCAAAAGCAACAAAGCAAAATACAAGTTACTATTCATCATCTTCTCCAACTGTTACTCACTGAAATCGACGGGTAAATCACAGAGATGAGGCGAGCGCTTACCATGGTTGCGTAGAGCTTCTCGAGAACTTCGATTTGAGTGGTGGAACGCCAAAAACGGACCACGGAATCTCAAGTTATGATCATTTCTTTCTCTCCCATTTTTCTTTCTTCTTCTCTCCCGAAATTTCTCTTCCTTTTTCTTTTTCTTCTTATCTTGTTTAATTACTTGATATTTATCCAATGTGGTGAGTCATCACCCTTGGTCTCTTCTTGTCTTGACACTTGGCAAGCATGCATTGGCTTGGAATAAAGTAGCTTTTCTAGTTCGTTTAATTTCGTAGAACGCTCGCAAGGTTTCTCGAGGGTTCTATCGAGGTATTTTACCGAAATCGTTCTCGATACTTATAATTCATTTATCAAATCCATATCCATAGAATTAATAATTTAAATCCTTAAATATCCTCAAATAATAATTATTTAGTCCGTTTTTGGTGAAATTTCGGAGAAAACGAAAAATGCTATTTTTCCGATTCTAACAGCTTCTGCATTCTTTTATTTCCATCGTAGATCACTAATGCGACTTTGAAAGTTTATTATATCGTCCCGCATATAGGGTGGTCTGAAAAACTTTTAAATGAAGAGTTACTATTCATCAGTGGTTTTTCTATAATCCTTTGGATCAAAATCTGTTCCAATATTCCTGATCTATTTTCTCTTTACTCTTTGCACTTAGAAAACGTTCTAGTGATTTCTCGGGCGTACGCTATCTTGTTTACGGAGTTGTCAGATGTATTCCAGATATTGATTTGGATGACATAAAAATACTTTCCTTCCCTGGAGTATTGTATTCTTATCTTCCAGATTGATTGTTCTTATTTATATGTTCAGTCCATTCTTACTATTCTCAAAATGTTTGAAAACCGAAATTCATATTCATTTCATAACTTGATTCTCAAAGTCATTGCTACTATCCATATTTACATCAACATATAATAAAAGTTTTAATTCTACCCAAAATCTGGGGTCTTACAGTCTCCCCTCCTTAAAAGGATTCCGTCCCGGAATCACTCTGAAAACAAATGGGGATATCTTTCTAGCATCTCGCTCTCTAGCTCCCAAGTTGATTCTTCCACATTATGATTCCTCCATACCACTCTGGCTAGTTTGATGACCTTGTTTCGGAGTACATGTTCCTTTCGATCTATAATTTCCATTGGTTGCTCCACATAGGTCAAGTCTGGTTGTATGTCTACGTGCTCGTACTCTACATATGTCGGGCATCTATAGTATACTGACGTAGCATTGACACATGAACCCCGTTATGACCATTCTACAAGTTTGGGGGGGGGGGGTAAGGCTGGCTCGTAGGCCACCTTCCTGGCGCGTCTTAAATCTCAGATGGCCCAATGAATCTCGGGCTCACTTCCCTTTCTTTTCAAATCTCATTAATTCTTTCCCTGGAGATACCTTTAGCATCACGAATCTCTAACCTCATATTCTCTATCTTGTTTGCACAGAAATACACCAGCATAAACTTGTTTGCCATTCATCAACTTGCCATTTAGCTTATCAGTAGCAGTACTATCTCTATACTCGCGGGCTTAGTCCGCATACTTTCTCTGTCTGTCTTGGTTGTCACTAGCCGCTTGTTGGTGAAATCTTTTGTCTTTCTAGTTTGTTGGACTAACTTGGGTGTTGTGTAAAATCTCATCTTTTAATTCCTGATCATTCGGAATTCATCTCTGTCTCATTTTAAAGTAAGGGTATCGGCCACCACATTGACCTTCCCCGGATGGTAGTGTATCTCACAGTCATAATCCTAGGTCAATTCTAGCCATTTCTCCATCTCATGCTATCTACTATCATGGGTAACTCAAAGCCAATTCATTACATTCCATAAAATTTGTGGGTGCATTAGTCAACCCAAAATAACTTCGCTGAAAACTCGAAGTGTCTATTCCTAGTACGAATCGCAGTCTTGGGCATATCCTCTGATTTAACTTCCAACTGGTGATACCCAGTTCTTAAATAAATTGGAAATACACAGCGTTCTTCCACTGATCAAACAATCATTTACAAGGGTACCTATTCTCCATGTCAAACTCATACAACTCTCGAGGTTCGATATATAATCTTGTGCTAAAATCTTTCTCTCTTACAACAACACCGGGCTCTCCACGGTGGTACACTGGGTCTTATCATATCCTTATACAACAACTCTTGTAACTGAGTCACTAACTCTTTCATTCCCACTATACTCTGAATACTCGGTATTCATTCTCATGTCATCCCAATCGATATTTGGTAGCGCATTAAGATCTTGTAAAATCTCCCAAAACCATTGTAGTTTCCTCTATACTTGGTGCCTCTTTTCTTGGCGTCAACCATAAGAGCTAATTAAGCCTCGTATCTCTGGCGTAATAGTTTCTTAGTCTGAACTATATTCAAGAATCTCTGAATCTGTCTTCGTTCTTTATTTATTACTCTCTCTCCCTTACAATCAGTCTGGGCCCCATTGGGTGTCAACCAACCCATTCTTATTATAATATCCACTTTTCCCAACTTGAAAGGGATCAGGTCTATCAAAAGTGTCGACCTCATATTTCTAGTTCACAACCTGGATGTACCAGTCTTATGGGAAAATCCCTCGATTGGCTATTTCTACTTGTAATTATTCCCTCAGCGTCTCGGCCTTAAGGTTTAATCGTCATGCAACATCTTGATATACAACAATGCATTAGCTCTGTCTAAACAGTGTAGAAGGGCACCTGCTATTTAAAGGTCCTGACAGTGGGTTGCTTGTTGGAGGTAGCCCTGGTTGAAACCTACTGGCTTTCTTTTATTCTGTGTTCACAAACTCCGGAACAAACCTCAATAATTCGGGAAACTTGGCCTCATACTCGGTCACAGTCATGGTTTCTTGTTTTAACTCTTTAACTTTCATTTTCATCCGGGTCTCCATATATTTCCGGAAATTATTCCTGCTGCACCTCTCCCAAGTCACAATACCAGCTCCCTTTGACTCCATCGTCAGTACTTATCTTGCTAACCCAGAGGTAGTGTCAATTCGTAACAACTCCTCCAAAATCTCAATTCCCCTATAGGGCATCTATCTAACACCGTTGTCACTGGAGTTCACGACACACCGCTATTTCTTTTACATATATCGATTGACACGCTTTCCATTATCATAATATCCTTGGGAGAATAAACCAATTTCATTGATATGTCACTAACATTCCATTCGTCTTAGGGATTCGCTCCTGACATAGGCAATTTCGTCGCGAATCTAATTCCTATCAGCGAATTTTGACTTATTTGACCTGGTTGGCCTCCCCTTGAAATTCAATAAGGATAACAAAAATTATGGGGCCTTGAAAAGACAGCTCCCATATCAAGGAAAACGTCACACACTGGTGATCATAAGGTTATGAGTTTTAAGGTAACCTTATGGGAGGTAAAAGAATTTACCGAGAGATCAACATGATCCTAAGAACTCAGCGTTGTGTGCCTCGATTGAGACATTACTAAAGGTAATTAGCTTTCTTGTATTTCACAACTTACAAGTGATGGCGTCCCATCAGACTTCTATCACATAGACAGATAGTCCTTGTAGCCCCTATAAGTATAGGGTTGTTCGTCTCAGTGGAAGTTGAAAAGTATGAAAGCAA
The DNA here is from genome assembly GCA_030848705.1 of Heracleum sosnowskyi. Lineage (NCBI taxonomy): Eukaryota > Viridiplantae > Streptophyta > Magnoliopsida > Apiales > Apiaceae > Heracleum > Heracleum sosnowskyi. The sequence continues at coordinate 60,437,886 of CM061240.1, read as the reverse complement.
TTCGATATCAATTTAATGATTATCGTCTTTCGACAATATTTCTTAAAGGAACACCTTGGATTAAAATTGAACAGATTCCAAAGGTGCGGTTTCCAAAGAAAATACAAAGAAAAGAATAACCAAGAAGATACTGGTAGTTATTCATTATTTGAAGAAAAGTGGAAGCTTGAATATCATCATTTGACAGGGCTTTGAAAAACTTGAAAGTAGGCATCGTGACAGCCTCTAACACAATTGAAATTAAATATGATTTAACACAAGTGTTATAAAATAACTTCGAAGAGGGAATATACCCTTTATCAGAAATCTTTCTTGGAGAGAGGTCAAGATAGTGAAGGAATATAAGGATGAGCGGAAGCATGAAATAACATTTTATTTCGTAAAATCCATATATCGCACATATAGAAAACTGTAAAATGATGTGGAATCAAAATCTTACCTTGAAAAATCGAAGCTTTGAATCGAGATGATCGTTAGCAGTAGCTTCTCAGAGTGTGAAGCCCTCTACCGGTATCCACCAAGAATAATTCTTCGATGAAGCTTTTTATAAAACTTGAAGCTTTATAAAAATGGAGGTTTTCCTTTTTCTTTTGAGAGAGAGAGAGAGATGAAGAAGAAGGAGAGGCAACTAGGTTTTTCACAAAAACAAAAGTGTATCTAACTCATCTCATCTCATCCTTTATATAGGGCTCAAGTAGGGTTAATATATTTAATATATCAATATATATTAATATATAAATCCCTCACTTTCTCTTATAAAATGTTTAAATAATAATTAAAACTATTTTAATCATTATTATTATTCTCTCTCAAAATACCTTCATCAATAAATTAATCTTTTTATGGTGTGACCCTGTAGGTTCAATATTAAGTCGGTAGTAGAAATAAATAATAATAAACTTTTTATTTATTATTTATATGAATTCTAAAATTCATTAAATATAATTAACTGATTAATTATATTTATTCTACATCGTGAGTGATGCTTCTCAACATATCGCGACTATCCGGATAATATGAATTCACTGCTTAGAATACCAAGAACCTATCAGTGACTAGTTACAGTACAATCAATTCCTTCTACCCTACAATATCCCGATTAAATACAAGGCACGGAACTCGTGTCAAGCCTATCAGATTTAATCATATGATTTCTTATTCATAATGCAAAGTTCATATTAATGCAAATTAGAAACTCCTTTCTAATTTCATTCACTCTGGCCAGAGATTCCAGAACTCGCATACTAAGAATAACATAGGATATTCACTTCCTATACTGGAAGGGGTAGATCCTCTATTGACGTTAACTATCTCCATACACAAATCCCTATGCCCAGAATAGACCTAATGGATGTCCTTGAGACTAAGGACTAAACCAAAGCACAGTTCATTATATACAAGATAACTTTAACGATCTCAAGTCTAAGGACACTTGTACAACTATCACTCAGTGAACAACTATCGACACATGAGTAATCTCCATTAGTTGTCCAACTACTCGAGGCATGTTCAGTGAACTTATTCCCTAATAAGCACCTACATACTAGCTATAGTGTCACCACACAAATGCCTATGAGAACAGACATCCTCCTGAAGGGAGCAAGCATAGTATGTACCAATCTTTGCGGATTCACTAACTTCCGATTAGTTATCCTATGATCAGGAACTGTTTAAGTCTAGAGTTATCATCTTCTAGATCTCACTATTACAATCTCATTATAATTCTAGAAGCTTTACTCTAAACTATGGAACATCTTATTTAAAAACACTTTAAATAGATAAAGCCCGTAATAAAAACAAAACAAGTCTTTTATTAATATAAACGAAATCAAATAAGAATACAAGAAAGTTATTTCTAACTCATCATACATGATTGGATTTAGGACAAAACACTTTCAATCTCCCACTTGCACTAAAGCCAATCACCCTGGTATCTAATACCCATCTTCTCTTTATGACGATCAAAGTGAATCTGAGACAATGACTTTGTGAGTGGGTCTGCTACGTTGTTATGTGTGTCAACTCTCTCAATCTTGACATCTCCTCTTTCAATGATTTCCCTAATCAAATGAAAGCGCCGCAAAACATGTTTGGAATTTTTATGAGACCTAGGTTCCTTGGCTTGTGCTATTGCTGCGTTGTTATCACAATACATCACAATAGGCTCCTCAATGCTAGGAACAACTCCCAACTCAAAAACAAATTTCCTCATCCAAACGGCTTCTTTTGCAGCCTCACTTGCAGCTATATACTCTGCTTCCGCTGTGGAGTCAGCTGTTGTAGACTGTTTGGAACTCTTCCAACAAATCGCTCCACCATTCAGAGTAAACACGTACCCTGACATGGATGTGCTATCATCACTTTCTGATTGAAAACTAGAGTCAGTATAACCCTCTATTTTCAACTCAGATCCACCAAAAACAAGAAAAATATCCTTAGTCCTTCGCAAATACTTAAGGATGTTCTTCACTGCTTTCCAGTGGTCTTCACCTGGATTGGACTGATATCTGCTCGTCACACTAATTGAATGAGCAACATCAGGCCTAGTACATAACATCGCGTACATGATAGATCCTATTGCCGAAGCATAAGGAATCTTACTCATACGCTCCCTTTCTTCAGGTGTCTTAGGAGACATCTTCTTGGAAAGGGATACTCCATGGCTCATTGGTATGAGACCTCTCTTGGAGTTTTCCATGCTGAACCTTTTAAGCACTTTCTCGATGTATGTACCCTGGGTAAGACCTATCATTCTTCTAGATCTATCTCTATAGATCTTCATACCGAGAATGTAGGATGCTTCTCCCATGTCCTTCATAGTGAAGTTCTTTGATAGCCACACTTTGACTGATTGTAGCATCGGTATATCATTTCATATAAGAAGTATGTCATCCACATACAATACAAGAAATGTTACCGCGCTCCCATTAACCTTCTTGTAGACACATGGTTCATCTATGTTTTTGATAAAACCAAACTCTTTGATTGTCTCATCAAAACGAATGTTCCATCTACGAGAAGCTTGCTTTAACCCATATATGGTTCGTAGCAACTTACACACTAGGTGTTCATTCCCTTTGGAAACAAAACCCTCTGGCTGTGTCATATACACTTCCTCTTCAAGTTTCCCATTGAGGAAGGCCATTTTCACGTCCATTTGCCAGATCTCATAGTCGTAGTAAGCAGCAATCGCAAGCAAAATCCGAATTGATTTTAACAGGGCTACAGGCGAAAAAGTTTCATCAAAGTCAATCCCTTGCCTTTGTCTGAATCCTTTTGCCACGAGCCTGGCCTTATAGGTCTCCACCTGGCCATCTGCTCCAATCTTTCTCTTGTATACCCATTTGCACCCAATAGGCTTCACATCTTTAGGTGCTTCAACCAAAGTCCAAACTTGGTTGGTATACATAGATTCCATTTCGGATTTCATGGCACTCTGCCATTTCTCTGAGTCAATACTACTCATAGCCTCATTATAGGTCATAGGGTCGTCATCATCAATGATTGACAACTCATTGTCATTCTCAATGACAAGGCCATAATACCTCTCAGGTTGGCGAGACACTCTCTCTGACCTACGAATGGGCTGTTCCACAGAAGGTTGTTCTTTCTGAATAGGTACTTCCTCTTGAACCGTAGTAGTTTGTGCTTCTTGAACTTCATCAAGTTCAATTTTGCTCCCACTGTTTCCTTCAAGGATAAACTGTTTTTCCAAGAAGGTAGCATGTCTGGAGACAAACACCCTATGATCGGTGTAAACGTAATACCCTAAAGTCTCTTTAGGATATCCCACAAACCTACATTTTACGGATCGAGATTCCAGCTTATCAGGGTCGACTTTCTTGACATAAGCTGGACATCCCCAAATCTTAACGTGTTTAAGACTCGGTTTCCTTTCTTTCCATATCTCATATGGAGTTTGAGGAACAGATTTGGAAGGCACCTTATTCAGTAAATATGCTGAGGTTTCCAATGCATAACCCCAAAGTGATACTGGAAGATCTGCATAGCTCATCATGGATCGAACCATGTCTAACAAAGTTCGATTTCTCCTTTCAGATACCCCATTCAACTGTGGAGTATATGGAGGAGTCCACTGAGAGACTATACCATTTTCTTTGAGATAATCTAGAAACTCTCCACTCAAGTATTCACCACCTCGATCTGATCGAAGAGTTTTAATACTATGTTTGGTTTGTTTCTCCACTTCATTCTTATATTCTTTGAACTTTTCAAAGGCTTCAGACTTGTGTTTCATCAAATACACATATCCGAATCTAGATCGATCATCTGTGAAAGTAATGAAGTACGAAAATCCACCCATGGCTTGCGTAGACATCGGTCCACATACATCTGTGTGTACCAATCCTAGCAAATCTGCAGCCCTCTCTCCATGTCCACTAAATGGAGATTTGGTCATTTTACCCAATAGACAAGACTCGCATGTAGGATATGATTCAAAATCAAAAGGGTCAAGTAACCCTTCCTTATGCAATGTCCGAAGTCTATTTTCACTAATATGACCAAGTCTGCAGTGCCACAAATAGGTGAGATTTTCATCATCCCTTTTCCTTTTATTAGTACGTTCAATTTGTAGTAAATTATGCTCTACGTCACATACATACAGACCATTATTTAAAATACCACTACCATAAAGAACATTATCTCTAAGAATTGAACATTTATTATTCTGAATAACAAACGAAAATCCAGCCAAGTCTAACATGGGAATAGAAATAATATTCCTCACAATCGAGGGAACAAAATAACAATTATTTAAAACAATAGTCTTGCCCGTAGGTATATGTAAATCAAATGATCCTACAGCTTCAGCAGCAACTCTTGCTCCATTTCCCATCCGTAGAATCACTTCCTCTTCCTCAAGAGTCCTACTTCTCCTTAGTCCCTGCAACGAATTGCAAATGTGAGAACCACAGGCGGTATCTAATACCCAAGTAGAAATTTGATTTAATGACATATTCACTTCAATCATGAACATACCTGAACCAGAAGCGGCAGTCTCACTACCCTTCTTCTTTTTCAACTCTGCAAGGTAAGCCTTGCAGTTCCTCTTCCAGTGCCCCACCTTGTTACAGTGGAAGCAAACAGCTTTGCTCTTGGGGTCTTCAGCTTTTGGTGGAACCGGCTTTTTCTCACCTACTTTCTTCTTCTTGGGAGGGTTCTTCTTCCTTTTCTTAGGATTGGAACCTTCACCAATTAGAAGAACAGAACTCTTCTTAGAGGGAAAATTCGATTCCGCAGTCTTCAACATGTTGTGGAGTTCAGCCAGGCTGACGTCCAGCTTATTCATGTGAAAGTTCACAACAAACTGCGAAAACGAATCTGGGAGCGATTGCAAGACCAAGTCTTGGTTTAGCTCCCCATCCATGACAAAACCAAGTTGTCCAAGACGTTCAATCAAATTGATCATCTTAAGTACATGGTCATTCACAGATGTTCCCTCAGACATCCTACAACGGAACAGCTCCTTCGATATCTCATATCGAGCTGTCCTCCCTGCCACATCATACAACTCTTGTAGATGTGTTAGGATAGTGTGAGCATCCATATGCTCATGCTGCTTCTGTAGCTCAACGTTCATGGAAGCTAGCATGATACATTGAGCAACATTTGCATCATCTATCCACTTACGATACACAACATGTTCATCATCATGTGCATCATCAGCAGGTTCAGTAGGCTTAGGTGAGTTAAGCACATATTCCAGCTTCTCAACCCTGAGAACAATTTTCAGGTTTCGAAGCCAGTCAGCAAAAATTGGGACCAGTCAATTTGTGAGCATCCAGTATGCTCCGGAGTGATAGTGCGGAAGACATAATGTATATAGTAAATCTGTAAATGATAAACACATAACAACACTTAGCAAATATTCAATTTCATTTTAAAACACTATATGAATCGGGTCTTTATTCATAAGTGGCTCCCACTAGTTTATCTAATTTATACAACCCCCTAAGTGGAAAAATTAAGCATTCATAATGCTAGTGGGTTTAGGGATCCTACATTCCATCACACAACCTCGGCTGTGGCACGAAACGCCATGTGATGTTCAGTAGGCAGACAACTCTTGTCAATTACATCTCATGTTATTCCCTAATAAAACTTTAGCCTCTTGAATAATTGAGTCACGGCTGTAGCACGACAAACTCAATATTCTAAGTCAAGTCTAACCCAACATTTCGTACAATTGAATCAGTCTCCAATAGCCCACGGCTGTGGCACGTAATGACCATTAGATTCTAATTCATTGTACACATCTCTATGTAATAGACAAGTATTTCTTATCTCGAAATCAAAGCCCTCGGCTGTAGCACGAAACGACAATGATTCAAAAATAAGAACTACTCTCTACCATGTTGGAAGGCTATGACCGACACAAGCCCGTTGTGTCATTGGCCAATTACTACTTGATATTATTTAATTTTAGAGGGATTATATTATGTTACAACCATAATCATATTACTAGGAGATTCCCTTTTTCTTGAACAAAATACAATTATGATATTTAAATGAAAAATTCCCAGTGTGTTGGAGGGGTCACATCGGTCCCGCTTAAAACCCAACGGCCTAGACAGAAATTTTCATTTTCAACATCAAAAGAGTATTTCACTCTATGTTTCATAAACATAAGAATCTCATGGTTGTACTCATAATATTATTGTTAAGGCAAGAAACGATTCCTATTCTAGATTTTCTAGAGCACGCCTTATATTGATTTAAGTTCACCTAAATCTATCATCGCATGGTAAATCTAGGCATATATCTCATATATAAAAATAAATAAACAAGTAAGCATGCAAGTAATATCATGTCATACAATGATATAATGATGTATGGATTTATTATAGTATTTAAAAGCAATTAAAACAATTAATACATGCTTTAAAACACATCCGGGAATATAAACAGTTCCAAACTTTTATATAAAAACTATTTGACCACTCCATTAGATCCGTCTCGGAAAAACGAATCCAACGGTATATTGCACGCCCAAAACGGAGTTACCAAACTCCCAAAAAATCAAATTTAATGTGGATAGAGGGGCTGTAACACATGACGCTCATGCGTTACAACAATTAAAAGCTATTAATTGTGTAACGCATTCCCGGAATGCGTTACAAGGTCTGTAACGCATTCCCGGAATGCGTTACACCCTTCCCAGCGAGTGCGCGCCACGCGCGCGGCCAGCAGCAGTTTTTTTTTTATTTTTTTTTTTAAATTTATATTATTGTAACTCCTCTAGCTTTTATTACACTAAAAAAAACACAATTAATAAAAAAAAACATTTTTTTATTTAATGCTAAGTAAGTTACAACATTTCTATGCTATAAAGCATTTAAAACACACAAAAAAAAACTGCCTAGCCATTAATGCATTTATTGTTATTATTATTTCATTTTAATATTAATAAATTAATTAACAATTAATTAATAAATTAATAAAAAATCAAAATAATATGATTTCTGAAATCAAACAAAAGCAAAAATAAGCAAGTACCTATGGGGTCCTTGTGCAAATTTTAATTCATATATTTCCACATGCATAATTATTTTATGAATTTTAATTAAAACAATTTTAAAAAATTCATATCAAATAATCTACACATCACAAAATTATGAAAAAAATACCTAGATGATCCACAACACTTGTAGAACCCAGATCAATGGTCAAAATCTCATGCAAATCATATTTCGAATTAATTCATAATTAAATCTAAATATACTTGCAAAAATCATAATAAATCCATACATGCATCAAAAAATCTAAAATTTTCACATGATTCTCTATATGCAACAACCTTGCTCTGATACCATTGAAGGAATATAAGGATGAGCGGAAGCATGAAATAACATTTTATTTCGTAAAATCCATATATCGCACATATAGAAAACTGTAAAATGATGTGGAATCAAAATCTTACCTTGAAAAATCGAAGCTTTGAATCGAGATGATCGTTAGCAGTAGCTTCTCAGAGTGTGAAGCCCTCTACCGGTATCCACCAAGAATAATTCTTCGATGAAGCTTTTTATAAAACTTGAAGCTTTATAAAAATGGAGGTTTTCCTTTTTCTTTTGAGAGAGAGAGAGAGATGAAGAAGAAGGAGAGGCAACTAGGTTTTTCACAAAAACAAAAGTGTATCTAACTCATCTCATCTCATCCTTTATATAGGGCTCAAGTAGGGTTAATATATTTAATATATCAATATATATTAATATATAAATCCCTCACTTTCTCTTATAAAATGTTTAAATAATAATTAAAACTATTTTAATCATTATTATTATTCTCTCTCAAAATACCTTCATCAATAAATTAATCTTTTTATGGTGTGACCCTGTAGGTTCAATATTAAGCCGGTAGTAGAAATAAATAATAATAAACTTTTTATTTATTATTTATATGAATTCTAAAATTCATTAAATATAATTAACTGATTAATTATATTTATTCTACATCGTGAGTGATGCTTCTCAACATATCGCGACTATCCGGATAATATGAATTCACTGCTTAGAATACCAAGAACCTATCAGTGACTAGTTACAGTACAATCAATTCCTTCTACCCTACAATATCCCGATTAAATACAAGGCACGGAACTCGTGTCAAGCCTATCAGATTTAATCATATGATTTCTTATTCATAATGCAAAGTTCATATTAATGCAAATTAGAAACTCCTTTCTAATTTCATTCACTCTGGCCAGAGATTCCAGAACTCGCATACTAAGAATAACATAGGATATTCACTTCCTATACTGGAAGGGGTAGATCCTCTATTGACGTTAACTATCTCCATACACAAATCCCTATGCCCAGAATAGACCTAATGGATGTCCTTGAGACTAAGGACTAAACCAAAGCACAGTTCATTATATACAAGATAACTTTAACGATCTCAAGTCTAAGGACACTTGTACAACTATCACTCAGTGAACAACTATCGACACATGAGTAATCTCCATTAGTTGTCCAACTACTCGAGGCATGTTCAGTGAACTTATTCCCTAATAAGCACCTACATACTAGCTATAGTGTCACCACACAAATGCCTATGAGAACAGACATCCTCCTGAAGGGAGCAAGCATAGTATGTACCAATCTTTGAGGATTCACTAACTTCCGATTAGTTATCCTATGATCAGGAACTGTTTAAGTCTAGAGTTATCATCTTCTAGATCTCACTATTACAATCTCATTATAATTCTAGAAGCTTTACTCTAAACTATGGAACATCTTATTTAAAAACACTTTAAATAGATAAAGCCCGTAATAAAAACAAAACAAGTCTTTTATTAATATAAACGAAATCAAATAAGAATACAAGAAAGTTATTTCTAACTCATCATACATGATTGGATTTAGGACAAAACACTTTCAATCTCCCACTTGCACTAAAGCCAATCACCCTGGTATCTAATACCCATCTTCTCTTTATGACGATCAAAGTGAATCTGAGACAATGACTTTGTGAGTGGGTCTGCTACGTTGTTATGTGTGTCAACTCTCTCAATCTTGACATCTCCTCTTTCAATGATTTCCCTAATCAAATGAAAGCGCCGCAAAACATGTTTGGAATTTTTATGAGACCTAGGTTCCTTGGCTTGTGCTATTGCTGCGTTGTTATCACAATACATCACAATAGGCTCCTCAATGCTAGGAACAACTCCCAACTCAAAAACAAATTTCCTCATCCAAACGGCTTCTTTTGCAGCCTCACTTGCAGCTATATACTCTGCTTCCGCTGTGGAGTCAGCTGTTGTAGACTGTTTGGAACTCTTCCAACAAATCGCTCCACCATTCAGAGTAAACACGTACCCTGACATGGATGTGCTATCATCACTTTCTGATTGAAAACTAGAGTCAGTATAACCCTCTATTTTCAACTCAGATCCACCAAAAACAAGAAAAATATCCTTAGTCCTTCGCAAATACTTAAGGATGTTCTTCACTGCTTTCCAGTGGTCTTCACCTGGATTGGACTGATATCTGCTCGTCACACTAATTGAATGAGCAACATCAGGCCTAGTACATAACATCGCGTACATGATAGATCCTATTGCCGAAGCATAAGGAATCTTACTCATACGCTCCCTTTCTTCAGGTGTCTTAGGAGACATCTTCTTGGAAAGGGATACTCCATGGCTCATTGGTATGAGACCTCTCTTGGAGTTTTCCATGCTGAACCTTTTAAGCACTTTCTCGATGTATGTACCCTGGGTAAGACCTATCATTCTTCTAGATCTATCTCTATAGATCTTCATACCGAGAATGTAGGATGCTTCTCCCATGTCCTTCATAGTGAAGTTCTTTGATAGCCACACTTTGACTGATTGTAGCATCGGTATATCATTTCATATAAGAAGTATGTCATCCACATACAATACAAGAAATGTTACCGCGCTCCCATTAACCTTCTTGTAGACACATGGTTCATCTATGTTTTTGATAAAACCAAACTCTTTGATTGTCTCATCAAAATGAATGTTCCATCTACGAGAAGCTTGCTTTAACCCATATATGGTTCGTAGCAACTTACACACTAGGTGTTCATTCCCTTTGGAAACAAAACCCTCTGGCTGTGTCATATACACTTCCTCTTCAAGTTTCCCATTGAGGAAGGCCATTTTCACGTCCATTTGCCAGATCTCATAGTCGTAGTAAGCAGCAATCGCAAGCAAAATCCGAATTGATTTTAACAGGGCTACAGGCGAAAAAGTTTCATCAAAGTCAATCCCTTGCCTTTGTCTGAATCCTTTTGCCACGAGCCTGGCCTTATAGGTCTCCACCTGGCCATCTGCTCCAATCTTTCTCTTGTATACCCATTTGCACCCAATAGGCTTCACATCTTTAGGTGCTTCAACCAAAGTCCAAACTTGGTTGGTATACATAGATTCCATTTCGGATTTCATGGCACTCTGCCATTTCTCTGAGTCAATACTACTCATAGCCTCATTATAGGTCATAGGATCGTCATCATCAATGATTGACAACTCATTGTCATTCTCAATGACAAGGCCATAATACCTCTCAGGTTGGCGAGACACTCTCTCTGACCTACGAATGGGTTGTTCCACAGAAGGTTGTTCTTTCTGAATAGGTACTTCCTCTTGAACCGTAGTAGTTTGTGCTTCTTGAACTTCATCAAGTTCAATTTTGCTCCCACTGTTTCCTTCAAGGATAAACTGTTTTTCCAAGAAGGTAGCATGTCTGGAGACAAACACCCTATGATCGGTGTAAACGTAATACCCTAAAGTCTCTTTAGGATATCCCACAAACCTACATTTTACGGATCGAGATTCCAGCTTATCAGGGTCGACTTTCTTGACATAAGCTGGACATCCCCAAATCTTAACGTGTTTAAGACTCGGTTTCCTTTCTTTCCATATCTCATATGGAGTTTGAGGAACAGATTTGGAAGGCACCTTATTCAGTAAATATGCTGAGGTTTCCAATGCATAACCCCAAAGTGATACTGGAAGATCTGCATAGCTCATCATGGATCGAACCATGTCTAACAAAGTTCGATTTCTCCTTTCAGATACCCCATTCAACTGTGGAGTATATGGAGGAGTCCACTGAGAGACTATACCATTTTCTTTGAGATAATCTAGAAACTCTCCACTCAAGTATTCACCACCTCGATCTGATCGAAGAGTTTTAATACTATGTTTGGTTTGTTTCTCCACTTCATTCTTATATTCTTTGAACTTTTCAAAGGCTTCAGACTTGTGTTTCATCAAATACACATATCCGAATCTAGATCGATCATCTGTGAAAGTAATGAAGTACGAAAATCCACCCATGGCTTGCGTAGACATCGGTCCACATACATCTGTGTGTACCAATCCTAGCAAATCTGCAGCCCTCTCTCCATGTCCACTAAATGGAGATTTGGTCATTTTACCCAATAGACAAGACTCGCATGTAGGATATGATTCAAAATCAAAGGGGTCAAGTAACCCTTCCTTATGCAATGTCCGAAGTCTATTTTCACTAATATGACCAAGTCTGCAGTGCCACAAATAGGTGAGATTTTCATCATCCCTTTTCCTTTTATTAGTACGTTCAATTTGTAGTAAATTATGCTCTACGTCACATACATACAGACCATTATTTAAAATACCACTACCATAAAGAACATTATCTCTAAGAATTGAACATTTATTATTCTGAATAACAAACGAAAATCCAGCCAAGTCTAACATGGGAATAGAAATAATATTCCTCACAATCGAGGGAACAAAATAACAATTATTTAAAACAATAGTCTTGCCCGTAGGTATATGTAAATCAAATGATCCTACAGCTTCAGCAGCAACTCTTGCTCCATTTCCCATCCGTAGAATCACTTCCTCTTCCTCAAGAGTCCTACTTCTCCTTAGTCCCTGCAACGAATTGCAAATGTGAGAACCACAGGCGGTATCTAATACCCAAGTAGAAATTTGATTTAATGACATATTCACTTCAATCATGAACATACCTGAACCAGAAGCGGCAGTCTCACTACCCTTCTTCTTTTTCAACTCTGCAAGGTAAGCCTTGCAGTTCCTCTTCCAGTGCCCCACCTTGTTACAGTGGAAGCAAACAGCTTTGCTCTTGGGGTCTTCAGCTTTTGGTGGAACCGGCTTTTTCTCACCTACTTTCTTCTTCTTGGGAGGGTTCTTCTTCCTTTTCTTAGGATTGGAACCTTCACCAATTAGAAGAACAGAACTCTTCTTAGAGGGAAAATTCGATTCCGCAGTCTTCAACATGTTGTGGAGTTCAGCCAGGCTGACGTCCAGCTTATTCATGTGAAAGTTCACAACAAACTGCGAAAACGAATCTGGGAGCGATTGCAAGACCAAGTCTTGGTTTAGCTCCCCATCCATGACAAAACCAAGTTGTCCAAGACGTTCAATCAAATTGATCATCTTAAGTACATGGTCATTCACAGATGTTCCCTCAGACATCCTACAACGGAACAGCTCCTTCGATATCTCATATCGAGCTGTCCTCCCTGCCACATCATACAACTCTTGTAGATGTGTTAGGATAGTGTGAGCATCCATATGCTCATGCTGCTTCTGTAGCTCAACGTTCATGGAAGCTAGCATGATACATTGAGCAACATTTGCATCATCTATCCACTTACGATACACAACATGTTCATCATCATGTGCATCATCAGCAGGTTCAGTAGGCTTAGGTGAGTTAAGCACATATTCCAGCTTCTCAACCCTGAGAACAATTTTCAGGTTTCGAAGCCAGTCAGCAAAAATTGGGACCAGTCAATTTGTGAGCATCCAGTATGCTCCGGAGTGATAGTGCGGAAGACATAATGTATATAGTAAATCTGTAAATGATAAACACATAACAACACTTAGCAAATATTCAATTTCATTTTAAAACACTATATGAATCGGGTCTTTATTCATAAGTGGCTCCCACTAGTTTATCTAATTTATACAACCCCCTAAGTGGAAAAATTAAGCATTCATAATGCTAGTGGGTTTAGGGATCCTACATTCCATCACACAACCTCGGCTGTGGCACGAAACGCCATGTGATGTTCAGTAGGCAGACAACTCTTGTCAATTACATCTCATGTTATTCCCTAATAAAACTTTAGCCTCTTGAATAATTGAGTCACGGCTGTAGCACGACAAACTCAATATTCTAAGTCAAGTCTAACCCAACATTTCGTACAATTGAATCAGTCTCCAATAGCCCACGGCTGTGGCACGTAATGACCATTAGATTCTAATTCATTGTACACATCTCTATGTAATAGACAAGTATTTCTTATCTCGAAATCAAAGCCCTCGGCTGTAGCACGAAACGACAATGATTCAAAAATAAGAACTACTCTCTACCATGTTGGAAGGCTATGACCGACACAAGCCCGTTGTGTCATTGGCCAATTACTACTTGATATTATTTAATTTTAGAGGGATTATATTATGTTACAACCATAATCATATTACTAGGAGATTCCCTTTTTCTTGAACAAAATACAATTATGATATTTAAATGAAAAATTCCCAGTGTGTTGGAGGGGTCACATCGGTCCCGCTTAAAACCCAACGGCCTAGACAGAAATTTTCATTTTCAACATCAAAAGAGTATTTCACTCTATGTTTCATAAACATAAGAATCTCATGGTTGTACTCATAATATTATTGTTAAGGCAAGAAACGATTCCTATTCTAGATTTTCTAGAGCACGCCTTATATTGATTTAAGTTCACCTAAATCTATCATCGCATGGTAAATCTAGGCATATATCTCATATATAAAAATAAATAAACAAGTAAGCATGCAAGTAATATCATGTCATACAATGATATAATGATGTATGGATTTATTATAGTATTTAAAAGCAATTAAAACAATTAATACATGCTTTAAAACACATCTGGGAATATAAACAGTTCCAAACTTTTATATAAAAAATATTTGACCACTCCATTAGATCCGTCTCGGAAAAACGAATCCAACGGTATATTGCACGCCCAAAACGGAGTTACCAAACTCCCAAAAAATCAAATTTAATGTGGATAGAGGGGCTGTAACACATGACGCTCATGCGTTACAACAATTAAAAGCTATTAATTGTGTAACGCATTCCCGGAATGCGTTACAAGGTCTGTAACGCATTCCCGGAATGCGTTACACCCTTCCCAGCGAGTGCGCGCCACGCGCGCGGCCAGCAACAGTTTTTTTTTTTTTTTTTTTTTTAAATTTATATTATTGTAACTCCTCTAGCTTTTATTACACTAAAAAAAACACAATTAATAAAAAAAAACATTTTTTTATTTAATGCTAAGTAAGTTACAACATTTTTATGCTATAAAGCATTTAAAACACACAAAAAAAAAACTGCCTAGCCATTAATGCATTTATTGTTATTATTATTTCATTTTAATATTAATAAATTAATTAACAATTAATTAATAAATTAATAAAAAATCAAAATAATATGATTTCTGAAATCAAACAAAAGCAAAAATAAGCAAGTACCTATGGGGTCCTTGTGCAAATTTTAATTCATATATTTCAACATGCATAATTATTTTATGAATTTTAATTAAAACAATTTTAAAAAATTCATATCAAATAATCTACACATCACAAAATTATGAAAAAAATACCTAGATGATCCACAACACTTGTAGAACCCAGATCAATGGTCAAAATCTCATGCAAATCATATTTCGAATTAATTCATAATTAAATCTAAATATACTTGCAAAAATCATAATAAATCCATACATGCATCAAAAAATCTAAAATTTTCACATGATTCTCTATATGCAACAACCTTGCTCTGATACCATTGAAGGAATATAAGGATGAGCGGAAGCATGAAATAACATTTTATTTCGTAAAATCCATATATCGCACATATAGAAAACTGTAAAATGATGTGGAATCAAAATCTTACCTTGAAAAATCGAAGCTTTGAATCGAGATGATCGTTAGCAGTAGCTTCTCAGAGTGTGAAGCCCTCTACCGGTATCCACCAAGAATAATTCTTCGATGAAGCTTTTTATAAAACTTGAAGCTTTATAAAAATGGAGGTTTTCCTTTTTCTTTTGAGAGAGAGAGAGAGATGAAGAAGAAGGAGAGGCAACTAGGTTTTTCACAAAAACAAAAGTGTATCTAACTCATCTCATCTCATCCTTTATATAGGGCTCAAGTAGGGTTAATATATTTAATATATCAATATATATTAATATATAAATCCCTCACTTTCTCTTATAAAATGTTTAAATAATAATTAAAACTATTTTAATCATTATTATTATTCTCTCTCAAAATACCTTCATCAATAAATTAATCTTTTTATGGTGTGACCCTGTAGGTTCAATATTAAGCCGGTAGTAGAAATAAATAATAATAAACTTTTTATTTATTATTTATATGAATTCTAAAATTCATTAAATATAATTAACTGATTAATTATATTTATTCTACATCGTGAGTGATGCTTCTCAACATATCGCGACTATCCGGATAATATGAATTCACTGCTTTGAATACCAAGAACCTGTCAGTGACTAGTTACAGTACAATCAATTCCTTCTACCCTACAATATCCCGATTAAATACAAGGCACGGAACTCGTGTCAAGCCTATCAGATTTAATCATATGATTTCTTATTCATAATGCAAAGTTCATATTAATGCAAATTAGAAACTCCTTTCTAATTTCATTCACTCTGGCCAGAGATTCCAGAACTCGCATACTAAGAATAACATAGGATATTCACTTCCTATACTGGAAGGGGTAGATCCTCTATTGACGTTAACTATCTCCATACACAAATCCCTATGCCCAGAATAGACCTAATGGATGTCCTTGAGACTAAGGACTAAACCAAAGCACAGTTCATTATATACAAGATAACTTTAACGATCTCAAGTCTAAGGACACTTGTACAACTATCACTCAGTGAACAACTATCGACACGTGAGTAATCTCCATTAGTTGTCCAACTACTCGAGGCATGTTCAGTGAACTTATTCCCTAATAAGCACCTACATACTAGCTATAGTGTCACCACACAAATGCCTATGAGAACAGACATCCTCCTGAAGGGAGCAAGCATAGTATGTACCAATCTTTGCGGATTCACTAACTTCCGATTAGTTATCCTATGATCAGGAACTGTTTAAGTCTAGAGTTATCATCTTCTAGATCTCACTATTACAATCTCATTATAATTCTAGAAGCTTTACTCTAAACTATGGAACATCTTATTTAAAAACACTTTAAATAGATAAAGCCCGTAATAAAAACAAAACAAGTCTTTTATTAATATAAACGAAATCAAATAAGAATACAAGAAAGTTATTTCTAACTCATCATACATGATTGGATTTAGGACAAAACACTTTCAGATAGATCATAGGTTGGGGAGGTACCCCACATAATTTTCAAATGGGGAGGGTACTACCAAAGTCTCTACGGATGCCTTTTATGTCGGCTCCTCTTATGGATAATCGTTCAATTCCAAAGCTTTTCTTTTACACGCACCCTAAGGTGTTCGATACTTACGTCATTGTCGACTTATAATAGTCGCTAAGAATTCAACCATCAACATTTGCAATCGCAGGGAGTTCTATTCGACTAGGCGCAACATCTCAAGTAAGCGTTCTGTTCTATAAGAAGACTTCGATACCGTTGTCGCCCATAGCAACGACGAATTCCATATGTCGACTGGACGATACTCCGGAAGATCGTTAGAAACTACAAGCTTAAATTCGGTCTCTATTTCAATCATCCTTATACCCAATATTCCTTCTCCCATATCAATCCCGTGTGCTACATAAGCTTAACACTTTTGGCACAATAGCCTTTTCATTTAAGTCAATCCCGGAATTTCTCAGTCCGTCTTGGTCCTTAAATACATTTCGCATTTACCGTTCAATCTCAACTTCACCATTTTATCTCTACAATCAATTGTAGCAATCAAGGTCTGTCCACCAGCCCATATAGCGGCCATCTTACCCAATCCACAGGGTTCGCTCTAGTTTCCACTCTCTTTGGTGACATCCTCTGGTAATCAGAAAGACAAGGTTTACCAAAATTTGTTGAATTTCTTCCCAAAATCAGGGGAATTTGATCAATCTATTTACCTACTAGTAATGCTCGGATCTGATTTCCGACCTTTCGGTTCTATCCTCATAATTCCTTCCCGGTTTCCTGAGGGTGGTAAATCTCGTTCTCGATTCCGTCTTAGCGTGCTTGTCTTACCATAACATTTACATGGTACATATACCCAAAATTCTCCTTGAGATAATAAAATCCCTCAATGATATAATAGACACTATTTCCCGTGGAATCGCTGGTCGTGGGGGTTTGAAATCTCATAGCCCAAAACAATTCCTTACATTATTCTAGGCAACTAAGTACCCTTAATCGTTCGTGAAAATCTGAACATCTTGGTTCTTACGTATGCCGCCTCCTTATGGGCAGCTATAACCGATCACGAGTAACAGGTTTTGTTCAAGTCTAATCAATCCACTGATACTGGCTATACTGCCTCTACCTCTTCTGCTTTGGAGACTCTACTCCATTTTCTTTGTCATATTTCATGATGAATCATAACGATCCTAAACTCTCGTATCGGCACTTATTTGACCTCTAAAGGTTCGTCCGGTCCTATT
The DNA here is from genome assembly GCA_030848705.1 of Heracleum sosnowskyi. Taxonomy (NCBI): domain Eukaryota; kingdom Viridiplantae; phylum Streptophyta; class Magnoliopsida; order Apiales; family Apiaceae; genus Heracleum; species Heracleum sosnowskyi. The sequence continues at coordinate 60,419,711 of CM061240.1, read as the reverse complement.
ATACGACCTCAAGTAACATACTACATCTTTATCAATCAACACGTCCTCTACAAGATTTTTTCCTTGGCCCACTATGGGGTCTTCCTCTAGATCCTCCTATGGATCTCCCTTTATCGGGTCTCCGTCCATTTCAAGGAACGCATCATCAATTGCCTACTCGAAGGCCTCGGGATCTGGTATCTCGGAGTCCCATCCATCTATAACTCATACGAATCGAGGTGACTAACCATGAAGTCCTAAGTACGGTTTCCCAAAAGAAGTCCCCTCTCGGGCTTCATCTTAAACAGCCAGGGTCATGTCCTCTAACCCGACTACGAACTCAATTTGAGCTCTAAATGTCCTTATCATTATTAAGGGTATTGTAAGACTCGATCTCCTATCGTTTCTGAGGACTGTAACCTAACGCTCTGATACCATCTCTGTAACAGCCCCAAATCCGGGGTCAGGGATTTAGGGTTGTCACAATCCATGTACTCCTTGCCTTACCTGTAATACTCACACCATTCATAATTTACCTGCTCATGACCCCACAACATATGTCTCACACACACACACACACAGGTTAGAGTCTCAGAAACGACACAATACAACAATTGCGGAATAAATAACTTTTATTACAATACCCAAATGTCTTTTGAATCTGTTACTGATACAATTTCTAAGTATTGTTACATTACCAACTTAGCCTTCTGATGCTCACAATCCTCTTATACCATTCATGTCTATACATGAGTTGAATACCAAAAGCTGTAGCCTGATTCGATTGGTTCGTACTACTCTCGGGATCACTGCTAGAAACTGTTTACGGAAACGCCTTGCGAGGTATGTGCCGACCCATTGGCATCCTTCTTCGCTGCTATATAATATATATAAAACAATAGCAAGAGTGAGCGATAGCTCAGCAAGGAAATGAAAGTATGGCATAATTCTGCCTTTAACTCAACCCAGAATAAAGCGAGTATAAGACAATAATTTGTGAAAATATCTCGATACTGAAATTATATCCTTATCGGAATGTATTCCCAAAAACAGTACCATTATGGTACTTCAAATATCATTTCCATAATATTTCTGCAAACTTTCGATATTCAAACTATGAACAAAGTTCTAGTATAAAAGATGAGGTTTCAAAGGAAACCAAATATAACCTTTCCAAAAGTATCTGCTATGTAAGCAGAATATCAACACATATTTTAAAAGATGAAGTTATAAGGTGATTCAGTATAAACAACTCCCTTACCATAACCCATATTATGTAAGGTATCCACAGAGTCATAACTCATAAATAAAAGATGAAGTTGCATGAATTTATTATCACTTCATTTTCAAACACTTTCGACCCCCTGCCAACATGATTGGTTTTTCATCCCAATACATGTTGCAGGAATATCCAAAATGGATGATGAACTAATACTGGAGTTGCTACCGCGCCCGCTGTGCCTAACCTTGCTATGATCAGTAGCAGGTCGCACCGCTCAAATATGTTTTCTACATGTAGATGGAAGAATCACGACGGCCTGACATTGTCTACCGCCTTCCAGTGACCTCCCGGCCCATTTGGGGCCAAAACGTTGGATGGGTCAATCGCAACTGGACCACTTACACCACTCCTAGTTCAGATGAAATCCATGACTCTGAAACGTAATGTTAGAAATGAATACTACTAGAAACTAGACAGAGGGGGGTGAATGGATAGTTTGATATATTTTTCGATTCTTGAAAACTAAGTAACAGACTGTATATGATTATGATATGTAATATGCAGAAAGTAAATAACACGCACAATCACTTTAATCTACTTTGTATAAGCAAATTAAATACTACAGCTTTCCAAGAAATTCACAACAGAATTTCTGGCTTCTAAACAAGAACAGTTTGAACTTGCTTGCTTACAGAGAAAAGAGCTTAGCAAATAACTATGTGTATCTCTCTTACAGCTTACAGTTGTGTGTGCACGATATATATATTCACCTATACAAACTAGGCACACACAATATTACACAGCTACCCCTTCTGAAAGTCCAACTTGTCCTGCCATAAGAAGTTCACTGTGTCGGGAAGGACCACCTGCTTTTCGGAGTCTTTCCCGTTTCTGTAGCTTCTTGTCTCTTATCTTTCTCTCCAAGTTTAGCTGTAGATTTGCCATCTGTTCTTTGGACCACCTTGCCAGAACAAATGCTTCAGTATTTGTCTCCTTTGATTCTTGGTTCTGTACCTTGATTTGTCTTGTTATAAACGGCTAATTGTTGATATCGTGAACTCCACTTTATTCCTGACTTCGCGATCTCCCTTGTGAGGACTACGCGATATAGCCTTTGAAGACTTTGCGACATAGGTCATTTGATGACTATGCGACATAGGTCATTTGATGACTATGCGACATAGGTCATTTGATGACTATGCGACATAAGGCTTCTGAGGACTTCACGATCTAGGCTCCTTTGACTTTGCTTACTTCAACACTTCACGACATGTGTCTTGAGGACTTCTCGACATGTGTCTTGAGGACTTCTCGACATAGTACAAAATGGACTATGCGATATAGTACTTCACGACATGGATATTGGTGACTTCACGACATAGCTTTCTTTTGACTTTGCTATATAATGCCTTAGACAAATTCCTGCAACTTATTTCTTCATAGCCTTATTCATCTCTATCCTGCTGCATGAGCACTTCTGAACTTCTACCAGGATAATTATTCAATGGCCTATATACAATCTAGATGCAAGAAACTTTACTAAGCTCATTATAACTTTGAGCATACATGATCAAGCTAATGTTCATGAGAACAAGACAAGTACATTTAGAGACCTATACTATATCCCAGTGATAGAAATCACTAGGTCATGTAGTGTGACATAGTCACATAGTGTAGGCTTGTTAATAGTGGTATTCAGACATGTCTTGAGCCTAACAATCTCCCCCAAATTGTGAGTAAGATCCTTAGGCACAATTTCATGTCTGATAACAAGCCTAACTTACATAAAAGGAAATTTAGTAACAGAGAGGACAATTCATGAACATTGAGATCAGGAATTTGATTACATAGAAAAATTGAAAGCTTACAGATTATCTTTGTTGCTCAGCAGCTTCAGCTTCCAATTGCTTCTCTAGTAAATCATCATACATCTTCTTTTTCCTTATCTCTTCTCTTCTCTTCATGTCTATGATGGCTTCTTGAAGTTCTTCTCTTGCAATTAGTTCTTCAATGAGAGGTGAGCCTTTCAAGTCATCAATTGCAGCCTTGAGTGCACTTTCTACTTAGGAATCAAGAAACTCCATCCTTATTTTGGTTTGACCTCCATGTGAGTTTTTGTACTCCACAGTGTAAGGATTTTGTTTGACCCTGCACATCCCTTTCTGCCTTAGCTCCTTAGCCCTCTCCTCCATCTCAGCCATTTCTTTCTCTCTCTGTATGTTTTTCTCTTCATTCTCTTTCCTCATATTTTCTTCATAATCAGCATGCATCTTTAAGTACCTGGCAATATCTATCTTCCATGTTCTTTCTTCTTTTTCTTCAAAATTCAGTAAGGCATTTATCCTTTCAAGCTCATACTTATAGAAATATTGCCAGCTTCCTTGCTTCATTATCATTTCTCTTCCATCAGTGTACTTGATCTCTAGATGATCCAACTTCACTTTGACTTCAAAGATCCTTTGAGCCCTCAAAAATGCTAGGGCATCTTCATCATAGTCCTCATCTAATGGAAGCATATTGATGCCAATAACATTTGTGAGTTTTCCAGTCCTCTTTGTTATCCTTATCCTCTTAGCTGCCCTCTTGATCTTCATGTGTTTCACTTGAGGTAGCTTTGAGGAGCAGGGAGAATTAGTCTTTAGCACCACATCATTTGGAAGTAGCTTCATTCCCTTCCCCTTCATCCACTGTAACACTCCACTAGCTGTAACTTTGTGGTAGTGTTTTCTTGAAATTACTTTTGTGGCTTCATCTACCTTCTGTGGCAATTCAGGTTCAGAAGTCATAGATAATGATTTTGGAGGATCATTGCTAACAGTACCCACCCTAGACTTAGAGTCTTGTGTTGTGGTTAAAGTACTGCTAGCAATGTCCTTCACTTGCTGAATTCCACTCCTTGTTCTCTTGACTGTTTGCTTTCCTCCTTTTGAATCCCTCTTGTCATCACCAGTATCTTTTGATTTCTTTGAATATTTGCTCCTGCTGCTTTCACTAGATCCATCCTTATCTCTCCTTGACTGAGATCTCCTTTTATAGGTTTTCTCCTCATCATCATCATCCCCATCCTTCTTTTTGCTCTTTTCTTTGACAGATTCAGGAATGACTCCATGGATCAGAAAAGATTGTAGAGTGTGAATCATCTCTAGTTCCTCAGCTGTCCTAACTCCCCTCTTGGCCCTTAGCATTTGCAGCACCTGGTTGATCTTTGTATTATTCTTTCTTTTCAAATCTGAAGGGATCACCAACTGGTCAATGCTGCTGTCTTGAGATAGACTTTGGAAGATTATTGTCTTTGGCTTTGAGATAACCTCAGGCAGTCTTTGATCTTGATCTATCTTCAAGTCATCAAACAGTCTCTTGTTGTTAGCCCCACCTTGTTCTATTAAGTCCATTATTATTGACAGCTCAGTGAATCTCAGTTTCTCTAGAGTTTGAAAAGCTAGGTGCCACAAGCAGTTGTCCTTGCACACCATGATTATCTCTCTTAGATGGACATCCTTGATTTTCCTTACTGCAACTGTGAAGTACTTGATGTTTTCCTTGAGCTTCTTTCTGTAAGTCCTTGCATCTTCTTGTGCATCTCTGTAAGTGGCTTTCAGAAACTCCAGGAAGGCCTCATCATGATAGATGTGAGAATTGGCAACTTCCTGTAGCTTGGCCTCTGTGATGATTGTAGCGTTGACAGGTTGAGCCTTGGGAGTATGTTGAGCAGGTTGAGGAGTGGAGATATCTTTAGGCATTGTGGATGGATAGAAGGTGGTTGAAATTGTGCTCTTTTGCCCTTCTACACTGATGACATCTACAGGGGGGAGGATTATTGGCTTTATTGTTTCTTCAGAAATTTTGCCCTTAAGCTTCTGTTGCTTGGCAGGTACTCCCCCTTTCTTTTGCAGAATGACCTCCTTTTCTTTCTCCCCCTTAGGCTTGGAATCAGACAAGATGTCTTGAGCTTCCCCAGGGATAGGCAGATTCATATGTCTCATCATTGAGGTCATCATTTGTTGTTGTACCAACAAAATATTTGAGGTGGAGTTGGTTTGATCATCCATCTTAGCATTAAGGTGCTGCAAGGAGAGAGATAGTCCTTTGTTTTCTGCTTTCAGATCAGCTACCTCTCTTTCCAAGCTGTCCACTTTGGAGAAAAGTTGTTGAGATTTGAAGGAGTTAAGGGATTGATCCTTGAGTTTGGAGAATTCAAACTTGGAGATGTCAGAAATAGGAACCTCATCAACCAGCTTGTTCCCATACTGATTCTTCCAGAGTACTGTAAGCATGGAGTTTGAGTTGATGTTGGCCTGCACCTGATTGTCTAGCTTGGTAGAGAGCTTCTTCATATTATCTGAAACCATAGCTAGGGTGCAGTCCATTGTGGTGACATTTGAGGCAGTTTTCTGGACTTCCTTAAGAATGCCATCTAGCTTTGGAAAGCCTGAAAGAAAACAATTCTTGAGTTGAGCATTAGAATGAGCAGTTTCTTCCTGAATGGTGGAGATTTCTGACTGAAGACCCTTCCCAAGAAAATGCATAGCTTTAAGTTGGCTCTTGTAGACATCATTAACTGCATCATAGATTTCAGCAGGAGAGAGACCTTTGGCATTTGACCCTAAGGCTGTAAGATAGTCCTCCCTGATAAAAGCTAGAGCCTCCTTAAGCTTGACTGTCCTTTTGCCATCCAGCCAAGCATCCACATTTCCAGCTTGCTGGGCTTCATCCACAATTTTATCCTGTTGTGCTTCAACATCCTCCTTATGAGTGAGAAGAATAGTCTCATAGTCAGCATTTGGGAGATTTGCAGTGAGGAGATGTTGAGCAATCCTAGAGATCTCATCAATCTGTGCCACATGAAGATCTTGTAATTCTTCTTCCGTCAATTGTGGTGGCACAGAGGATGATCCTGAAGCCCTGTCATGTTGCACAGGTTTCAGCCATTCAGTTATTGTGGCCTGAGCCAAGTGAGAGCTAGTGCTTGGCACTTCATGAGATGTAAGGTTTTGAGTCTCCTACAGCCTTGGAATGGCTGTAGGGTCTAATGTTGTCTCCATTGAAATGGGATGTGTTACAACATTAGCCCTATTTGTCTGTGAAGACAGTTCCACATCCCTAAGGATGGGAGAATTTGGCATAGAGTCTCCAGTGAAAACTGGTGAATCCTCCATGTTTGTGTTGGTGTCATTAGGATATGCCCCAGCATGCATTCCCTGACCAACTAGATGTGGTTCCTGGGTGGTGAGCATAGTGTCATGCACCATGTCACTTGAAATTGGCTCAATCACAGGAGAGAATTGTGATTGATCAAAGGCAAGATTGTCATTGGAATGACTCTCTTGTTCAGAAGAAATTTTTATGGAAGAATCTGAGAGAGAAGTGGGGTTTAGATTAGATTGTGGCAACTCCCCCTGAGAAATAGGAGGAGTTTCAACAGTGATGTGCTCTCCACTCTGTGTATTATCAGCCTTATCACTCCTAGGGTCAAGAGTGAGGTCTTGACCCTTTGCAGACTCTGTACAAGGTGCAGTAGGGAGGCTGCTCTTTTCAATGCCAATGACCTGTTGAGAGGCCATGGACAGTAACAGGTGTACCCCTTTTTCCACATCTGAATCCTGTTGGGAGGATCCAGTGGTAGGTTTGGATTTGGATTTCTTACTTTGTCTGGTGAGAGGTGACTCAGGATTCTCACTAGCTATCTCTACAGATTCATTTATCACTTCTAGGGCTCTCTTCTTTGACTTCTTTTTAGTAACACCAATCTTTTGAGAGATTGAGGCACTTGGCTGCCTAATTTCTATGGGACTGTTTGCAGTGGGGTTACTTGATGGGATGGGAAGGCTGGGGTTAGACTGTGTAGCTCCTCCAGTCTCAGCCTCCCCTGTCCAGGAAAGTGCATGGTATATGGGCTTATCAAGTGGATAAGACTCAAATGTGTCCTGCATATGCTTGGTCACACTTAGAATCACATCCACTTGATTCCTTGTGTCCAATGAGCCAAATAGTACTTTGGACATGGACTTGGAATAAGCCATTTTAGTGTTATCTATACCCTCCAATAGATGGACATTTGCATCAAGAAAATTTAAAATAACTTGAAGGAAACGAGGGTAAAAGATGTCATTACCTCTACCACGAATGGTCCTGCCTAGCCTCTGAGTCAATTCTTTGAGAATTATGACTCCCACATTGATCTCCTGGTTGTTGGCCAAGGAGTAGGCTAGCTTCACAGCAATGTGACTGATATGGTCCCATCCTGTCTTCCTGCAGAGAAACACCTTCTGGAGTGCGTCAAACAGAAATGACCACTCCCTTCTCACAAACTTCTTATTCAGCTTTCCAGTATCTATCTCATCAGCATACTGAATGAAGGTCATGAATTCTATGATTTGAGCATCTGTAGCTTCTTGGTCATGACCCTCCACCTTGAACCCCAAAGCTTCATTGATTTCCCTTTCACCAAACTGAAAGTGTTTGCCTCCAATTGAACAACTAACCTCCTGGAATGAGGTTCCATCTTCCCTAGCCATTGTTGATACCAACGCCGTTCTCCAGAATCCTTCCAACACATCGACATACAAGGTAGGGTTCAGGGTTAGGGCTTGGCGCAGGTAGGAAGTGTTCAAGAACCGTACAAAACACTTGTACCTTGGGTTAGCCTCAGCCTCAGAGGGAATGGTGAGAAGATTGGTTTCTTTGGGAATGGTTAAAGGAATAGAGGATGATACTGTTTGAGATTTGGGTGCCATTTCGAGAGAGAGAGAGTGAAAAAGAGAGTAGAGAATTTGTGCTTAGGTTTGAGAGTTTGAGAGCAATAGACAAGATGAAAAGTTGTGAACGGTTAGAAAAGGGTATTTATATGATAGAGACACTGCGATATGGAGTTATGAATTTGTACAGTCTATTTGTATGTCGCGAAGTCAAAAATGGCCTGTACCGCAAAGTCTTGCACAGTATATCGCATAGTCTCAGAAATGAACTATGTCGCAAAGTCCTCAAGATGAAAGGATCGGGGAGACTTTGCGATATAGTAGAAATACCCTGTCTAAAGCTCTCTTTCAGGAATATCAAGCAAATTGTCAGACTTTTATCATATTTTGAAATAAAATAAATTTAAATCAAAATTCTGTCAAATGTGGAGACTTGTCGATATAGTTATTATAAGTCGCGAAGTCATAAAATGAACTATGTCGCAAACTCATGAAATGAACTATGTCGCGAAGTCTCACAATCTCAACAGTTTGCGATATAAGTCTGTTTTATTTGAACTAAGTCGTGAACTCTGAAACTCATCTATATCGAGATGTCTCAAAAGCTCACAACTTTACCAACAAATGTGATTTAGAAAAATATGCAGTAAAATACTGAAATATTTATAAATCATATCTCAGCTAATTTTCACTCCATATGAATAGAGCATTTAAATACAGTGAAAATTTACTGCTGCAACTATTTACTGGCATACTTACTTAGAGCAACTAAATGAAGGATTAAGCATTCCAATTTCACTCACAAGTCTGTTGAAGACTGCTTCATTCAGAGGTTTAGTAAATATGTCAGCTAATTGTTTCTCAGTTGGAACATAAGAGACTTCTATGGTACCATTTGCAGCATGTTCCCTAATGAAATGGTACCTGATCTCAATGTGCTTTGTAGTAGAATGATTAACAGGATTGGCAACTATGGATATTGCACTAGTATTATCACACATTAGAGGAATGTGTTCTAACACTAGCCCATAATCCATGAGTTGATTTCTAATCCAAAGCAATTGAGCACAGCAACTTCCAGCAGCAATATATTCAGCCTCAGCTGTGGATGTTGCTGTGGACTGTTGTTTCTTGCTAAACCAGGACACTAACCTTTGACCTAGGAATTGACAGCTTCCATAGGTGCTCTTCCTGTCAATTCTGCATCCAGCATAATCAGAATCTGTGTAACCAACCAGGTTGAACCCAGTGCCCTTTGGATACCATAGCCCAAGATTAGGAGTCCCCTTCAGATACTTGAAGATTCTTTTGATAGCCATCATGTGAGATTCCTTGGGATCAGACTGGAACCTTGCACAAAGGCATGTGGCAAACATGATATCAGGCCTGCTAGCTGTGAGATAGAGTAGTGATCCAACCATGCCTCTAAAAACCTTGATGTCTACTCTTTTGCCTTTCTTGTCTTCATCAAGCTTGATTGCAGTGGACATGGGAGTTTTTGCAGGGGATGAGTCTTCTAAACCATATTTCTTCAAAAGATCTTTGACATACTTTGATTGGTTTATGAAGATGCCATCCTCCCTTTGATGTACTTGTAAACCTAGAAAGTAGGTTAATTCTCCCATCATACTCATCTCATATTTGCTTTGCATCAACTTAGAGAACCTTTCACAGAGTTTTTCATTTGAAGAGCCAAAGATGATATCATCCACATAGATTTGAACAAGAATGATATCATTTCCATGCTTCTTGAAGAATAGGGTTTTGTCAATTGTACCCCTGGTGAATTGATGCTCAAGAAGGAATTGAGATAGAGTCTCATACCAGGCTCTTGGTGCCTGTTTGAGTCCATAGAGTGCCTTAAGCAGTCTGTACACAAAGTTTGGGAAGTCTTCATTTTCAAAGCCAGGTGGTTGAGACACATAGACTTCTTCAGCAAGATCACCATTGAGAAATGCACTTTTCACATCCATTTGATACACCTTAAAATCTGAGTGAGCTGCAAAAGCCAGGAAGATTCTGATGGCTTCCAGTCTAGCTACAGGTGCAAATGTCTCATCATAGTCAATGCCTTCTTGCTGACAATATCCTTTGGCAACCAGCCTTGCTTTGTTTCTAATTACCACTCCTTCTTCATCCATTTTGTTTCTGAACACCCATTTGGTGTCAATAACATTCTTTCCTTTTGGAGGAGGTACTAGTTCCCATACTTTGTTTTTCTCAAATTGATTCAACTCTTCTTGCATGGCAACAATCCAATCAGAGTTCTTCAAAGCTTCTTCAATTAATTTAGGTTCCTCTTGTGACAGAAAGCAGCTATACATACATGTATTTAATGTTGCCCTTCTTGTTCTAACTCCCTCACTAGGATCTCCAATGATTTGATCCCTAGTGTGGGCTCTGTCCCATTTCCTTGTGTGCCCCTGTTCATTTCCTTGATCTGTTCCAAGCTCATTTTGGTTGATAGGTGCATTCTCTTCTTCTCCCCCTGTGTTTGTGAACCCTTGCACAGGTGTTTGAAGAAGATTGTCAACTTCAAGGATTTCATTCTCTAGAACAGTTTGAACAGGGGGTTCATCTTCACTTTCAGAATCCTCAAGATAACCTTGATTCTCAAATCTCAATGGCACACTGTCTTGATCACTTGTTTTCAGTCCAGGAGTTTTCTTGTCATCAAAGGTAACATCCATGCTTTCCATGACTTTGTGTTGCTCAGGTACAAACACTCTGTATGCTGTCCTTTCCAGAGAGTATCCAATGAAGATACCTTCAAATGCCTTAGCATCAAATTTTCCAACATGCTCAGAGGTATCTTTCATCACAAAGCACTTGCTTCCAAACACATGCAGGTGCTTGAAGGATGCTCTTTTTCCAGTCATTAATGAGTAAGGAGTTTTGCCAGACTTCTTATTGATTAATGTTCTATTTTGCACATAGCATGCTGTGTTAACAGCATCAGCCCAAAAGCTAGTGGGTAGCTTTGCATCCAGCAGCATTGTCCTTGCAGCTTCAATGAGAGTTCTATTCTTTCTCTCAACTACTCCATTTTGTTGAGGTGTTCTAGGAGCTGAGAATTGTTGAGAAATTCCTTTATCTTTGCAAAACTCATACAATGTTGAATTTCTGAACTCAGTCCCATTATCACTTCTCAAAGCAACTACAGAGGAACCAGTGCTTTGTGCTTCTTTATCAACTCTCTTGATATGCTCTATTATGACTTGGGGTGCTTCATCCATGGAGAATAGGAATTCCACCCAAGTATATCTTGAATAGTCATCTACCATCACTAGAGCATATTTCTTTTTGGAGAGGGACATTACATTCACAGGGCCAAATAAGTCCATGTGAATTAGCTGCAGAGGTTTTGAGTTTGTATTGAGCAACTTGTTCTTGTGACTGGATCTTTTAATTTTTCCTTTCTGACAAGCTTCACATGCTCCATCTTGCACAAACTCCAAGGCAGGCAAATCCCTGATAAGTTCTCTCTTGGTTAGAGAGTTCATTGCCTGAACATTCAAGTGAGACAGCTTCTTGTGCCATAGCCAGAATTCCTCATTTGTGGCTTTAGTGTAGAAACAGCAGATTTCTCCCTTATCTGCAGCCTTGAGATTAGCTACAAACAAGCTTCCTTTCTTCACACCAGTTAGAACAACTTCACCACTTTCCCTTTTTGAGATTGAACAAAGGTCTTCATCAAATTCCACTTTGAAGCCTCTGTTGGTAAATTGTCCAATACTCAAGAGATTATGCTTCAGTCCTTCAACAAATGCTACATCTTCAATAATGACATTTCCAGATTTAACACTGCCATATCCCATTGTATAACCAATGTTGTCATTTCCAAAGGTTACTGATGGGCCAGCCTTTTCCTCAAAATGTGATAGCAGGGCCATATCACCAGTCATGTGACTTGAGCATCCACTGTCCAAGATCCATATGACTCTTTTATTCCTGTTGCCCTGCATTCACAAAGTGACTAAGTTGTTTTTGGTACCCACACTTGGTAGGGTCCAGATGATTTAGAAACATTTTGATTAATAATTCTTCTGTCATAAATTGCATTTCTCATAGTAGGAGACTTCACTTTTTCTGTGGCTTTGGAGTTTACACTCTTAGGCTCACATGAAGTTTTCACCCTCTCAACCCTGATTGGGGACCCTGTCCTATGAGAATGTATGTGTGTGTGTGATTCACCAGATTGTGCAGAGTCAAGTTTATGTTTAACAGATAAACAGTTAGCAATCACAGTCACATAGCATGTCATGCAGTTTGGCTTACCACAGAAAGAATCATGACTAGAATTTATGCTTGCAGAAAGGTTACTTAGGTTGTCAACTTCAACAATTTCAGGCTTACTACACTTATGAGTCAAATGATTAACAGATAGGCATTTTTGACATTGTTTCCTGGGAGCATTTGGCACATAAGCATAGTTGTTTCCTTTGTTAACAGCAACTTTACCATTTCTGTTTTGTTTCCTTTTCTTAACAACTTCTTTCTTTGCTTTAGGACTCTTGACAAGATTGTCTTTGGTCTCTTTCTGATTGACAAGTTCAGGAAAGGAAGAAGTGTTCTTAGAAGCCTCATCTTCTTCAAGTAGTTGTTGCTTGATGATCAGTAGTTCCTCATCAAACTCAACAACACTCTTTCTGAAGATGGGCTGTTCAACACTTGACAGTATGGTTGGGGCATTTTTGTTTGTAAAAGTTTCCTTTCCTTTGCCCTTGACCTTCTTCCTTCCCTTGTCATTATCATAGTCAAAACCAACTCCAACCTTGCAGTCTTCAGTGTGTTCCTTGTGGTAGGTTTGAATAAGTTCAGAGGAGTTTTTGAAGCTTCTTAGTTTCAGTTCAGTTTCAGCAATTTGTTCTCTAAGGGCTTTCTCTATCTGCTCAGCACAAATCACTTTGTTTTTACGATACTCAACCTCCTTTTTCAAACCATCCAGGTTCACAACCATTAACTCAAGTTTCTCATTCTTTTCTGTAAGCTCAACATTCTTAGCAGTTAGTCTATCAATTTCTTCATTAGCTACTAACATGCTAGTATGAATATTAAACATCTCAGTGCTCATATCTTCAACAGTTTGCTTATATTGAAGGGGAGTCATATCAAGAGAAGTAAGAATAGGTACCTGACTTGAATCACCTTCATCAGAAAATGCCATCAAGGCATAGTTTGAGTACTCTTGTTCTTCTTCTTCATCAGAGTCATCCCAGCATTTTCCCTCAGCAATAAAAGCTTTGCCCTGTTGTTTCTTGAGTAGAGCCTCATACTTAGCTTCAAGCTCTAAGTATGCTTTGTCCTTCTTGACTTGTTTAGGCTTTTTGCACTCAGTGGCAAAATGCCCAAGTTCATTGTAGTTATAGCACCTTATTTTGGTCCTATCCACACTTCCTGTCTTGTATCCACCTTTAGCAGCACCAGCAATCCCTTTTCCTTTATTGAAGGTGTTTGAGCCACTAGATCCACCAGTGTTTCCATTATTGAACTTGGACCTAAATGGCTGCTTTCTTTTAAACCTTATGTTAGGATACCTCCTAGCCATATAAGCAAAAGATTTGTTTTCCATTTTGTCCAGCTCATCTATACTGTAGAACTCATCCTCTTCAGGTAAATCATACACAACCTGAGTTTCATCACCAGTGTCTTCAACTTCCAGTTCCTCAATCTTGACCTGACTGATTTTAAGAGAGTCCATTCTTTGACTTGGGTTGTCAGCAATAAGTGCACAGGAGGTATTAGCCACTAATCCTTGCTTTGCTTGAATAGATCTCTTTTGAAACAGCTCTAACTCATATGTCTTTAAAACACCATACAACACATCAAAACCAATCTTTGTTAGATCTCTTTCTTTAAGGGAAGAGATTCTTGGTTCCAAGTGATCTGGAAGAGTTAGTAGAAACTTCATATTGAGCTCTTCTGTTTCATAGTGTTTGTCATAGAGTTTGAGCTCATTTATCAGCTTGTTGAATCTCTCAAACACTTCTGTGATTCCCTCTTTTGGCTGAGCCATGAAGGCTTCATATTGTGAAACAAGAATCTGCTTCTTGTTCTTTCTTACTTCAGTAGTTCCTTCACAGAGCACTTCTATAAGATCCCACATCTTCTTGGCACTAGTACAATGAGCAACAGTGCCATACATGTTGAAGTCCATAGATTCACAAATGATAAGTTGAAGATGTCCATCCAATGCTACTTTTTCCTTTTCAGGATCAGTGTATTTTGAGGGATCTTTGGGCACATGTTTTGCTGGTACAATCTCAGTGCCAATGGTTGTTTCACCAATCTCGATCATTGGAATGAAGGGACCATGCTTTAGAATATCTAAATACATGGGGTTAGAAGCTTTGATGAAAAGCAACATCTTCTTCTTCCATAAACTGTAGTGCTCCTTGTTAAAGGGAGGAATCTTGATACTGCTTAGTTTCTGTGAACTCATTCTTGATCTTTTCCTGTTTGTACGTTAACAGCCTACGCTCTGATACCACTTGTTAGAAATGAATACTACTAGAAACTAGACAGAGGGGGGTGAATGGATAGTTTGATATATTTTTCGATTCTTGAAAACTAAGTAACAGACTGTATATGATTATGATATGTAATATGCAGAAAGTAAATAACACGCACAATCACTTTAATCTACTTTGTATAAGCAAATTAAATACTACAGCTTTCCAAGAAATTCATAATAGAATTTCTGGCTTCTAAACAAGAACAGTTTGAACTTGCTTGCTTACAGAGAAAAGAGCTTAGCAAATAACTATGTGTATCTCTCTTACAGCTTACAGTTGCGTGTGCACGATATATATATTCACCTATACAAACTAGGCACACACAATATTACACAGCTACCCCTTCTGAAAGTCCAACTTGTCCTGCCATAAGAAGTTCACTGTGTCAGGAAGGACCACCTGCTTTTCGGAGTCTTTCCCGTTTCTGTAGCTGCTTGTCTCTTATCTTTCTCTCCAAGTTTAGCTGTAGATTTGCCATCTGTTCTTTGGACCACCTTGCCAGAACAAATGCTTCCGTATTTGTCTCCTTTGATTCTTGGTTCTGTACCTTGATTTGTCTTGTTATAAACGGCTAAGTGTTGATATCGTGAACTCCACTTTATTCCTGACTTCGCGATCTCCCTTGTGAGGACTACGCGATATAGCCTTTGAAGACTTTGCGACATAGGTCATTTGATGACTATGCGACATAGGTCATTTGATGACTATGCGACATAGGTCATTTGATGACTATGCGACATAAGGCTTCTGAGGACTTCACGATCTAGGCTCCTTTGACTTTGCTTACTTCAACACTTCACGACATGTGTCTTGAGGACTTCTCGACATAGTACAAAATGGACTATGCGATATAGTACTTCACGACATGGATATTGGTGACTTCACGACATAGCTTTCTTTTGACTTTGCTATATAATGCCTTAGACAAATTCCTGCAACTTATTTCTTCATAGCCTTATTCATCTCTATCCTGCTGCATGAACACTTCTGAACTTCTACCAGGATAATTATTCAATGGCCTATATACAATCTAGATGCAAGAAACTTTACTAAGCTCATTATAACTTTAAGCATACATGATCAAGCTAATGTTCATGAGAACAAGACAAGTACATTTAGAGACCTATACTATATCCCAGTGATAGAAATCACTAGGTCATGTAGTGTGACATAGTCACATAGTGTAGGCTTGTTAATAGTGGTATTCAGACATGTCTTGAGCCTAACACGTAAAGGTCGTCCTCCTTTCCCCAAGTGTAACACTTGTTGATACGACTCCACTAAGTAGTTATATCTAGATTGGAAAGGAAGATTCCCCAATATTTCCCAAGCTAGGCTTGTTAATGGATATCGACTTGTTCCATGAATTTACCCCTCGATCGTTGAGGTGGTAACACAATATTTGACTTGCAACAATTACATTGTTCCGAAAAATATCTGTCTCTTGACAGTTTTTGAATTGAGAGTTTAAAAAGAGTAGTAGTCACTTAAATCAGGTTTCCCATATTTTTGATAGTTGTGCGAGCATTTAAATCCCCTTTAAAAGACAAATTTAAATGGAAAAGCATTGTTTTGGGAACCTCTTTTGATTTACAAATACTTAACAATATTTCTTAAATAAGTAAATCTTAAATGAATATTTGAAAATAATATTCATTAAGTAAGAAATCCTTAAATGAATATTTGAAAATAATATTCATTAAATAAATAATTCGCAAATGAATATTTGAAAATAATATTCATTAAATAAATAATTCGCAAATGAATATTTGAAAATAATATTCATCAAATAAACAATCCTCGAATGAATATTTAGAAATAATATTCATTAATAAATAATCCTCAAATGAATATTCAAAAATAATATTCATTAATAAATAATCCTCAAATGAATATTCAAAAATAATATTCATTAATAAATAATCCTCAAATGAATATTCAAAAATAATATTCATTAATAAATAATCCTCAAATGAATATTCAAAAATAATATTCATTAATAAATAATCCTCAAATGAATATTCAAAAATAATATTCATTAATAAATAATCCTCAAATGAATATTCAAAAATAATATTCATTAATAAATAATCCTCAAATGTATATAAATAATATTCTGTAAGTCGATAATCCTCAAATGTATATAAATAATATTCCTTAAATAAAATAATTAACCCTCGAATAACAGTTACCCGATATCTTTATCGGAAAATAACCTTTAACATATACCGAAATATAATTACTTCTGATCTTAGAGAAAATCACCCGCCCTTATCCTAGGGCAAATATAAAATCCTGGCTTCTAACTAATATCCCATATCTAGCTTAGAAGCCCATAATCAAATCATTTTCAAATAATAACCTTCGAATGAGGTAATATTCAAATAACATTCCTCAAATCATTTCCAGGTAATTAATACTTTCTAGAAATATAATTAATGTTTAATAATAGCAGTCCTCAAAATAATTAGTACACTGCCGCTGGAATCCCTCCGGGTTTCTACGGCTATCTCCATATCTCAAATACTGACTCCCGGTCTAGAGTCGAAAACACGAAGTATGCTCTTATCTCTAGAGCTACAAGGTACACCGGTTTATAACTACTTTATCTCAAAACTCATATATAAACCAAAATCAAACTCTATATATAACATGTATCGCAAAATTGTATAACTCCACACATGGCAAAAGCAGTAATATATAATCAATACTTCAAAGTATAGATTTATAAAACTTGCCACAATACTTGCAACAAAGATTTGGTATATAAATTGGGAATACACAAGTATTGCACATTGGAAAATATACCTACTCTGAATAATAGAGTAAGGTTTAGTAAACTTGCCTGATGCTCGAGAAGTGATAGGGGTTCGCGACGATGCCGGACAATCTAGACAAAGTCAAACGAAAACACACGGTTAATTCCCTCGATAAACCACTTATAACTCAATGCTTAAACACGTAAGCGAAACACAACCAAGGCATTACTAGCTCGTTATAGGCTCATACTAAGTCCATGTTTAGTCGACAATTACTTCAGTCGTAGGTTTAGTCCGAAATCGATCCTCGAATACAAGTTATACTTAACCATTTTCAACATTGGTTCCTAAGTCATGCTCTTAAAGGTTTTCACTTGCGCAACCTCGGCTAACACATTTTTATAAAATCGGAAAATAATCTTTTGGACTCGAAACCTTCGTACAAACCTTCGTAACTGCCCTTGACACTTCAATACAAAATTTCATATTTTAAAACAACTCTTAAGGGTCTCAAACATAGCCACAAAGTTGGTACATTTCTGCAATCTCATTCCTTGAACCACTTTCACTACAATGGTCATATCTCATAAACCGTAAATCGTAATGACATGATTCTTGCGCTCACATAAACTAGAAACAAAGCTCTACACACTCATGTTCATAAATGAACCAAAAGAGGCAGTTAGGGTTTCTGATTCTAGGCAGTTTATAGAGTTACCGAAAATCGGGCATTACGACGGCTTAAAATCGAATAATCCTATTTTGTCACAACATAACCAAGCCACACCGGGCATACCATACATCTACAACCTCAACAAACAACCATCATACACCTCTAAGATCAGTGGGGAGGCTCAAATTCAACACCCATCATTTTACACATTCAAACAAATCCAAATAATCACTAAATCACTTAATCATGATCTTAACTTTACATGAACATCAAAACCACTTTAAAACTCATATAAAACTCAAAGGGGCAGAGGTTTATACCTTCCTCCAAGCTTGCTTGCTGCTATATTCCTTATGTAACCTTAGATCCTTGCTTAATACAACCTTTGGAAGCCACAAACTCAATATCAAAAGCAACAAAGCAAAATACAAGTTACTATTCATCATCTTCTCCAACTGTTACTCACTGAAATCGAAGGGTAAATCACAGAGGTGAGGCGAGCGCTTACCATGGTTGCGTAGAGCTTCTCGAGAGCTTCGATTAGAGTGGTGGAACGCCAAAAACGGACCACAGAATCTCAAGTTATGATCATTTCTTTCTCTCCCATTTTTCTTTCTTCTTCTCTCCCGAAATTTCTCTTCCTTTTTCTTTTTCTTCTTATCTTGTTTAATTACTTGATATTTATCCAATGTGGTGAGTCATCACCCTTGGTCTCTTCTTGTCTTGACACTTGGCAAGCATGCATTGGCTTGGAATAAAGTAGCTTTTCTGGTTCGTTTAATTTCGTAGAACGCTCGCAAGGTTTCTCGAGGGTTCTATCGAGGTATTTTACCGAAATCGTTCTCGATACTTATAATTCATTTATCAAATCCATATCCATAGAATTAATAATTTAAATCCTTAAATATCCTCAAATAATAATTATTTAGTCCGTTTTTGGTGAAATTTCGGAGAAAACGAAAAATGCTATTTTTCCGATTCTGACAGCTTCTACATTCTTTTATTTCCATCGTAGATCACTAATGCGACTTTGAAAGTTTATTATATCGTCCCGCATATAGGGTGGTCTGAAAAACTTTTAAATGAAGAGTTACTATTCATCAGTGGTTTTTCTATAATCCTTTGGATCAAAATCTGTTCCAATATTCCTGATCTATTTTCTCTTTACTCTTTGCACTTAGAAAACGTTCTAGTGATTTCTCGGGCGTACGCTATCTTGTTTACGGAGTTGTCGGATGTATTCCAGATATTGATTTGGATGACATAAAAATACTTTCCTTCCCTGGAGTATTGTATTCTTATCTTCTAGATTGATTGTTCTTATTTATATGTTCAGTCCATTCTTACTATTCTCAAAATGTTTGAAAACCGAAATTCATATTCATTTCATAACTTGATTCTCAAAGTCATTGCTACTATCCATATTTACATCAACATATAATAAAAGTTTTAATTCTACCCAAAATCTGGGGTCTTACAACGTTCATCTAAGAGAAATTATCATGGTATCCATGGATAATTGCTTGTGGCATCTATCCTTTCAAACTCTAGAGAAACTGAGATTTACTGAGCTGACCACAATTCTGGAGTTGATTGAGAAGCATGGGGAGAATAACAAAAGGCTACATGAATATTTGAGGATAGTCCAATTTCAAAGATTACCTGAAGTTATCTCTAACCCAAGGACAATAATCTTTCAAAGTCTAAGCCAAGCTGAAAGTATTGATCAACTGGTGATTCCTGCAGACTTGAAAATGAAGAATAATGTCAAAATAAATCAAGTGCTGCAAATGCTAAAAGCCAAGAGAGGGGTTAGAACAGCAGAGGAGCTAGAGATAATTCAAATTCTCCAATCTTTATTGATTCATGGAACTATTCCTGAGTCACTCAAAGAAAGAAGCAAGAATAAAGATGATGAGGGGGATGATGAGGAGAAAACCTATAGAAGGAGAAGTCAACCAAGGAGCAATAAGGATGGAGAAAGTGACAGCAGCAAGGGCAAATCTTCCAAGAAATCTGTTAATCCCAAATGACCTAACAGAATTGTAGAAGGGGGGGGGGGTTGAATACAATTCCTTGATATTTCTCAAACTTAAAAACAACTTACAAATTAAAACTGAACTTATAAAACAAAAACCACGAGCACTTAATAATTTCAGTTGGATTGTTTGATGATCCAACTGAAGTGATTTTTATTGCGGAAATAATCTGTGATACAAAAGTACACAGCTGCTCAGTTACAATAATGTAGAGAAGAAAAATGCTCTCAAAAATAGCTAATACAATCTGTTTGTTTTTTTTCTTCTCTGTTTCTAAAGTAACTGCTACACTTGGTTATATAAACCCAAGTTTACAACTCTATTTTTGGCTACACTAAAAGTACAATGAGTAACCGCCAATAGTTTGCTTTTCATCCCTTTGTCCAGTGGTCCTTGGAGATATTTTCTTTTGTCTTCATGCTTATTATGATCACTCCCAAGAGCCCAATTTGAAACTGGGATGTTTCCTTATTCCCCATGTCCATTTTAATGGTTTCCAATGCAAAGTACACTTCCACATCACCTTTAGATCTGTTCAGTAAACTGTCACTATCACTTTGTCAACTATTCAGAAAAGCAATAATGATTCGTTGATAGCAGGGAGATGTGTTTCGTTGATAGCTTTATTCTTCATTTCGTTGATGAGTAAACTCCATACCGTTGATAGGATAATCTTCATTCCGTTGACAGGTCTTCACTTAGGCAAAATTACAAGGCATGAGATATTTACAATTAACCAACCTATTTTGCCTATCTAGTACTTAGTCAACATGACTTAGAAAACCTATCCAATATCTACAATGAAATGCATATCAAACTAGAAGTATTGTACAGTGCAATTGCTACATCACTCATTTCGTTGATGAGCTACCTGTCAACGGATTGCTGCAAAGCATACCATTCCGTTGACATCTACAAAATGACTTTACACAAATTCTACTAAGTGTTTTATGTTTATCATCAAGAACAACATATTCCTAACAATCTCCCCCAATTTATGACTGATAGAATAACAGCCATAAATCAAGAGACTTGATGATAACAAAAACACTCAGATACATCATAAATTACAAAAGTAGAAAATGCATTAAGCTTCATAATATTTTAGACAAAATACAAGACTTACAAGACTAATGCCCAAGAGTGCTCCTCTAGACTGAACAAATGATTCATCTGTGTCTTCTTTGTGGCATAGTCTTCTTCCCTCTCTTAGAGTTGTTTTCCTCAATTTGGACCTGTAGCCTTCTGTAAAAGATCTTCTCTTCTTCGTCTTGATCACCAAGCATGGATTGCATAAACTTTAGAGTTTGATTAGATGCCTTATCCAGCTGGTCTTCCATCCTGAAGAATCTTCTGCAATTGTCCTTGTCCTTAAATTCCATCATCTAGTATGGTTGAAGATGGATCTTATTTCCTGTTGAGGGCACTCTAAGCATCCTGGGAAGAGCCTCAGGCTTGTTCCAGCTAGCCTTTATCTAAAAATTTTTGGAGACCACCTCAGACTTGGCTGTTTTGGTGAAGCCAAAGTCTTTCTTCACGCATCTAAACACTGAGAGTAGTGTTTGGTAGTCTTCTCCTAAAATTCTGTAGGGAGGCCACACCTGTTCTCTACCACCCTTGAATACAAAGACCAGTCTCTCAGGCAATTTTTGAGAAGCTGCAATGCCCCTTACTTCCACCAGGTTGTCTAAGTCAAGATGTAGACTGGATTCTTCCCTGATGTCAGCAATGTACATGCAGTCCTCTGGATTTGCAGGGGGTTTCCGAGGTTGTGGCTTTCTCATAAATACTGGCTTTGCTTTGACAGCCCTTTTCTTTGTCTTCATTGGTTGATCCTTCTCAAATAGAAACTTTGGAAAGTAGGCCTCATCAAATTCAAAAGGCTCCTCTTTTGGCATTATTGGTTGATCATGAAAGTTGACAGGATGTGCAGGATCACAGGCCAACTTTCCTTCATGAGGTTGATCAACAGGAATTTGATGTGCACTAGTTGTGGAAGAGTCTTGGGCAGTGTCCTGAGAATCATCTTTATCAAAGATTAGATTCCTTTTTGCTCTAGCCTTTGGCTGCCTTACACTCTTCCTTTCCTTTCCAGCTTCCTCAGCTTCATCCTTGGCCTTTTCTTCCTTTAGGGTTTCTTCATCTTCAAGTGATTGAGCAACTGCAAGAGCTTGCATTGCTGCCCTTTCAGATTCTTCAGCTTTGGCCTTAGCAAAATTTGGGTGACCAACCCAAATGCAGATTTCCTTGCTATCCCTGTAGATGATGGCCCTTTGGTTCCTTATGCTTGGATGATTGCTTTCTTTGCTTTCAATAATCAGCTTCCCTAGGATTTTGAACTCATCTGGCTTTAGTGGAGGATAAAATATCCTTGCAGTGTTCTTGCCCTTGGGTTTGACAGGTGATATTGGAGATATCCCTCTTACATCCACATTCCTAAAGCATGAAGCTTGCCCTTTCTCATTTCTTGAATCTTGAAAGAGTCCATGCTGAAGGGGTTCTATTACATAAGAACTCTTGAACTATGGCTCCCATTCCGTTGATGTTACGACCATGGCATTCGTTGATGGTTGATCCGTTGATGGATTTGAATTCTTTGCAGTTTCAGCAATATTCTTGACCCTTGCTTCTATGTTGGACCAATGATCTTTAATCTGTTCTGCAAGTCTCATCCTCATAGAAGCTTCCTGAATCAGGTCAATACCATCCTTTTTCTTCTGTCCAAGCTCCCCCATTGCCAGTGGCTCATTTGGTAAGGAAATGGCTGGAACCAAAACCTTTGTGATTTGTATATCAAGCTCTTTAGATTTCGCTAGCTCCTTAGATTTCTCCCCCTTTTTGTTATCATCAAGTGAGATGATAGGGAGTCCTTGAGCTGCCAAAAGCTGGGTGAGTAGCTGTGTCTGTTTTTCCTGTTCCTTTTGCATGTGAGAAAGTGTAGCCTCAACTTTGTCCACTCTAGAGGAAAGAGTCTTCAAAGATGAGGACACTTCAGGTTCCTTGGAGAAAAACCTGTTCATCTTGGACACAGTTAGAAGAGGAAGCTTTTCATCTAGCCTCCTGTCAGTAGCATCCCTGAGGTTGCTAATGGAATCCTTGATTTCTGTAGCTTCAATCCTTGTCTGTAGCATCTGTAGTCTTTGGATTTCCAGAGAATCCATGATGGCCTTGTACAATTTCTTGTCCCTTGCATTTGCAGACTCATGAGCTAGATATGCCTAAGTGTACTGCCTTGAGATAGCAGCATCTAGAGTGCATCTTCCTTGCATATCCTGAGAAAGCCAGTTTGGTCTAGGAGGCACCACAGAAGTCCCAGTCTGTGAAGTAGTGGCCACCTGTAGATTTTCACCAAAGCTGTCCTCATCATCAGAAAAGTCAAAGTCTCCACTTGCTGCAGCTGTTGGAGATAGATTGGTCAAGGCATCCTTTGCTCTTTGCATTGATGCAGTTGTATGAATTAGGTTTAGTGACCTCTCTGCCTCCACATTGCCCTGTTGAGCCATGATTTGATAGGCTGGAACAAGGTGAGTAAAGGTCTCAGGATCCAGGTAAATACTATCCAGAGTTTGTTGATAATGCTCTTGGAAAGTAAGTTCCCTTTCTCCCTCATTGACCCTCATTAACTCACTAGCAATGGCTGCCTCCTCCCTTGCTGCTCCTGTAGTCCCTTCTCTCTCTCCTCTATTTTCTTGCATCATGGGCTCCCCATGGCTCACACCTCTCACACCCTCACCTTCACCTACTAAGGTGGAACCCTCAGTCTTTCCTTTTGCCTGGCTGGAAGAAATAGCCAGCCTCTCACTCTCATTCTCTCCTTTTGCCTGGCTGCAAGCCAGCCTCTCAATTTCACTCCCTCTCAAACCTAAAAGTGTCTCAACTACCACCAGGTCATCTACACTAGTTGTGGAAACAACTTGATTTGCAATAAGGTGTGTAGAATGACCTATCAACGGAACGGTAGTTTGAACTGTCAACGGTATGGATACCGTTGATGGAGAAACACTTGTCAACGAAAGAGACTGTTTCGTTGATGAAGTCAATAAAGCACTTTGAGAAAGTGAAATTACAGTAGAATCTGTGGTGATTGATTTTAGAGATTGGTCCACAGATCCTCTTGCAACTTCAGAAAAAGTTGGTTGATGGCCCAACAAATCACTTAACAAGTGATGGCCACCAGCTTCAGAGTGGGGCTTCTCCAAGATAAGAGTTGGAGAATCAGGAATAGATGAATGGATCATGTCCACATCTAAAGACTGAGTTGGTGAATTTGATGGAGATAGTTCAAGGTTGATGTTTAGAGAATGGGACTGTAACCCCAGAGTAATAATAGGGGTTACATCAAACTGAATTTGTGAAACTGGAAGTGTTGCTTCCAGAGTGTGTGCACCCTGTGTATCCTTGGATTTTTGCTTCACTCTCCTTTGATATTGGGAAAATGTAGATTGTGGGCTTGAAGTGTCCCTTACCCTCTTGGAGTGTGCTCTTGGAGGAGAGCTTGTTTCAATAATCACATCCTTTTGGGAGGATGCAACTAGACTTGTGTTTAAATCCATTTTACTCATTGTGCCTTGTTGGGAAGACACAATGGGGCTTGGTTGGGACACACTATCCTTTCCTTCCTTATTCTTGGGGTTTCTTTGATGTTCACCCCTTCCCTCACCTCTTACAGCTCCAGAATCACTCCCCTTAGGTTGTGAAATAGTTTTTGCAACAGGTGCCTTTTGAGAAGCACCTGAGGTTGGCTTTGAGGATTTCTTAGATTTAGGTTTTGCTGCTTGGGCAGGAGCCTGTTGGGACATAGCTACAGACTCCATAGCAACATTGGTAGGGGAAACAATAGAAGTAGCAACTATACTAACAGGGTTAGAAGAAGTTACCTCAATGATGGGCAGATACTATTGGGACGTACGATTACTGTTCTGCGTTTTACTATATGATTGATTATGAGTTCGAAAAGAAAACTTTACCTTAATCGCTACGATTCTGATCCACGTCTTCTACTGAATTCCTTGATTCCCTTCGAGCGAAGTGTGGCCTTCGATCTCCCGAAGTTTCCTCTCCTTAAAGCCTCGAAATCCCAAAACCCTAGCTCCTTGCGGCTGCCCTAGGTTTTTAATTCCGAATTCTTCTTTTTGCAGCTTTAGGAGAACAAGAATATATATAGGCTCCAGTAGGGATCATGGACCATTAGGTCGGGCCTCCCAATGACATTCTGGGTCAAGCCCAATGTCATTAAATATTAATTCTATCCACTAACGAATTAATATCTGCACTACCTTTCCTAATACCGTAATTATTTTATTATTAAATTCGGCTCCTATATTATTTGCTTATTAAATTCCCCATATTTAAGATATCGTATGTCCATTAATTAAATTAATTTCTGATAATTAATTTAATTAATATCTTTTTATCCTTGATCATCCACTCAACCTTATAATTATGCAAGAACAAATCTGCTTGCAGGACTAAAGCATAATTATCTTTAGGAGCTTTCAAGAGGACATCATCAACCCGAATATTATCAGGACATGGTTTCCTTATGTAATTAATATCCCACTCTGCATGCAATGTCATTGCTCAATACATAATATTATAATTAACAATTAATTACATCACATATGAATCAAAGCATGTGCATTGCATACAAGTGTCAATCACTACACTTGGATTGAGAACCTAAGCATTAATAATATCATAGAATCTTAGTTCTTCTTTATTGTCAGAATAGAAAAACAATTCTAATATTTCGATCCTGTTCAATATACATAAAGTATACAAGTATTATTTAATAGTCAAGATAAACTATTCTCAAATAATACTTCAGTTATTCCAGTGGTTTGTCTAATTCCACTTAAACTGTGAACCCTTTATATTATACATAGACACTGATAATTTAATCTTCTGTTATCCCATTTGATACTAAATTATCCACAATATATAATAAACAGACAATGTAAAAATATGCAATCAAGATTCTCAATAAAATGAACAATGTTTATATCCTACAAATGAATAGTATAGTATAAAAACCCAACAATCTCCCACTTATACTCAAGCTATTCTTTGAGTATATCAGTGTTTATTAATATAATCCGCTACCAGTTTAAATAACTATTCCGTGACCAGACATCTGACTCCTATCGCCTCCACGTGTTCTTCAAAAACCTTAGCTGGTAAACTCTTCGTGAAAGGATCAGCCCGGTTGTCCTTTGATGCTATATCAGTCACAATAATATCTCCTCGCTTAACGAACTGTCGTATGAGGTGATACTTACGCTCAATGTGTTTTGCTGCCTTATGTTCTCGTGGTTCCTTTGTATTTGCAACAGCACCAGTATTATCACAATAAATTGTGATTTGTCGTGGCAAATTAGGAACTACATTCAAATCCAGCAGGAAATTCCGGAACCATATAGCCTCCTTGGCTGCCTCAGAGGCTGCCACATATTCAGCTTCCATGGTTGAGTCTGCGATGCATTTCTGCTTCACACTCCTCCATATTACAGCTCCACCTCCTAAAGTAAAAACACACCCCGAGGTTGACTTCCTCTTATCCCTATCTGTCTGGAAATCTGAATCGGTATATCCCACAGGAAACAAGTCTGAAGCCTTGTAAATTAACATATACTTCTTAGTCCTTCGCAGGTACTTAAGTATCGTTTTTACTGCACTCCAATGTTCCTGACCTGGATTGGACTGATATCTACTGACCATGCCTACGGCAAAGCAAATATCAGGTCTCGTGCATAACATGACATACATTAAGCTTCCACATGCTGAAGCATAAGGAACTGCTTTCATGTTCTCTATCTCCTTAGGTGTCTTAGGACACTGCTCCTTTGATAGAGAGACTCCATGTCTAAAAGGTAAATTACCCTTCTTACAGTCCTGCATGTTAAAACGAGCCAATACCTCATCAATGTACGGTTCTTGAGATAAAGCCAACGTTCTTTTCTTGCGATCTCTTATAACTTTGATCCCAAGAATGTATGCGGCTTCACCTAAGTCTTTCATTTCAAATTGTTTGAACAACCATGCCTTAATAGATGACAACGTCTCTACATTGTTTCCAATGAGCAAAATGTCATCTACATATAGTACTAGAAAAACCACTGCATTTCCTTCACTTTTCCTATACACACATGCTTCTCTTGGACTCTGATCATAACCATTTGACTGGACAGCCTGATCAAAACGAATGTTCCACTCCCTGGAAGCTTGTTTCAGTCCATAAATGGACTTCTTAAGCTTACACACTAGATGCTCTTGGCCCTCTTTGATGAATCCCTCTGGTTGCTGCATATGGATGTTTTCATCAAGACTTCCATTTAGGAAAGCTGTCTTGACATCCATTTGCCAAATCTCATAATCGAGATGAGCTGCTATAGATAAAAGAATCCGGATTGACTTAAGCATGACTACCGGAGAAAAGGTTTCCTCATAATCAATTCCTTGTTTCTGAGTATACCCTTTCGCAAGAAGTCTTGCTTTCCAGGCTTTCACCTTTTTGTCAGATCCTCTTTTTCTTTTGTAGATCCACTTGCATCCAATGGGTTTTACACCATTGGGTGGTTCCACGAGATCCCAGACTTTATTGGAATACATAGATTCCATCTCAGATTGCATAGCCTTTTGCCAAAGATCTGCATCCTTATCTTGCATTGCTTCTTCGTATGTCCTAGGATCCTCATCATGTTCACCAGAGACTAAGTCCGAAGACTCTCCCAAAAACATGAACCTCTCAGGTTGTTTAACAACCCTCCCACTACGACGAAGCATTGGTGTGGTATTAGTGATAGGTTGTTCATTTACTTGTGGTTGTTCTACTTGTACCGGTGGCATATTAGAATTATCTTGTCCTCCCACTATTTCCTCTAAAACAACAGTACTCATGGGTTTGTGATTCATTATATAGTCTTCCTCTAAGAATCTAGCATTGGTGCTTACAATGATATCCCGATCCTTAGGACTATAAAACAAATACCCTTTTGTTCCCTTGGGATAACCCACAAACAGCCTCACTTCTGTACGAGAATCTAACTTAGTCACGTTCTTGTTCACCACATGTGCTGGACAACCCCAAATCCGAATGTGTTTCAAGCTAGGTTTGGTACTAGTCCACAATTCTTTTGGAGTTTTTGACTTAGAAGGTACCAAGTTTAGAAGATAAGTCGATGTTTCTAGAGCATGTCCCCA
Source organism: Heracleum sosnowskyi (assembly GCA_030848705.1). Taxonomy (NCBI): domain Eukaryota; kingdom Viridiplantae; phylum Streptophyta; class Magnoliopsida; order Apiales; family Apiaceae; genus Heracleum; species Heracleum sosnowskyi. The sequence goes on along the minus strand of CM061240.1, from coordinate 60,391,630 downwards.
AAACGACTTGGGTAAATTCGAATAACTCATCATCGATCTTACACTCTCTAAAAGAGTCTGGTTCCTTCTTTCTGCTACACCATTCTGCTGAGGTGTGCCAGGTGCAGTCAACTGGGATGAAATCCCATGTTCTGATAAATATTCTCTAAATTCTCCAAGCAGGTATTCGCCCCCACGATCTGATCGTAGTGACTTGATACATTTTCCTGAATGTCGCTTCTCCGCACTTGCTTTGTACTCTTTGAATTTTTCAAAGCACTCAGACTTGCGGTGCAACAGATAAATGTATCCATATCTCGAATAATCATCAGTGAAAGTGACAAAATATTCATACCCACCTCTCGCTTGGATATTCATAGGTCCACATAAATCAGTATGAACCAATTCTAACACATCTTTGGCTCTATTTCCTTTTGCCTTAAAAGGTCTACTGGTCATTTTTCCTTCCAAGCAAGATTCACAGACTGGAAATGGCTCCACTGCCAACGAGCCTAAAGGCCCATCTACTACCAATCTTTGAATCCTCCTCAAGTTAATATGACCTAATCTCAAGTGCCAAAGATATGTTTGGTTCAATCCAGAAGGTTCCTTTCTTTTACTAGAGGTAGAAAATGTATTATTAATTTCACTTGGTTGCAGCATTGGTTCTATAGGATGAATAATATATAAATTGTCTTGCAATGTACCAGAACATATAACTCGTTTATTCATCATAATGGAAACATTACGATCCAAACAAACATTATAACCATCCATAGCAAGTTTAGAAACCGAAATTAAATTCCTTCTAAATGAAGGTACATAAAGACAATTATTCAAAACCAAAATCCTATCATAACCAAAAGATAAAGAAATAACTCCAACTGCAACCACTGCTACTTTCGTAGCATCTCCCATGAACACATATATCTCGCCATCTCTAAGCAGCCTGGTTTTCTGGAACCCCTGCATGGAATTACAAACATGATCAGTGGCTCCTGTGTCTACACACCAAGTGCTCGTAGACATAGCCGCTATATATGTTTCCGTAACAAGAGAAAGAGACATACCAACATTGTTCTTCTTAGAAAGAGGACAATCCTTTTTCCAGTGACCCGACTGCTTGCACTTGAAGCACTTGCCCTTAGGCTTCTTCACTGAATTCTGAACTCCCAATGGTTTCACAACTTTCTGTGTCTGAACCTTCTTCTTCTTCTTCTTTCCTTTCGGCTTTGAAGAAGAAACTTTCTCAGCCACATTTACCTGAACATGCTGCTGAAATAATGATTCCGCTGCCTGAAGCTCTGTCAGAAGTTCTGCAAGACTATACAACTTCTTGTTCATGTTGTAATTCAAGCGAAACGGCTCAAAGCTTTTTGGCAAACTCATAAGTATGATATCGACCTGCGTTTCCGCATCAATATCAGCACCAAGGACCTCTAGTTCATTTATATGAGACATCATCAGAAGAACATGGTCCCTTACAGGTGTTTTTTCAGCCATCTGAGTGTTCATTAGAGACTTCATTGCTACTTGCCTAGCAGCCCTATTCTGATCTCCGAAAAGCTCCTTGAGATTATAGAGCATATCTGAAGCAGTGGTCATGGCCTGATGCTGATGTTGCAACACACCCGACATTACTGCCAGAATGTAACATCGCGACATCTCATCTGCCTTAGTCCACTTCTTAAAATACTCTTTATCCTCATCCGGAGCATCGACAGCAGGCTGGTCCGGTTTGGGTTCAACAGTACAAAATTTGAACTCTTCAGCAGTCAACACTATGTCCAAATTGTGTTTCCATTCAATATAGTTAGGTCCGGTAAGTTTGTTATCCTTAAGTATGGTGAAAAGTGGATTAAAGCCCATTCTATCCTGAGAATCATGCATATAACACTTAATCAGAAAATTGCATATATCTTAAAACCTATTTGTTTCCTCTAACAATTAATTAAAATTAATGCACTAATATTTAAATTCCATAAATATCTAGTACGCCATGATGGATGACATATATACCATTTAAATTTAAATATTACTTCGGTCCTACTACTAAATAATACGCCACGTTAGGGTGGACTATATATTATCTTTCATAGCTAAGTGTATACCATTATTTAGATCTTAAGTTGCCTTTAGTCAGACCCATCCGTTCGATGTATCAATGGATAAATCCCAGATGTTTTCGGTGAAGTCACAGACGGACTCGCTTAAGAACACAACCCCTAAGACAAAAATATCCATTATCAACATCAATCAAGGAATGTCCAACTTTTTTCTCGAATTCTATGAAACTTGGTATGTCACGATGGGGTGAGCTACCTTTCAATATTCGTGATTAACTTAAGAAGATTGTCCTAGTAATATCCTTAACACTACCCAGACGTCATAAATCATACGCCACGATGGGTGACATATATCCAATTCATAATCGTCCTAGTGTTAAATTACATACAACCAATAATGGATGACCATGGGATCAATATCAAATTAATTCCCTCTCCCACTTAGTATTTTACTTTGAGGATTTTTTTATATCTACATGCATCGTCCTATGTTAATTCTTCGAGGTCCACATGTTATCATAATAACAAGACAAAGAACACATAACATAGAAGAACATGGCATGATGATCAACATAATTAAAGCATAGCATATAACCCTATGTCCATGTCGTTCTAGCATACTAAGGTTAGTATTGCATGGCATGATAATCACGTAAGGCATATAAAATTGCAATAATTAAAATAAATAGCAGAAATTATGTAAAACATAATAAAACACATCCACTATTATGGCCCCAGAAAATTAGCTTCGAATTCTTTCGTTGAAAATTTCCCGAAATCTTCAGGAGCCCGTTTGGAGGCCTAAACAGCGTCAGAATGGGTCGAAAAATCGGGGAATGGTACTTCAGATACATTTTGGCCTGTTCGTCTCGTTCTGCCGTTTCCGAAAAGTGCTTATTCGCCCAAATCGGACATCGTATGCAAAATCTGCAGCCAAAACAGCGAAGCTCCCACGAAAACAGTATGGCGCAGCGGAGGAACCCTGTTTCTCGTATCTCCGATGTTTAAACGATTACATACAACATAATACAGCAAAACAAACCTATTCTATTACATACATCTGATCATAATCTTAACTATCACGATAAACCCTCGTGATTTACAACAATCAAACATCCACGATAAACCACGTGATTTACAACAACCAAACATCCACGATAAACCACGTGGGATCCAATCACATAATCAAATAAAACATGACCATAATAGTGGATTACAACCTGCATCACAGAATCAATACAAGCAACCACCATATACATGCATATATAATTACGTCATGGACATCATATCATAAAACGCAGAACTGCATAACCAGGCTCTGATGCCAATTGTTGGGACGTATGATTACTGTTCTGCGTTTTACTATATGATTGATTATGAGTTCGAAAAGAAAACTTTACCTTAATCGCTACGATTCTGATCCACGTCTTCTACTGAATTCCTTGATTCCCTTCGAGCGAAGTGTGGCCTTCGATCTCCCGAAGTTTCCTCTCCTTAAAGCCTCGAAATCCCAAAACCCTAGCTCCTTGCGGCTGCCCTAGGTTTTTAATTCCGAATTCTTCTTTTTGCAGCTTTAGGAGAACAAGAATATATATAGGCTCCAGTAGGGATCATGGACCATTAGGTCGGGCCTCCCAATGACATTCTGGGTCAAGCCCAATGTCATTAAATATTAATTCTATCCACTAACGAATTAATATCTGCACTACCTTTCCTAATACCGTAATTATTTTATTATTAAATTCAGCTCCTATATTATTTGCTTATTAAATTCCCCATGTTTAAGATATCGTATGTCCATTAATTAAATTAATTTCTGATAATTAATTTAATTAATATCTTTTTATCCTTGATCATCCACTCAACCTTATAATTATGCAAGAACAAATCTACCTGCATGACTAAAGCATAATTATCTTTATGAGCTTTCAAGAGGACATCATCAACCCGAATATTATCAGGACATGGTTTCCTTATGTAATTAATATCCCACTCTGCATGCAATGTCATTGCTCAATACATAATATTATAATTAACAATTAATTACATCACATATGAATCAAAGCATGTGCATTGCATACAAGTGTCAATCACTACACTTGGATTGAGAACCTAAGCATTAATAATATCATAGAATCTTAGTTCTTCTTTATTGTCAGAATAGAAAAACAATTCTAATATTTCGATCCTGTTCAATATACACAAAGTATACAAGTATTATTTAATAGTCAAGATAAACTATTCCCAAATAATACTTCAGTTATTCCAGTGGTTTGTCTAATTCCACTTAAACTGTGAACCCTTTATATTATATATAGACACTGATAATTTAATCTTCTGTTATCCCATTTGATACTAAATTATCCACAATATATAATAAACAGACAATGTAAAAATATGCAATCAAGATTCTCAATAAAATGGACAATGTTTATATACTACAAATGAATAGTATAGTATAAAAACCCAACAGATACACCACTGGGACATCACCATTGTGGTTAAGTCTCAGGATATCTGTCAAAACCCTCTTCTCTTGCACAAAACACTCAAACCTGGAAACAGGGTTAGAGATAACTAATGGTGCTGGACTAACATGGTTAGCCAACATCATCAGAAACCTAGCATAATAGATATTCGTTTTCCTATTTGCCTTATCACCCAACTTAGCACCAATTTCATACATAAGTTGGGTGCTAAAGTTATAATATCTATCAGTTAGGAGCATGGTTAAGAGAATTAACATGGAATTAGTTAATGCATCAAAATTACTAATTTTGCCAGAAAATACCTTTATGAATGCATCAGCTAAGTAACTGTATTCTCTAACCAAACCTCTCCTAATAATCTTACCCAAATTATCAGTAGGCAATGAGTAGTTTATAGATTTAGCATGTTAACAATTTCAGTGTTTGTAGGCAAAGCATTACAGTTATTTTCAGGAATATGTAGACATGCTTGCAATACATCAGAATTAACTATATACTCATTACCTTGGATGGTGAATTGCAAAGTGCAATTTGTCCCACTATACTCACATGAGGTCCAAATCTCCTCGATTATCTCATTGTAGAGTGGTGTAGAGTGAAACATTGCATAGCTCAACTTGCAATTCTTCATGAAGTCCATCATCTTGAAAAAGATGTTGTTCGGGCTTTCCTTGACAACAAAGGGGATGGAGTTGTTTTTCTCATAGATAAACCCTCCAGCAGACATAAGCTTGACTATGGGTGCCATTGTTGAGTGTAGAAAAGCTTCGAACTGAATTGCTTGTTAGAGAGAAGAAGAAAGAAAAGCCTTTGGAATTTTTGAGAACAGGTAAAAAAAAGAATTAAAGAAAATAGAATTTCTTAAATACTCCCCCAAAAATTCTCAGAAATTAAATCCAACAATCAATGTAAATTACTGGATTGGCTTAAAAAAAATATAACCGTTACCTTTAAAGTATTACCATGATTTATACTTACAGGGGTGTATGTATAGATCGTGGTAACGGACGTGTCAAATTTTAACGGTGCAGATTAATTACGCTAAATCAACGAATCAGGATTGGACGGTTAACGTCCCGTCTTATTTCGTTGATAAAGCTGCGTTTCGTTGATATAAAAGAGCTATCAACGAAATACCCAGAAAAATGCTAAGACTGTCAACGAAATGGTTCGTTTCGTTGACATAGTAATTTTGACTTAGACAAAATTTTACTTTTTCCTGAGAAAATTAATTCACAGAAAAACATAGCAAATTTCTGGCTGCATTTTAACTTGTAAACATCTCAAAAATAATTAAGAGAAATTTAGCATACCTAGCTCACTTACTAATCTTGAGAATGTTGATTCATCAAGTGGCTTGGTAAAGATGTCTGCAAGTTGTTGTTCACTTGGAACAAAATGTAACTCCACAGTACCATTCATAACATGTTCTCTAATGAAATGGTACTTGATGTCAATGTGCTTGGTCCTTGAATGCTGCACTGGAATCTCAGTAATGGCAATGGCACTAGTGTTGTCACAGAAAATAGGAATTTTCTCAACTCTTATTCCATAATCAAGTAGTTGATTTTTCATCCATAAAATCTGTGCACAACAACTTCCAGCAGAAATATACTCAGCCTCAGCTGTGGAGGTAGAAACTGAGTTTTGTTTCTTGCTGAACCATGAGACAAGCTTGTTTCCTAAGAATTGACAGGTGCCAGTTGTGCTTTTCCTGTCAATTTTACATCCTGCAAAATCTGCATCTGAATAACCAATTAGTTCAAAGCCAGATTCTCTAGGATACCAAATGCCAAGGTTTGGTGTTCCTAATTGATCACTTCTAGAAGCATTTCTGTGACTATCAACGGTATGACCATTTTGGCTGTCAACGAAACGCTCATTTTGACTGTCAACGAATCCTCCATTATGACTGTCAACGAAATGACCATTTGGTCTACTAGCAGCTATTCTTTTCAATCTCAATGCAGCAATTTCATCTTCACTGCTGCTTTCATCTGTGCTAGATACAACAACTTTAGGCTGTTTCTCAGTAGCCTTAACATGATTCACTTGATCTCCTTCCTCATTTTCAAAAGAAAGACTTTCATGGAAACCTTCATCACAGAGACCTTGAATTTTGAGATCATCAAAAACAACATGTACAGATTCCATAACAATGTTGGTTCTGAGGTTATAGACTCTGTAAGCTTTCCCTGCTGCATATCCCACAAATATTGCTTCATCTGCCTTTGCTTCAAATTTCCCTAAATGCTCAGCTTGATTCCTCAAAACAAAGCATTTGCATCCAAAGACATGAAGAAAATCCAATAGTGGCTTCTTTCCTTTGAGTAGTTGATAAGGGGTCATTCCCTTGGCCTGATTAATCAAAGAAATATTTTGAGTGAAGCAAGCTGTGTTAACTGCCTCAGCCCAAAAATAAGTTGGTAACTTTGATTCATCTAGCATTGTCCTTGCAGCTTCAATAAGTGTTCTGTTTTTCCTTTCAACTACACCATTTTGCTGTGGTGTCCTTGCTGCTGAAAACTCATGCAAAATACCATTTTCTTCACAGAACACCTTCATACTTGAATTCTTGAATTCTGTCCCATTGTCACTCCTAATCCTTCTTACTTTGAAATCAGGATGATTGTTTACCATCTTGATGTGATTGATAATGATTTCACTTGCCTCATCTTTTGAGTGTAAAAAGAAGGTCCATGTAAATCTAGAAAAATCATCAACAATCACAAGACAGTATTTCTTCTTTGAGATAGACATGACATTTACAGGGCCAAACAGATCCATATGAAGTAATTCAAGCTGATGGACAATTGATGACTCTGTCTTGCTTTTGAATGATGCTTTCTTTTGTTTCCCTTTTTGACAGGCATCACACAAACCATCCTTGGAGAACTCCACTTGTGGAATTCCTCTAGCAAGATCTTTCCTCACCAAATCATTCATAGCTTTAAAATTCAGATGAGATAATTTCTTGTGCCATAGCCAACTTTCATCCTTGCTTGCCTTGCTGAAGAGACAAGTGATGGTGTCTGGACTTGTGCTACTAAAGTCAGCAATGTACACATTCCCTCTTCTGAATCCAGTCATGACCACATTGTTGTCTCCTCCTTTAGAAACAACACAGGCTTCTTTAGAAAAAATAACTAAAAATCCTTTGTCACAAAGTTGGCTGATACTAAGCAAATTGTGCTTAAGACCATCCACCAATGCAACCTCATCTATGATGACATTCTCTTTTGAAATCAAGCCATATCCCTTAGTGTAGCCTTTGTTGTCATCTCCAAAAGCAATACAAGGGCCAGCTCTTTCCTGAAACTCTGTGAGCAGGGTAGAATCACCAGTCATGTGTCTTGAACAACCACTATCCAAGTACCAAAGATTCCTTTTGTCTCCCTGCACACAACAAAACCAAATCAAGTTGATTTTGGTACCCAAGTTTCCTTGGGTCCTGTTTTGTTAGCCTTTGCTTTTCCTTTTATATTATTTTTCACCTTGGGCTCAGATTGATTTAAATCAATCTTTACCCTTGGTGTTGATTTCTGAGGGTTGCTCACATTTTCATTCACAGCATGCATAGTTGGAGGAACAAACATGTTATTCATATTCCATGGCATTTGTGGCACATTAAACATATTCATGTATGGACTAGGCACAAATGGCATGCTGGCATATGGATTTTGAAATTGTGCATATGAGGCAAACATGTTAGGCATAACAGGCATTGTAGGCATAGAACCATTCATTTCAGGCTTAGACATTTTCACTTTAGCAGTCTTCTTAACAGATTTGCAGTTAGTAGATAAATGACTAACACTTCCACAATTGACACATGTCTTTCTAGGAGCATATTTATCAGGTGTGTAATTGTTGTGTTTGTTAATCCCTACTTTGCCATTCATGTTATTCTTTTTATTTCCCTTAGCCTCAACTTGAACATTCTCTAACTTATCTTTCAATTGCTTGTTGGACAAGTGACCTACATTAGCTCTCTCAACAGGCTTCTCAACTTTCTTTGATTTACTAGACTCACCTTGAACAAAGTTCTTGGTGACAGGACCATACTTGTTATTAAGTCTAGTGAGTTCTTCTTTTCTTTTCTCTGTCAACGAAACAGCCTGATCGGTTGATGGTTCATCTGTCAACGAAACATTGCATTCCGTTGACATATCAACCTTCAACAAATGATCATTGTTGTTTGTTGACTCTGTTTCTAATTCTAAGGTTTCACCAACATACCCTAGCTTCTCTTTGTTCTTTTTCCATGATTGTTCACAGAAAGATTCCATACCTTGAACATTAATGATGTTGTTAGCAACATTCCTGGCATCTTTCCATTTAGCAATCACACTTTGTTCTATTTCAAGTTGTGTTTTAAGAATTTCTTCCCTTTCTAACACGTTCTCAAGTTCCTTCTTAGCATCCCTACTAACACACCTCATTTTCTCAAAATCAATGAGCTGTGCTTCTAACATTGCATTCCTATCACTTAAGAGCAAATTAGTCTCTTTTATTCTTGAATTCTCTTTGGTAAGTGATTTAAGAGTAACACGTAAATTATATAGTACAGTAGACATTTCATTTACTGCACTATCGCATTCCTCTTTAGAGAGCTCAGAAAGATTAGTAATTGTTACCTGGTTGCTTGAGGAGCTTGCTTCCTGCTCATGATTGTTAGCCATAAGAGCCAAGTTGACATACTCAACATCATCATCAGAATCTTCACCATTACCAGCCCAATCATACTCCTGAGACATGAAAGCCTTTTCTTTTTGCTTGAGAAGTTCAAAGTATTTCTTTTTATAATCAACAGGCTCAAATTTCCTGTTGCCCTTCTCAACCTTGGGCTTTCTGCAGTCCCCAGCAAAGTGACCAAGCATTCCACAATTGAAACATTTAGATTTAGATTTTTCAATCCAGTTACTTTTGCTGGGTTGAAAGTCTCTCCTTGGTGGCCTAGCTTCTGAGTTTCTCTTGAACTTGAACTTAGAGAATTTTCTTGACAGAAAAGCAATGTGTTCATTAATCTCATCTAAGTCATCCAAGTTGACTGGTTCTGGTTCTTCTTCTTCTGTCATCTTGCCTTTACCCTTGCTAACATCACTCCTATAACTAGCTCGACTAGTTGTTGCCTGTGCAGCTTCTTCATTGTCATCTTCCAGTTGGTTCACAGATGCAATCAATGCAATAGATCCACCTTTCTTCTGTACCTTTTCAATTTCTTCATCTTGCTCCATTTCCAACTCATATGTCTTCAAGGTTCCATAAAGCCTTTCAAGAGTGTAGTCTTTGTACTCTTGAGTGTTTCTGAGAGAAACAATCATAGGCTTCCATTCTTTTGGAAGAGCTCTAAAAATTTAAGGTTTGAATCCTTGGTTTGATAGATCCTCCCATACAACTTTAATCCATTCAAAAGCTTCTGAAACCTACTAAACGTGTCATTTAGGGTTTCACCAGCTTTAAAATGAAAATGCTCATATTGTTGTATAAGGAGCTGCATTTTGTTTTCCCTAACTTGCTCAGTTCCTTCACAGAGAGTTCTAACAGTGTCCCATACTTCTTTGGAGGTTGTACAGTTTATGACATTGTCAAACATCTCTTGCTCCAAACCATTAAATAGAATGTTCATGGTTCTTTTATCTTTACGGACTTCTGCAACATCTTCAATAGTCCATTCTGAGACAAGTTTTGGAATTTCTACATCAGAAGCATCATCTGGCACTCCCACTCTAGATGCAAACTTCATGGGAACATGTGGACCTTTCTCAATGCAGTCTACATACCTCTCATCCATAGACATGAGATGTAAATGCATCTTTACTTTCCAGTGAAAGTAATTGTCCTTATCAAGAACTGGTATATTTACACCTGCATCCTTCTTCACCATGGTTACTGTTTTTGGTCTTGATCTTTAAACTTCTTGTATATTAGAAGCTCGCTCTGATACCAATTGTTAATCCCAAATGACCTAACAGAATTGTAGAAGGGGGGGGGGGGGGGGTTGAATACAATACCTTGATATTTCTCAAACTTAAAAACAACTTACAAATTAAAACTGAACTTATAAAACAAAAACCTCAAGCACTTAATAATTTCAGTTGGATTGTTTGATGATCCAACTGAAGTGATTTTTATTGCGGAAATAATCTGTGATACAAAAGTACACAGCTGCTCAGTTACAATAATGTAGAGAAGAAAAATGCTCTCAAAAATAGCTAATACAATCTGTTTGTTTTTTTTCGTCTCTGTTTCTAAAGTAACTACTACACTTGGTTATATAAACCCAAGTTTACAACTCTATTTTTGGCTACACTAAAAGTACAATGAGTAACCGCCAATAGTTTGCTTTTCATCCCTTTGTCCAATGGTCCTTGGAGATATTTGCTTTTGTCTTCATGCTTATTATGATCACTCCCAAGAGCCCAATTGGAAACTGGGATGTTTCCTTATTCCCCATGTCCATTTTAATGGTTTCCAATGCAAAGTACACTTCCACATCACCTTTAGATATGTTCAGTAAACTGTCACTATCACTTTGTCAACTATTCAGAAAAGCAATAATGATTCGTTGATAGCAGGGAGATGTGTTTCGTTGATAGCTTTATTCTTCATTTCGTTGATGAGTAAACTCCATACCGCTGATAGGATAATCTTCGTTCCGTTGACAGGTCTTCACTTAGGCAAAATTACAAGGCATGAGATATTTACAATTAACCAACCTATTTTGCCTATCTAGTACTTAGTCAACATGACTTAGAAAACCTATCCAATATCTACAATGAAATGCATATCAAACTAGAAGTATTGTACAGTGCAATTTCTACATCACTCATTTCGTTGATGAGCTACCTGTCAACGGATTGCTGCAAAGCATACCATTCCGTTGACAGCTACAAAATGACTTTACACAAATTCTACTAAGTGTTTCATGTTTATCATCAAGAACAACATATTCCTAACAAAATCTAAAGATGCTGGTGAAGAAAAGGACTCCAAGGGAAACAAAGAAAATGTCAGGAAGAGGAGTGGAAATCAGCAAGTCAAGGACATTGCTAGAAATACCTTAACCACAACACAAGACTCTAAGTCTATGGTGGGTACTGTTGGTAGTGATCCTCCAAAATCAATACCTAAGACTTCTGAACCTGATTTGCCATAGAAAAGGATTGAAGCCACTACAACAAAATCTAAAAGACACTTTCACAAAGTCACAGCTAGTGGAGTGTTATAGTGGATGAAGGGGAAAGGGTTGAAGCTACTTCCAAATGATGTGGCACTGAAGACTAAATCTCCCTGTTCCAGAAAGCTACCTCAAGTGAAGTATTTGAAGATCAAGAGTGTAGCCAAAAGGACAAGGATAACAAAGAAGACTGGAGTAATCACAAATGTAGTAGGGATCAATATATGTTCTTCCTTTTGATGAAGATGCCCTAGCATTTTTGAGAGCTCAAAGGATCTTTGAAGTCAAAGTGAAGAACAATCATCTTGAAATCAAATACACTAATGGAAGGGAGAAAGGAATGAAGCAAGGCAGCTGGAAATATTTTCATACATATGAACTTGAAAGAATAAATGCTCTTTTGAACTTTGAAGAAAAGGAAGAAAGGATGTGGAAAATAGAGATAGCTAGATTCATGAAGATGCACTCTGATTATGAAGAAAGTCTAAGGAAGCAAAATGAAGAAAAGAGGTGTATGAAAGAAAAGGAGATGGCTGAAATGGAGGAAAGAGCAAAGGAGCTGAGGGAGAAAGGGCTGTGCAGGGTAAAACAAAATCCTTATATTGTGGAGTACAAAAATCATTATGGAGGAAAAAGCAAGATAAGGATGGAGTTTATTGATTCATATGTGGAAAGTGCCCTTAGAACAGCACCTGAAGATTTAGAAGGCTCTCCTCTCATAGAGGAGTAGATTGCAAGAGATGAAATTCTAATGGCCATTTCTGAAATAAAGAAGAATGAAGAAATAAGGAAGAAGAAGGTTTATGATGATTTCTTAGAGAAACAATTGGAAACTGAAGCTATGTAGCTCAAGGAGAAATTCTGTAAGCCTAAATTTCCAAGATGTTATCAAATTCTGTTCATCCTTTTATCTTCTTTATATTTGTTTCTTTTTATGTTAGTTAGGCTTGTTATCAGACATGAAATTGTGCCTAAGGGTCTTACTCACAATTTGGGGGAGATTGTTAGGCTCAAGACATGTCTGAATACCACCATTAACAAGCCTACATGATGTGCCTATGTCACACTACATGACCTAGTGAATTCTATCACTGGGATATAGTATAGGTCTCTCTATACTTGTCTTGTTCTCATGAACATTAGCTTGATCATGTATGCTCAGAATTATAATGAGCTTAGTAAGTTTCTTGCATCTAGAATGTACATAGGCCACTGAATAATTATCTTGATAGAAGTTCAGAATTGTTCATGCAGCAGGATGGAGATGAATAAGGCCCTGAAGAAATAAGTTGCAGAAATTTGTCTAAGGCATTATATAGCAAAGTCAGAATAAAGCTATGTCGTGAAGTCACCAAAATCCATGTCGAGAAGTGCTAGATCGCATAGTCCAATTTGTACTATGTCGTGAAGTCTTCAAGACTCATATCGTGAAGTGTTGAAATCAGCAAAGTCAAAATGTACTAGATCGTGAAGTCCTCAAATAGCTTATTCCGCATAGTCCTCAAATAGCCTATGTCGCATAGTCCTCAAAAAGGTTATATCGCGAAGTCCTCAAAAAGGCTAGATCGCGAAGTCCTCAAATGGCTTATGTCGCAAAGTCCTCAAAGGCCATGTCGCGTAGTCTTCACAAGGGACATCGCGAAGTCAGGAATGAAGTGGAGTTCACGATATCAACACTTAGCCATTTACAACAAGACAAATGAAGGTACAGGATCAAAGTCAATGGAGACAAATACTGAAGCATCTGTATTGGTTAGGTGGTCCAAAATACAGATGGCAAATCTACAGCTAAACTTGGAGAGGAAGAAGGAAGACAAGCAGCTACAGATAAGGGAGAGGACCACAGAAAGCAAATGGTTCTCCCTAACACAGCCAACCTTTTATAGAACGACAAAATGGAGTTGCAGGAAGGGTAGTTGTGTAATTAGGTGTGTGCACTAGTTTTGTATAGGACAATATATATATATTGTGCACACCCTACTGCTAGCTGTAAGTGAGAATATCATAGAATTATATTGAAGCACTTCTTTCTCCGTAAGAAAAGCAAGAAAACACTGTTCTTGTTTAGAAGCCAGAATTTCTCTTGTGAGATTTTGGAAGCTGTAGTATTTAATTTGCTTAATACAAAGTAGATTAAAGTGATTGTGTGTGTATTGTTTATTTCATTCCGCATTTACTTACTACACAATCTGTTACAGCAATTTAGTTTCGAGAAAGCGAAAATCTATCAAACTATCCATTCACACCCCCCCCCCCCTCTGTCTAGTTTCTAAGTGGTATTCATTACTAACAATAGAATTTAATGCCTTCTTACTAGATATCCAGTTTGCATCAGTATAACCTTATAATACTGCTAGATAACTGCCATAATGCAATCCATAGTCTCGACTTCCCCTTAAGTAACTCAGTACTCGTATGATCGCTTTCAAGTGATCAACTCCCGGGTTACTCGTAAATCTGATCAACTTGTTAATTGAATATGTAATGTCGGGTCTTGTACAACTCATCAGGTACATCAGACTTCCGATTATCCTCGAGTATTCTAGTTGGGAGACTCCTACACCTTTATTTTTGGATAGATGCAAAGTCAGATCCACATGTGTTCTTGCTTTCTCAAAATCATCCTTCAAAAACATTTCAAGGATCTTGTCAACTTGATGTAGTTGAATTAGTGCGAGACCCTATGATATTCTAGAAATTTGAATTCCTAGAACCACATTTGCAAGTCCCATATCTTTCATGTCAAATCTTACTTTTAACATGTCCTTGGTATATTTGATCACTTTATCATTGCTTCCAGCAATAAATAGATCATCTACATACAATGTCATCATGACATATCCACACTCGTTATCCTTGTAATAGGCACATCTATCACATTCATTGATCTTGAAGCCATTAGCCAACACGACCTCATCTAGATCTCCATTTAGAAAAGCTGTTTTCACATCCATTTGATGTATTGTCAGTTTTCGCATTGCAGCGATAACAAACAGGATCCTTATGGACGTTATTCTCGATACCAAAGAATAAGTATCAAAGTAATCAAGGCATTTCTGTTGCTTGTATCTTTTGATTACAAGTCTAGCGTTTTACTTGTCGATAGTTCCGTCAGGTTTCAACTTCTTCTTGAAAACCCATTTGTTACCTAATGGTTTACAACCATTTGGCAATTCCACTAACTCCCCAGTATGATTCTGTAAAATAGAATCAACTTCACTCTTGATGGCCTCTTTCCACATAGGTCCATCAGATGATGTTACCGCTTCCATGTAGGTTGTCGGATCACCGTCTTTGAGAAAATAGGTCAGAAATTCTGACCCATAGGATTTCTCCTTTCTTTGTCTTTTGCTCTTTCTTACTACCCCCACATCTTCGTCTTCACTTTCAGCATTCTCATTCTCGTCGTCTATAGACTCATGAGGTCGTTTAGACGTTGTAGTTACAAGGAAATACATTCTCAAAGAATGAGGCATTCCTTGACTTCATGATCGTATTCTTTTGAATATCAGGAATCTTAGATTCATATACAAGAAACCGATATGCAGTACTATGTGGTGGATATCCGATGAAAATACAATCCACAGTCTTTGGACTAATTTTCACCTTCTTAGGTGCAGGGATTAGTACCTTTGCAAGACACCCCTACACTTTCAGATTTTGGTAACTTGATTTCTTTTTTTTTTTCCACATCTCAAAAGGACTCACATCCTTATTCTTACGAATCATCGTATTTAAAAGATGGTTCACACTTAAGATGACTTCCCCCCACATCGACTTACGAAATTATGGTTAGGATGTTAGATTACATAAAAAATTAGTTTTTCAGCACCTTTCCCACTCAATCATCAAAAGATGGAAATGAGTCAATGAAAACTACTTCATCTCAGGGATTTATGGATTCTAATAATACTTTTAATTTTCTAGTAGGTGAATCTCAATCAGAGAACCCTTCACCAGAAGATATCTGGGACACATTGATACAAACTATATCTCAGCAAGCTAGAAATTCTACTAAAAGAAAAGGCCCGGAGAATAAGAAATGACTCATCTAAATCAGGCTTTGTACAAATTCAAGAAGCAAGAAAAGAAGATTAAAATTCTTAATATTCAAATGCATGAATATTTTCAAAAATATCACCAAAACTTTATAGAAAGGAAGAATCGCTTTACCCAGGAAATTCAAATTGATTTCAATACAGTTTAGCGGCTTTTTGGGTAGCTAAAGGATAAGATAAGAAAGAGACGAAGAATGAAGATAAGACTCCTTCAACTCAATAGTCTCACTCGATAAGAAATTTTATCCGCAAATCAAGAAAAGAATATTTTTGTCAGCCACAAATAAGGACTGCAAGAGCAATAATGTTTGTTTTATTAAAGTTATTTGTTTTTCATGTTAAAGTATTTATTATTTGATGTGACTTTGGGGCCCAAAGAGAACCCGATATTAGTAATGTTTGCACTACGCCATAGATGGCCGGATGCAACACACACCTACTGTTATCTTAGACACGATTTTTGTTGCATCAGGCCAAAGGTAACGCACTTTTACCATCCATCAATGTTACCTTTGACATAAAATACAACGCTTTTCTTCCCAATGGTAAAAGTTAGTTGTTTTCTTTTGAAATTCTGTAAAAGTTGTTTGTTTGTTTATGTTTGAAAAGCATCTTGACTGTTTATATAATTAAAATTTTGTATGTGTAACTTACGCTGCTTTTAAAGAAATAAAAGAACTTATAATTTTCTTCTTTATCTGCCTTCTTTATATTTATACAGTTCTTAGTTTACTTGATTCATATTACTTTTATTAAAGCACGTGATACATAGTTGGCATCAGAGCCATTCTTTTCCGATCAGATGGAGTCCTTGTGTAAGGTACATACTTCTTCCTTTCTTTAAACTAGTTTACTAAGCCGCGCTTTGCAGCGACTTTATAATAATATCTCTAAATTTTCTTAAAATATATTCTACAAAATACGTTTTTAAATAAAATTAATATTTATAATATAAAATGAATTTTTGTTTTGAATTATATATATATTTATATATATAAAGTTCTAGATCGTTTAATCAAAAACTACAATTATACCTTCAGATCTATTAAAATTTTCACTACCTCCAAATCTACTCTCATAAGAAAAAATCAAAAAATATGAACAAACATCCTTTTTATTGTTGGGGGAATTTTTTATTAACAACAAAAACAACAAAAACAACAACAACCTCTTCCTTTTTAAAAAAACAATTAATGACATCTTCTCAATGTTTCTTATTCTTGTATGACTTTTGTTATAGATGCACCGACTTATTGAATTTTGTTAAAAATGCACACACTAAATAAATTCTTCGGTCGAATAAATCTTAACATGATATTTTCGAAATACATACACTATAAATTTCTTAATATACAATTTTTATCTTTGAATTTTCGTGTATGAATTACATAAAATATTTTACTAAAAGATATAATCTTTTCTCATAAAAATTAGAGCAATAACTATCTAAACGTTAAAAAACAATGATAAAATTTGTTTTTTAAGACATGATGAATTCTCCACTTTCTAGTTACCTTGTATACATACAGATGTATCAACATTTAACTATAAATTCAAAACTAATAACGTACATACATAAAAATTTAAATCAATTCACAACTGAATGTACATGAAAATCACCTTACTCGGCCTATTACTATTATTTTAACCGATGAATCTCCCATGTCTTAACTCAATCAACACTGATATCAAATAACTTGTCTTGTCAAAGTTTTTAATATGATCATGCATTAGGATACAAATAAACGTAATAAGATAAATAACATAAAGGAAAAAGTCTTGTACTCATATATTCATATACACACTTTTAACATGAACAAACAAAAAAGTAAAAAAGAACAATGTTGACAACAAAAATCGACAGAGGTGTATATTTATACTATTAATTAGCTGTTTGTATGAAAGTATTAAAGGTAATTAATTATTTACCAAGTAATTACTTAATTTCTTATGCAAGACCGATCTAATTTCTTAACTTCTTATTTACCAATGTTCTTGTATTTTTTATTATAGTACATTAAAATAGAAAGTTTAGGAGAGTAGAATGTTAAGATGGTAATTTCATTTGAAAAGAAATATTATGAGAATATCTAGATAATAATAAAGGGAAGTTCAAAATAATGTAAAGTAATACACTTTTTTTTAATTTATATATTTGAAGGCAAGAATATTATAATTGAATATTTATTTTCCTCCATTTGTAATATTTAGTTTTCTTCATTAGTAAAGATCTATTGTACATTTACTTTCTCTATTAGTAGAGATTTTAAATGCAAAAATATTATATTTACTTTCCTCAATTAGTAGAGATTTTAAATGCAAGAATATTGAAATTGTATATTTAGTTTCCTGCATTAGTAAATATTTAAAAGGCAATTAAGTTTTTTTTCTAATCTTTGGTATTAATTACTTAATTTCTTATGCAAGACCGATTTAATTTCTTAACTTCTTATTTACCAAAACGTTCTTGTATTTTCTATTATATCACATAAAAAAAGAAGAAAGTTTAGGAGAAAAGAATGTTAAGATGTTAATTTCATTTGAAAAGAAATATTATGAGAATATTTAGATAATAATAGAGGAGGGTTTAAAATAATGTAAGGTAATACACTTTTTTTTATAATTTAGATATTTTGGAGGCAAGAATATTATAATCGAATATTTAGTTTCCTCTTTTAGTGATATTTAGTTTCCTCCATCAGTAAAGATCTATTGTATATTTACTTTCTCTATTAGTAGAGATTTTAAATGCAAGAATATTATATTTACTTTCCTCTATTAGTATAGATTTTAAATGCAAGAGTATTGAAATTGTATATTTAGTTTTCTCAATTAGTAAATATTTAAAAGGCATTTGCGATTTTTTCTAGTTTTTTGGTAGTAATTACTTAATTTCTTATGCAAGACCGATCTAATTTATTAACTTCTTATTTACCAAAACGTTCCTGTATTTTCTATTATATTACATAAAAAAAGAAAGTTTAGGAAAGCAGTATGTTAAGATATTAATTTTATTAAAAAAGTATTATGAGAATATTTAGATAGTAATAGAGGAAAGTTCAAAATAATGTAAGGTAATACACCTTTTTTCTAATTTAGATATTTTGAAGGCAAAAATATTATAATTGAATATTTAGTTTCTTCCATTAGTGATATTTAGTTTCCTCCATTAGTAAAGATCTATTGTATATTTACTTTCTCCATTAGTAGGGATTTTAAATGCAAAAATATTATATGTTTCCTTTATTAGTAAGTATTTAAAAGGTAATTGAGATTTTTTCGAATTTTTAATATTATTAATTCAAAAAATTGAGAAAATTAGAAAAATAGAAAGAAGCGATCTGAGAGCGCCACCTCACCGCCCCCGTCTAATTGAATATTTAGTTTCTTCCATTAGTGATATTTAGTTTCCTCCATTAGTAAAGATCTATTGTATATTTACTTTCTCCATTAGTAGGGATTTTAAATGCAAAAATATTATATGTTTCCTCTATTAGTAAGTATTTAAAAGGTAATTGAGATTTTTTCGAATTTTTAATATTATTAATTCAAAAAATTGAGAAAAATAGAAAAATAGAACGAACCGATCTCCTCACCAAGGTAATTGAGATTTTTTCGAATTTTTAATATTATTAATTCAAAAAAATTGAGAAAAATAGAAAAATAAAACGAAGCGATCTGAGAGCGCCAACTCACCGCCCCCGTCTTCTCCTTTATATAATAGTATAGTATTGATTAATGACATATCGTAGGCGTAGCTAAATTTGAATCATCAGAGGAACTCAATAATCTCAGCATATTTCAGTATTATATATTAGCATCATCTCATTATAAATAATGATCAACATGTTATATTCCCTCACATACATCCTGGAAAAAAATTAAAGTGAAATGCATGCAATAAAACATGGCAGTGTTTGTATTGCTATGTTGAGTTAAAATGAAGACATCCGGATGCAGCAGATGTGATGAAACCCTGAGAAAAAGAACACAACCTGATTCTGATCTCCTATCAAAGTAAAGAAAATATATAAACCGTTGAATTAATTAGATTGATATTTGAAAAAAGAAAATAAAAAAAAAGTAATATTTTATAAGACATGTTGTACGTAATTGTGGTTAAGAAAAAGCAAGGAAAGAATGTCCACAGATTGGTTCCAAAATAATCTCTTGGGTGTCTAAAATTGTGAGGTGTAGTTGGTCCCCAAAAAAGAAAATGAAACCCCCATTTCCTTTCCCCTAATCATGACTTATTTTTCATCCACTTTTCTTCTTCTTCTACTTGACCACCTCTTGCTCTTGGGGTCCTCCTTCAACTTGTTGCTGCTGGGGGACCCCCTGCTTTTTTCTTTTTCCTCTTCTATTTTTTGTTCCATGATTTTTTATTCTCTCAATTTCCCGCCCATTCAACTGCAATTTTGTGTTGTTTCATAGTTAATTTTTGCATTCTTCTTATTATACCGTCCATCTCCAATTTATTTATTTATGTGCATTAATGTATTGACGTTTCATGAATTTTAATTTCTCGGATCGCATCCCATGTAACTACATTGAATGATTATATATATATATATATTTGGTGTGTGGGAAAATCATTTGCAGAGAAATCCATCATTTTTGTATCTAGATATGAATTGCTTCCCATGTTTTTCAAGTGACAAATCCAACTCCGAAGAAGAAGACGAGGAGAAGCAGTTGCCTGTAGCTCAGCCAAAAGAGGCCGGACCGCCATTGTTACCATCACAAATCCCTGGTACTTGTAACTTGTTCATTTACCAAAAAACAAATTAAGATTAGTGCTAATTAGGCCATATTCTAATCACCTTCATTTGCAATTTTAACATTTGACGTAATGTCATCATATTACATATAAAAGGCTTCACAAAAGAATCAGTGATGGGTTTTGTCATGAAATGATTTACCTTTTTTTCCGGTGCATGCAGACAAAGGGGATATCGCAGCAAAAGCTTACACATTTAGAGAAATGGCCATTGCAACTAAAAATTTCAGACAAGAATGCTTAATTTTTGATGATGGATTTGGAAAAGTTTTTAAAGGGACACTTAAACCAAGTGGAGAGGTCTGTCACTCAATACTTGTTGAGTTTAATAAATCAGAAATTTAGTTGTTTATTTTTCAAACTTTTCCCTCTACAGGTTGTGGCTATTAAGCAACTGGATAGAAATGGAATTAAAGGAAGCACGGAATTTATTGATGAAGTGGCAGCCTTGAGTCGTCTCAAACACCCAAATCTAACAACCCTTCTTGGATATTGTGCTGATGGAGATCAGAGAATTTTAGTATACGACTACATGCCATCGGGTTCCCTCGAATCTCATCTGCTAGGTATATCATATTTTTTATCCACAAATCTCTATAGGGCTTGACAGGCGATTGCAATATCACACTTTATGAGTAAGGTCAAAGCGTTTGCATACAATTTTAGTAAATTTCTTTAATACTATTAACTTTATAAATGCAGAAAGACCAGCAGATGAAAGTCCATTAGATTGGGTAACAAGGATGAAAATAGCCACAGGTGCAGCTCAAGGTCTACAGTACTTGCATGAAGAGGCAATTCCCCCTCTTTTATTCCGCGATTTTAGATCCTCCAATATCTTGTTGGATCAAGAATTCAATCCAAGACTGTGGGATTTTGGGCTTGCAAATTTTGCAGAATCAGGAAATATAACTGGTGACGTACCTCCAAGGGTGATGGGGACCTACGGTTATAGTGCTCCCGAGTATGCAAGTACAGGGGAGCTCACATTGAAGTCAGATATATATAGTTTTGGAGTTGTGTTGCTTGAGCTTATCAGTGGTCGTCGTGCCATCGATCCAGATCGACCAGCAAAGGAGCAAAATCTAGTTACCTGGGTACGCATATCTCCTAGTCTCCTAGCTTTGTTTCAACTCTCATTTTTTTTTTTGTTTAAGTAAAACGCACTTGCATTCATTAATCCAAATCCAAATCCAATACATGAGTAAGAAATCTAGGTGGAGTTACAAGCAACTCCCCTACGTCTGACATAGAATAGACAGCTTGTGCAAGCACGTGGGTTGCACTATTCGCAGAATGATAGACAAAATCAATTAGCACAGAATTTATGTGCTTAAGCATATGGATAAAATCCATTACAATAGTACCAAAAAAGGCCTCTCTCGGACTACCCTTACACGCAGTAGCTAAAGCATACGAGTCCGTCTCAAACACACATTTAGTATAGCCTCTCGCAATGACCCATGATAAAGCTTCTTTTAGCCCAATAGCTTCTGCTTCTCCTGGCTTCCAAGCTCCTGCAATTCTGTTACCCCTTGCTCCTACAAACCTGGCTTGATCATCTCTAATAACAGCCCCCACGCCAATACTACCATCAAGGAATACACCAGCGTCGATATTAATCTTCAACCAACCTGTGTTTTGTGGAGACCAAACTCTAGCACCTACTTCTCCTCCAATCCGTCTTTCATCAACCTTCACATGGGCTTCTTCCAATCCAATCTCTAAGGAGATGACTTGCAGCATTCCTTACACCAAAGACTAAGCCATTTGCCCAGTTCCAAACCCAATTATTATTTCTATTCCAGAGACTCCAACAAAGCATAACAATCTCAACACATTGTTCTCTTGTACCATGTTCAAACACTCTTGCAAATATCTCGCAGGATGTTTTATATAAAGAGCACTGCAACAGATGGGATAAACCTGTAGTTAGCCACACTGTCCTCTCAAAATCACATAAGAACATCACATGCACATCTGTTTCTGCTTCACAATGACACCATGGGCAACAAGCTTCCATATTGACATGTCGCCTTACTAACGCTGCATTAGTTGGTAAACACCCCTTACACAGACGCCATAAAAAGTTTGCACCTTCTCAGGAAGTTTCATAGACCATAATTTCCTCCATAAAGCAGTATACTCACTAGTACATTCTCCTTGGAGCCACCTGTAATAGGTTTTTACCATGAAGTATCCCTTCTCATCAAGTAATCATCAAGTAACCACTACCACGAATCCATGCTACCAGTCACAGGGATTGGGATTCGTCTGATTAGATCAACATCTCTAGTACAAAACACATCGTACAACAATTCAACATCCCCCTTTTCTCACCAACAGTCATCAAGTTACTAACCTTAGTATTTCTCATCTGATTATACTCATATGTACTAACAAACCCATTTCCCACATCTGGGAGCCATGGCAGACTCCACACCATCGTATTTTCACCATTACCAATCTGCCTTCGTACACCATCTCTAACTGCTTCCAGTGCTTGAAATATTCCCCGCCACACATAGCTAGGATTGATACCTAGTTCAGTAGTTAACACAGTCCTATGTGGATAGTATTTTGCTTTCATGACTACACTAACCAAAGGACTTGCTTCAATAAGTAACCTCCATCCTTGTGTAGCTAGCATAGCCATAACTTTTTTAATTATTTCAAACCCAAACCTCCAAATTCTTTAGGCTTACACAATCGTTTCCATGTAAACCATTTCAGCCCTTTACCATTTGTTCCTCCACCCCATAAAAATGCATTCATTTTCCTCTCTATCTCATCACATAGTGCATCTGGAATTAAAAACAGGCTCATCCAAAAATTTGGAGTAGTTTGTGCAGATGACTTGAGTAGTGTTAGCTTCCCAGATTTAGACAATTCTTTATTACACCATGCCTGTAGTTTATTCTGAACTTTGTCGCTGATAAAGCCAAAAACTTCCTTTTTACTCTTGCCTACAGTTCACCACTTGTCCTGACAACAACTCATATTTATTCAGAATATCTCGCTTATTACTTGCTTCCCTGTGTGTAGCTTTAAAGAAGAAGTAACAATCATCTGCAAAGAGCAAATGAGATATACACAGTGCACCTCTAGCCACTTTACAACCATTAATCATATATAGACCCTATGGTTTCGATAATAATTATCAACCTAGCTATAGGCTAACATTTTTCTAAAAAGGTGGAAAACTTATGTCAGACTTACGTAACTTTTATGTACCAAAATACAAACATGACATAGCGACAACTGAAGTGATACTTGAAATATACTAGCTCCCATACAAATGAAACAGGTGAATTTCATACATTTTAATACTACAATTGTGTTGCTCCTGAACAGGCACGACCTATATTTAGGGATCCAAGAAGATTTCCTGAAGTGGCAGATCCACTTCTTAGGTTGGATTTTTCAGTGAAAAGTTTAAATCAAGCAGTTGCGATTGCAGCTATGTGTCTTCAAGAGGAACCAACAGTCCGTCCCTACATCACAGATGTTGTTGCTGCTCTTAGCTTTCTTGATTTTAATGCAAAAGAACCTCCATCTTCAATTTCATTACCTTGTTCAGATAACAAATCTTTAGAAGATGCTGCAGATCAAGGAGACCAATCAGATAATCAGAGTGAAAGTTGTTCCTCAAATCAGGATGAGGAGGAGGTGGAGCAGAGTAACAGATCTTCCTATCATGAAGAAAATTTTAAGGATGATAATGATGACGACAAGTGTAGCAGCTCTTCCTATCACGATAATGAAGACAACAGTGGTAACAAAGTATTGCGTGCAGATGTTTTATGGGATCACGAGGATGATGAAAACATTAGTGAAACTCATGGTGCTAGTTTTACCAATGACAATGGTAACAGTGATGATGACAAGAGTGGTTATTCTTTGGATGACGAGGACACTGCACTTACGATTGAGCTGGACAATGAAAACTCATGTTTATCTGACATATCGCCAGACGAAGATGAAGATGAAGATGATGATGATGATGAAGTTGAACAAAAAATGCGTATAAAATCAAGAAATTCAAACAAAGGCAAGGTGATGGAAGTATCGGACGATGAAAGTATATATTCCTCAAGTTCATCAAGAAGCAGCAGTAGCAGTATAGATAATAAATTAGGAGCAAAAAAGACAACACAAAAGGCCAAGTCTACAAACAAAACTAGTGTTGGTAATGTAAGTAGAAACAAAAGCAAAAACAGGTGGAGGAGAGCTAAATTAGCTTTAAATCATCAACCACAAAACTGATCAACCATTTTTTTTTACTTTTAATTTTACCCAACATCCTTTTTATGTTATCTTCGCCGGCCTCTACTTTTTGCATACACACACGTATCATTCTAATTGTTTTCAACCAACAATCCAGGGGAACTAACAACCAGGGACGATGCCCCATTTTGGGCCAGGTTCAAAATGAAAACAATCCTTTTAACTGATATCTCTTACACACTCACAAATTTTCTCATATCACAATTTTATTTCACGTTTTTTTGTATTTTGTACAAACAAGTATTCATAAACTAGGAACACAAGTTTAATTATCCAAAAGTAAACCCGACACAGTGATGCGATACTTTTTTATCCAACATTACAATAACTAGCTTTATACCTGTATATTTTTAATTTTTTTTATTTTTAAAGTATCAATCTAATTATATTTTAAATTTTTAAATTTTTAATAATAAACAAAGTTAAAAACATATATTTTGTTTAAGTTTATATTTTATTTTTGGAATGATTAAATTAGTGGTTTTTTTGGTGTTCATTTATTTAGTCATATATTATTTTCCTAAATTTAACTTTGATAATTTTGGTTTACTATTTATTTGTTTTATATTAAGTTATTCGTTGACAATTTTTATTTAATTTAATTTGCTATTTGTTGACTTTAGTCGTTTAATTTTATTTATTTTGTTTATATCCTTATCTTTTCCTTAAAATATTATATAGCTGAAGACACATCAATTATACCAAATCATATATATATATATATATATATATATATATATATATATATATATATATTGTTTGAAATTTCTCGGTTATTTTTAATGACAATATAATATTTTAGTTATGTTTTTATTTTACAATTTGAGTTTTATAGACATTCAGATTTTGTTTTCTTTCTAATTTAAATTGAGAGGTACATTTATAAATGAAACTAATTTACATTAAAATAATAAATATCCTAATATATATATATATATATATATATATATATATATATATATATATATATATATATATATATCATTTAAGAATTTATCTTTAATTATTCTTTTAGCAAAAAATTTACCATAATTTGTTCATTTCATTATGAATAATCATAATTTTATATCATCGAAGACTCACAAGGCAGTGAAAAGGCCACAATGGGCAAGCCTACAAAGGTCCAAAGCCCACTGTTCTTTTATAATTATTTTAATTTGATCAAATACTTATAATTTTGTCATTAAAATATACTATAAACTCGTATAACTTCCATAAATACTTATTCAAAGACATTTTTATATTGCTTTTATTATAATAACTAGAATAGCACCGTGCGCGATTGTAATAATTTTTATATATTTATAATTATAATATTAAATTTTAATATGAAGTTTTATATTATAAATGTTGTTAAGGCTGTAAATATATTTTTCAGGTTTTTAAATATTTGTTTGAATAATATACTTAAAGTAGATATACTTTATTTAAAATATTGATTTGTAAATAGTATACGATAATATTGGTAAAAGATGTTTGAAAAATAAATTAAGCAAGTAATTAGAAAAAAAAAAAAAAGAGAATCAGTGAAGTTGATAATTAATGAGGAGAGAGAAGCCGGAATTTTTTTAATAAGAGAATGACTTGTGGCAAGTTATTGAGTTAGTGGTCTTTCTTTTAGTATTATTATAGATTTGGTACTAACTTAAAATTAGCTTAAAACTCAATACACTGATTATTATTAATAGTTTTTATTTAAATATTTACGTTATAATATTTTAATTACATTTGTTAAAAAAATAAGTAGTCATGTTAAAATAGATAAATTTTTAACAAATCAAAAGTATTGAAATGAGTTTTAATTAAGGGTTTACCTATTAATAGTTGTTAATTTATTATTTACGTTATAATATTTTAATTGCATTTGTTAAAAAAAATAAGTAGTCACGTTAAAATATATAAATTTTTAACAAATCAAAAGCATTGAAATAAGTTTTAATTAAGGGTTTACTGGTTATATTTTTGGAAAATTAGAGGTTTTAGTAAGTAAAAATATAAAAGATAACATAGTTTAGTTAAAAAAGGTAATTGCTCATGATATTTTTGGAAAAAGAGGTGATTTTGTTAGAAAAAATAGAAAAGGTAATGTGATTTAACTTAAAAAGGTAACTGGTTATAAATATATCTGATATGGACAGAAAATTAATTATAGAAATATAATTGACTATTCAATGGAAATGCCAATATTTAAGGTCCGACACCCTAATTATTCATTAATTTCGTAATTAATGAACAGGGAAAAATATACAGCTCATCAAAAGAGACCAAAATATGGTAAATTAGTCAAAGAAGGATCCCGAATCCCAATTAATGAGTCATAGCCTTTATCAACAAGGAAAAGACTTATTCAGCAAGCAACACAATGTTTATCCAATAACAAAAAGGAGACTTATTCGCTAAGACTCCTAAACATACCATAAATATTAGGCTCCAGACGCCTATATAAGGTC
The DNA here is from genome assembly GCA_030848705.1 of Heracleum sosnowskyi. NCBI lineage: Eukaryota > Viridiplantae > Streptophyta > Magnoliopsida > Apiales > Apiaceae > Heracleum > Heracleum sosnowskyi. Next base: position 60,364,341 of record CM061240.1, on the reverse strand, counting down.
CCTGATCCTACAATCAGAACTACGTCTTTGGCTTGATTCTCAATAACGATTTGAGATACGTAGGCATCTTGTGAGGACCGATTTAGTCTCGAAACACAAGTGCAGTCATTAAAGCTCGAAGCTCATTAAACCTTAGCAATTAATATACAAGTACGTTTTTTAATCCACAACATTTGGCGCCGTCTGTGGGAAGACAACATCAACCATGGCAAATACACGAAGAACAGCTCGAGATACTCAAACTCCTGAGGATCGCCCTATCACCTCTGAGGCTGATACTCAAGGAAATCAACCACCGTCGACTACTGGCACTCAAGGGGCGAATATCCCCACCAACACTCAAGGAACGGAAATCCCAATTTCGGTTGAAGGGACGAATCCCCTGCAGATGGTCATTCATGGATCTATTCCACAAGAGACCGTTCACCAGCAACCAATCTCGACTTCTCCACTCATCATGAATGCACCGAGAAGCCTTCAACTCCATACTACTGATCTCCCTCAATACACGAATCAGACTTTGGGGATGCCAAGCTATGGCATGCCCCCTCGACCCATGGCGGGTGGTAGTGGAACTAATCCAATCTACCATGAGGCATATGTGCCCCCTTATATTCAAGGTCTGGGACCCCAAAATCAACAAACTCGCCAGACCCCTTTCGTTCAAGATTACTCGGGCCCATACACCGAGGATGAGGGTTATACAACTGGGGAGGATGTCGCCCCAAGAAGGAGACGTTCTTCCCAGACAAATCGGGATCAACCCCAAACTACTAAGGAGAAAATTGCAGCCCATGAGGCAGAGACTGCAAGACTCAAGAAACTCCTTGCTGAGGAGGAGGCCGCTCAATCTCAAGACCGAACGACTGAAGGGATCCCGATAATCAACTTGGATCCACCGGCAAGGAGAACCAAGAGGGCTGAAGCCCCAAGAGGTGATCCTAGTATTTTGTTGCCCCTAGGAGATCCTGATGATCCTACACCACCGTTTACTCAAGACATCATGAAAACGGCTATATCCAGAAAATTCAAGATGCCTTCGATCAAAGCCTATGATAGAACGGGAGATCCCGCAAATCATGTAAGGACCTTCTCCAATGCACTGCTGTTGCAGCCAACCAACGATGCGGTCAAATGTAGGGCGTTTCCACAAACCTTGGCAGACATGGCCCAACGCTGGTATAGCCGTCGTCCTCCCAACTCAATTGGGTCTTTCAAGGAATTAAGCAAAGCTTTTATCAATCAGTTCATTAGTGGAAGGGTGCATGAGAAAAGCTCTGCATCACTCATGGCAATCCAGCAAGGAAAGAATGAAGCCCTAAGGGACTACATCAATCGATTCACTCGGGAGGCTCTGAAAGTCCCGGACTTAGAGGACAGAGTGGCTATGATAGCCCTTCAACAAGGAACTACCGATGACCACTTCAAAAGGTCGTTAGCTAAACATCCACCCGAGAGCATGCTGAAGCTCCAAGATAGAATCGGAAAATATATCAAGGCTGAAGAAAGCATGAGAAAGTATGAACCCACTGCTAGCGGTAGTGGAAACTCAAAGAAAAGAAAAGAAACTCAGGAGTATGACGTCAAGGAAAAGTTTCGTAGAACGTCAAAGGACTCTGATTCTCCACCCAAGAGAAACAATTTTGGGCCAAAGTTTACGGAGTATGCAAGATTGAACACTCCCAGAAGTCAAATTCTGATGGAGATAGCTAAGGAAGGAGATCTCAAATGGCCGAAGCTAATGAGGGCTGACATGTCCAAACGGAACCAAAATCAATTCTATCGGTTCCACAAAGAAGTCGGTCACGACACCGACGACTATAGGCAATTGAAAGATGAGATCGAATTTCTGATACGAAGAGGAAAACTCAGCAAATTCACCAAGGATGGAAATCAAGGGAGTCAAAGAGGAAACTATGAAAGGAAGGATTACGACATAAGGGACAACGACCAAGATCGTAACCCTAAGCCCCGAGGGCCAGTCATCAACATGATATTCGGAGGGCCAACTGTAACGCCCCCAAATCCGGGGTCAAAGGATTTGGTCGTCACACTGCACTCTTAATCCAAACAACCTGTTCAATATAAAATCAACACAATAATAATAATATCTGTGACCCCAACTCTACCAAGAATCTTTAAAGGTTATAGTGCTAGAAACAAGAATCCAAAATTTCATTACAACAATCTTTCTTCTTTACAACCATTCTCTTTACACAAGTTCTAATACACTAATATAACTTCGATAAGAAGTATACCGACAACTAATCTTATACAATATATTATTCAATAGAAAACATCTATATACAAAACCTCTCACTAGCTCCAATTCTCTGGATCAAAACGTCTTTACGCTAATATCTTTCCCCATCTCTGATCAGCTACGCGGACAACTCTCGCCAATACACCTTCTTTCCGGCAGGCTAAAATATATATAAATAAAACAAGTATGAGCGAATGAATTGCTCAGCAAGCGCATTATTAAGTATAATACGAAAGGTTTCCAAAATAAACTTTGGATTTTCAAATAAACAAGCCTTTGGCTTAAACATTTGTAATCTCTAATATTTTCAAATCATGTTTGGTAATTTACCACAATTTCTCATTCTTTTTCTCTCAATTGAATAGTTTAAAACACAAAAAGATTTATATTGGTCGCTACGGCGACCGAATCAACAATATCTACAATAGTAAGTAGAAAATATGAAATAAATATAACTCATACGTCTTCAAGACCATAGTTTGTATAAAAATACTAGTTTTGAAGATAACAAATCTATTCACAACATTTTCTGAAACCAACAACTCTGGAAGGTTAGAATAATCAAGGGGTACGAATGAGCCAACACGCTCGGTCAAGGAATAAGGAACGCACTTCAAGACTTCAACATGGTACCGACTGGATATGCGGTATGAATAAAACTCATCAAGTTAGATATCTCACGACTGCCAATGGAATCAAGGAAGTGGATTTCGACTATTTGGAATCCAAATGTAGTAAGAGTAAGTGATTTCAGCAAGATTGAAACCACTATTATTAATCAACGAACCAACAACTTCACGCAACGAATAAACCTGAGAATCAGGTCATAACTCATAAGAACAAAACATATGGATGTAACTCATCTCAGAAATAAGAACTTATTCTAGAATTGGATTTTCACATTTTATCAAATCAAAGGTTGTGCTGCTGGCCAGCCACGCAACAACCCCGGACTAGCTCATGCATAGTCCTCTACGGATCCAAGGCCAATCTGGGCCTAAATTACATCGACCATAAACGGTCCGACCAATAATTGGTCCATTTTTTAAAAACATTCCAATTCTATATTATATACGTCAGGTGTCAGAACAATTGACAACCTTACTTCGACAATCAGGTGTCGGAAGAATCGACAACCTAATACAACATTTGCTGGAAAACTCACGTTCCAGGAAACAGTTCAATTATGAAGAATCAATAAAGGGATAGCAATATAATCTAGTATCGACGAGATCGACACAACAATGGGGAGTACACATGGCAAGTAACAACATCATAAATATCGACGAGATCGATGCAACAACTGGGATAACAATGAAGAATAAACAATGACATGCTCAACAAGGTTAAGTCTGATATGAAATAGACAATATGATATCAACAGAAAGTGTAACAAGTCAATATAGAGTAGGGTTCAAAGAATAAACAATAACATACTTAACAAGATTGAATCTGATATGAAACAGACAATATGATATCAACAGAAAAGGGTAACAAGTCAATATAGAGTAGGGTTCAAAGAACAGGCTCTAGATGGCCTCAATAGTTCAAATCATCACATTATGGAAGAATTAATTAAGGTTTGCCAATCTGGTAAATGACAAGAGAGTCAAGTTCAAGTTTAAGAAGAATTCAAGGTGAAGTTTATAAATGAAGAAAACAAGGGTTTATCAACTTCTGACAGAAATAGTTCAAGTCCTTCGAACATGTACTTATAATAGATAAGCCTCGTATTTGAAGGAAGTAAACTAAATCATGCACAGCATATATGAATTCGAATCAGGGAATGGATCAGATGATCGCATTAACAAGAAAGGATAACAAGGTTTGCATAGGTGCAAGGTGAAAAACGGAATACCTGAAGGGCAAGCAACACCACTTCAGAATTTCAGAATAAGTTTTCCCTCATAGGGTTCACAAGTTCCCACTCATCTAGGGTTGGCAATATTCCAACCTAATGTTTTAAAATCATGTCTTTTAAAAGAAAGCCTTAGTATACGGCCCATAATTATCTCTTCAAACTTTTCAATATAATAAGTATATCTTTCCAATCAATATGAAAATATGAATCTAAACTCAAAAGGTATAAAAGAGTACTCGTCAATTTACGAGATTAAATAACATACTTGCAATTCAATGCAAAGAAATCAACATTTGAAAATTCAGTAATAAGCATTCAACATGCATACTAATAATTCAAGATAATATCCCTTAATTAATAAGCAAGGGTATAAACACTTGCCTCTGGTCCTTAGCTATTTCGTAATGCTGAAACAATACGATTTCCTCCTTATTCTGTCTTGTCGCACGATTCTCTACTTCCGTCCTTCTTTGCTTTAACGCTCTTGCGAATACCACTAGTCTGCTTTTACCATTTCGAATCCACGTGCCAGCCTCGATAGTCAAACATGAGACGGTACTTAGTCTTCAACGTATGATTTCACATTCCATAAACGATTGTAACTTAACTTCGATAATCTGACTCGTCTCGTCCAATAGCCTCTGTTGCACAGACAACCACATTTCAATTGATAGAATGATCACAACTAACTATACAAGTAATCCTCGTAACTCGCTTGACGAAACTCCCCATACTATAAAAGTCAACATCTAAGTCAACGGCCTCGTAAATCTCACTTTCTAACATAACCGACAAATTTCTATCCCATCTACCCCTCGTGATAACATTAGACACAACCAATTACTCAAACAAGTCTCCACACAATTTATTCGCATGCATGACTCAACAACAGATAATTCACATCATTCACATAACACATTTAAACAAGTAACCGGTTACGTATCGGACGCCCGGTCTAATTTATAATATTTAAAACTCATATACTAGCCCTAGTACGGGCATATACGGACTATAAAACACATTACACAACTCATACAAATCATATAGCACTTATAACTATTTTTAAAACATCATACGAAGCTTATTTGAATTTAAATAAGCCACAAACAATTTTTAAATCAAAAATCGGATTTTTAAATCCAATATAAGTATTTTAAATGCAATTAAATCAATTAATAAATTAATTGACACTCTTTAAATACTCAAACTATTTTTAAATAAATGAACCAAGCTAGAAAATAATTAAACTTAATTTTAATTAATTAAATCTAATTAATAATTAATTATTAAGAATTAACTGATTAAAAGAATTAATCAATTAATTAAATTAATTAATTATTAATAAAAAATAATTAAAATAATTAAATTTAATCAATTTTCGAATTTAAATAAATATTTATGAATTTATAAAATTTTCGGAATAATAAAATGTATTTTTAAATCAAAGATATGATTTTTAGAATTATAAAACTATTTTTGAATTATTTTTAAAATAAAAACCCAGAAACACTATTCAGAAAATGGAATTAGGGTTTTTAAGATCAACCGGGTCGGGTTAGGGTTTGAAAACGGGTCATGAAGAACAGTTTCCGGGTCGCCAAGAACACGTCACCGGAAACTGGGTTTCCCAGTTTCCGGCCGAAAACCCAGTTTCCGGCCGACGTCCGGCCACCGGGAAACGTTCGACCAAGCCCGAATCTTCACCCAAACCTGCCGTTAGCTACACCAATCTTTCTGCTTTCTAATTCTTAACAAAACTCAACCAAAAACTGCTCAAAACGTGCACGAAACTGACTGGAAATTCTCGCCGTCGACGGCGAGTTTCGTTTTCCGGCCAACTCAAAACAGACACCAAATTCGAAACCATTAACACCCATCAATTCCTCGTCTCACGATCTATCTAATCGCTAGAACACAATCAAGAACCCATCAACGGATTAAAAGTCCGGCCAAAACTTAAAGAAAACCGGCGAGCTATAAAACTTCCGTTTAGCTCGATTTCTAACTCAAAAATCAAATTAAAAATTACCAACATGTTCTAAATCACATAACAAACATATTCAAGCCATCAATCATCAAGAACAATCAATAATAAAGAAACCCCCAAATTAAATCAAAAATTCGAAATAAATAATTAAATTAAAAATCGGAAAAACTTAGAAATCATACCCACATGAATTTTGATGGTGGATTTAGGTAGAGGATGATGAGAGATTCATTTTGGTTACAAGAACATCGAAATCGGATTCCGATAACGCCTTCAAAATTGAGTTTGATTCTCAAGAACACGAAGAACACGTTTCAGGGGTTTTTAGATTTTTAACTGTAATTAAGCTTTATTATACGCAAAACAAAGTACGATTTGCCTTTTTATATTAAACGGAAAATAATACCCCAAACGACATTTTTGGATCGATACTGATCCGATGGATCGCTTTAAATACAATATAACAGAATATAAGCTTTAAACCTTTAATAAAGCAGAATACACGTTTCACGAGACGATAAGCATCCATAAAGTACGGATAACTACAAGTATCGTTTAATTCAAAATATACGAACCAAAATACCTTTATTGCGAATATTTTCGAATACTTCCTACTTTAACGAATGAAATATTGGTACGAACGATATACCAATCTCCCGAATAATTTGGGAACGATCCAAATTTTCTTTTCGATAATTAAAATAAAATAAAATAGTATGACACCCTTTTCAAAATAATTTCAAATTCCCCACACATTTCACATAGCACCACAATATCACATATTCAATCATTTAACGAATAACTTAGCACGTTTAAACAGATAAATCATTTAATAACTCTTAATATGAAATTAAAATTTCATTTCACATCATATAATAACACGTAATTTTCCCGGATCTTACATCCTTTCCCCCTTAACAGGATTCTGTCCTCAGAATCAGCTTACGCAAACACATGTGGATATTTTCCAACATCTCATTCTCAAATTCCTAGGTTGACTCTTCAACCTTAGGATTTCTCCTCATACTCATTCTAATTCGACTCCTCTATTACTTAACACTTTCTCATACTGACTCAATATCTCAATCGGTTACTCAACATAGAACAATTTAACTAAATCTCTATAGGTTCGTATTTTATGAAATACACTATGAATACACACCACTCATGGAGTGGTACGCAAACTTATACGCAACTTTCCCAACACACAGTAGATCGACGTAAGGTAGTAATTCAAAATTGTCATAATAACTGTTGTCGTAAGAAAATCTAATCAACGGTAAATGGTCCTTCCAATTACCTTAAAAATTTAGTACACAACCATAGTCTGTCTGAATTATTTAATTAAGTCGCGGATCTCTGTCAAATACATTTGAACCCGTCATTCCATGCCGTACTATTACCTCATTCAAATAGCTAGAGATGAACCAATTCATCTAATAAATATCTCTCGTTAATCGGTCAATAATAACTCAAATAACATCTTGATTAGCTCTAAGCCTTAGCAACTCTACTACAAAGTCTATCTTAATATGTTTCCACTTCCATTCAGGAATCTCTTTAGTCTATCTTAATATGTTTCCACTTACGTTGGAGCAGTATTGCCTGAACCATTGAAGAGCAAGCTCATGTCTTTTCTTCAAGAAAACAATGATGTTTTTGCTTGGACAGCGGCTGACATGCCAGGGATTGATCCCCAGTTGATAACCCACAAACTGAATGTGGATCCTGAAAGGAAGATGGTGAAACAGAAGAAGAGAAATTTTGCTCCAGAAAGACAAGAGGCCATCAAACAGGAAGTAGATAAGCTTCTGGAGGCCGGGTTCATTGAAGAAATTCAATTTCCGGAATGGTTGGCTAACCCAGTAATGGTCAAAAAGGCCAATGGAAAATGGAGGATGTGTGTGGACTTCACTGATTTGAACGATGCATGTCCTAAAGATTATTTTCCCTTACCAAGGATTGATGCCCTAATAGATGCCACAGCTGGGCACGAGATGCTGAGTTTCATGGATGGTTTCAGCGGATACAACCAAATCAAAATGTACAAATATGACATCTCCAAGGTATCATTCATCACTGACTTTGGTGTTTTCTATTATTTAGTCATGGCATTTGGACTTAAGAATGCAGGGGCAACATACCAAAGATTGGTGAACAAAATTTTTGGACACCTAATTAGAAAAACCATGGAGGTCTACGTAGATGACATGTTAGTCAAGAGCCTCGATAAGGCCGGTCACATTGAGCACCTCCGAGAGGCATTTGAAGTGCTAAGGCACCACAAAATGATGTTGAATCCAGCTAAGTGTGCCTTTGGTGTAGGCTCGGGAAAGTTTTTAGGCCTAATGGTTTCCAAGAGAGGAATCGAGGCCAATCCCGACAAAATCAAAGAAATTCTAGACATGGAACCACCAAAGACTGTCAAGGATGTCCAAAAACTAACGGGAAGAGTGGCAGCATTGGGAAGATTTATCTCCAAGTCAGGAGAGAAGTGCTTATCTTTCTTCAAAGCACTCAAGAACGTGAAAAATTTTGAATGGACAACGGAGAGCCAAGAGGCCTTTGAGGCCCTGAAGAAATACATGGCTGAGGCACCACTGTTGGCAAAGCCCAAGCTAGGGGAAATTCTCTATTTGTACTTGGCGGTTTCTAGCACAGCCCTTGGAGCCGTTTTGGTAAAAGAAGAATTGAAGGTTCAGAAACCCATATACTATGTGAGTAAGATTCTACATGGGGCAGAAATAAACTACTCAACGATTGAGAAGTTTGCCTTAGCCTTGATAATGGCCTCAAGAAAGCTACGCCTGTACTTCCAGGCTCACAAGATAGAGGTCTTGACTGATCAACCTCTGAGAAACATCTTACATAGCTCTCAAGTCAGTGGAAGATTGATCAAATGGGCCATTGAATTGGGCGAATTCGACATCAAGTATAAGCCTCGAACGGCCATAAAAGCTCAAGCACTCGCTGACTTCATGGTTGATGAGGCTGAGTATGAAGCTCTGATAGCTGGTTTAGGGCTAGCTGGAGCCTTGAGGGTCAAAACTCTGAAAGTATGTGGAGATTCGAGGCTAGTGGTTTCCCAAGTAAATGGGGAATTTGAGGCCAGAGATGAAGTCATGGCCAAGTACTTGAAACTTGTCAAGGCCATCATGACTCAGTTCGACGAATGTTATGTAGAGCACATTCCAAAGGAAGAAAACGTGAAGGCTGATGCCTTGTCTAAATTTGCTTCTTCCGAAATTGAAAACTATGCAGGGAGTGTCTACTTCCAAGTCCCGGGGACCCCAAGCATCAACGGAAAATTGGTAGCACCCATTGATGTTGGCAGTTGTTGGATGGATCCCATCAAATCTCATCTAGAAACTGGGTGGTTACCCAACGACACTTCAGAAGCACGAAAGCTATACGTCAGAGCACTAAGGTATACCCTGATTGAGGGAATCCTATACAAGAAGTCTTTCATCATTCCATATCTGAAATGTTTAAGACCTCAAGAGGCAGAATTGGCCCTGAAGGAAGTACATGAAGGAATTTGTGAGCAGCACTTGGGGGGCAGAGCCCTTGCCCATAAAATCACTCGTCTAGGTTTCTACTGGCCAAGCATACTAGCAGATGCTAAAAGCTACGTAAAGAAATGTGAAAGGTGCCAGAAGCATGCCCCAGTGGTTAGGCAACCACCAGAGATGTTGACATCCATAAACTCACCAATCCCCTTTGCCATGTGGGGAATGGATATACTCGGGCCATTTCCAATGGCAAGTGCTCAACGAAAGTTCTTGATAGTAGCAATCGACTACTTCACCAAGTAGATTGAGGCTAAGCCATTAGCCAAGATAACCACCAAGCAAGTGATGCATTTCTTCTGGGAAAATGTGATATGCAGATACGGGATTCCACGTATCTTGGTCACAGACAATGGAACTCAGTTTAACAACGATGAGTTTAAGAAATATTGTGATGAGAACGATATCAAGTTGCGCTTCACTTCTGTCGCCCATCCTCAAGCAAATGGGCAAGCTGAGGTTGCAAATCGAATTATCCTAGATGGACTGAAAAAAAGAGTTGAACGCTCCAGAAACACTTGGGTAGATGAATTGCTCCCCATACTATGGGCATATCGTACTACCTGCAAAGTCACCACTGGAGCTACCCCCTTTCTGTTGGTATATGGGGCAGAGGCAGTGGTTCCAGTGGAGATTACTCACACGTCTCCAAGAGTTGAGTCTTATGAGCCAGAAACAAATGAAGAAGGCTTGAGGCTGACCTTAGATTTGATTGATGAAGTTAGAGATGAGGCAAATGCCAAGATAGTTCAGCATCAGAAACAAGCATCTTTCTATTACAACCTAAGGGTTAAAGAGAGATTCTTTCAACAAGGAGATTTAGTCCTCCGAAAGATTGAGGCATCCGGAGTTGGACAAAAAGGCAAGTTGGCCCCAAATTGGGAAGGACCATATCGCGTCAAGAACGTATTTGGTCGAGGCTCGTACAAACTAGAAACTCTTGAAGGGCATGAGGTGCCAAGGACTTGGCATGCCTCCAATTTGAAAGTTTATTATGTTTAAGGTGTTTCCTAAATGGACTCACTACTAGAAATAAGGTTTGATAAAACCAACCCAAGTTTTTAAACTTGAGTATTATGTAAGGGTTGATCCCATTTTCAAAGTTATGAATTCCATGTTCTTATGTTTTCATTATATACGCAATGCACTCTGATAGACATGTTAAGTCGAGAATGTAAAAAGGCTGAACAAAAGCTTAAATAAAAGATAAGCTCGTAGGCTGAAAGTACAATACAAGCCATGAAAGGCCATAAATAAAACTACAAAAGAAAACTACATCATCTAAGCTGCCTTGTCTACGTCCTCCTCCTCCTCCTCTTCTTCCTCTCCCTCTAAAGCAGAACCAGAGTGAGTGGCAGCATAATCATCCCTAGAAGTCTGACCAGGTGGAGAAGTATGATCCAGGTCGAAGATCCTGTCATCTTCCCCCGTGTCGTCCTCTCCAGCCAAAGCTAACTCCAAAGGAGTAGGATTGTAAGGGCTTGGAAAATCAGAAATGGTGAGAGATTCAGGCATCTTCTCCAAAACAGCAGCAAGAGTGCCATCCCATCCCTTAGTATACTGAACTGGGAAGAGGAGCTCGTCATGCTTATCAATCAAGTCCTTGTACTCCGAGGAGTCAAGGTACTCGTCGATAAAGTCATCCTTGCCCTTCCTCAAAGAAACCAGCTCAGCCTGGGAGTCGGCTAACTCCTTCTCCTTCCTAGCCAGTGTGGCCTTTAGCGAGCCCACCTCCTCTTGGGACTTCTCAAACTTGCCTTGGTTGGCATCAGAAGATGAGCGCCAAGCCTTGGCTTGAAATATAGCCCCTTGAAAGTTGGCATTAGCCTACAAACAAGTTACAAGTCAATTCAAGATATAAAACTTGAAACATTTTAAAATTACAAAGAAAAAAGGAAGAAAACAACTTACAGCAGCAATCGCCTGAGAGCCTGCATGCTCCACACCCTCCAAAGTGGAGTTGGAAAAGAAATCCTTGTAGTCACAAGGAGTCAAGGAATGATAAGACCATTCCACAACATGTTTAGACACCCCAACTACGGTGTCCTTCTTCCTAAGACCCCAATTGGGGCGCCAAACTGAAGTTTTGGCCGAGGAAGGACCCTCAACCTCATCGGTAAGGTCCACATGAGGCCTTATAAAGGCTGGGACACTTGCAGCACGGGGGTCTTTCCCTCCCAAGCGAGCCCTTTTCATTCTTGTTGTTTCTCCATCTTGGGGCTCGTTGGTCTTATTTGTGACGCCCTCCAAACCCGGGGTACAGATTTGGGGAGTCACCCGACCAACGGTACACAATATAAACCTGAATATAACACATGCATAATATATATAACATAAAATACCCCTTATCCAAGACCGCATCCAGATTATGGCATGAAACAAGCTTCTAAGTCATAATTATTATTACAAACCAGTTTTCAGAGTTATTACACACTTAATATACAAAGCTAGACATCTAGTCTAACTTCCAAGATAAAACAACTACCCGTCCAATGACAATCACTCGGGGTGGTCTCCTAGCATCGGGAGAACTGTCACTAGCGTTGTGTCTGGTCATTCTCTCGCTTCACTGGAATAGGGTTAGAAACAAAACAAGTATGAGCCACATGTGCTCAGCAAGCATGATACATGTATCAATCACAGTTCTATAATGAAAGGAAAGAATTCAATTATCTGAATCAACAATACACAAGTCAAACATATGCTTTTAGCAATCTTTAATGAAGAAGGAGGAATTAGAATTGGACTTCTACATTTTTCAAATACAAAGGTTGTGCTGCTGATCAGTCACGCAACAACCCCGGACTTGCTTATAGCAAAGTCCTCTACCTCTACTGGATCCTAGGCCAATCTGGGCCTTAAATTATTCCGACCATAAGTATGGCCCGACCATTACTGGTCCTATTTAAAAACATGCCAATTCTATCACAAGGTATAAGCAATAATATGCATAACAAGATAAGTACACAATAACGGGGTGTAATAGTTGCAAAAGAGCTTCAACTATTCATTATCAAAGAAAGTTCGAGAAATAGATTCGGAATGGTTTCAACGGTACGATGCACTCGTTCAAGAAGGTAATCAGTAGTTGTAATCAATAATCAATGACTGTAATCAATAGTCAATGATAGAATCAAACTGTCAATGGTTGTAGGCAATAATCAAATGATGATAATCAACAATCAATGGTTGTAGACAAAATCAGAAGAATTTGGAAATAAGGGTTTCCGATGCAGATCAAATCAAAGAGTTAAGAAATTTTACGAAAATGGAATCAGTTGCCCAAGTAAGGGTAAGGATTGATAATCTAACTTGTTCTGGGGTAATAACATGTAAGTATTGAAAACAATAACAATTTATCACAAGTAAAGGCACATATACTAGCCTGGTCTACGTCGCTGACGGTTTTCTATCTCGTTCACTCTACTTTCCCCTTTCCCTTGCTCCGGGAACTCGATTCTATAATAAACAACTTAGAACAGTAAGTCTAACTATCCTCATTCAATCCTCGACACACAATTAATCAATAACACATTTTAAACTAGTAACCGGTTACGTATCGGACACCCTCGTACGGGCATTTACGGCCCATTAAAACACATTAATCGACTCATATAAACCATATAGCACTTATAAATATTTTTAAAACAATATTCAAGGCTTATTTGAATTTAAATAAGTCACAATTAATTTTTAAATCAAAAATCAGATTTTTAATCCCATTATAAGTATTTAAAAGTAATTAAATCAATTAATATAAAATTAATTGACACTCTTTAAATGCTCAAACTATTTTAAATAATAAATCAGGCTTGAAAATAATTAAACTGAATTTTAAATTAATTAAATCTAATTAATAATTAATTTTTAAGAATTAACTGATTAAAAGAATTAATCAATTAATTAAATGAATTAATTATTAATTAAAAATAATTAAGTTTAATAAATTTTCGAATTTAAAATAATAAATATAATTTTCCAGAATTTTTCTGAATTAAAAATATATTTTTAAAATTAAAATATGAATTTTTAAAGATTTTAAACTATTTTCGAATTAAATTTAAAAATAAAATTCAAAAACAGTTTTCTGAAAATATTTTAGGTTTTCGAAGATTGAAAACGGGTCAAGAAAACGGGTTAACGGGTCGGGAAGAACACAATCGGGTCGGGAAGAACACAATCGGGTCGGGAAGAACAACCCGGAATTTTTCCAGAATCCGGCGAAATTCCCAGAATCCGGCGACTCAAAAACACATCAGAATTTGGGGCTTTTGGTACCAAAATACTCCTTGTTAACACAACAATCTATTCTGATAAAAAACATACCAAAACAAAGTCGGAATCTCAATCCCGATCAAATTTCGGCGACCTTGAACAAATTTTCCGATCTCACTAAATCGTACATGAAACTCTACGTTCTTTATGTTAAAATGAAGCTTACAACACATACAATCAAAGCCCTTTATCAGAAATCATGTCAGATCATTCATATGAATGGCCTATTAAAAAGAAAAATCGGGCAAAACCCTAGAAATCGAAATTCTCAAAATCGAACATAAACATGAAATTAAAACATGAATTCCTACTAATTAGAACCCTAGGAACATGTTGGAAGCAATCAATTGAACGGAGAATCAACAGAATGAAAATCCCCAATTCGAATATAAACCCTAATTTAAATTCGAAATTTGAAAAATTCATATAAAATCAAAAAATTACCAGATGATGATGAGGTTGGAAGATTCTGAAATTAGAGCTCAAGATCTTTGATTTGAGTACTTGAACTTTGGATTTGGATTTCAATAACACCTTCGAATTTGATTTTGATTTTCAAGAACACGAAGAACACGGTTCGGGAATTTTATTTTTCAGTATTTTTAATACGAATTATATGAGGTATGATGTACGATTCTCCTTTTTATACTTATTGAAAAATAATACCCTAAACGACATTTTTGGATCGATATTGATCCACTGGTTCGTTTAAAACCCCTAATTAGGTTAAAAACACGTTTTACAAAAAGATAATCATCTACAAAGACTGATAATTATCCAAATCAATACATATCATTATATAACTAATGCTCAAGAATACTGGGGCTATAACATATGTATTTATTGATACGGACGATATATCAATTACCCTAGAAAAATTAGGGTTAGGGTTTAGAATAATTTTCCTTCCTTTGAATAAAGCAATTACTAGTGATCATATCGGATAATAAGGGATATAATAATATGAAGAAATCCTCTGATAGTGATTCGAACACAGATGACGAAGGAATAATAATGATGAACAAAGTTTCAAAGGGCCCCTTGAATTTTCAAAACGGGGCTCAAAATTGAATAAGATTTCAAATGGCGAAATATTTGAAAGGGGCTTTCGACTCACCAAATAACACGTAAACACTTAACAATCCTTATCATTATAACTCAAAATACTTCATAATAAGTATTCCACACATATAATACAATTTATATTATTAATAAAGTTCACGGATCTTACATTATTGATAAAGACCGCAGCTGCAAAAAACACAAGGAAAGAAACAGTTGGTATAAGATAATCTTAAATAAATAAAGGAGAATATGAGGTGAGAATTACCCTTATCAGAAACGTTTGAAAGTCCCAAGGACTTAAGCTGGAACTCGTCCAGGAGCACCCTAGCCGTTGTAGCATAATCATCTTTTGTGAGCTCGGCATAGGCATGGGCCTCCTCATCATTCAGAATTATGTTACTACCATCCGAGACCCTACTGAAAGATCTACGAAAAAGGGTACCCCAATCCCCTCCTTCCCAAACTAAATACATAAATTCGTTTTTCCATTTCGGGTTATTATCGGGGATGGATTTCGGATGAAAAATGGGTGGAGTGGAAGGTCGATGGTTGATATAGACCCAACCCAGCGTAACGGCAGAGCTATTTTTAAACTGGAATATCTTCCTAAATAAGGCAACAGAAAGAGGAAAATTGTTCTTCAAGCAAAGAACAATGAAACAAATAATGATTCTCCAGGCATTTGGAGGAAGTTGGCAAGGGTTAATCCCAACATCAGCCAAAAGCCCGGGAATGAACTCATGAAAGGGAAACCTGAGTCCCGCAACAATGGCATCCTTGTAAATGCATAGAGCATCAGGACGCCAATGGCAGGAACGGTCCCCTGGGCCGGCTGGGACTAACCTATAGGGGGACTTAATCCTATACATTTTATTATTGTCCCTAATCAAGTCGATTTCATGAAATTTATTGCTACAATCAAATGAATCTAAATGCGAAACAGAAGGTTAATCATCACTACGTTCTAAAATCATATCTTGAAGAGACATATGAGAAGAACGAATGGTGATACCTCTCTTCGACGCTTGATTCATTTTTTGGAGACGTTGCGCAGAACGATCAGACATCTTCAAATCTTCAAAGAAATTCTTAGAAAAATCTTCAAAGAAATTCTTAGAAAAATCTTCAAATCTTCAAACTAGAACCCAGAAAACCTTCAAGGGATGAAGATTGAACCCAGAAAACCTTCAAGGGATGAAGATTGAACCCAGAAAATCTTCAAGGGATGAAGATCGATCCCAGAAAAACAGAAAAATATTCCTGGAAACCTCACCGGAAATCGCCTTGCCACGGAATAAAAAAAGAGAAAAGCTAAGACGGCTAGAGAGAAATTTTTAGAAAGTTGAAAGTATGAAGTGAGGAATGAAATGGAAATCCCACTCTTTTATAATCGAAATGACTGGGAACTCAACCGGTTAAGGTAGAGCAACCGTCTATAGCCAGTCAAGGCCCACAATTCCATTTATGAATTAAAGAAATCGAAGCCCAAATAATTTGGGTCTCAGGCAAATTTGAAGAGCAAACAATGAGGCCCACTAAGGCCCAAGGCTGGAATAATTTAAGTCCAAATAAAAATTGGACTAGTTAAGGCCCAAGAAAAGAATAAAATTTGAAAATATAGCCAAAGGCAAATCAGAGATTTGAGGTCGAAAAGACATTAAATCAAAGTCGTACGACCGAGGTTGAAAACATAAGGGAAAATGAAGTCGAATTCAACGACCTCGCTCCCAAAACGAGATCGAAAAATATTAAATATATAAGGTCGAAAAAACCCTAAATCAAGGTCGTAAGACCCAAGTCGAAAATACACACGAAATCGAGGTCGTATTCGTCGATCTCGCACCAAAATAAGGCACAAAAAATAGAAAAACAAGGTCGAAAAGACCCTTGATTGAGCTCGAAGGCTCGAAGTCGAAAATGACTTTGAAAATGAGGTCAAAGCATTCGACTTCACACCAAAAACAAGGTCGAAGAGACACGGGGTTGAGGTCGAACAAACGAGATCGAAAATACATTGGAAATTGAGGTCGTATTGTTCGACCTCGCACCAAAATAAATCCAAGAAATCATAAAATCATGGTCGAAAAAAGGATGGAATGAGGTCGAAAAGACCCGTGATCGAGGTCGAACGATCCTGGTCGAAAATGACTAGGAATTTGAGGTCGAAACTGTCGACCTGGGACCAAAATCGAGGTCAAAACAAGAGTGATCGAGGTCGAACGATCCTGGTCGAAAATGACTAGGAATTTGAGGTCGAAAATGACTAGGAATTTGAGGTCGAAATCATAAAATCCTGGTCGAAATCCTGGTCGAAAAAGACTTGAATCCTGGTCGAAAAAGACTTGATTCCTGGTCGAATTCCTGGTCGAAAATGACCTAATTTGAGGTCAAAAATGCCCTTAAAAATGAAAAAATTTGGGAAAAAACACATCGTAACTTCTACAAAAACCCCAAGGAGATTTTCCCAGAAGTTGGGGGGCAAATGATATGGACAAAAAATTAATTATAGAAATATAATTGACTATTCAATGGAAAGGCCGATATTTAAGGCCCGACACCCTAATTATTCATTAATTTCGTAATTAATGAATAGGGAAAAATATACAGCTCATCAAAAGAGACCAAAATATGGTAAATTAGTCAAAGAAGGATCCAGAATCCCAATTAATGATTTATAGCCTTTATCAACAAGGAAAAGACTTATTCAGCAAGCAACACAATGTTTATCCAATAACAAAAAGGAGACTTATTCGCTAAGACTCCTAAACATACCATAAATATTAGGCTCCAGACGCCTATATAAGGTCCCTGATCCTACAATCAGAACTACGTCTTTGGCTTGATTCTCAATAACGATTTGAGATACGTAGGCATCTTGTGAGGACCGATTTAGTCTCGAAACACAAGTGCATCCATTAAAGCTCGAAGCTCATTAAACCTTAGCAATTAATATACAAGTACGTTTTTTAATCCACGACAATATCTTATTATTTAATAATATTTTTTATAGATAAGTAAGGTTAATTAAGTAAAATCACGAAGTACCAAAAAACAGGTACCAAAAAACAAGTACCAAACTTTTAATATTTCATCTTTAATAATATAGTATAGATGTCATGTTCTATAACACCCCCAGATCTGGGTTCGGAGATCTAGGTTGTCACTCCAACTTAAACACTTGATACTTGAATCATAATAATAAATCAACACACACTGTGACCCCACAATATATACTCACACCATCTTAGAAACGGAGTTACATAAATAGCAGTCATATCATCCATCATGTAAAGTTATTACAACATAAAAGTAATTACACTAGAAACCTGCTACCAATATGATTTCTACTTGAAACCATAAAGGCGGCGCAAACATTTGTTCTTGTTCATTAATATACATAAGTCATACTTATAAATAAATCGGAGCTGCACTCCGAACCAACTTAGCCTTCCTACCTGCGGTGCTGCAAGAACAACTCTACGGAACGTCCGCACGTCCCTGACGCGCTTTCGAGCGGTGAGGTAAGTACTGGCCATCTAACCTAACTGTTGTGTTGTGATATATATAAAAGAAGCAAGAGTGAGCACTATAGCCCACCAATATTATAAAGCAGTTTAAATAAACTCTATAAGCTTTTTATATCATTTGAAAGATTTGAAATCTCATTCGTATGCAGAATGATGTTTTAAAACAATCTTTTCGTCAAAACATTACCATACAGTTCAAGTATTGTATGAGGTATAATACTTTTTAAAATATTACTAACAATATCCGTAACCAGTATCTGACCAAAGTTACAAAGTATTACTGAATTCCAACTGGAAAAAGGGAAACTATACAGGACACGCATTTCGGTATACGATGATCAGTCGTATAACCGCTTAACTTCTCTACTAGTAGATGGATAATCCTGAAGGTCATTACCCTTAGCTGCATATGGGCTTTTAATTTGATTGGACCGGTGTCAACCCAGCCTCTTACGTACTCATGGCGACATCAAGGCCATATCTAGCTAGACCGCGCTTTTCTTGGTCACTTCCGCTAGCTGATTTCATTACCACTGGACTGGTGTCAACCCAGCCTCTTACATATTCATGGTGACATCAAGGCCATACTTAAATGGACCGTGCGTTACTCGGCCACTTACACTATCCACTTTCTGGTTCCCCACAGAATCCTATCTATAACTGGAACAGATGTTACTCCAAGTTCCCCAAGCATATGCTTGTTGATAGGTTTTCATAAACAATATTCTTACTTCCAGAATAATATTGGAAGTAGGTCACAATGTGGGTTGACCGTTTTCAACGAACCTCGATTATCGAGTATAGTTCTTTGAAATCACGACCTGGGAGTTCATTGTAAAATATCTTTTGTTCTGATAAGTCAGAAACCCAAAACATAATTGTGTTTTATGAAAGAGGCAAGTCAAAATCATCTATTCACTTCCTGGATTGGATTCCCAATTTTTAATAAGTCAAAGGACATTTATTCGCGTTCGAAAGAATATATTAAATTCAAAATAAATATTTGGGAACCTATACTATATTTAAATAAATTTTCTGAAGGTCAGAAAATATTTTAAATAATTATTGAAACCTTAAATAATATTTAAATAAGATTCTATGATTTTTAAATCATATTTGGAATAATTAATAAATATTCAAATAATAAATATTGAATCATTATTTAATTAAATCCCTTTTAAATGAATATTCAAAATAAAGTTCAATTAATGAAATAAATATTCAAATAATATATTTAATAATATTATTCAAATATAACTCACCTTAAATATCCAAGATATTATTTTTGGAATATTTAAATCAATAATTGAAATATAGCTGTCCCTGGAAACTTCCAGCTTTTTATGACAGTAATTCAAAACAAAATAATAATCTGACTCCCAGTCTAAGTTTGAAAATACACTACAAGTACTCTACGCTTAGAGCCTTTATACACCTTGGTTTATATCTAATATACTCATAGCATATAAACCGCAAACTATTACGAAAGATTTAAATCAGTATATAAATTAATTCGTAAAACATTTAAAACATTTAAACAATTTGTATCACAATCACAACAGTTTTCAATACAACAGCATCTATATAAGATGTAGGAATTGGAAACTTGCCTGAAAATCCTGAAGTAGTGATAATGGGGGCTCGGGAATATGCTCGACAATCTATAATAAGATATATTGTTGCCCAGTAATAAACAATTGTAGAAGGGGGGTTGAATACAATTGTATACGATTCTCGACTTTAAACACAAATATGAATAATAACAGATTTATTAATTCTGATATAAAATTGTTACAAACTCTCTCAAGAAATTCTAATGTTCTTGAGAGCTTCAAGGTTACAAAATACTCGTGTGTGTGATTGATGTAAAATCAAAACCTAAACTGTGTTTATATACTACACATCTTCTCTATCGATTACAAGATAAGTCCAAATCAATTACAAACAATATTGAAACATATCCTAACCGACAGCTGCATTCCTATAAACTAGGAACCGACAAAATAAACTTCCTTCTTTAACTGGACTCTAAAACAAACTAGAAGTAGTAATCCTGATCAGCTTTCAGTCCTAATGATAAATACTTATCACAGTCCTGATAGCAATCCTGATACTGACGCTCATGCAATACTGATGACATTAGAAATCCTGATCAGTTAGTCCAGATCCTGATGATCATTGAATCTTGATCTAACAATCTCACCTAATCTCATACTTTGTAAAATAAAGTATAGATTCCTAGAGTCAATGATGCCAAAAATATATATACAAAATGTACAAGAAATAACAGCATCAATTTATCTTTTTAGATTCTTTGGTAGAACATATTCATCTTCAAGAAGTCTGATAGTAACTTTTCTTCTTTGTCTCCAAGAATTTGAATCAGTCTATCCTTAAGATTTCTGAGCTCTTCATCTTCCTCATTAATCTGGTAGATAGCTGCCCTGAGATTCTGAATGGAACTTCTTTGTAGATTATGTTCTTCAACCAGGAGGTAAACAATTTCCTTATCAGGATTAATAGTCAATTGTCTCATACCAAAATACATTTCTTTAACAGCACTGCCTCTTTGCATTTCAACTTCTTGATCTCTCAGATTTAGATACATGGGAGTATAATCACCATTGTAATTCTTTCCTTCATCAAATCTTTTCCTTATAGTTGACAGAATCATATCACTCCATTCCTTGCACACTCCATTCTTCCATTTGAGTAGATAATGAACATATTTCAGTTCCTTTGTAGTTTTGACTAGCAGCTCTTGAATGGATATCACCTTCACACTACCATCCTTCATGAAGTACAGAAGCTTCTCTTTCTTTTCAACACCATCATGACAATCTAAAACTATATCAACAGCTTGTAAATTGTTCAGGTGTTCAGAAGTTAAATTACCTCCAATTTCAGTCAGTGAGTAAGGATCAACATGTGGCATGTTCAGAAATTCAGCATCTCTGTGACCTATCCCTCCTCTTGAGTTGTGTGGCATTTGCTTTAAGCTTGAGAACATTTGTAATCAGAGTGCTTGAGATTTTTGTAACCCAGAAAAGCTTGCAACACTGGAGACATTTGTTATAGTACCACCTGACTGATAATTGGCAGGTCTATTGCGCCTTGAAGTGTCAATATGCTTCCATTTCTTATCCTTCTCTTTTTCAAGAACATAGCTCTTCTCTAGCTTGTGTTGTTGTCTTCTTGAGTTTTTCCACAACAATCTATTTGAATTTTTCAGCTTTTGCACATAGAGATTGAAATCTCTATTTGTTGTTCTTGTGATTTCTCTTCTTCTAGCTTCTTCTTCTTCATCTACTTCAAGATTATGAGAATCAATCACAGTAGATAATATTAAAAAATCAACCTCTTGTAGAATTTTAGATTCATCAAGACCTTGAGCAATGTCAGGATTAGAATCTGGAATTTGAATTGTATTACTTATGAGAGTTGACTATCTTGGTTTTCTCCTCAATTGTGGTCCATCATCTCTTTCTTGATCTTCTTCCTGAATAGCAGTCATGATAGCTAGAGTATCAGGAACTAGTGCAGTTTAAGAAGCATCAGGAATTTCTTCAATTCTTACCCCTCTAGACCTTGTCTGTCTAGGCATTGTTTGATTTGACCTTCTCCCTCTTATTGCACCTCTCCTACCTCTACCTCATTTTCCTCTAACTGGAGTAGGGTTGTTAAAGCTTTCCATGATCTCTTGTTATTGTCTCAGAAATTCTTCTTGAGATAGATCAGGATATTCTTTAGTTGAAATTGAGAGTGCTTTTCGTGAAAACAACTGTTGAACTCTCTTATCAGTATGATAAAGAGTAACAACATCACCTTTCTTCGTTTTGAACTTCTGGAATAGGTTAGCAGCATCCTCGGGATTTTCAATTAGCACATCTTCATTACCTTCAGGAATTGTAGAGAGTGTTTGTCCATGAACAGGTGTCAGGATTTGATCAGCCATCAGGATTTGATCACCTGTCAGGATTTGCTCTTCCGTCAGGATTTGAGATTTTACCAAAGTCCTTACTGTTCTAACTCCAGAATCAGAAACATGAGTTGATTGCATGGATTCACTTTGTGTAGTTTGTCTTGTAGACTTCACTATAGCAGCATCAGAGGTTTCTCCTTGTAATACCATGTCATCACCATCATGTCCAGTATGATCATCATCATTATTCTTTCTCAATACTAGATCAGGTGTACATTTTGTCTGACTTACCTTCTCCCCCTTTTTGGCATCAGGATTTGATAAACGATTTAAAATCAAGGAAAGAGAGGCTTGAATGTCAGTTACCTTGGAATCCAAAGAATCAATTCTGTTGTTGATGTGAGACTGTTCAGTAATAAGTGACTTAACATGAGATTTCACAACTCTCAGTTGAAGAGCAGTTGGTGCCTTTGTCAAGTTCTTGGAAATATCAGTCCTCACCAATTCAGTAGCAGCTTTCACAGAATCAATTTCATCCTTGAGACTCTTAGATAAGAGAGTTGTAGCCTTCAAGTGATTCTTCACATCCTCATTCTGAATAAGACTTGCAGCATAAGAAGCATGTTCTAGTGCACATGGGTAGCTCACAGGATCAACAGCCATGTACCATTCATTATCCCATTCATGCCTTCTTAGCTGTTCAACAGGATCAATTACAGAAGGACCAGAAAAGTCTTGACCAAAAGCTTTTCCTGTAGTAGCCTTGCCAGCCATGAAGGTGCTTGAAGAACCAAAATTAGTTCCAAGACTAGATTTTATTGTAGTAACAAGCTGATCCTTCTCAACATCATCATCAACATCACTATCATTATCATCAGCAGAATCATCAGAATTATTAGAATCAGAATTTAGTTTATCCAGTGACTCTGGGATAGGAGCTGTCATTGGCCTTGAGCTTAGTGGTTGTATCAGGATTGGCTCAGCATCAGGAGCACCACTAGCGTCAGGAGCAACACTGTCAGGATTTGATTGGCATGCATCAGTATTTGCTACCAATGGTTCTTGTGGAGCCTGAGGTTCAGAAGCTGCTTCAACACTTTGAGTTGGAGGTTCTTGTGTGCTTCCCTCATTGATAGTGTCCTTGACCAAAATTTCCATTTCAGGAATAGTAGAAGTCCCTTGAGCATTGTGAGGAAACTCCTTAGAAACTGTAGCTGATTTGCCTGCATCCTCACTTTGAGAGGATGGTTCTTGTGGGGCAGGAATGTAAATGTCTTCATTCTCCATTTGAGAAAATGGTTCTTGTGTGACCATTCCTTCAGCTGGGCCTTCACTCACACTTTGAGTAAGTGGTTCTTGTGTGGCTGGATCATCAGTAGCTGCTGAACCACTTTGAGGTTCAGGTTCTTGTGGGCTAGATCCCTTCAGTTTTTTTTGTCTCTGAAAAACTTTCTCTTCTGCCTTCCTTATTTTCTGCAATGGATGTGTAAAATATAAAAATTTCCAGATTCAAACAATAAAGATAAATACAAGATAGATGTTCCTCTAGTCTGAACAAATGATACATTTTCCTATCTTGATTTACCTAGCTCTAAACATATAACATTTACAAATTGAGCTAACTACATCATGCCTTTAGTCTCTAATTTCACCTTCTTCAGCTTCTTACAAGGTGACTAGAAGATCTTTGTCAAGGACACGATCACTTTCAGAAACCACACCACTAGGCATTACTGGTTGAGTGGTGATCTTCTTCAATCTGTTCTTCATCTAAGCATACCTTGGAACTTTCTCCGTGCAGTAGTCTGAAATCATATCAGCAACTTCAGACTTTTCTACAGTAGTAAACCCAGAAGTTCTCAGAAGATTCTCCAACTTCACCAGTTGCATTGCAGTCTGTAGTTTCAAAGAATCAGGATCCAGCCTCACAGTCTCTAAAGTTGTACCTCTGTAGATTTTAACTTCATAAGGAAAGTGCACAACTTGAGGGCTGGCCTTCATAGCAGAATCTCTCATCCGGTCATACAGAAGCTCGTTCAAGCAAGAAGATCTCTTAACCTTACTCATAAGAATCCACAATTCAGAGAGAGATCTTCTTTGGAGTAGTTCAAGAGAGACGGTGAATGACCCTTCAAGAGCACTTGAGACATAAATGTACAGTTCTTGCCTCACTTGATCAAATGCAGACATAATCCTTAGGATATCTTCCTTCAATGCCTTCATGTATAATGAGTTGTCTGGATTAACCGTTCTGATCTTCTCAAGCAACTTCAGAAAAGTAGCATCATTGTTTGTGCTTCTCTGAGGGATATCAAACATCTCCCTTGCCTTATCCCATTTGCTTCCTTTCTTCATCCTTACATCCAATCTCCTTTCTTTGACATGAATACTATGAAGACGTTGTTTGTCTTCATGTTCAGCCTTTTGAATCTTCAGCTTTTGAGATATGATGTCGGAGACCTTAGCATTCTCATCCTCCTTTCTCCTGAGGTCTGCTTGTTGCTTCTTCAACTCCTTTTGAAATAAAGGGTCAGGAGTGTATAAGTCAGCTTCATCTTCCCAATCCTCAAAGTTGGCTGCCTCTTCAACCTCCTCCTCACCAAAAGCTTCTTCAGGAATGGTCACCAACCTGTGACGCCCTCCAAACCCGGGGTACAGATTTAGGGAGTCACCCGACCAACGGTACACAATATAAACCTGAATATAACACATGCATAATATAGATAACATAAAATACCCCTTATCCAAGACCGCATCCAGATTATGGCATGAAACAAGCTTCTAACTCATAATTATTATTACAAACCAGTTTTCAGAGTTATTACACACTTAATATACAAAGCTAGACATCTAGTCTAACTTCCAAGATAAAACAACTACCCGTCCAATGACAATCACTCGGGGTGGTCTCCTAGCATCGGGAGAACTGTCACTAGCGTTGTGTCTGGTCATTCTCTCGCTTCACTGGAATACGGTTAGAAACAAAACAAGTATGAGCCACATGTTCTCAGCAAGCATGATATATGTATCAATCACAGTTCTATAATGAAAGGAAAGAATTCAATTATCTGAATGAACAATACACAAGTCAAACATATGCTTTTAACAATCTTTAATGAAGAAAGAGGAATTAGAATTGGACTTCTACATTTTTCAAATACAAAGGTTGTGCTGCTAATCACTCACGCAACAACCTCGGACTTGCTTATAGCAAAGTCCTCTACTGGATCCTAGGCCAATCTGGGCCTTAAATTATTCCGACCATAAGTATGGCCCGACCATTACTGGTCCTATTTAAAAACATGCCAATTCTATCACAAGGTATAAGAAATAATATGCATAACAAGATAAGTACATAATAACGGGGTGTAATAGTTGCAAAAGAGCTTCAACTATTCATTATCAAAGAAAGTCCGAGAAATAGATTCGGAATGGTTTCAACGGTACGATGCACTCGTTCAAGAAGGTAATCAGTAGTTGTAATCAATAATCAATGACTGTAATCAATAGTCAATGATAGAATCAAACTGTCAATGGTTGTAGGCAATAATCAAATGATGATAATCAACAATCAATGGTTGTAGACAAAATCAGATGAATTTGGAAATAAGGGTTTCCGATACAGATCAAATCAAAGAGTTAAGAAATTTTACGAAAATGGAATCAGTTGCCCAAGTAAGGGTAAGGATTGATAATCTAACTTGTTCTGGAGTAATAACATGTAAGTATTGAAAACAATAACAATTTATCACAAGTAAAGGCACATATACTAGCCTGGACTACGTCGCTGTCGGTTTTCTATCTCGTTCACTCTACTTTCCCCTTTCCCTTGCTCCGGGAACTCGATTCTATAATAAACAACTTAGAACAGTAAGTCTAACTATCCTCATTCTATCCTCGACACACAATTAATCAATAACACATTTTAAACTAGTAACCGGTTACGTATCGGACGCCCGGTTTAATTTACGGTGTTTAAAACTCAGATACTAGCCCTCGTACGGGCATTTACGGACCATTAAAACACATTAATCGACTCATATAAACCATATAACACTTATAAATATTTTTAAAACAATATTCAAGGCTTATTTGATTTTAAATAAGTCACAATTAATTTTTAAATCAAAAATCGGATTTTTAATCCCATTATAAGTATTTAAAAGTAATTAAATCAATTAATATAAAATTAATTGACACTCTTGAAATTGTCAAACTATTTTTAAATAATAAATCAGGCTTGAAAATAATTAAATTGAATTTTAAATTAATTAAATCTAATTAATAATTAATTTTTAAGAATTAACTGATTAAAAGAATTAATCAATTAATTAAATGAATTAATTATTAATTACAAATAATTAAAATAATTAATTTTAATAAAGTTTCGAATTTAAAATAATAAATATAATTTTCCAGAATTTTTCTGAATTAAAAATATATTTTTCAAATTAAAATATGAATTTTTAAAGATTTTAAACTATTTTCGAATTAAATTTCAAAATAAAATTCAAAAATAGTTTTCTGGAAATATTTTAGGGTTTCGAAGATTGAAACCGGGTCAAGAAAACGGGTTAACGGGTTGGGAAGAACACAATCGGGTCGGGAAGAACAACCCGGAATTTTTCCAGAATCCGGCGAAATTCCCAGAATCCGGCGACTCAAAAACACATCAGAATTTGGGGCTTTTGGTACCAAAAGACTCCTTGTTAACACATCAATCTATTATGATAAAAAACATACCAAAACAAAGCCGGAATCTCAATCCCGATCAAATTCCGGCGACCTTGAACAAATTTTCCAATCTCACTAAATCGTACATGAAACTCTACGTTCTTTATGTTAAAATGAAGCTTACAACACATACAATCAAAGCCCTATATCAGAAATCATGTCAGATCATTCATATGAATGGACTATTAAAAAGAAAAATCGGGCAAAACCCTAGAAATCGAACATAAACATGAAATTAAAACATGAATTCCTACTAATTAGAACCCTAGGAACATGTTGGAAGCAATCAATTGAACGGAGAATCAACAGAATGAAAATCCCCAATTCGAATATAAACCCTAATTTAAATTCGAAATTTGAAAAATTCATATAAAATCGAAAAATTACCAGATGATGATGAGGTTGGAAGATTCTGAAACTACAGCTCAAGATCTTTGATTTGAGTACTTGAACTTTGGATTTGGATTTCAATAACACCTTCGAATTTGATTTTTATTTTCAAGAACACGAAGAACACGGTTCGGAAATTTTATATTTTTCAGTATTTTTAATACGGATTATATGAGGTATGATGTACGATCCTCCTTTTTATACTTATTGAAAAATAATACCCTAAACGACATTTTTGGATCGATATTTATCCACTGGTTCGTTTAAAAACCCTAATTTGGTTAAAAACGCGTTTTACGAAAAGATAATCATCTACAAAGACTGATAATTATCCAAATCAATACATATCATTATATAACTAATGCTCAAGAATACTGGGGCTATAACAGATGTATTTATTGATACGGACGATATATCAATTACCCTAGAAAAATTAGGGTTAGGGTTTAGAATAATTTTTCTTCCTTTGAATAAAGCAATTACTAGTGATCATATCGGATAATAAGGGATATAATAATATGAAAAAATCCTCCGATAATGATTCGAACACAGATGACGAAGGAATAATAATGATGAACAAAATTTCAACGGGGCCCTTGAATTTTCAAAACGGGGATCAAAATTGAATAAGATTTCAAATGACGAAATATTTGAAAGGGGCTTTCGACTCACCAACTAACACGTAAACACTTAACAATCCTTATCATTATAACTCAAAATACTTAATAATAAGTATTCCACACATATAATACAATTTATATTATTAATAAAGTTCACGGATCTTACATGGAATCTCTGGCCAGAGTGTATGAAATTAGAAATGAGTTTCTAATATGAACTTAGCATTATGAATAAGAAATCATATGATTAAATTTGATAGGCCTGACACGAGATCCATGCCTTGTATTTAATCGGGATATTGTCGGGTAGAAGGAATTGATTGTACTGAAACTAGTCACTAACAGGTTCTTGGTATTCTAAGCAGTGAATTCATATTATCCGGATAGTCGCGATATGTTGAGAAGCATCACTCACGATGTAGAATAAATATAATTAATCAGTTAATTATATTTAATGAATTATTAGAATTCATATAAATAATAAATAAAAGTTTATTATTATTTATTTCTACTACCGGCTTAATATTGAACCTACAGGGTCACACCATAAAAGAATTTTTTTTTTGATGAAAAGATTTAAATTATGAGAGAGGAAGAATTATTTTCTAAATAGTTTAGAAAAAGAAATAATGATTATAATAGTTTTAATCATTATTAAAGCATTTTAGAAATTTGGGGTTAATATAGATATATATAGATATATTATTAAAAACCCTAAAAGAGCCCTATAAATAGAATGAGATAGTTCATTCTAAGGATCATCTTATTTTTGTGAAAAAACCTAGAAAAGGGGCTAGCCTCCATCTCTCTCTCTCTCTCTCTCTCTCTCTCTCTCTCTCTCTCTCTCTCTCTCTCTCTCTCTCTCTCTCTCTCTCTCTCTCTCTCTCTTCTCTCTAAAAGTCTTAGAGATTTTTTGAAGAATTCATCGAAGGAAAATTCTTGGTGGATACCGGTAGAGTGCTTCACACTCTGAGGAGCAACTGCTTGCAACCATCGATTTTAAAGCTTCGATTCGCAAGGTATGGTTACGATTCCCCTCGCTCTAGATTTTATATGTTTTTCTATATGTGTGATACATGGTTTTTACGGAATAATTGTTATATCACGCTTCCGCTCATCCGTAAATTCCTTCAATATCTATGTCCATATCCTGTTGAGAGGATACAGATGGGCTTACAGATGCCTCCCTATAGGTTTTTCTTTTCTTTAAGGGTGGATACAGAGCTGTGGGAGCACTCTTTGTAGCTATTTCACTAACACTTCTTGAACTGGTTTGTACATTAGGCTCAGGTTGTGTATCAGGAGTGTTTGACTCTCTGTTTGGCTCTATGACCTGGGTCAGAGACTGTGGTTCTACAATCTCTGGGTCAGCCCTAACAACCACTTGGGTCTGAATTGAAGTACCAGAAGAAGAACCAGGGTTAGGAATAACTACCTGTAGTGGAACTGGATGTGGCTCAGGAACTTGTTCACCAAAGATAGGAAGATTAATTAATTCACTCATCAATGGTGAAACAAGAACAGGGATGTTGAGGAATTTGGATAAGACATCAAGTCTGGTGTAGAATTTGGTGTCTGTGGTTGGAGAGGTTTCAAATCTAGCTTCCCTAAACAGTTCTACCTGCTCAGCAGTGAGAAGATGATTAATGATAAGAGTGAGAAAGCGAGGGTACCAACACTTCACTTTCACATGATTATCAGAATCTCTCCTAGAGTGAGCAAGCCTGTTAAGCATTATGTTCCACAGAATTTCAGCAAAATTTAACCTACGGCCAAATACTATAGCATAAGCAATATACTGATTAAGACTGGTAATGCAATGAAAATTTGTTTTTGTGCAGTTACCAAATACTCTTGCTATAGGATCAAAGAACAGATCCCATTCCCTTACAACAAAGCTTTTAGATAATTTGACCATTTGGAAGGGACCCTGATAATGAATATTCACAAAGAACTGTGATAACTCATCATCAGTGGGTAAGGGATCAAACCTGTCCTTTGGAAAATGTAAAACATCACAAAACAACTCAAAAGTGACTGTATATTGCTGGTTTAAAATATTGAAAGAAAAAGATTTAGAATCTTCAGCAATAACAACACTTGAACACAAAAACCTCAATGGATCAATTCTAAGAAGTGCTGAAGCACAAATAGCATGACTGACACATGTATTTCTATTTAAAAATTGAATCCAAGGTTTAAAACGTTCCACCTTGCACTTAGACGGATCAAAACACCCAACATAGTTATTTAAAACGAGTTCAAAATTAGGATCCATTTGAGTAAAACAAGAAATTTTAATCAATTTAAAATAAAATTAAAATTTTAGGGATTTCTAGAATTAATTAAAATTAATTAAAATCCACAAAATTAAAATTTTACCATAATTAATCAATTTTAAATTTTTTAATCCTAAAATTCGAACTAAAACTTTTGAATTGGAAAATGAATGGACAATGATCTCAAGAACACACACAACCAGAACACACACAGATTTTCTTTCACAGAAACACAAGATCACTAACACTCAAGAGAATCACTTAGCAAACTCAAGAAAAAACAAGTCGAATCAGAATTAAAACAAAAATTCGACAGCAATTCGACTCAATATGGTTTGATTTTAAAAGAATAGAATCGTTTTGCTAAGTAAAGTCTTGAGCAACAATGGTTTTGGATCACAGTTTCTGCAGAAAAGGAGAATTCGAAATGGTTTGTGAGAGAAAAGAAAACTGATGAAAAAACTGCTAAGGCAAAAAGACAATGAATAGCAGTGTATGTATATATATTTAGAATATAAAAATAACTGTTAAAAGAAAAAGAAATACTGAACGTTTTTTTTTTAAATTTGAAATGGGAAGACAATCGGGAAGACTTAGGATAGTCTTCCCGGTAGTCTTCCTAGTTTAAATTAGGAAGTCTTCGGAATTAATTAAAACAGAAATAAAAACATTTATTTTTAAGTCTTCTCGGTAGTCTTCCTAGTATAAAGCTGGGAAGACTTA
Source organism: Heracleum sosnowskyi (assembly GCA_030848705.1). Classification (NCBI taxonomy): domain Eukaryota; kingdom Viridiplantae; phylum Streptophyta; class Magnoliopsida; order Apiales; family Apiaceae; genus Heracleum; species Heracleum sosnowskyi. Next base: position 60,333,126 of record CM061240.1, on the reverse strand, counting down.
GGAAAACTTAGAATTAAAAAGAATAAAAATAGAAAAAAGCTGAAATAAAATAATAATAAAAAAAAATCTTAGTTTACCCGGTGGTCTTCCTAGTATTAAACTGGGAAGACTTAGAATAAACTTCGAATTTAAATAGAATAATTACAGGAAAATGCATACAACTTATAAAAATGCATGAAAAATATATAAAAATCTAGAAAAAATTCACAGAAAATTCCATAAATTCTAGAAAAATATGCAGAATTATATATAAGTGCATAAAAATAATATAAACTTGCAGAAATATTTAAACAACAATATTTACAATCTGAAAAACACCTAAATAATTCTAAATAAATATATTTTCAATAAAAATACATTTCTCCACTTAAAAAATATGAGAAAAATATTTTTAAAGAAAATAAAATATTCAGAACTATTTAAATTTACAAGCATGTAATATTAAATGAGACTTGGAAATAAATATCATTAAAATGACAAGAGAAAATGAATTTTTTTGAAAGAACAAACATGACAGAGATATTATTAATCACTAAGACTGTTTAACATACCCAATTTACCAACTAACTTGATAAATGTGGATTCGTCAACAGATTTAGTGAATATATATGCAGTCTGTTCTTCTGTGGGTATAAAGTGTAACTCCACAGTTCCATTCATGACATGCTCTCTGATAAAGTGATACATGATATCAATGTGCTTTGTTCTCGAGTGCTGCACAGGGTTGTTGGAGATTGCTATGGCACTTGTATTATCACACAAAATGGGAATTTTGTCTAATGCAAAGCCATAGTCCTTTAGTTGATTCCTTATCCATAGTATTTGAGCACAACAGCTTCCAGCAGCAATATATTCGGCTTCTGCTGTTGAATTGGAAACTGTTTGTTGTTTCTTGCTATACCAGGAAATCAATCTACCTCCTAGGAATTGACAACTCCCAGAGGTACTCTTTCTATCCACAACACTACCTGCATAATCAGAATCTGTATATCCAACAAGATTAAAACCAGAATATTTAGGGTACCAGATACCTAAATTAGGTGTACCCTTAAGATATCTCAAGATTCTTTTAACAGAAACGAGATATAAATCTCTAGGGTCCGCTTGGAACCTTGCACACAAGCATGTAGCATACATAATATCTGGTCTACTAGCAGTAAGATAGAGTAAGGAGCCAATCATACCTCTGTAGCTTGTAATATCTACCTTGATAGAGTTATCACAAGCTCCCAGTTTGACTGCTGTTGAAGATGGAGTCCTTGCTGATGCTGACTCCTCCATGTGATACTTCTTGAGGAGTTCTTTGAGATACTTGGATTGACAAATAAATATACCATTTGACCTTTGACTTACTTGCAATCCAAGAAAGAACTTCAGCTCACCTATCATACTCATTTCAAACTTACTCTGCATTAGCTTAGCAAATCTCTTACAGAGATCATCATTAGTAGACCCAAATATGATGTCATCCACATAGACTTGGACTAATATCATATCACTTTTGTGTTTCTTTGAAAAAAGAGTTTTGTCACAAAATCACGCAAGCGTACGCGGTCACAAGTAATATAAGAATAAGTAGAGTTCGTTCCCACAGAGACTGCTTTGGTTACTATAGTTATGCACTTATGCAAAAAAGTATGGCTATTGTTCAATGCTAAGACAAGTATCAAAGTTGTGTTTTGATTAACTAAATTAACTAATTAACTTAACAAGATTATAATTAACTAAAGAGATTACTGATGATTTACTTATGAGATTAAAACATGGGATCCTAACTTCATTAAATACTTCATCTAGAGTCTTTTGTCTTTAATCAATGCATGTGACAGTTGTGACAACTAATCGGATAACACGAAATCAGTACACGCTACCTTTCAGTATACGTATACCAAACCACTCAAACATCCACAAAAGAGATAGAAGTTGAGCAGACACCAATTATGCTTAGACCCTATATGTCTATAAGATTTGAAAACATAACGGTTTAACGAGCAAGTTATCCATTCAGATTACATAGGGCAGGTAAGATGGTTAAAATCACCTACGAATCATGCATGACAAACATAAATAAACCTATGCTAGCATGGCAAGTTCTAAATCTCTATATCCACTTTCGCAATCAATAGAGATTAACAAAACAACTTAGATGTTAGCTACGCATCCAAGAAGAATAAGCACAACCAAACTAGGATATCAATTAGCCATCACACACTCATCTTTAAAACAATTAACTACTAAAATCCATAAATAAATCCGTTAGAATCCCACGACAACGATTAGTTCATAATTGAACCGTTCATCATCGTGGGTTCTGATGAAAACATGATAATAAATATGTCTAGAATACTGAATAAAGTACTAGAGATAAGGTTTAAGAAACACAAAACCAACGAGAATCCAAAGTATCGCCTAATTAGAAGAATACAAAGAAAAGATGAAAACTAGATCTTCGTAATCAACCATCTTCTTGTTCTCCTCACCGGTGGATGGATATGTATGATTGTATGTCAATGAATATGGATGTATATATCAGAAATCGTCCACCAAGTGCTTAAATAGGCCTTTCTGCTGACTTGTTGCTGCAAGTTTCCTTTTCAGAATCGAAGTTGCCTTTCTTCAGCATTTTTCAGGGGAGGGCACGCCTATAAGGGTGCGGGCGCGCTTCAAAAGCTTCCTCTAAGGCGCGGGCGCGCCTCTTCAAGCGTGGGGGCGCCTGCTTTCTGACAATTTCTTCAACTTTGCATTTCCTTGGCAATTTTCAACATTCTCAAGTTCCGCAACCACTTGGCCTTCACCACTATGCTCAAATACCTCCACACAACCACAGAAACTCCACAACTCTGCTGACGAAGTAACTCTGCACACACTAACATAAAAAACATTAAAAACACCACGTACTTGAGTAACTCTGCACACACTAACATAAAAAACATTAAAAACATAGAACTCATCCTCTTCAGGTAAATCATACACAACCTGAGTTTCATCACCAGTGTCATCACTTTCCAGTTCCTCAATCTTGACATGACTGATTTTTAGAGAATCCATTCTTTGACCTAGATTGTCAGCAATAAGGGCACAAGACGTATTGGCCACTAATCCTTGCTTTGCTTGAATCGATCTCTTTTGAAACAGCTCTAACTCATATGTCTTCAAAACACCATACAACACATCAAAACCAATCTTTGTTAGATCTCTTTCTTTAAGGGAAGAGATTCTTGGTTCCAAGTGATCTGGAAGAGTTAGTAAGAACTTCATATTGAGCTCTTCTGTCTCATAGTGTTTGTCATAGAGTTTGAGCTCATTTATCAGCTTGTTGAATCTCTCAAACACTTCTGTGATTCCCTCTTTTGGCTGAGCCATGAAGGCTTCATATTGTGAAACAAGAATCTGCTTCTTGTTCTTTCTTACTTTAGTAGTTCCTTCACAGAGCACTTCTATAAGATCCCACATCTTCGTGGCACTAGTACAATGAGCAACAGTGCCATACATGTTGAAGTCCATAGATTCACAAATGATAAGTTGAAGATGTCCATCCAGTGCTACTTTCTCCTTTTCAGGATCAGTGTATTTTGAGGGGTCTTTGGGCACATGTTTTGCTGGTACAATCGCAGTGCCATTGGTTGTTTCACCAATCTCGATCATTGGAATAAAGGGACCATGCTTTAGAATATCTAAATACATGGGGTTAGAAGCTTTGATGAAAAGCAACATCTTCTTTTTCCATAAACTGTAGTGCTCTTTGTTAAAGGGAGGAATCTTGATACTGCTCAGTTTCTGTGAACTCATTCTTGATCTTTTCCTGTTTGTATGTTAACAGCCTATGCTCTGATACCACTTGTTAGGAATGAATATCACCTAGAAACTAGATAGAGGGGGGGTGAATGGATAGTTTGATGGATTTTTTCTTTCTTGAAACTAAATGTAAACTGTATATGATTATGCTATGTAATATGCAGAAAGTAAACAACACGCACAATCACTTTAATCTACTTTGTATAAGCAAATTAAATACTACAGCTTTCCAAGAAATTCACAATCGAATTTCTGGCTTCTAAACAAGAACAGTTTGTACTTGCTTGCTTACAGAGAAAAGAGCTTAGCAAATAACTATGTGTATCTCTCTTGCAGCTAACAATAGGATGTGCATGATATATATAAGCCCTATACAAACTAGTGCACACACCTATTTTTACACAGTTACCCCTTGCTGAAAGTCCAACTTGTCCTGCCATAAGACGTTAACTGTGTCAGGAAGGACCACCTGCTTTTCGGAGTCTTTCCCGTTTCTGTAGCTGCTTGTCTCTTATCTTTCTCTCCAAGTTTAGCTGTAGATTTGCCATCTGTTCTTTGGACCACCTTGCCAGAACAAATGCTTCAGTATTTGTCTCTTTTGATTCTTGATTCTGTACCTTGATTTGTCTTGTTATAAACGGCTAAGTGTTGATATCGTGAACTCCACTTCATTCCTGACTTCGCGATCTCCCTTGTGAGGACTACGCGATATAGCGTTTGAAGACTTTGCGACATAGGTCATTTGATGACTATGCGACATAAGTCATTTGACGACTATGCGACATAGGTCATTTGACAACTATGCGACATAGGTCATTTGATGACTATGCGACATAGGTCATTTGATGACTATGCGACATAGGTCATTTTGATGACTATGCGACATAAGGCTTCTGAGGACTTCACGATCTAGGCTTTTTTGACTTTGCTGACTTCAACACTTCACGACATGTGTCTTGAGGACTTCTCGACATAGACCAAAATGGACTATGCGATGTAGCACTTCACGACATAGATATTGGTGACTTCACGACATAGCTTTCTTCTGACTTTGCTATATAATGCCTTAGACAAATTTCTGCAACTTATTTCTTCATGGCCTTATTCATTTCTATCCTGCTGCATGAACATTACTGAACTTCTACCAGGACAATTATTCAATGGCCTATATACAATCTAGATGCAAGAAACTTTACTAAGCTCATTATAGATCTGAGCATACATGATAAAGCTATTGTTCATGAGAACAAGACAAGTACATTTAGAGACCTATACTATATCCCAGTGATAGAAATCACTAGGTCATGTAGTGTGACATAGTCATATAGTGTAGGCTTGTTAATAGTGGTATTCAGACATGTCTTGAGCCTAACAATCTCCCCCAAATTGTGAGTAAGATCCTTAGGCACAATTTCATGTCTGATAATAAGCCTAACTTACATAAAAGGAAATTTAGTAACAGAGAGGACAATTCATGAACATTGAGATCAGGAATTTGATTACATAGAAAAATTGAAAGCTTACAGATTATTTTTGTTGCTCAGCAGCTTCAGCTTCCAATTGCTTCTCTAGTAAATCATCATACATCTTCTTTTTCCTTATCTCTTCTCTTCTCTTCATGTCTATGATGGCTTCTTGAAGTCTTCTCTTGCAATCAGTTCTTCAATGAGAGGTGAGCCTTTCAAGTCATCAATTGCAGCCTTGAGTGCACTTTCTACATAGGAGTCCAGAAACTCCATCCTTATTTTGCTTTGGCCTCCATTTGAGTTTTTGTACTCCACAATGTAAGGATTTTGTTTGACCCTGCACAGCCCTTTCTGCCTTAGCTCTTTAGCCCTCTCCTCCATCTCAGCCATTTCTTTCTCTCTCTGTATGTTTTTCTCTTCATTCTCTTTCCTCATGTTTTCTTCATAATCAGCATGCATTTTCAAGTACTTGGCAATATCTATCTTCCATGTCCTTTCTTCTTTTTCTTCAAAATTCAGTAAGGCATTTATCCTTTCAAGCTCATACTTATAGAAATATTGCCAGCCTCCTTGCTTCATTATCCTTTCTCTTCCATCAGTGTACTTGATCTCTAGATGATCTAGCTTCACCTTGACTTCAAAGATTCTTTGAGCTCTCAAGAATGCTAGGGCATCTTCATCATAGTCTTCATCAAGAGGAAGCACTTTGATCCCTACAACATTAGTGATTATCCCATTCTTCTTTGTTATCCTTGTCCTCTTAGCTGCCCTCTTGATCTTCATGTGCTTCACTTGAGGTAGCTTTGTGGAGCAGGGAGAATTAGTCTTCAGTGCCACATCACTTGGGAGTAGCTTCATTCCCTTCCCCTTCATCCACTGTAACACTCCACTAGCTGTAACTTTGTGGAAGTGTTTTCTTGATATTCCTTTTGTGGTTTCAACTTTCTTCTGTGGCAATTCAGGTTCAGAAGTCTTAGATAATGATTTTGGAGGATCATTACTAACAGTACCCACCCTAGACTTAGAGTCTTGTGTTGTGGTTAAAGTACTGCTAGCAATGTCCTTGACTTACTGAATTCCACTCCTTGTTCTCTTGACTGTTTCTTTTGTCCCCTTAGAATCCCTCTTGTCATCATCAGCACCTTTAGTCTTCTTTGAGGATTTGCTCCTGCTACTTTCACTTGGTCCATCCTTATCACTCCTTGAATGAGATCTCCTTCTGTAGGTTTTCTCCTCATCATCATCCTCGCCATCCTTCTTCTTGCTCTTTTCTTTGACAGATTCAGGAATGACTCCATGAATCAGAAAAGATTGTAGAGTGTGAATCATTTCTAGTTCCTCAACTGTCCTAACTCCTCTCTTGGCTCTCAGCATTTGTAGCACCTGATTGATCTTTGCATTATTCTTCATTTTCAGGTATGAGGGAATGACAAGTTGGTCAATGCTGTTATCTTGAGATAGACTTTGGTAGATAAAACCTTGGCTTGGAGATAACCTCAGGCAATCTTTGATTTTGATCTATCTTCAAGTCATTGTATAGACTTTCATTGTTCACTCCATGCTTTTCAATCAACTCCAGAATGATTGACAGCTCAGTAAATCTCAGTCTTTCTAGAGTTTGAAATGATAGATGCCACAAGCAATTGTCCTTGCACACCATGATAACCTCTCTTAGATGAACATCCCTGATTTTCTTTACTGCAACTGTGAAGTACTTGATGCTTTCCTTGAGCTTCTCTCTATAGCCTCTTGCATCTTCATGAGCATTTCTGTAGATGGCTTTCAGAAACTCCAGGAAGGCCTCATCATGATAGATGTTTGAATTGGCAACTTCCTGTAGCTTGGCCTCTGTGATAACTGTAGCTTTGACAGGTTGAGCATTAGGAGTAGGTTGAGCAGCTGAAGTGTCTTTGGGCATCGTGGATGGATAGTAGGTGGTTGTGACTGTGCTTTTCTGACCTTGTGCACTTATAACCTCTACAGGGGGTAGGATTATTGGTTTGATTGTTTCTTCAGAAATTTTGCCCTTAAGCTTCTGTTGCTTGGCAGGTACTCCCCCTTTCTTTTGCAGAATGACCTCCTTTTGTTTCTCCCCCTTAGGCTTGGAATCAGACAAGATGTCTTGAGCTTCCCCAGGGATAGGCAGGTTCATTTGTCTCATCATAGAGGTCAACATTTGTTGTTGCACCAGCAGGATATTGGAGGTATTGTTGCCTTGGTCATCCAGCTTGTCATTGAGCTGGTTTAGAGATTGAGAAAGTATCCTGTTTTCATCTTTCAGAGAGGCCACTTCTCTTTCTAGACCATCCACCTTGGAGAATAGATGTTGAGACTTGAAAGAATTTAGAGATTGATCCTTGATCTTGGCAAAGTCAAATTTGGAGATGTTTGACATAGGAACTTCATCCACCAATTTGTCACCATATTGATTCTTCCAAATCACATTCAGCATTGCATTAGAGTTGATGTTGGCCTTGACTTGATTTTCCAATGTAGTAGCCAGTTTCTTGATGTTGTCAGTGACCATGGCTAGAGAGATGTCCATCATGTTGACATTGGAGTTGGTTTTCTGGATTTCCTTGAGGATGCCATCCACCTTGGGAAAATCAGAGAGATATGAGTTTCTTAGCTGAGTGAGGGATCTTTCTATCTCCTCCTGGATAGAATAAATCTCTGATTGAAACCCTTTCCCAAGATAGTGCAGAGCCTTTAGCTGATTCTTGTAGACATCATTTATAGTATCATAAACTGCAGCAGGAGAGAGATCCTTTGCATTGGAGCCTAGAGAGGTGAGATAATTTTCTCTCAGAAAAGCCAGGGCATCCTTGAGTTTGATAGACCTCTTAGCATCCAACCAGGCATCCACATTTCCCTCTGGTTCAGCTGCATCCACTATTTTCTCCTGCTGAGCTGCAACATCCTCCTTGTGGCAAAGAAGAATAGCCTCATAATCAGCATTTGGCAAGTTGGAGGTGAGTAGGTGTTGAGCTATTTTTGAGAACTCATCAATCTGTGCCACATGTAGATCTTGAATGGCTTCTTCTGTCATTTTAGAAGGCACAGTTGATGATCCTGAAGGCCTGTCATGTTGCACAGGCTTCAGCCATTCTGACAGATTGGCCTGAGCCAAGTGAGAGCTAGTGCTAGGCACTTCAAGGGATGAAAGTTTTTGAGTCTCCTCCAGCCTTGGAATGGCTGTAGAGTCTGATGTTGTCTCCATTGAAATGGGATGTGTTACAACATCAGCCCTATTTGTCTGTGAAGACAGTTCCACATCCCTAAGGATGGGAGAATTCGGCATAGAGTCTCCAGTGAAAACTGGTGAATCCTCCATGTTTGTGTTGGTGTCATTAGGATATGCCCCAGCATGCATTCCCTGACCAACTAGATGTGGTTCCTGGGTGGTGAGCACAGTGTCATGCACCATGTCACTTGAGGTTGGCTCAATCACAGTGTTGGATTGTGATTGATCAATTGCAAAAAAGTCATGTGAATGACTGATCTGTTGAGAAGACATGTTAGATGTAGATTCTGGAAGAGAAGTGTGGTGTGGATTGAATTTTGGCAACTCCCCCTGAGAAATAGGAGGAGTTTCAAGTGTGATGTGCTCTCCACTCAATGTGTCAGCATCCTTATTTCTCCTAGGATCAAGAGTGAGTTCTTGATCCTGTGCAGACTCAGTACAGATTGTAGTGGGGAGACTACTCTTTTCAATGCCAATAACCTGTTGGGAGGCCATTGACAGTAATAGGTGTACCCCTTTTTCCACATCTGAATCCTGTTGGGAGGATCCAGTGGTAGGTTTGGATTTGGATTTCTTACTTTGTCTGGTGAGAGGTGACTCAGGATTCTCACTTTCTAACTCTTCAGTTTCTTGAATCACTTTTAGCGGTCTCTTCTTAGTCTTCTTTTTAGTAAAATCAGTCTTTTGGGAGACTGATGCACTTGGATCCCTAATTTCTACAGTTGTGTTTGCAGTGGGGTTGCTGGATGGGATAGGAAGGCTAGGGTTAGACTGTGCAGCTCCTTCAGTCTTAGCCTCCCCTGTCCAGGAAAGTTCATGGTATATGGGCTTATCAAGTGGATAAGAGTCAAATGTGTCCTGCATATGTTTGGTCACACTTAGAATCACATCCACTTGATTCCTTGTGTCCAATGAGCCAAATAGTACTTTGGACATGGACTTGGAATAAGCCATTTTAGTTTTATCTATACCCTCCAATTCATGGATATTTGCATCAAGAAAATTTAAAATAACTTGAAGGAAACGAGGGTAAAAGATGTCATTACCTCTACCACGAACGGTCCTGCCTAGCCTCTGAGCCAATTCCTTGAGAATTATGGCTCCCACATTGATCTCCTGGTTGTTGGCCAGGGAGTAGGCTAGCTTCACAGCAATGTGACTGATATGGTCCCATCCTGTCTTCCTGCATAGAAACACTTTCTGGAGTGCGTCAAACAGAAATGACCACTCCCTTCTCACAAACTTCTTATTTAGCTTTCCAGTATCTATCTCATCAGCATACAGAATGAAGGTCATGAAGTCTACGATTTGAGCATCTGTAGCTTCTTGGTCATGACCCTCCACCTTGAACCCTAAAGCTTCATTGATTTCCTTTTCACCAAACTGGAAGTGTTTGCCTCCAATTGAACAACTAACCTCCTGGAATGAGGTTCCATCTTCCCTAGCCATAGTTGATACCAACGCCGTTCTCCAGAATCCTTCCAACACATCGATATACAATGTAGGGTTCAGGGTTAGGGCTTGGCGTAGGTAGGAAGTGTTCAAGAACCGTACAAAACACTTGTACCTTGGGTTAGCCTCAGCCTCAGAGGGAATGGTGAGAAGATTTGTTTCTTTGGGAATGTTTAAAGGGCTTGAAGAGGAAGCTGTTTGAGATTTGGGTGCCATTGAAATTGAGATTGAGATTGAAGAAGAGAGAGAAGAGTTTAGGTTTTAGAAATTGAGAGAAAATGACAAGATGAAAAGTTGTGAACGGTCGACAAAAAGTATTTATATGATAGAGACACTGCGATATGGAGTTATGAATATGTACAGACTAAATGTATGTCGCGAAGTCTCAAAATGGCCTGTACCGCAAAGTCCTTGCAAAGTATATCGCAGAGTCCTGAATTAAACTATGTCGCAAAGTCTTGAGGATATCCGAATTTGGATGACTTTGCGATATAGTGAAAATACCTTGTCTAAAACTCTCTTTTTGAAATTTTTTTTTTCTTTTTTTTTTAAGATTTTGTCAGACTTAAATCAAAAATTGAAATAAAGTAAATTTAAATCAAAATTCTGTCAAATATGGAGACTTGTCGATATAGTTATTCTAAGTCGCAAAGTCATTAAAATGAACTATGTCGCAAACTCATGAAATGAACTATATCGCAAAGTCTCACAATTTTAACAGTTTGCGATATAAGTCTGTTTGATTTGTATTATGTCGTGAACTCTCAAAATCATCTATATCGAGATGTCTCAAAAGCTCACAACTCCACAACCAAATATGATTTGAAAAATATGCAGTAAAATACTGAAATATTTATAGATCATATCTCAGCTAATTTTCACTCCAAATAAATAGAGCATTTATATACAGTGAAAATTTACTGCTGCAACAATTAACTAGCATACTTACTTAGAACAACTAAATGAAGGATTGAGCATTCCAATTTCACTCACAAGTCTGTTGAAGACAGCTTCATTCAGAGGCTTAGTAAATATGTCAGCTAATTGTTTCTCAGTTGGAACATAAGAGACTTCTATGGTACCATTTGCAGCATGTTCCCTAATGAAATGGTACCTGATCTCAATGTGCTTTGTAGTAGAATGATTAACAGGATTGGCAACTATGGATATTGCACTAGTATTATCACACAATAGAGGAATGTGTTCTAACACTAGTCCATAATCCATGAGTTGATTTCTAATCCAAAGCAATTGAGCACAGCAACTTCCAGCAGCAATATATTCAGCCTCAGCTGTGGATGTTGCTGTGGACTGTTGTTTCTTACTAAACCAGGACACTAACCTTTGACCTAAGAACTGACAGCTTCCAGAGGTGCTCTTCCTGTCAATTCTGCATCCAGCATAATCAGAATCTGTGTAGCCAACCAGGTTGAACCCAGTGCCCTTTGGATACCATAGCCCAAGATTAGGAGTCCCTTTCAGATATTTGAAAATCCTTTTGATAGCCATCATGTGAGATTCCTTGGGATCAGACTGGAACCTTGCACAAAGGCATGTGGCAAACATGATATCAGGCCTGCTAGCAGTGAGATAGAGTAGTGATCCAACCATGCCTCTGTAAACCTTGATGTCTACTCTTTTGCCTTTCTTGTCTTCATCAAGCTTGATTGCAGTGGACGTGGGAGTTTTTGCAGGGGATGAGTCTTCTAAACCATATTTCTTCAAAAGATCTTTGACATACTTTGATTGGTTTATGAAGATGCCATCCTCCCTTTGATGTACTTGCAAACCCAGAAAGTAGGTTAATTCTCCCATCATACTCATCTCATATTTGCTTTGCATCAACTTAGAGAACCTTTCACAGAGTTTTTCGTTTGAAGAGCCAAAGATGATATCATCCACATAGATTTGAACAAGAATGATATCATTTCCATGCTTCTTGAAGAATAGGGTTTTGTCAATTGTACCCCTGGTAAATTGATGCTCAAGAAGGAATTGAGATAGAGTCTCATACCAGGCTCTTGGTGCCTGTTTGAGTCCATAGAGTGCCTTAAGTAGTCTGTACACAAAGTCTGGAAAGTTTTCATTTTCAAAGCCAGGTGGTTGAGATACATACACTTCTTCAGCAAGATCACCATTGAGAAATGCACTTTTCACATCCATTTGATACACCTTGAAATTTGAGTGAGCTGCAAAAGCCAGGAAGATTCTGATGGCTTCCAGTCTTGCTACAGGTGCAAATGTCTCATCATAATCAATGCCTTCTTGCTGACAGTATCCTTTGGCAACCAGCCTTGCTTTGTTTCTAATTACCACTCCTTCTTCATCCATCTTGTTTCTGAATACCCATTCGGTGTCAATAACATTCTTTCTTTCAGGAGGTGGCACTAGCTCCCATACTTTGTTTTTCTCAAATTGATTCAATTCTTCTTGCATGGCAACAATCCAATCAGAAATCTTCAAAGCTTCTTCAACTACCTTAGGTTCCTCTTGTGACAGAAAGCAGCTATACAGACATGTATTTAATGTTGCCCTTCTTGTTCTAACTCCCTCACTAGGATCTCCAATGATTTGATCCCTAGTGTGGGCTCTGTCCCATTTCCTTGTGTGCCCTGTTCATTTCCTTGATCTGTTCCATGCTCATTTTGGTTTACAGTTGCATTCTCTTCTTCTCCCCCTGTGTTTGTGAACCCTTGCACAGGTGTTTGAAGAAGATTGTCAACTTCAAGGATTTCATTCTCTAGAACAGTTTGAACAGGTGGTTCATCTTCACTTTCAGAATCCTCAAGATAACCTTGATTCTCAAATCCTAATGGCACACTGTCTTGATCACTTGTTCTAAGTCCAGGAGTCTTCTTGTCATCAAAGGTAACATCCATGCTCTCCATGACTTTGTGTTGCTCAGGTACAAACACTCTGTATGTTGTCCTTTCCAGAGAGTATCCAATGAAGATACCTTCAAATGCTTTTGCATCAAATTTTCCAACATGCTCAGAGGTATCTTTCATCACAAAACACTTGCTTCCAAACACATGCAGATGCTTGAAGGATGCTCTTTTTCCAGTCATTAATGAGTAAGGAGTTTTGCCAGACTTCTTATTGATTAATGTTCTATTTTGTACATAGCATGCTGTGTTAACAGCATCAGCCCAAAAGCTAGTGGGTAGCTTTGCATCCAACAGCATTGTCCTTGCAGCTTCAATGAGAGTTCTATTCTTTCTCTCAACTACTCCATTTTGTTGAGGTGTTCTAGGAGCTGAGAATTGTTGAGAAATTCCTTTATCTTTGCAAAACTCATACAATGTTGAATTTCTGAACTCAGTCCCATTATCACTTCTCAAAGCAACTACAGAGGAACCAGTGCTTTGTGCTTCTCTATCAACTCTCTTGATATGCTCTATTATGACTTGAGGTGCTTCATCCTTGGAGAATAGGAATTCCACCCAAGTGTATCTTGAATGATCATCAACTATTACTAGAGCATATTTCTTTTTGGAAAGGGACATTACATTCACAGGACCAAATAAATCCATGTGAATTAGCTGCAGAGGTTTTGAGTTTGTATTGAGCAACTTGTTCTTATGACTAGATCTTTTAATCTTTTCTTTCTTACAAGCTTCACATGCTCCATCTTGCACAAACTCCAAGGCAGGCAAATCCCTGATGAGTTTTCTCTTGATTAGAGAGTTCATTGCATGAACATTTAAGTGAGACAGTTTCTTGTGCCATAGCCAGAATTCCTCATTTGTGGCTTTAGTGTAGAGACAACAAATTTCTCCCTTGTCTGCAGCCTTGAGATCAGCTACAAACAGGCTTCCTTTTTTCACACCAGTTAGAACAACTTCATCACTTTCTCTTTTTGAGATTGAACAATGATCTTCATCAAATTCCACTTTGAAACCCCTGTTGGTAAATTGTCCAATGCTCAAGAGATTATGCTTCAGTCCTTCAACAAATGCTACATCTTCAATAATGACATTTCCAGATTTTATACTGCCATATCCCATTGTATAACCAATGTTGTCATTTCCAAAGGTTACTGATGGGCCAGCCTTTTCCTCAAAATGTGATAGCAGGGCTATATCACCAGTCATGTGACTTGAGCATCCACTGTCCAAGATCCATATGACTCTTTTATTCCTGTTGCCCTGCATTCACAAAGTAACTAAGTTGTTTTTGGTACCCACACATGGTAGGGTTCAGTTGATTTAGAAACATTTTTGTTAACAATTCTTCTGTCATAAGTTGCATTCATCACAGTAGGATACTTCATATTGTTTGTGGCTTTGGAGTTCACACTCTTAGGCTCACATGAAGTGTACACCCTCTCGACCCTGATTGGGGATCCTGTCCTGTGAGTGTGCATGTGTGTGTGTGATTCACTAAATTGTGCAGAATCAAGTTTATGCTTTAGAGATAAACAGTTAGCAATCACAGTCACATAGCATGTCATGCAATTTGGCTTACCACAGAAGGAATCATGACTAGAGCTTATGCTAGCAGAATGGTTACTCAGGTTATCAACTTCAACATTCACTTGTTTGTTACACTTATGAGTCAAATGATTAACAGATAGACATTTCTGACATTGTTTCCTGGGAGCATTTGGCACATAAGCATAATTGTTACCCTTGTTGACACCAACCTTACCATTTCTATTTTGTTTCTTTTTCTTAACAACTTATTTCTTTGCTTTAGGACTTTTGACAAGATTGTCTTTGGTTTCTTTCTGACTGACAGATTCAGGAGAGGAAGAAGTGTCTTTAGCAGCCTCATCTTCTTCAAGAAGTTGTTGTTTGATGATCAATAGTTCTTCATCAAACTCAACAACACTCTTTTTGAAGATGGGCTGTTCAACACTAGACAGAATAGTTGGGGCATTTTTGTTTGTAAAAGATTCTTTTCCTTTGCCCTTTGCCTTCTTCCTTCCTTTATCATTCTCATAGTCAAAACCAACTCCAACCTTGCTATCTTCAGTGTGTTCCTTGTGATGGGTTTGAATAAGTTCAGAGGAGTTCTTAAAGCTTCTTAGTTTCAATTCAGTTTCAGCAATTTGTTCCCTAAGAGCTTTCTCTATTTGTTCAGCACAAATCACTTTGTTTTTAAGATACTCAACCTCCTTTTTCAAACCATCAAGGTTCACAACCATTAACTCAAGTTCCTCATTCTTTTCAGTAAGCTCAAGATTTCTAGCAGTTAGTCTATCAATTTCTTCATTTGCTACTAACATGCTAGTATGAATATTAAACATCTCAGTACTCATATCTTCAACAGTTTGCTTATATTGAAGGGGAGTCATATCAAGAGAAGTAAGAATAGGTACCTGACTAGAATCACCATCATCAGAAAATGCCATCAAGGCATAATTTGAGTACTCTTGTTCTTCTTCTTCATCAGAGTCATCCCAGCATTTTCCCTCAGCAATAAAAGCTTTACCCTGCTGTTTCTTGAGTAGAGCCTCATACTTAGCTTCAATCTCTAAGTATGCTTTGTCCTTCTTGACCTGTTTAGGCTTTTTGCACTCAGTGGCAAAATGCCCAAGTTCATTGCAGTTATAGCATCTTATTTTGGACCTATCCACACTCCCAGATTTGTATCCTCCTTTAACTGCACCAGTAATCCCTTTTCCTTTGATGAAAGAGTTTGAGCTACCTGAACCACCAGCATTTCCACTATTGAATCTAGACTTGAATGGCTGCTTCCTCTTAAACCTTATGTTAGGGTATCTCCTAGCCATATAAGCAAAAGATTTGTTTTCCATCTTGTCCAGTTCATCAATGCTGTAGAACTCATCCTCTTCAGGTAAATCATACACAACCTGAGTTTCATCACCAGTGTCATCACTTTCCAGTTCCTCAATCTTGACATGACTGATTTTTAGAGAATCCATTCTTTGACCTAGATTGTCAGCAATAAGGGCACAAGACGTATTGGCCACTAATCCTTGCTTTGCTTGAATCGATCTCTTTTGAAACAGCTCTAACTCATATGTCTTCAAAACACCATACAACACATCAAAACCAATCTTTGTTAGATCTCTTTCTTTAAGGGAAGAGATTCTTGGTTCCAAGTGATCTGGAAGAGTTAGTAAGAACTTCATATTGAGCTCTTCTGTCTCATAGTGTTTGTCATAGAGTTTGAGCTCGTTTATCAGCTTGTTGAATCTCTCAAACACTTCTGTGATTCCCTCTTTTGGCTGAGCCATGAAGGCTTCATATTGTGAAACAAGAATCTGCTTCTTGTTCTTTCTTACTTCAGTAGTTCCTTCACAGAGCACTTCTATAAGATCCCACATCTTCGTGGCACTAGTACAATGAGCAACAGTGCCATACATGTTGAAGTCCATAGATTCACAAATGATAAGTTCAAGATGTCCATCCAGTGCTACTTTCTCCTTTTCAGGATCAGTGTATTTTGAGGGGTCTTTGGGCACATGTTTTGCTGGTACAATCGCAGTGCCATTGGTTGTTTCACCAATCTCGATCATTGGAATAAAGGGACCATGCTTTAGAATATCTAAATACATGGGGTTAGAAGCTTTGATGAAAAGCAACATCTTCTTTTTCCATAAACTGTAGTGCTCCTTGTTAAAGGGAGGAATCTTGATACTGCTCAGTTTCTGTGAACTCATTCTTGATCTTTTCCTGTTTGTACGTTAACAGCCTATGCTCTGATACCACTTGTTAGGAATGAATATCACCTAGAAACTAGATAGAGGGGGGGTGAATGGATAGTTTGATGGATTTTTTCTTTCTTGAAACTAAATGTAAACTGTATATGATTATGCTATGTAATATGCAGAAAGTAAACAACACGCACAATCACTTTAATCTACTTTGTATAAGCAAATTAAATACTACAGCTTTCCAAGAAATTCACAATCGAATTTCTGGCTTCTAAACAAGAACAGTTTGTACTTGCTTGCTTACAGAGAAAAGAGCTTAGCAA
Organism: Heracleum sosnowskyi; assembly: GCA_030848705.1. Lineage (NCBI taxonomy): Eukaryota > Viridiplantae > Streptophyta > Magnoliopsida > Apiales > Apiaceae > Heracleum > Heracleum sosnowskyi. The sequence continues at coordinate 60,316,221 of CM061240.1, read as the reverse complement.
ATAACTATGTGTATCTCTCTTGCAGCTAACAATAGGATGTGCATGATATATATAAGCCCTATACAAACTAGTGCACACACCTATTTTTACACAGTTACCCCTTGCTGAAAGTCCAACTTGTCCTGCCATAAGACGTTAACTGTGTCAGGAAGGACCACCTGCTTTTCGGAGTCTTTCCCGTTTCTGTAGCTGCTTGTCTCTTATCTTTCTCTCCAAGTTTAGCTGTAGATTTGCCATCTGTTCTTTGGACCACCTTGCCAGAACAAATGCTTCAGTATTTGTCTCTTTTGATTCTTGATTCTGTACCTTGATTTGTCTTGTTATAAACGGCTAAGTGTTGATATCGTGAACTCCACTTCATTCCTGACTTCGCGATCTCCCTTGTGAGGACTACGCGATATAGCGTTTGAAGACTTTGCGACATAGGTCATTTGATGACTATGCGACATAAGTCATTTGACGACTATGCGACATAAGTCATGTGACGACTATGCGACATAGGTCATTTGATGACTATGCGACATAGGTCATTTGATGACTATGCGACATAGGTCATTTTGATGACTATGCGACATAAGGCTTCTGAGGACTTCACGATCTAGGCTTCTTTGACTTTGCTGACTTCAACACTTCACGACATGTGTCTTGAGGACTTCTCGACATAGACCAAAATGGACTATGCGATGTAGCACTTCACGACATAGATATTGGTGACTTCACGACATAGCTTTCTTCTGACTTTGCTATATAATGCCTTAGACAAATTTCTGCAACTTATTTCTTCATGGCCTTATTCATTTCTATCCTGCTGCATGAACATTACTGAACTTCTACCAGGACAATTATTCAATGGCCTATATACAATCTAGATGCAAGAAACTTTACTAAGCTCATTATAGATCTGAGCATACATGATAAAGCTATTGTTCATGAGAACAAGACAAGTACATTTAGAGACCTATACTATATCCCAGTGATAGAAATCACTAGGTCATGTAGTGTGACATAGTCACATAGTGTAGGCTTGTTAATAGTGGTATTCAGACATGTCTTGAGCCTAACAAAATATGCTATGCAAATGCAAATAAATGGACTCACATGATAGATATAAACAAATATGCAAACACAATGCTCTATATGACATAAACATGCAATGATATGAATAAACTAACTAAATATGCAATATGAATCCTATATGAACACACACTAACACTACTATTCCTTAATTATCACCCCCAAACTTACAATATTCAATGTCCTCATTGAAGGTAATAAAAAGGAAAGATGCAGAAAATACCTAATCATCAGCAGGACCACCCTCCTCGGGTGGTGTATCCGGTGGTGGATAAACAGAATCCATTCCAAAGTCAGGCCAAGGAATATCAACTCCAGTGGCTCTAAATGCAGTACCCAAAGCCTGAGTCAAATCCTGAGCAAAGCGGCGATGAATGTCATGCATGGCATCTATACGCCGAGTAAGCCGCCTATACTGAACATCACCAAAATCAAACCATCCACCTCTCGCTGAATCCCAGATGGATCCTAGGGGGAAACAACACAAATTCTTTTTTTGTCTTTTGTCTTTTCTTTTTTTTTTTTGCTTTTTTTTTTGCTTATGTGAACAGTAACCCATGCGCGGGTGCGCTCATCCAGGCGCGGGCGCGCTCTACTACTGTTCATGATTTTTTTTTTTTAATTTTTTTTTTACACAGAATACTAATACTACATATTCGTGTGGGTTGTCTCCCACGAAGCGCTTGTTTTACGTCAATAGCTTGACGTGAATCCGTTTTCATCCAGTCGCAAGAACGGTGAACGTCGACTCACGGTTCACCATATTACCAACGTCATAATTCAGCCACTGACCATTAACCTTGAACGCTTCGTCCGGAAACTTATGGAAAATCTCTACTGCATCATGCGAAAATGCTGATTTAACCGTGATAGGCTCCGACCACCTCGACTTACGCTTTCCTGGAAAACATCTGAAGCGAGACTTGAAACGCAGAACTAGCTCACCAAGCACAAATGAATGTTTCACCACCCCTCTTTCATGCCAGTCCTTAACCTTCTCCTTATATAGCCTGTTGCTCTCGTAGACTTTACCATACCTCAATTGATCCTGCAGTGGTTGGAGTTCAAGTGTAAGAGCTTCTTCCATAGATGGTTTAAGTCGCTCCTGAGAATTGTTCAGCTCTGCTAATCCAAGAGAATCGAATGGCGCATCAATTTTTCTTTTCCACGGAGGTGCATTCAACAACTGAAGTTGCTCTGCTCTTTCTTCGTCTTCGATATCAGAATCCCCTATCAAGACTCTCTCCACTGTATCTGACTTCAGTGGTTGTTCAATCTCTGTATTGACGACAGAATTGACCATCTCCAATTTAAAGCACTCTTCTTCCTCAGTTGGAAATTTCATTGCCTTGAACACGTTAAAAGTGACCTTCTGATTTTGAACCCTCATTGTAAGCTCTCCTTTGTGCACATCGATCAAAGTTCGGCCTGTAGCTAAGAACAGTCTTCCCAAGATAATCGAAATCTTCTTGTCTTCTTCAAAGTCCAGAATAACAAAATCAGCAGGAAAAATGAGCTTATCCACTTTAACCAAAACATCCTCCACTATACCTCTTGGATATGTGATCGACCGATCAGCCAGCTGTAAGGACATGTTTGTAGGTTTAGGCTCAGGCAGCCCAAGTTGCATGAATACAGACAACGACATCAGATTAATGCTAGCTCCCAAGTCACACAAGCACTTGTTGAAAGATAAATTGCCGATAGTGCACGGTATGGTGAAACTCCCTGGATCCTTGAGTTTAGGAGGTAACTTCTGCTGTAGAATAGCACTGCACTCTTCTGTCAAAGCAACGGTTTCCAACTCCTCGAGTTTCAACTTCCGAGATAGAATACCCTTCATGAACTTTGCGTAGCTTGGCATTTGTTCTAGAGCTTCCGCAAAAGGTATATTGATCTGCAACTTCTTGAAAACTTCGAGAAACTTAGCAAACTACTTGTCCAACTTCTGCTTCTGAAGTCTTTTAGGGAATGGCGGAGGAGGATAGACCTCCTTGGTCTCTGTACTTTGCTTCAGAACAGATTTCTCAGTGGAATGGTCACCCTTTTCCGCATTGTTTCCCAACTGAATAGCTTTTTTCTCCATTTTTCTCAACTTCTGGAAGAAGGTCAGGCGTGGGCGCGCTCCCTAGGGCGCGGGCGCGCTCTACTTTCTGGCCATTTTCAAAATTTTCTCCGTTTTGCTTTATTTCTGAGTTCTGATCACTCGTAACCTTTCTGGATCGCAAGGTAACTGCTTTTACATGTTCCTTGACCTCTCTTTTGCCAGGATTAGCTTCCGTATCACTAGGGAGAGTTCCCTGTGGTCTATTCAACAAAGCATTGGCAATCTAACCGATGTGATTCTCCAGAGTCTTGATTGAAACAGCTTGGCTCTTGCACATTAGCCTCAATTCCTCCAATTCAGACTTTTCATTAGATGATTGCCCAACATTGCCATGAGATGGTTGTTGAAACCCTGGTGGTTGATATGGTTGCCTTGGAGCATACTGCTGCTGAAAACCAGAAGAGTTGAATGGCTTAGCTCCAAATTGCTGACCTTGATACTGTTGATACGGTTGTTGTGGCTGATTCTGACCACCCTGATTGTTACTCCAGCTGAAATTAGGATGGTTCCTATTATTCGGATGATAGACATTAGGCACTGGCTGCTGTGGTCTCTGGAAATTGCTCACGAACTGCGCCGATTCACTAGATATGGCACACTGAGTCGTGTCATGTGCACCTGCACAAAGCTCACACACACTAGCCACCTGCTGAACTCTATAGTTAGACAAGGAATCCACCTTCATAGACAAAGCCTTTAACTGAGCTGATATTGCCGTAGCTGCATCCACTTCCAGCACCCCTGCTACCTTGCCTTGTGATAACCTCTGAGTTGGATTCTGGTATTCATTCGCAGCCATCATCTCAATTAGTTCATAAGCCTCATCGTAGCTTTTAGCCCAAAGAGCTCCACCTGATGCCGCATCAAGCATTGGTCGAGATTGACCTCCCAGTCCATTATAGAAACAATTGATCACCATCCAATCAGGCATTCCATGATGAGGACACTTCCTAAGCATCTCCTTGTAGCGCTCCCAAGCTTCACATAAAGTTTCTCCAGAATGTTGTGCAAACTGAGTAAGAGCATTCCTGATTGCTGCTATTTTAGCCATCGGGAAGAATTTAGTGAGAAACTTCTGAGCAAGATCCTCCCATGTAGTAATAGAACCTGCTGGTAGAGAGTGCAACCAGCCCTTAGCCTTATCCCTCAAAGAAAATAGGAAAAGTCTCAATTTCACAGCATCTTCTGACACTCCGTTGAACTTGAAGGTGTCGCAAATCTCGATGAAATCCCTAATATGCATATTAGGGTCTTCCGTTGGAGCACCCCCAAACTGAACTGAATTCTGCACCATCTGAATCGTGCCAGGCTTGATTTCAAAAGTATTAGCTACAATAGCCGGCCTGACAATGCTAGATTGAATGTCATTGATCTTTGGCTGAGAATAGTCCTTCAAAGCCTTCGTTTCTCCTACTGGTTCTCCCATAACTAAACTTAATTCAAGTTCTTCTTTCCGAGATTGAGAACGTGTTCGCATACACGCTCACTAAAGTATCTGAAACACACCAAACAAAGTAAAATTGATGAGTATATTCCGAGTCAGTGAACTTTAACGACCACTGATGACAAGCACATAAACTAAATATAACACTGAGTCCCCGGCAGCGGCGCCAAAAACTTGTTCGCACAAAATCACGCAAGCGTACGCGGTCACAAGTAATATAAGAATAAGTAGAGTTCGTTCCCACAGAGACTGCTTTGGTTACTATAGTTATGCACTTATGCAACAATGTATGGCTATTGTTCAATGCTAAGACAAGTATCAAAGTTGTGTTTTGATTAACTAAATTAACTAATTAACTTAACAAGATTATAATTAACTAAAGAGATTACTGATGATTTACTTATGAGATTAAAACATGGGATCCTAACTTCATTAAATACTTCATCTAGAGTCTTTTGTCTTTAATCAATGCATGTGACAGTTGTGACAACTAATCGGATAACACGAAATCAGTACACGCTACCTTTCAGTATACGTATACCAAACCACTCAAACATCCACAAAAGAGATAGAAGTTGAGCAGACACCAATTATGCTTAGACCCTATATGTCTATAAGATTTGAAAACATAACGGTTTAACGAGCAAGTTATCCATTCAGATTACATAGGGCAGGTAAGATGGTTAAAATCACCTACGAATCATGCATGACAAACATACATAAACCTATGCTAGCATGGCAAGTTCTAAATCTCTATATCCACTTTCGCAATCAATAGAGATTAACAAACAACTTAGATGCTAGCTACGCATCCAAGAAGAATAAGCACAACCAAACTAGGATATCAATTAGCCATCACACACTCATCTTTAAAACAATTAACTACTAAAATCCATAAATAAATCCGTTAGAATCCCACGACAACGATTAGTTCATAATTGAACCGTTCATCATCGTGGGTTCTGATGAAAACATGATAATAAATATGTCTAGAATACTGAATAAAGTACTAGAGATAAGGTTTAAGAAACACAAAACCAATGAGAATCCAAAGTATCGCCTAATTAGAAGAATACAAAGAAAAGATGAAAACTAGATCTTCGTAATCAGCCGTCTTCTTGTTCTCCTCACCGGTGGATGGATATGTATGATTGTATGTCAATGAATATGGATGTATATATCAGAAATCGTCCACCAAGTGCTTAAATAGGCCTTTCTGCTGACTTGTTGCTGCAGGTTTCCTTTTAAGAATCGAAGTTGCCTTTCTTCAGCATTTTTTAGGGGAGGGCGCGCCTATAAGGGTGCGGGCGCTTCAAAAGCTTCCTCTAAGGCGCGGGCACGCCTCTTCAAGCGCGGGGGCGCCTGCTTTATGAGAATTTCTTCAACTTTGCATTTCCTTGGCAATTTTCAACATTCTCAAGTTCCGCAACCACTTGGCCTTCACCACTATGCTCAAATACCTCCACACAACCACAGAAACTCCACAACTCTGCTGACGAAGTAACTCTGCACACACTAACACAAAACACATTAAAAACACCACGTACTTGAGTACAAACGATCAATTTAAGCCGATTTAGGGCATTCCAAGTAGATATGAAATCCACTTATCATCTATGATACCTCTAACAAAACCATTTTCTAAAAGAAAACCAGAGAGAGTGTCATACCATTTTCTTGGGGCTTGTTTGAGACCATAGATAGCCTTGAAGAGAAAGTACACAAAGTCCAGCAACTCCTGATTTTCAAAGCCAGGGGGCTGTTCCACATACACTTCTTCATCTAGCTCACCATTCAGGAATGCACTCTTAACATCCATTTGATAGACTTTAAAATTGGAGTAAGCTGCAAATGCTAAGAACATCCTGATGGCCTCAAGTCTAGCCACTGGTGCATAGGTTTCATCATAATCAATGCCTTCAGCTTGTGAATACCCTTGAGCAACCAGTCTTGCCTTGTTCCTTGTAACAATGCCATCCTCATCCAGTTTTTTTCTGTATACCCATCTAGTACCAACTACTTTCTTGTTCTTTGGTCTGGGTACTAGCTTCCAGACTTGCTGTTGTTCAAATTGATTGAGTTCATCTTGCATAGCAATCACCCAATCTGGATCAGTTAGTGCTTCCTCAGTCTTCTTTGGCTCCATTTCAGATAGAAACCCTGAATAATGACATTCATTCTGAGTAGCACTTCTAGTTTTAACTCCAACACCTGGATCACCAATGATCAGCTCAAAGGGATGAGCTCTATTCCATACAGTCTGTCTTGGAAGATTTGAGCTTGATGATTCGCCTTGTAATTCATTGTGGTGTTGTGACTAACTAGTAGATCCATTATTTCCTCCCCCTGAGTTGTTGCTTGATTTCCTTGATGATTCTTCTCCAGTGTTGGTGGTATCTCCATTGTTACCAATGTTTCCACCACCACCACCAGGATTATTATCATCATTGTTATTGTCATTACCAGCAACATTCTCACGTGGGGCTTCATCATCTGAATCTGAGTCTGGCAAGTTATCAAACTTCAGTTTCTCAGATGAGTCTTCTGTTTGGATATTAGGGAGTTTAGTGTCATCAAATGTTACATTGACACTTTCCTTCACATGGTGACCATCAATCAAATACACCCTGTAAGATCTTCTGGAATAACCAACAAAGATAGCTTCTTGTGCCTTGGCCTCAAACTTGCCACGTGTCACATTGTCATCCTTAAGCACAAAGCATTTTGCTCCAAATACATGAAAGTATTTGAGAGTTGGTTTCTTGTTGTTCATGATCTCATAAGGAGTCTTCATTAAATCCTTGTTGATTAAAGTTCGATTCTGAGTATAACATGCAGTGTTCACAGCTTCAGCCCAAAAGTACATTGGAAGTCTTGATTCACTTAACATAGTCTTAGCAGCTTCAATCAATGTACGATTCTTCCTTTCCACCACTCCATTCTGTTGAGGAGTTCTAGGGGCAGAATATTGTCTTTTTATTCCTTTAGAAGCACAAAAGTCATTTAGGACTGCATTTTTGAATTCAGTTCAATTATCTAACCTTATAGCTCTAACAGGGAATCTCGAATCCAGCTCAATCAACTTTATATGATCAATCACCATCTGTGGGGTCTCATCCTTGGAATGTAGAAATAAAACCCAAGTATATTTGGAATAGTCATCAACAATCACAAGTGCATACTGTTTCTTTGACATGGACATCACACTAACTGGACGAAACAAATCCATGTGCAGTAGCTGAAGTGGTTCAGTTATTGATGATGTGTTAGTGCCCTTGTGAGAAGCTTTCTTTGACTTTCCTTTCTGACAAGCCTCACACAGTCCTTCCTGTGTAAATTCCATCTGAGGAAAACCTCTAACCAATTCCCTCTTGACTAAAGAGTTCATGGTTTTGAAGTTAAGGTGAGACATCTTCTTGTGCCATAGCCAACTTTCATCAGATGAAGCTTTAGCATAAAAATAAGTTACTTCATCTTTGGATCCAGAGTGCAGATCAGCTATGAACAAGTCACCTTTCCTTACTCCTTGAAGAGCAGGCTTTCCATTCTTCTTGTGAAGGATCTGACATCTATCTTTCTCAAAGGAAACAGCATATCCTCTGTCACAGAAATGACTGATGCTGAGAAGATTGAACTTCAGACCTTCCATAATAGATGCATCTTGAATGATAACATTTCCAAACTTCAAACAGCCATATCCTCTGGTAATACCCTTGTTGTTATCTCCAAAGGTAACTCCTGGGCCGGCTTTCTCAACCACATTTGATAGCAGGGCTCTATCTCCGGTCATATGCCTTGAACAGCCACTGTCAAGAACCCACATAACACGGTTTACCTGTTCCACACCCTAAAATACCAAATTTATTAGTCCTTCCTCGGAATCCAAACTTGATTGGGTCCGGCATACTTAAAGAACTGGCCTTTGTCAGGAAAACCAACCTTTTTAGCTACAACTACTTCATCCTCTTTCACAAAAGAGCGTTTCCATTTATACCCAGCCTTAACACATTTCTGAGTAGGCTTAGGGATAAATGAATCCAATCCAGTCTTAGGAGGACTAGTAGTCTTAGCTTTAACATGCTTCTTATTATTAACATGTTGACGTGGAGTAGTCTTATCACAAGATACATGCTTACTATTAAAATAAGCATACATAACATTGAAAGCACAAGACATGCAATTAATCACACCACATGCTGTATGAGAAGAATCAACAACAGGCATGTTAGTACTACAGTTGTTTTGATCCAACTTATGGATATCTGATTTAGTCTTTTTAGTTGAAACAACTTTGACTGAAATATCAGATATACACTTGTTGGACTGTTCAACTTCAAAAGCAAGATCTTCTTCAAGTATCTCCTCTGCAATGATGATAGAGTATTCATTCAGAGAATCTGCCTGGGACTCTCTAAAGAAAGGTTTGTCAATACCCTTAAGCACATCTGGAATACCCCTTTCTTTAGCACTGACTCTATTAGGGGTATTTATGCTTAATTTACCAATAGACTCATTATAGTCATACCCTATTCCTACGGTCTGACTAATACTTTGTTTATTGATAATTTCTTTAGCAGTCTTACAAGAGTTGAAGTAAGCATTAGCTTTAGTCTTCAGCTCACTAATCTGATTCTTGAGAATGGTTTCCAGTTGAATATAACATTTAACCCTATTCTCAAGAAATGCTATTTTCTCAGTAAGTTCATTCTGATTAACATGCACAAGTTTTAATTCTTTTATCTCCTTTTTAAGAGCTGTGTTCAAAAGAATTATTCTATCATTTTCAGTACGTGCACAAGAAATAGTACCACCAAGATGATAGATCATTTCAGCATCAGTGAACTTTACCTCTGACATGTATGAAGATGAAGTGCTTGCCTCTTTAGCCACTAAAGCAAGGTTCCCAATCTCACCTGCTTCGTCATCACTGTTAGTGTCATCCCAACTCTTTCCTTCAGCAACATAAGCTTTCCCAATCTTGTTCTTCTTGCTAGAATCAAATGTGTTCCTTGTCACTTGCTTTGGCTTTCTGCATTCAGTAGCAAAGTGACCCAACTCATTGCAATTGTAGCATCTGGTTGTGCTCCTATCCACAGTTCCAGTTTTGTAGCCACCCCTTGTGCCACTTGAAGAGGAAGATCCACCTCTCTGAAATCTGGGCCTGAACTTAAGATTGGGATTCCTTCTGAATCTGAACTTCCCAAACTTCCTGACTATCATGGCCAAATCACCATCCTCCAGCTGATCAAGTTCTTCCAAAGAGTAGTAGTCACCACCAGATTGATCAATGGATGTTAAACCAAATTCAGCATCAATAACATCCAAGTTAGAACTGGAAGGTTGAACAGCCTTCACTTCCAGTTTCTGTGGGACTACTGTTGTCAATGCAGTAGAAGTACCAACTATCTTTCCAGTTCCATATAATTCATTCTGTTGAATCTACTCCAGCTCATAGGTCTTCAGAACACCATACAGTCTTTCTAGAGAGATCTCTCCAATTTCTCTTGCTTCTCTGATTGCAGATATTCTGTGCTCCAAATGAATTGGAAGTGTCAGTAGGAACTTCTTGTTAATCTCTTTGATAGTGTAGTGCTTCCCATTGAGATTCAGATCATTGATTAATTTGTTGTATCTCTCAAAAACCTCAGAGATACCTTCACCAGGTTTTGATCTGAAATGCTCATATGTAGAGGTGAGAATTTCCAGCTTATTCTCTCTAACTTCTTCTGTCCCCTCATTGATTATCTCTATTGTGTCCCAAATGTGTTTGGCAGTAGCACAGTTTAGGACATGATTATGCATGATAGGATCCAGACAATCAACCAGTATCAACTGTAGACAGGCATCCAGTGTAGAGTCCTCTTTCTCATCTGGAGTGTAGTCCTTGGGATCTTTAGGGTACATCCTAGCAGCCCTAGTAACAATATCATTCTCTATTTGTTCTTCCTCAATAATCATAGGAATTTTAGGACCACTCTTCAGCACTCCTAGATATTTAACATTTGCAACTTGGAGAAACAGGAGCATTTTTTTCTTCCACATAGGATAATGCTCCTTGCTGAACATTGGGATTTTGACTGTACCCACTTTCTGTGTAGTAGACATCTTTTGAGATTTTTAGGAATAATAAAAATTTCAGAGTTTAAGAACAAATCTCAAAACAATTGGATCTTTGATTTGTATATCAATCAAAAGGCTCTGATGCCAATTGTTAGACCCTGATATGTTTGTAGAAGGGGGGTTGAATACAAACGATACCGTTTAATCGAATTTGTCCTTTTAAGATTTAACAATTTAGAACAAATTATTGCGGAATAAAACTGAAACAATATTCAAGTTAAATAAAACTCTATTAAACTTGAAGGGTGTTACAATTCTGATCACTGATTACAATGAACTTGATAAAACAAACCTAGAATAAATTCGACATTAATTTATCTATTTTTGTAATAAAAAGGATCGAACACTAAAAAGTAGTTCGATATAAAATCTAGGGATTATGATCCGCTAGAAAGCTAAAGCAGTACAAGTGAAATGATTCTTATGGATTAAATGCTAAGAACAATTCAAGAATTAATTCACTTGAAGAATTAAAGGCTTTGCAGTTGAAAGAAATAAAGACAGAGAGAAAGGTTTTAATGTTAAAAGTCTTCTGTGTCTTTTTGTTCTTCAGTAGTAGTATTGAATTGTAATGTCTCCTGCCTTGTATTAATACCATTGCTTTTCTTTAATCAACCCACGTGCAAATCCACTTGACAGAATAAGATTTTGCACTAGGAAGACAAGCAGAAAAACAATCATTATTGCCTTGGAAGACAGTCGGGAAGACAAGCATTGCAAAGGGAAGACAACCGGGAAGACAATGGTTTGGCCTAGGAAGACAATCAGGAAGAGTCTTCCTAGTTCAAAACACTAAGTCTTCCTAGTTCAAACCTAAGTCTTCCTAGTTCATTTTTATTCTAATTTAAATAATTAACTAAATAAATTATGTATTAAATTAATTCTTTACAGAATTAATTTAATAAAAAATTTACTTAATAGTATTAATTATTTATAAGAGAATAAATAGAATTAGTTGACTTCTCAAACAATTCCAGAATCACTTAAAACTTAGATAAATAACAAACACAATAGTACGTTGACACTCAATGCACGGTCTGGTTCATGAGTGACAAACGACAATGTCTGTTCTTTATCTGTTTGACTTTAAGCAGTGATTCACTTTCTTCTAATTCAAGAACTCCGTAATCAGTATCTTTTGCTGTCACCACTTGAAATCTCCGTCACTTTAATAAATCCACTGAGCTTGAATACTTCACTGAGTCTTGATCAACAAATTGATCTTCTTTCAATGTAGAATCACTTCAAGTCTGTAGATGACTTTAATCTTCATTCTTTGACAGATATAATCTTCTGAGATTCCTGTGACATTAGATTTTTATTATTTACTTATTACATCTTAATTAAAGTTGAGTAGAATCCTCGGTGTTTACAAATAGGCCTAGACATATGCCTTTCATTGTACGTGTTAAATTGTTGGAGTATATTTAAGTGCTGAAAAATTTATTGTTGATAATAATTTCAGTTTACTTTCGTTTAATTCTGAATTTGGGGATTTTGTTAAAGTTCGATGTTTGTGGAGTTATTGTTGATTATTGAATGTTGATTATACAGGTTGTTGTTGGTGATGTACTGTGTTGTTCCTCCTGTGACTGGGGGCGCAGCATAGTATATGCAATATTTTGGATAGTCCTATTTATGAACGAGTCATGCCGAAATTTTGTAAAATTTATATATGTATTTATTATTTGTATTTTATTATTAGTGTCTCAAGAATAATTAGATTTGATTATTTTCAATCGGTTTTAAATAATAATGTAATTGATTTAATTGACCAATTAACTGAGTAGTTAATTGGTGAATTTTATTAATTAATTATTATTTAATCTTGATTAATTATAAATCAAATTTAATTAATATTTTCAAAAAAATTATTTTATTATTTACCTGACTTGATTAATTGCTTGATTAACTGAATTGATTGATTTTGATTAATTCTATTTAATCTAGTGATAATCGGATTTAAAGTATGAGTGGTTGTCTAAGTCTTGTATTCTATACGTGACTATAAATGTGTGATTAAATGCTATGTGCACTATATGTTGATGAGTTACATAAGTATGGAAAGATATTTTTTTTATCTTTACAATTATCGTTTACATTCCATCAACAAATTATGTGAATTAGTTAGTTGACTTGCTACGTGATAAATTTTGTACGTGATTGCTTATTTCTGGATAAAATAGCTGCAAGTCAAGGCAGATTTATTTTCTTATATGTTTACTGCAAGTCGAGGCAGATTTATTTTCTTATATGTTTATTGCAAGTCAAGGCAGATTTATTTTCTTATATGTTTACTGCAAGTCAAGGCAGATGATTGGAGTATTGAATAAATTGTGGATGATTGAGTTAGGATTTTTGGTGTTTTTAAACAGGGCAATGTCCACTTTACGAATAGGTCATGCCCAATTTTCTGTAGAAAATACATTCGCTTAAGTTTATAAACATTTATATTAAGTAGAGTTGAAGTCCGAAGGCTAAAGTATATCTTATATTTAACTAGTGAATAGTTAGGGGCACGATCTCGGTAGTGCAGACTCGTAGCAACCGCATATGCGCCGGAACCAAGAGTTATCAGAATAGAAGATTGTGATGACATAAGATAGAAGAAGATGAGAATCATATTACTTTGGCTTTACGTAATAGCTAAGGACCAAAGGCAAGTTTACTAACTCGTACTCTTTTGTTCAGAGTATTGTATCAAGATTCTTGTTTGCAATTTTCATTTAATTACTTGTTGCATAACCAGTTCCTATTCTCATCCTATGATTGAGACAACCTATTTATTTCTAACTTGACAGTTCTATTTCGGTTCGTAATTCATATCCTGCAGTATCTTGTGGTTACCAGATTTAATCCTGGTTCTTTATCATTGGAAACCTAATTCATATGTACTTGTTTTAACCTAACCTAGTTTGATAATCTGAATCAAACAGTTGAAAGCATTAATTTGAGTTAACCAGGTAGTCGATTGTTCCGACACCTAATCTGAGTACTAGATTGGAATTGGAAGTTTTTATTAAAATGAAATGTTTTAAGGACTGCAGACGCCAGTCAGAGTATGAATATTATTATGTGGCCAATGTGGCCTTGGATCCAGTTCAGTATTTGGACATACCGTAGGGTATGATCCGGAGTTTTAGTGTGACTGATCATCCACTTTAACTCGTTGCGTCAAATTAAAAATCCAATTCTAATTTAAAGTTTGACACAAGTATTGTTGTTCATTTTGCCAGTTGGGCTGATTTTCATACATTGCTATTATTGCACCATTATTTTACCCCGGTTGAGTTGATTTCTTTTCAGATATTGTTGCATTATTATTTTATCTTGTGCAATACTATATACTTGCTGAGCTTCTTTTGCTCACTCTTGCTTGTTACCCTTGATATTTCAGTACAACGAACAGTATTTAATTGTATAACTATGGAACGAGAAGAGTCAAGGTGACGTTGGGAAGACGAGTTGATGCAGAGCATTGAGATCTAGTGTAAGGTTATTGTATAAAGTTTATTTCTAGTAAATACTATATTGTATAAGATTAGTTTCCCTGGTATACTTCTTATCAAAGTTATACCAGTGTTATAGAATTTGTGCAAAGAGTATTGTTGTAAAAGTAAGTTAAAGTTTAGTAAATTTTGGATTCTTATTTCTAGCACTATAGCCTTGAAGATCTTGGTATAGTTGGGGTCGTAGATGTTATATTGTATTGGTTTAATATTTAACAGATTGTTTTAAATTGAGATTTTAGCGTGACGACCAAATTCCCTGACCCCGGATTTGGGGGCGTCACAGAAATCCTTTGATCCTGATTGCCTTCCAGACACATCAGATCTAGCTGATTTCTTTGATTTTACAACTACAGTCTTTTGAGAGACAGTAGAGGTGGTTGTTGAGTGTTTAAGCTGTTTGGGTTGGATGCTTGGGTCAGGAACAAGGTGTGATTGGCCTTGCCCCATAGCATCAGAAACGGATCCATAAAGAGTAGGCATTTTCTCTTGTAAGAAAAGCCTGACCTCATCAGGAATGTAGGCATTTCCTGTAAAACCATTTGCCTTATCACTGTTGACTAAAGACTTCACATTATTTTTCTATAATTCTACAAATGGGTAGAGCTACATCCTCTTCAAATATTGCACCAGGACACAAGTGATTAAAAATTAATTGGAAAAATTTAAGAAAACAGACAGAACCTAACTTATCTGATTTCCTATCACTTAAAGCTTTTAAAACAAAAGTACCATTATCAAACACTGTAGAATGGATTAGAGAATACCCAATTTTGAGAGATCCTAATGGTAGAGCATCAAAGTTTGATGTCTTGTTTAGGAAACAGCGACTTATAGTATCAAAGAAAAAATTCCATTCCTTCTTTAGCTTTGCCCTGAAGAGGTTTCCATACCTCTTAACTTCCCCATTGTAGCCAAGCTTAGCAACAAACTCAAAGAGAGTTGAGTCTGTTATTGTGTCAGGAACTTGGTCACCCAGAATTGGCAAATGCAGTGCCTCTTCTATAACAGCAAGAGTGACATGACGAATAACACCATTGAATTTAAACTGCATCAAAATAGTTCCTGACGGGCCTTACAAAAAATAACTGTGTTCCACACCTGCATCACCGACTTAAAAGAAATACTTGTAGGTTCTGTTAGAGCATACTTCAAAGGACTTGAAGCAAGAAAATTTTGAATAATATGGAACTCATTTGGTAATTCCTGATGGTCTAAAACAACCACAAACTTATTAGTGGCAAAAGTAATGATGAAGACGCCATTGAAATAATATAGAAAACTTGAGAATTGAAATTTAGAAATTAGGGTTCTTGAGCACACAGAGAGAAAGAAGATGAAAAAATGATGATGAGAGTAATCAGTAATTTAGAAAATCAAATGTACTTTGTTAAAACAAAATATTACTCTCAATGACATGTGGCAATATATGATTCGTGCAAAAAATAATTAGTGGACAAAATTGTGTGCGTAATTAAACATAACTGCACCACTTTTTATGTGTATCTATGTGTATATATCTATCAGTGTGACACACACACGCATACAGTTGTCCAACTAAAAACTCAAACGTTTCTCATTAGTTCCTGACGAAAAATTAGGCACAAATTAAGCAATGAAATACTGACCTATCCATCAGGATTGACCAGTTGACTTCTTGTCAGGATTGTGTCCTATCAGGATTTGATCAAAATTACATACCTTACTGAATGACCATCAGGATTTGATAGTCATCATGATTTCCTCTCTGTAGCTTTCCTCAGAAATTCTCAAAGTTCATCATTCCAAGTTCATTCACCAACTTATTGAAAGTAGCTTGAGGCAGTGGCTTGGTGAATATATCAGCTAGTTGTTGATCAGTAGGAACAAAATGAAGTTCAATTGTTCCTTCCAGAACCTGTTCTCTTATGAAGTGATATCTAATACTGATGTGTTTAGTAAGAGAATGTTGAACTGGATTTCCTGTCATTGCAATAGCACTTTGGTTATCACAATAAATAGGGATTTTGGAGTATGACAGACCATAATCTAACAACTGATTTCTCATCCATATTATCTGAGCACAACAACTTCCTGCAGCAATGTACTCAGCTTCTGCAGTTGAAGTAGAGATAGACTTTTGCTTTTTACTGAACCAAGAAACTAGTCTACCACCCAAAAACTGACAACTGCCTGAAGTACTTTTCATGTCTATCTTGCATCCTGCAAAATCAGCATCTGAGTAACCACACAAACCAAAATCTGATTCCCTTGCATACCAAAGGCCAAGTGAAGGAGTGCCTTTGAGATATCTGAAAATTCTTTTGACTGCTATCAGATGAGGTTCCCTGGGTTTTGCTTGAAATCTTTCACAAAGACAGGTTGCAAACATGATATTTGGTCTACTTGCAGTGAGATATAATAAGGAGCCAATCATTCCTCTGTAGTGAGTTACATCCACCTCAGTACCTTGATCAGGATCAAGTTTGGTAGCTGTAGCTATGGGAGTACTTGCAGCTGCACTATCTTACATGTTAAACCTTTTAAATAAATTCCTTGTATACTTTGACTGATTGATAAAGATGACATCATCAGTCTGTTTAACTTGGAGACCAAGAAAGTAACTCATTTCTCCCATCATGCTCATTTGATATCTAGACTGCATAAGCTTGGAAAACTTTTCACACAGCTTATTGTTTGTTGACCCAAAGATGATATCATCAACATATATTTGAACTAACAGCAAATCCTTACCATGATTCAAATAAAACAGAGTTTTATCAATAGTACCTCTTTTGAATCCACTTTCTAGTAAGAATTGAGCTAAGGTTTCATACCAGGCTCTTGGTGCTTGTTTTAGTCCATAAAGTGCTTTATCCAATCTATAGACATGATTTGGATATTTTGGATCAATGAAGCCAGGAGGTTGTTCAACATAAACTTCTTCCTCCAGTTCACCATTTAAGAAAGCACTTTTCACATCCATCGGGAAAACCTTGAATTTCTTGTGAGCTGCATATGCCAGAAAGATCCTGATGGCCTCTAGTCTTGCAACAGGAGCAAAAGTTTCATCATAGTCAATTCCTTCTTGTTGAGAATACCCCTTTGCAACTAGCCTTGCTTTGTTTCTGATAATTACACCATCTGAATCAGTCTTGTTTTTTAAAATCCATTTTGTACCAACAATTCACCTATTTTTTGGTCTTGGCACTAGTTTCCAGACTTCATTCCTTTCAAATTCATTCAACTCTTCTTGCATTGCAATAACCCAATCAGCATCCTTAAGTGCATCTTCAACTTTCTTAGGTTCCTCCTTGGATAGAAAGTTATGATAGAGACATTTATTCTGAGTTGCACTTCTTGTTTTAACACCTGTATCAGGATCCCCAATTATCAAATCATGAGTATGGATTCTTGTTCATTTCCTAGCTGGTGGTAAATCATTCCTTGAAGTAGATGCTCCCCCTGGATTGATGTTGTCTTGATTAGAAGAATTTGCTTCAGTAGAAGCTCCCCCTGAATTGTTGATGTCACCTCCTGATGGATTATCAGGATTGTCACTTGAATTAGTATCTGAAGAATTCTGTCCTGATGATTGAGTAGACTCAGAGTTAGTAGCAGTTTGCTGTTGCTCCCCCTTAACATTTGCACTGCTAGTAGTGTCACCATTATTTGTGTCATCAGAAATAGTACCATCAGTATTAGCACCATCAGTATTTGGTGCATCATCAGGATTTGATGTGTCATCAGGATTTGGTGACCCATAAGTATCTGATGAAGAGTCAGTATCTGATTCTTGTTCTTCAGGTTCTTTGGTAGCTTCATTTTCAAAGACCAAACTATCATGAGAGTCTTCATTGATTCCAGTTATTTTCTTATCATCAAAAGATACATGTATTGACTCCATGTCAGTCCTTGTTCTCAAGTTAAAAACTCTAAAGGCTCTTGATGCAGGATAGCCAATAAAAATTAACTCATCAGCCTTTGTTTCAAATTTCCCTAGTTGTTCAGGATGAGTTCTGAGAACAAAACATTTACAGCCAAACACATGCAGATGATTCAAACTAGGTTTCTTCTCCTTGAGCATTTGATAGGGAGTTACACCATGTCTGTTTATCAGTGTGAGATTTTGAGTATAGCATGATGTCTTGACTGCTTCTGCCCAGAAATATGTAGGCAATTTAGCTTCTTCCAACATAGTTTTGCCAGTTTCAATAAGAGTTCTATTCTTTCTTTCAACTACTCCATTTTGATGGGGTGTGCCAGGAGTAGAGAATTGTTGAATTATTCCTTTGTATTTGCAGAACTCTTCCATCTTTGTATTCTTGAATTCAGTACCATTATCACTCCTCAGTATCTTGACTTTGTACTTTGTGCCTGTCTCAATCATTCTTACATGATCCAACAGTATTTCTGGAGTCTCATCTTTTCTGTGTAGAAAATACACCCAGGTGAATCTAGAATTTTCATCAACAATTACAAGAGTGTACCTTTTCTTACTAATGGACATAAAGTTGACTGGTCCAAATAGGTCAAGATGTAGCATATGGTATGGTTCTTCAATAGAGGATTCAGATTTACTCTTGAATGATGTCCTTCTCTGTTTGGCCTTCTGACAAGCATCACAGAGTCCATCAGGAGTATACAATGCTTTAGGTAATCCTATCACCAAGTCTTTCTTAACCAACTCATTGATATTGCTGAAGTTGAGATGAGAAAGCTTCTTGTGCCAATTCCAACTTTCATCTACTGAAGCTTTACCGATGAGACAAGTAGGGGAGCCATCAGTATTGGTGTGAATGTTGGCTTTATAAATGTTACCATGCCTATAGCCAGTGAGTGCAACTTTTCCTGATGCTTTGCTGACTGCATCACAATGTGTGGAATAGAAGTTGACATGATAACCTCTGTCAGTGATTTGACTAATACTCAACAGGTTGTGTTTTAGTCCCTTCACTAGAACTACTTTTTCAATGATGACATTGCCAATGATTATATTGCCATATCCCAAGGTTTGTCCAATGTTTCCATCTCCATAAGACACAGTTGGGCCAGCTTTCTCCTCATATTCTGATAACAAGGCTTTGTTTCCAGTCATGTGCACAGAACATCCACTATCCATGACTAACACATTTTTCCTTTTTCCCTGCAATCAGAATATCAACACACTAGTTAGTATTTTTAAGAACCCACATTTGTTGGGTTCTTTTACCATGCATTTTACTAAATTTAGCAGCAGGAGAATTTTTGACATTAGCAGTCCTGATTGGATAGTATCCATCAGGATTAGCTTTGTCAGTATCAGTATTGAAAGATGCATGCTTAACATTGACATTCTTAGATTTACCAGAATTTGCACTTTTATTAAACTTAGGTAAATGGTCATAAAAGTTATGGTACAAATTATGGTATTCTTCACAAGTATAAATAGAATGCCATTTACTGCCACAATAAAAACAAGACTTCTGTGGTTTGTAAAATACTTATCTATTCCTAACATCAGACCTAGGAATCTCAGTAACCTTCTTTTTACTCTTCCTGCAATCAATAGCAAGTGATTAGAGTTACCATATGTATAGCAACACTTTCTTGGTGCATTTGGGATAAACTTATAACCATTATCTTTATTAATCCCAATTTTACCATTCCTGTTTCTTTTGACAGTAGGTGTCTTCTGTTTACCTGTTACCTCACACACTTTCTCCTTAAGTTGTTTCTGAGACAATAAACCTACATTTTTCTTTTCATTTTTCTTAACAGGTTTAGACTTAGCATTTGAGATTGGTTGAGCAGAAGTAGATCCCTTTTCAAAAGTAGAATTGGGATCATTACCAAACACAAATTTAACAGGCTTAATCTTTGATTTGGTCTTGTCTATAACATGTCTATAGGTCATTGGATTTACTTTCTCATCGATAACAACTTTCATTTTTAATTTATTATCTTCATCTGACTTGTATCCTAGACATTCTTTCCAATTCTTAGAAGTATTGATTTCATGAAATTTTCTTCCAGAATCTGTCCAGGTTCTGATTTTCTCATTAGCATACTCAAGTTCTTTTTCAAGAGCAGTACATTTAAATTTCATCTCTAATTGCATGTTTTTAGCATTATCACATTCTTTTTGTACTTCTTGCATAAAAGAAAATTCAGCTTCTAGGTGCTCATTCCTTTTCCTAAGTTCAGACATCTCAAATAAGATCCTAGTATTTTCAGCAGTTTGACTTCTAAAGCTAATATGCAATGACTTTAGAAAACGTCTTAACTCAGAGGCATTATCAGTATCAAAATCAAAAACAGTATTTGGTACCTTTTCATCAGGAACAACAGTTTCATCAATTTTGGCCATTAGGGCATAGTTTACCACCTCAGTGTCAGATTTTGAGGAAGAGTCCATCCAATCCTTGCTTGATGTGATGAGTGCTTTAGCCTTCTTGCACTCAGTTGCAAAGTGCCCCATTCCATTACACTTGTAGCACCTTATCTTTGACTTGTCAAATTTGTCACTTTTGTTGTCCTTCTTGATGTACTTGTCTTTGTCAGCATTGAAGGTCTTTTTCTGAAAGTTGCCTTGTCTTCTAGCCTTCCTGAACTTCATCTTCTTGAAGCCCCTGACTATCATAGCAACCATCTCTTCCATGTCTGAGTCAGTAGAATCATCATCAGTATTGGCATCAGGATTACCATCAGTATTTGATGATGAGTCATCAGGATCTGACTCCACCACTCTTGATTTTCTTCTAGAGACCTCCACCGCTTTTCCTTTTGATTTAGCCTCAACATTCAAGGCTATAGACTTTGCCTTGCTGCTTTTCTTATTCTTTCTTTGTTGAACCTTAAGATCATATGTTCTTAGCATTCCATAAACTTTATCAAGAGACACAGTGTTTAGATCATACTGGTGCCTAATGATTGAGGTTTGGGTATCCCATTCTTCAGGTAAAGCTCTCAGAAACTTGGTGTTAGAATCTTCAGGTACATACTCTTTGCCAAGTAGAGATAGATTGTTCAAGAGTGTCAGGAATCTATCATACATATCAGTCAGGCTCTCATCAGGTCTAGCATCAAATTGTTCATACTCTTGAATCAGTAGAGCCCTTCTGTTTTTCTTGACAGATGCATATCCTTGGCATTGAGTTTCCAAAGTGTCCCAAATTTCCTTTGCAGACTTGCATGCAATCACCATGTTAGACATGACAGCATCAAGACTGTTGTGCATGATATTCTTTATCTTAGCCTCCCTGAGAGCATGAACCTTTTCTTCTGGAGTCCACTCACTTTTTGCCTTGACCACATAGTGTTCAGGTACAGTATCTGTTTTCCAACAATTCTCGTAGGGATATATGGTCCATCACGAATCCTGTCCAAATAGTCAGGATCCATAGCCTCCAGGTACATCAGCATCTTTACCTTCCATATTGGATATTCAGTTTTCTTCAGGATGGAAATCTTCATGCTTTCATACTTGGTTGTCGACATCTTAGATCGTATCTGATTCAAATTTAAATCAGTTTGCTCTGATACCAATTATTGCCCAGTAATAAACAATTATAGAAGGGGGGTTGAATACAATTGTATAAGATTCTCGACTTTAAACACAAATATGAATAATAACATCTTTATTAATTCTGATATAAAACTGTTACAAACTCTCTCAAGAAATTCTGATGTTCTTGAGAGCTTCAAGGTTACAAAATACTTGTGTGTGTGATTGATGTAAAATCAAAACCTAAACTATGTTTATATACTACACAGCTTCTCTATCGATTACAAGATAAGTCCAAATCAATTACAAACAATATTGAAACATATCCTAACCGACAACTGCATTCCTATAAACTAGGAACCGACAAAATAAACTTCCTTCTTTAACTGGACTCTAAAACAAACTAGAAGTAGTAATCCTGATCAGCTTCCAGTCCTGATGATAAATACTGATCACAGTCCTGATAGCAATCCTGATACTGACGCTCATGCAATACTGATGACGTCAGCAATCCTGATCAGTTAGTCCAGATCCTGATGATCATTGAATCCTGATCTAACATATACAAATTCCGATCAGTCCCCTAGAACCATTTAATGTGTTATAAAACCTAAGCACCAACGTAACTCTTAACGAAAATCAAATGTCTCTTTCTTGGTTAATTATAACCCCATAATAGTCGTTAAACGCTTAAGTCAAAAGTTTGGTTGATAATCCATTCACAAAACCAAAGTACTTTAACGTTTCTAAGTCCATGGTTTTAACTATCCCCTTAAGGGTTTTTCACTTGTGCAACTTTGGTTCCCACATTTTTATAAAATCGAAAAATTATCTTTTTAATACAAAACCTTCTCGGTTACCTTACTAACTGTCCATACTATTTTTCACCTTAGTTTAATGGTCTATATCCATTTTTAAGGAGTTTGACCATAGGTTCAAAGTTCACATAATGGACAACTTGTTTTCCCGAAACTACTTTTAATAAAACTGGTGTTTCTCCTAAACCGTAAATCAGATCGATGCGATTCTTTTGCCAAAACAAACTACAAGACAAGATCTATACTAACATGGGAAGTTGGTATTTTTGTCATGTATGTTTGGAACCCGAGGCTACTGTCCAAACATGTTTAAGGAAAATTCGACATTACAACGACGTATATCTAATATTTCCCAAATTTATACTACTAACCAATCATCCAACACAACCCAATCATCAATACTTCATATACATCATCTAAAATAAGTCATGATCTTTAATCAAAAAGTCAAAACTAACATCTACAAGATCATCCATCAAAACAATCACTAAACATCCATCAAAACCAAAGATTCAATCTTTCATTCAACTAACACAAACTAATACCAAACCAATCATAAAAATCAAAGTATAACTAAAGGTTTGAGATGTTTATACCTTTCCTGATGTTTGGTATACACTAACAATAGCTTAACTATCCTTGCTTGAGCTTTATACAACCTTAGTTTGCTTAAACTTCAAGAACAAAATCAAGAACACCAAAAATTACTATTCAAAACACTATTCATGCTTATATTTAATCCAAGATTTGGACAAGATATAATCCATGGATGATGTAACAACCCCAAATTTTTGACTTAGTTAAAAATTTCTGATGAATAGTAAATTTGCCCTTGATGAATAGTAAATTTACTGATGGAAAATTTTTCAGACCACACTATGTGGAGGATACGGAATGAATGTTTCGAGGTTATATTATTGATGTATAGGAAGAATAAAAGAATGTAAACGCAATCAGAATCAGGAGATTCCCATTCGAATTTTTAATCACTATTTATCGGACAATCAAGGATGTATTGATTTGATCGTTTTGAGAAAGTATGTAGAATGAGAAATCTATGATCATACGTTAAGCCAAGGCAATAAAAGATCAAGAGGATATCCCCTAGCATTAGTGCAACGAAACGTTTTCGAAATCGCTCGAACTTATAACAAGATTAGCAACGAAACAAAAGCGTAACAAATTATGGATTAGACCTTAACCAAAGGAGGAGTATTATATAAGATCATCAAGTGCATTATATAAGAGAATTGAGAATACAAATGATGACATAAGCATGATGCAGAGGAGTGACATAAGCATGACATAAGGATGACCAAGTGATGACAAAGTGGTGAATCACCACCTTGTCACCACTTTCACCACCACCACAAGTTCAAAAAGAGGCATGTCATGGGTGACAAGGATTGCTTATGACCACACAATTATATGGCTGGTAATTGAGAGTAATTAGACCAAACAAAAAGAAAAGAAAAAGCAAGAAAGTATCATCTTCCCCATTTTCTTTCAATTTTCTGCCCAGCATGAGCAAAGAGCAAAGAAAAATTCATAACTCGAAATCTACTTGTCCTAAAATCGCCAAATTTGAACCACATCTTCCTCATGGCATAGGAAAGGTACGTTAACAATTTCATTGGCCATCCAAGTAGTATAGAATGCTCAAATCCTTGCTCAAAGTTCGGGTGAATAGTAACTCCGAGAATTTACTAACTTGTTCGTGATTTCTTTTGTAAGTTTGAGGATTTTAAGCATAGATCGAGGCTCACTTAAGGCTTACAAGCTCTTTTTATTATGTTAAGACTTCAAGAAAGGTATGAACACCATCCACCATTTTGATTTACTTTGAGTTTTAAGCTTAAGTTAAGTTATGTTTAAGCATGTGTTAGTTCTTGGAGTTTGGGTTATAAATGGCTAAACCTTGATGGTTAATGGTTATGAGTTGATGATTGGTAATGTTCTCATAAATTTTATGGACTGACCTTGAGTGTATAATTATGGATTGATGGCTTGGTTGACGTTATTGGATTATTTGGAGTGTTTTAAACACGGGATTCGCGTTAAGCGTCGTTACCATGCCGGATTTCACTTAGGAAATTTGGACAGAGATTACGAATACCTTAAAGGCATAACCATAGAGGTTTCTGACCATGAACATGTAGCCTCTGTTCCCTAGTTTGTTTTAGCGAAAGGATCGTATCGTTTCGATTTACGGTTTAGGAGAAACGTCTGTTTTAGTAAAAGTGGTTACGGATAACTAAGTAGTTCATTGTATGAACTTTGAGTAGATCGCGCACGCGAAAACGGTGTGTCATTTTGACTAACGGTTAAGGAGATATGAGCGTTTTAGTGAAAGGCGTGTGAATAGTAACTTTCCGTAGCTCATCCAAGTTTGAGAATACATTTCACCAAGTGAAACCCCTGTTTTGAGATCGAAACTTTTATGCTAAATATTAAAAATACTCAAGATGATTTTAGAAGTGGTCTCGTATTTAAATACGAGTTTTTGGATATATTAAAAGTGTTAGAGTACGAGTCGCGTAATAGTAACTTTATGAAAAGTCAACTCTAGAGTACTACTTTGACCAACCATTGCGACTAAGATAAAAGGAGTATTTCGAGTCGATTAAAATACGAACCTAGTTGAGGAATAACGTGACTACATGATGTGTTTAACATATAGTTGACTTTAAATGAGTGTTATGAGCGAATGATTACGTTAGGGGACTGATCGAGTATTTCTGTGTTTATAGATTTGCAACAAGACTCGAACCCCTGATACCAAGGACTCAAGGCAAGTTTTCTCATTCCATGCTATGTTTTAAAGTACAATATTCTGATAATATGCATATGATAGATGCATGCTTTCAAATGTAATATATGCATACAATATTATGCATGCTTTCAAACCTCACGTCATATATAGATGTGATGGTATTAACATTGTTGAGATGAAAAATATGCATATGATAGATGCATGCTAGTTTTCCAACCCTACATCTGATATAAGATTCTGTTGTGATATATACTGTTTTAAATCGTTAAAAAGGACTATGTATTGATGTACGCTTTTGGTTAAAAGCTTTCGTAAGATGGATGGTTTATATGCTATGATTACATTAGATATAAACCGAGGTTTTATAAAGACTCTAAGTATAGAGTACTTGTACGATAGTTTTAAAACTTAGACCGGGAGTTAAAGTATTATTTTGTTTTGATTCTACTGTCAGAAGCTGGAAGGTTCCAGGGACAGTTATATTTTAAAGATTTATTAAATATTCCAATATTATGGGATATTTAAGGTGAGATATTTAAATATTATTATAATAAATATTATTTGAATATTATTTAATTAAGTGAAGTGGACTCAAATGAATGATACGGAGATGAACTAGGTATTTTGTTGATAATAGTTATCATAGTTCGAAGATTGTTCCTTCGAACATTATATGAGTAAAGATTTTTCCTGTTATTAAGGGGACTTGTTAGTGCAGGGATCATTGTATATGATGCACTAACAGATGTGACCGGATTGGTCAGTGTACTATTGCAACTAGATTGCGGTCGACTTGAATGTCGTTACTGCGGATTGAGAATACCGGATATGCGGTAAACCTGCGTAAGTGACCGTATCTAGTCGGTCCAGCCATTTTATTTCTGGCCCATGTGCTGCCAAAGGATGATTGACAAGTTCGAAAAGTGTTCTTGCATCATCAAGACAAGTTTGAAAAGTCATTCTTGTCATGGTCAGGTTCGAAAAGTGTTCTTGGCCTGGTCAAGTTCGAAAAGTGTTCTTGTCCATCTACTAGTAGTAAAAAGGTCCCTCGGAAGGACATGATTGAAGCGACTGATCATCATTTAATCATATCTAGTGGCTTGAAAGTCCCAGTCCCTCGGATAAGATAATAATGAAAATGTTTTAAAAGTGAATTGTTTCAGATAAATGCTATTAATAAATAGAGTAACTAATTGTGTTATCTCTACAACAGATTGAACTGTTAAGATTGATTGATATTGAAACAGCTTGGAGGCTGATGTTGATTGTTGAAAGAGTGATTGGGTAATTGTTGTTATTAAACTGTAGTTACAATAAATCCTTGCAACTTCATCTTTTATTTTATGAGTTATGACTCTGATAAAACCTTACTCAGATTATATATGCATAAGTGGATTTTGGGTTACGAAAACCTTATATTAATTTTCCTCGTAACTTCATCTTTTATGTTATACTAGCAACTTATCCGTTTAATGCGTAGCATGTGGTTATAAAGATATGTTTGAGACTTGGTTTATCATAATGATACCAAGGATTTCCAAAGGATTTACGAAGAGTATATGAGTATGATTATAAGTCATACAGTATTTTAAACGGTATACTATTTTGGGGTTAGACCCTAGTAGTGATAAAAGCTTTGATCCCTTATGGATTATCTCCCTAAAAGGTTTAAAGATTTAAACTGGGATAGATTTCTTGCTGAGCGCTATTAGCTCATTCTTGCTTTATTAAATCTTTCAGCACGAAGAAAACGTTGCCGATTCACCTCGTGTTACGAGAGCAAGGGAATGGAGAGACCACCCTTGAGTTAGTTCAGCAGGATGGATACTGCCGGTATGAGTAGAATAGTTGCAGACTGTATTAGTGAGAATTGTTTTCGAGTAGGTTGTATTATTAAACCTTGTATAGAATTGTGAGGTCTATTATTTTAACTTCAGGTAGAGGTTGTAAATGATAGATGAGGTCCTGGATAGTACATTTGATTTGTAATAACAAATGTTACTTATTGTTGCTCATTTCCAAGGCTATAACTTGTGTGTGTGTGCGTAAGTGATTGGGGTCTTTGGAGTTGTATTAGTAGAAGGTTGTAAGTAATGCAGGTATGATATATTGATGGAGCGTGACAACCCAGATTCCTGACCCCGGATCTGGGGGTGTTACAGATGAAGTTGGAATTTAGAGGATACCTTAATTTAGAATTATAGGAACTTTTGAATCCATCCTTGCATTATTTGGTGGAGGCTAGCTTGTAGAAAAATTTTCTAACTCTTTGTAGAAAAGAATGGGCCGAATGTAATGAAGAAATGGGGAGGTGAAGCTTTGCTTGGTTACTTTCTTTGTTTTCTATTCTTTTTGCCTAGATAAACTCAAGTAATTCACTAAATATCGTGTGGTTAAAATGCTATTTAATCACCCAAGAACACTTGTCAAACATTGGATGATTACTTGAACAAAATGGTGACAAGGTGGTGATTCATCATCTTGTCATCACTAAATCACTTCTCTTTTCTTGTTTGGTTTCACATGGATGCTCTTATATGTTGCACTTGATGATCTTGCATGGTACTTCTCCTTTTGTTAGGGTTTAATCCATAATTCGTTACGCTTTCGCTTTGTTGCTTAATCTCGCTATAAGTTCGAATGATTTCGAAAATGTTTTGTTGCACTAATGCTAGGGGATATCCTCTTGATTCTTTATTGCCTTGATTTAATATTTGATCATGGATTTTCTTGTTTTCTTAACTCTCTCATAATGATCAATTAATAAATCTTCGATTGTCCGATGAATAGTGGAATAAAATTTAAGTTGAAATCTTCGGATTCTGATCGCGTTTACATTCACTCATTCCCCTTACACATCACTAATATAACTTCGAAATATCCATTCTTTGTCTCGTATATATGGTGGTCTGAAAATTTTCTTAGTTAGCAAAATTCACTATTCATCAAAGTTTCGAAATATTACAAAATTTAGGGTTATTACATGTTCTATTGCAAAACCGTTCTCATGCTAAAAAAATAATTAATATAATTTGACCCTCTAGACATAATTTTGAATAAATATATTTAGATAAATGAGGATAATTTTAGTAATTTGGGAATTTTAAAAAAAAAATTATAATTCTAAGAATTCAAAAATAAAATAAAAAATTAGGCCTCATTCGTTTCACAAATTTTATTATTACACAGTAATTTAAGAATCTTTGGAACTAGGTTACATAATGTTAGTTCCTGGGCAATTATAATGCATGTGTTTGGTTGATAAGTATGTAAATAGAAATTATGTAATTGAATGAAAACAAAAATAATTTACTTATACAATTGAATAAATAAACAATACATATGTTTTTTATAAGTATATAAAAATTAGAAATTACATAATTGTTATGTAATATCTAATTGAAAAATAAATATTAAGATTCTAAAATTTCAAAATAACTTTTAAGATGAGTCATTATATATATTAATATAATTTTACTCTATTTCAAATAGAAAATAACAGAAATAAAAGCATATAATATATTTTTTAAAAAGTAGAATACAATATAAAAGAAATTTTAATATGTATATAGCATTATCGGAAGATAATAGGCGTAAAATATATCATGTGGCATATTTTTCGATGAAAAATAAATAGGCTTTAGAAAATTGAAAAAAAATAAGAGATAGCTAGATAACTCCCGTGAACCAAGTATGACCTAGGTAACTGATTTACACTAAGTAGAAATACCTGGAAAGTGTAAGTTAAGTAGTTTAATTTTTAAACACAACCAACCAAACACAATAATTCTACGAATTTCAAGGAACAGTGTCATGACCCGCTACGAGGATGCGACCAAGGCGAACGCCTAGGACGCCACGCGGGGCACCACAATTTTTATGTTATATATATATAGAGTTGGGCTCTATGGAGACCCATTTTATTTTGGAGACCATAGAGACCTAATCTCCCACCATTCCTTTAAATAGAATCGTGCGGATGAGAATTAATAGAGAACAATGTTATGCATTAGAAAAAAAACTACATCATTCATAAGCAAAAGACTAGTTTTAGAGTGTCCGACTAAACATTCAACAACTATTGGACACTTCTTTAATCAAATGAGTAACTCCACTAACAACAAACCATAATTCTCTATGTATAACAAATGTCATCTGGTCTGCAGAACATTAGATTTTTAATTGGAGAATTGTATAATTTGCTTACACTACAAAATGATTCATAACTTTTTTCACCTCCCATCATCGGTATCCTTCGCCTTTAAAAAAAGTATGCAAAAAAATCATTGGAATAACTCAAATATATAGATCCCATCCCCATCATCGTCATCTATGATCTATCATCACTAAAATTCTACTAATGGATGTTTTCTTTAAGGAACACCAAACAACCACTAGTGTACTCATAACATACTACATCATCAACAATCTCCAACCATTACTAAAACCTAGACAAACTATAATTGGGCATGCAGAACATAGTGTAGAACACAGTATTCTTTTGGGAGAATAGTGCATAACAAGTAGTTGTACTGATTCCCTTTCTCCACCCATAAATTTTATCCTTCAATCATCACAAAAAATGGAGAAAAATCAATGTTTTATGTGCAGGACAGATAACATTAGAGAGAGAGAAAGAATGGTGTCAAAAGAGATGAAATGTATCGCAGATGTATATGTCTTTGTGTATACATATCTATTTTAGAAAAATAAAAATACATGAATCATTAGTTCTATCTTAATCCAACGGTTTATAATTGGTCTCCCGGTCTTCATTTAAAAATAGGTCTTCACCGAACTTTTCTCTCTCTCTCTCTCTATATATATATTATAATTTAAAAAAATTATGAATATAAAGAAAAAAATTAAAAAGTTGGAGGGGCACCAAATTTTTTATTTATTCTTTAGATTTCAAGTTGAAATATCATGAAAAGTATAATGATTACTATATAAATAAATATGAGTCTTGGTTTGAGTTAGAAGTGTGTATTGAGAAGATTGAGAGAATTAATAAAATTGAACACGATCGCATCAAACAAGAAATAAAATGTTGGGAAAGGTCTTGCTCTTGATAATTGCAAGTGTGAAAACTCTTGCTTGCAATAATTTAGAATTTCATGAAGACAAAGTGAAGAGCAAGGATGGATTATTATGTAAATTCACAATGATGCTTGCATAATTTGATCCAATAATGAAAGAGCATGTTAGATTAGTCAAGATAGATATATTGCATACACATTATTTGTGCCATGAAATTCAAAATTAGTTGGTAATAACCCTACCAAATAAGACCAAGGCTACAATTATATAAAGAAAATCCTGAAATCGGGATACTTTGCTCTTTTTTTTTGGATTGTACATCTGATCAAAATCGTGTATAACAAATGACTCTCGTGATTTGAGATTTTTAATTTTGTGTGACTCCGATAAAAGTTGAAGAATACTACCTATAATTTGTAATAGTTGAGATACAAGAGGATTTAAACTTTTTAAAAAGTTTGAAGAGGTTCTTAGATTTTGACTCGATGTTGACGATGTTAGAGGATAAAAATATCTCATGTTGCTAGTGACACTTCTTAGAGGTGTTCCATGAAATTGGTTACCGGAGTTAGTCATGTTACATTGCAGTCTAAGCACATGATTGTAATATATTTTTGGTATATCAACATATACTTTCTTTCTTTATTTTTTCTTTTTGAATATTTAGGCTCATAAGCCTAAACATATACTTTCTTTGGTCGTCAAGAAAGATACTGTTATGGAATAAAAACCGAGCTTGCGAAATTAATGCTAGGGTTGGAGAGCTTCGAGCTTTAATGGCTGCACTTGTGTTTCGAGACTAAATCGGTCCTCACAAGATGCCTACGTATCTCAATTCGTAATTGAGAATCAAGCCAAAAACGTAGTTCTGATTGTAGGATCAGGGACCTTATATAGGCGTCTGGAGCCTAGTATTTATGGTATGTTTAGGAGTCTTAGCGAATAAGTCTCCTTTTTGATATTGGATAAACATCGTATTTCTTGCTGGAGAAGTCTTTTCCTTGTTGATAAAGGCTATGACTCATTAATTGCCTTTAATTGGGATTCTAGATCCTTCTTTAACCAATTTTCCATAACTTGGGCTCTTTTCATGAGCTGTATAATTTCCCTATTTATTAATTACGAAATTAATAAATAATCAGGGATTTGAGCATTAAATATCGAGCCTTTTCATTGGACCGTCAATTATATTTCTATAATTACTTTTCTGTCCATATCATTTGCCCCTCAATTTCTAGGAAAACTTTTTAAGTTTTCGTAGAAATTATATTGACCTTTTTCGAGATTCGGGGTCTTTTTATCCTTTACCTAGGACTTTACACTAGTGTTTCACAAGTATCGCCTTATTGCAAAGTGTGGAGCGACCTACACATTTACAACGATTGTTGCCTTATTCGAGGCTAATTTGACATTTATATGAAATATTCCTAATATTTTAGGAATTTTCATGTACCCACAGGTATTTTAATAACTATTCCTAATATTTTAGGAATTTTCATGTACCCACAGGTATTTTTAATATTTATTCCTAATATTTTAGGAATTTCATGTACCCACAGGTATTTTTAATATTTATTCCTAATATTTTAGGAATTTTCATGTACGCACAGGTATTTTTAATATTTATTCCTAATATTTTAGGAATTTTCATGTACCCACAGGTATTTTTAATATTTATTCCTAATATTTTAGGAATTTTCATGTACCCACAGGTATTTTTAATAATTATTCCTAATATTTTAGGAATTTTCATGTACCCACAGGTATTTTTAATATTTATTCCTAATATTTTAGGAATTTTCATGTACCCACAGGTATTTTTAATATTTATTCCTAATATTTTAGGAATTTTCATGTACCCACAGGTATTTTCCGAAATATTTTTTGAAATATTTCAAAAGTGTATAAAATATTTTCCCGAAATTAAGAAAATAATTTTGAAAATAATTTTCTATTTTTTCAGGTATTTTCTGAATTTTTAGAAATTTTCTAAAAATTTTGAATAATTTTTTGCTATTTCATTAGCAATTTCTGAATTTTGTTTTACTTTCTTTTTCTTGTCTCCTTTTGCTTATAGCCGACTGCAACTTTGTTCCCCGTGGGGGGACAGCCCATGATTTGGTTCCCTGTGGGGAATATCCCTGTTTCTTGTCCCTTGTGGGGAGGCATTAGCAAATGCGTTTGTGCATTTGTGGAGATGTCTGGGTGGCGTGCATGACCCCCGTGTATAAGGCACACAAACAACCCACGCGTCCCAGGCTGCTTCCTGGGCGATGTTCGAGAATTAATTATTATTATTATTTTTTATTTTTTTTGAAAAATCGTGGCCAATTCCTGTTGTCTCCTGAGCGGGGTTGAGTACCGCCTAGAAGGCCCGTTTGCGAACCACGCTCAGCAGCCTGCTTCGTAGGCGTGTTTTAAAAATATTTTGTTCGCTTTGCATTTGTTTTCTGAGCGGCGTTCACCCCCGCGTACAAGGCGGGGTCGTGAACCACGCTTGTAAGGATGCTTCCTGGTCGTTCTTTGCGCTTCTCTTTTAGCTGAATTTTCTTTGTCTCCTGGGCGGTGTTCACCCCCGCGTACAAGACGGGGTTGTGAAACACGCGTGCCAGACGGTCCCCTGGGCGTCTTTGTCTCCTATTCGTTTTTCAATCCTTGATTCTTCAAATGTTTTCTGGGCGTTGGTCACCCCCGTGTACAAGACGGGGTTGTGAACCACGCCTCCGAGACGGTCTCCTGGGCGTCTTTGCCTCCAAGGCATTTTTCATCATGCTTGCCTTTTCAAATGTCTTCTGGGCGATGGTCACCCCCGCGTACAAGACGGGGTTGGGAACCACGCCTCCGAGGCTGTTTCCTAGGCGTTCGTAACTTTCTGGGCTTTTTTCAACCCTTTATTTTTCGACCTCGATTTGGTCCTAGGTCGAACAAAACGACCTCAGCTTTTCATGTATTTTTGGACTCGGTCTTTCGACCTCGATTTGGTCCTAGGTCGAACAAAACGATCTCAGCTTTTCATGTATTTGAGAGGTCGTTACCCTTCAACCTCGTTTAAGGTTTCAACAACACCAAACGTGGCTTACAGATACAAGAACTAACTGGAGTTCTAATACCTTAAGTTTCACATCGAGAGGTCTTCGTGAACGAAAACAGACATAACGTTTCACTCGTTTCTTTAAATTGAGATTGCAGTATATTGAATCGAAGCTCGTTCTGAGCTCTACTTCCTCAATTTTCAGGGGTTTCAACCCATATATTAACCTTCTTCCAATGGGACAAACTCAAGTGTTCAATTAAATTGAGGTCTTCAAGACTAGGATTCAAAATTTTCAAAACTAAGATTCGAGTCTTCATTTCATGTTATATACTTCTTCTTGCCCATGGAGGAGTCCGAGCCTACTGATGACTTCATAGAGAACTTAGATGCCCCTGTCCTTGACAAGGACTCGTCTGATGACTTAGATCAGATTTTATTGGCCATGCGTGGCACTATATCTTGCTTTTATTCAGGGTCCTTTCATGGACTTTAAGATTTATTTGATGCTTGTAACATAACTCTTTGATCCTTCGGGATCTTCTATCCATGCATGCTATTTTTCGATCTTGTAGTCTTATTTTTTCGATACTTCTTCTTCGGGGTTTATGCAACTTATTTATGCATATTTTGTTTTGTCATTCTTGCTCACTTATATTTATTTAACTTATCTTTTGTAAGGCAATTCCTAGTACTTGGCCTCTTGAATGGGCTGGCACTTTGATCAAGTGTTGTTGGTACAACTTGCTCTTTAGTAAAACAATAAGGAAATGCCCAAACAAAGATAAGTAATAAAATAGTGAAAAAGAACTTGAAGTATTTTTTGAAAAGAGGGTTCAACCCTTACATAGTACTTTACTTCCTACTAAGAGCTTAAGAGCTCAGAGTGGTTTCGTCGACCTTATTGCTACTTGTCCTATTTGTGGATCCTTTTAGGAAACAACTAAACATAATAAACTTTTTAAACTTGAGGCATGCCAAGTTTTTGGCACCTCAGTCCCTTCAAGGGTTCAGGCAACAATGCTCCAATGTGAGTGACTTTGCTGGTTCTCCATCGTTTCTCGAATCCATAACCTTGATTGGGAGAACCTGCCCCCCGACTCCATCAGGCCTTAATGCGGCTACATAGCAACTCCTAGCCATCTTTTGATCTCCTTGTTCTTCACCAACCCCGTTCCTTGTTGGGAACTTGATTTTCAAATGGTAAGTTGAGGCAACAGCCTTGAATGCATGAAGGCCTGTCCTCCCAAGGATTGCATTATAAGTCAAGGTTGCCTTTATCACCACGAAATTCAGCATTTGAGTTGTTGTTTGTGAACCTTGCCCTATTGTCATAGGGAGCTGAATAGTTCCCTCCACTTTAGATTCAACCCCATTGAACCCGTATATGGGCATGTTTGAAGGAGTCAGTTGCGAATCGGTATATCCCATCTTGATGAAGGCATCATGGAACAAGATGTCCACGGAAGCTCCGTTATCAACCAGAACCCTCTTGGTTTTAGAGTTGCCTATTACAGGTATAATGACCAACGGGTCGTCATGGGGGAACTTCACCCCTTCAAGATCAGAATCATCAAAGCTAATAGCCACTTCTGTCTTGGCACGTTTCGGCGCTTCTCCTACAACAGTCATTACCTCTCGGGCATAAGCTTTCCTTGAGTTTCGGGAGGACCCAGCAGCAGTCGGTCCTCCAAATATCATGTTGATAACAGGCCCTCGAGGCTTAGGATTACGATCTAGGTCGTTGTCCCTCCTTTCATAGTCTTTTCTTTCATAGTTTCCTTGTTGATTTCCTCGATTCCCATCCTTAGTGAACTTATCGAGTTTTCCTATTCGGATTAAGAACTCGATTTCATCTTTCAGTTGTCTACAATCGTCGGTGTCATGACCAACTTCTTTATGGAAACGACAGAATTGATTCTTGTTTCGTTTCTCCAAGTCGGATCTTAGTGGCTTTGGCCATCGAAGATCTTCCTCCTTCTCAATTTCCATCAGAATTTGACTTCTTGAGGCGTTCAACCTTGCATACTCATTGAACCTGGGTCCGAAGTTGTTCCTTTTAGGTGGAGAGTCAGAATCTTTCGTTGTCCTGGGATATTTGTCCCTAGCGTCATACTCTTGAGTCTCCTTTCTCTTTTTTCCGTTTTCACTTCCCTCAACAGTGGGTTCATATTTCTTCATACTTTCCTCGGCCTTGATATACTTCCCGGCTCTATCTTGGAGCTTCAACATGTTTTCGGGTGGATGTTTTGCCAAGGATCTCTTGAAGTGATCATCAGTAGTTCCTTGTTGCAGGGCTATCATAGCTACTTTGTCCTCTAAGTCCGGGACTTTCAGAGCCTCCCTAGTGAATCGGTTGATGTAGTCCCTTAGGGCTTCATTTTGTCCTTGCCAGATTTCCATGAGTGATGCAGAACGTTTCTCATGCACCCTTCCACTAATGAATTGATTGATAAAAGCTTTGCTTAGCTCTTTGAAGGATCCAATAGAGTTGGGAGGTAAACGGCTGTACCAACGTTGAGCCATACCCGCAAGAGTTTGGGGAAACGCCCTACACTTAACCGCATCATTGGCGGGCTGCAACAGCAGTGCATTGGAGAAGGTCCTCACGTGATTAGCGGGATCTCCCGTTCCATCATAGGCTTTAATTGAAGGCATCTTGAACTTTCTGGATATAGCCGTTTTCATGATGTCTTGAGTAAATGGTGGTGTAGGATCATCAGGATCTCCTAGGGGCAGCAGAATGCTAGGATCACTCCTTGGGGCTTCGGCCCTTCTAGTTCTCCTTGACGGTGGATCCAAATTGATTATCGGGACTCCTCCCGTTCCTTGGTTTTGTGTCCTTGCGGCTTCTTCTTCAGCCAGTAGCTTCTTGAGCCTTGCAGTCTCGGCTTCATGGGCCGCTAGTTTCTCCCTTGTAGTTTGGGGTCGTTCTCTATTGGCTTGAGAAGAACGTCTTCTTCTTGGGGCAATATCCCTCTCATCTCCTGTTGAGTAATTTTCATCCTCGGTATAAGGACCAGAATAGTCTAGGAAAGGGGTTTGTCTAGTTTGTCGATTTTGGGGTCCCAGACCTTGAATGTAAGGGGGCACATAGGCTTCATGATAGATGGGATTAGTCCCACTGCCGCCCACCGGGGGTCGAGGAGGCATACCGTAGGTTGGCATGCCCAGAGTTTGAGTAGCATACTGGGGGAGATCAGTAGTGTGGAGTTGAAGGCTACGAGGTGCGCTCATGAGCAGCGGGGAGGTCGTGATCGGTTGCTGGTGAACGGTCTCTTGTGGATTAGATCCATGAACAACCATCTGCAGGGGATTCGTCCCTTCAACCGAAATCGGGATTTCCGGTCCTTGAGTGTTGGTGGGGATGTTCGCCCCTTCAATGCCAGTAGTTGGCGGTGGTTGATTTCCGTGAGTATCAGCCTCAGATGTGACAGGGCGATCTTCAGGAGTTTGAGTATCTCGAGCTGTTCTTCGTGTGTTTGCCATGGTTGATGTTGTTGTCCCACAGACGACGCCAAATGTTATGGAATAAAAACCGAGCTTGCGAAATTAATGCTAGGGTTGGAGAGCTTCGAGCTTTAATGGCTGCACTTGTGTTTCGAGACTAAATCGGTCCTCACAAGATGCCTACGTATCTCAATTCGTAATTGAGAATTAAGCCAAAAACGTAGTTCTGATTGTAGGATCAGGGACCTTATATAGGCGTCTGGAGCCTAGTATTTATGGTATGTTTAGGAGTCTTAGCGAATAAGTCTCCTTTTTAATATTGGATAAACATCGTATTTCTTGCTGGAGAAGTCTTTTCCTTGTTGATAAAGGCTATGACTCATTAATTGCCTTTAATTGGGATTCTAGATCCTTCTTTAACCAATTTTCCATAACTTGGGCTCTTTTCATGAGCTGTATAATTTCCCTATTTATTAATTACGAAATTAATAAATAATCAGAGATTTGAGCATTAAATATCGAGCCTTTTCATTGGACCGTCAATTATATTTCTATAATTACTTTTCTGTCCATATCAAATACCAACTAGTAAAATGTTGAAGGAATTTTTGACAAAATTATGCAATTTTTATATGATGTTATTTTTTCTACTTTAAATTCATATTTTTATTTTATTACTATTATTTTTACCGATTACTATTCATAATCAATGTTATGATTATTATTTTATTGAATAAAGACAATTAATAGTACTGTCTTCAAAAAAATTTAACATGAATGTATGAAAGAAATCATAAACTTTTCTGATTTCACTTAGGGCACCGGCCCTGTCCATGTTGAGTTGCATCAAAATAAACAAAACCTTATACGATGATAAGCAATGAAACAAAGGGTTTAATATTAAATTTTTTTAAAAAGAAATTTTTTATAAAATTTCAGTGTCTTTTAAATTTTACGTCACAAAAAATTTAAGTTGAAATTGGTGTCGTGAGATTCGGAAATATTCAGCCCAAAATTCAATTTTTCCTTTAATACAAAAGCATTGTGGAGTAAATATTTTTCTAAAAATCGGCAAAAGAATTAACTTGTGCATCTCTGCTCTCTGGTGTCTGATCTAATATCTTCATAAGCAGCCCACCCACCGGAGCGGACGCTATCAAGAAGCAACATTTCCATTGCGTATAAACAATGATGGGTTGTTGGAATGTGTGCACACAATTGCAGATACACCCATTACTTGTTGTTCATCAACCTAAAACAAGAACAACACAAGCATTTCAATTGGGGGTTATTCCTGTCAAGAAAACAACTTCTATTTCTTATATAAAACTAAAACCCCATCATCATCATTATTCTACCTCTAGTTTCCGTTGCAGGTCTCAGTTGACTTCTGAGGAGATTGCTCCTGTTGCATCCGCAGCTTATGGTGTTTTGCTTCTTGGTGGTGGTCTATTTGCTTGTACTCCTCTCTCTCTCTCTCTCTCTCTCTCTCAAGTTTATAAAATGGGTTACTTTGTTTATTTGGTTGTTATGTTATCTTCAATTGTGTGAGCAGATACAAGAACTCAGAGTAAAGGGTCACTTTACGGTGGTCTTACTGGGGCTGTTCTCATGGGCGTTGTAAGTACTAGTTTGTTCGATTATGGTTATTGATTATATATTGCTGGTAATGTGCATTCAAACTTTTCAGTCTCTCGAACCTGTTTCAAATTTATAATTGTAGTTTCTAGGTAAAGTAGTTTTGTTGTTTCTTGAAAGTGATAATGTAACTAGTATGTTCAAGTATATGATTGAAGATACGATCATGAATTGGTGCAAACCCCTAATTATGAAACTGTCAGTTATTAAGAGTGTCATACAAACTGTCAGGCTACTAATTTCTGTTTCAGTATTAGCTCAAATGGTGTATATAACTTACGAAAGTAACGTTTCAGTGTTTTGAATATTCATTTCCGCTTATGCTACTTGCCACCTAGCTAATTTCACATTTACTCTGCTGTTGTTACTTGTTAAATGCATCTAAGTGAGCACCTAAGCAATAGGCAACACGAGGCTCTTTAATATCATCTCAATTGTCCCCATGCTTCACTTGATGAGGCTCAAGGCGGCCTTCAGTAAGTGGATTCCAGTTTCACCTATTTTAAAGAATAAAAAGTTGCAGATCAGCCAAATTTTCAACTCCTCCAACCATCGCATCCTTCTCCCTTCTTCCTCCTTTATTCTTCTTCTTACACATTCTAATTTTTTCTATGTGCGTCTTGTTATTTATAATTATTCACAAGAAGATACAATCTAAACAAAATTGATAAGTTCATTACCTGGTCTAGATTTATTGTGAGCATACATTTTACATATGTATGTAACAGTAACTCTTATAAGTTATGTCGATAATTTATTTGATGATAGAAATTTACCAATAAAATAGGACTACAAGATCGTATGTATTGTAATTTAATTTAGTAATGTAATTTTTTTAATTTACTTTAGTTTCATGTTGTTTTCAAATACTAGTATAGTTAGGAGAAACTTATATTGGTAAATTTAACTAATATCTTAATTTAATTTGTCTGAACATGTTTGCAATTCTATTTTAGTTTTGAGATGCTTTCGATTCGTAATTAAGTTATCTCCAATTGGCTTCCAATATGTTAAATGCTTCATTAAAAACTCATCTTCAGTTGCAAAGCTCGTGGCACTGCCATGTCATATCTTCTATTCTGTGCTTACTATCCATTCATTAATAGGACTTAGCAAGTTTGTCAATCAGTGACTATAATATAGCTACTTTGTCTGAGATATTTGATCAACTGTAAGAATCTTAGCAAGAGATCATTGCTAGCAAGGGTGGTTTCGGGTTATACAAAACCTGGTAAGTGGACATCTTGAGTATGAGTTGTTTTGTATCAGCATCATTCAGATAACCACATGCATCATGGACTAGGTATCTAATCAGTGTAAATCTTTAGCTACATTTTTTTGCTAAAGTATATCTTAGTTACATTCTTTTTGCATGATAAATCTTAGCAACATTGTAAAGCACTAATTCACCCTCTCAGTGTGCCCATGTGTTTGATTTTTACAGTCTGTGCTTAGCTTCACTATAGTCCACAATCCACATAGTCTCTGCTATAGTCAGATCATGGGTACCCCTGATCAACTCCAAGAGTGAATTTGATCCCTATATACATGATATGTATGCAATTTGAGGAAGGACGATCAGAATTACCCTACCCCAGTACATTCTCAAGATTAAATCTTTTATCCAACCCCCAATAATTCTCGAGCCTTAATCTCAATCCATCACAAAACACATCCCATATCTATCAGTAAGCTACATCTCCTATTCCTATTCCTATTCCTATAACAACCGTCTTGAATGATGGCACTCATAAGTCTTTTACAAAACTTGAGGCCTAGTCCGAGATGATTGACCTAGAAGGTTTATGTAAGTTGATCACATAGTGTATTCTCTACTTTGTCCTGTCTGAGGTGCTATGCAAGGATGTGTCGGCTTTTAAAATTTGAAGTTTCTGGACCTGTTCATCCACTAGCACGAGTATATCTTTCCCAAGAGGGCAAGATAATGAATATCCCTCTGCAGAATCCATACTGAGCAACTACCTAGTCCATGATGGTAAAGGCAAAGTCTGTAGTAAGCCTGGACTAAAGTGAAAGTTTCACTTTCTATTAAATGTGGAAAACAAAAAAAATTCTTGTCCAAATTAGAAACCACCAAAGAACTCATCTGACTCTTAAAGTGCAAATATCTTATCTACAAAAAATCTGACACTCTTCTGTAAAGGTCTGTACTTTTGTAAATAAACCAATAACTGCTGCTGGTAAAATCATTAATACGTTGTCACATATATAAATATGTTATTTTCTTTATATAGGCGTACTTCTTAATGCTAGCTCCCGATACAAAGGATTTAGGTGAAGCCCTTGCTTTTGGATCTGCTCTCCTCTTTTCCAGTATTTTTGGTAAACCATTTAATTTTATGTACTGATGCTTTAACGATCTCCTTTGTTGCAAGGATTGCATGCCGCAACTATAAAGCATTTTGTGAATCCTATTTGCGCTTGTTATTGCACGTGTAGTAAATATTTTTTCTTTTTCTTTTTTGTATGAAGGTATACGCTTGGCAGCTACTCGGAAGATAGTGCCAGCAGGCCCTCTGTTAGCCCTTTCTCTAGGTGCACTTGTTTTGTTTCTCTCAGCATATCTTCAAGTGACTGTTTGACGTGAGAACAACTTGCTACCAAATTACAGTTTATCCGTAAAATGGAAATGGAATGCAATTGCATCATAACTTGTCTATTTATTTTGCTAGAATTGTTCTCGAATATGTGTCTGCTACTTCTGACAATTTCGGTTGTATCTCATCTCGGTTACTTTTCATATATGTACACCCCGATTTTTGTTTAGTCAATCTAAATGGTTCTTCAGCCTGAATTTGTAATACCACTATGTCTCATATGGATGCGGTTCACATACGTTAGAAGTAGTTGGTACTTCGTATGGCATATTCCTAAGGAATGCAATGGTGGTTTGTGATGTTGCAAGAAATGTAGGATTAGAATATATGCATTTTATTTAAATTTAATATAAGAGATTCAGAACTGTCAAGGGACTGGTGAGAAGAAAAGTCTGGGGAACGGAGACAGCTAGGGGACGGACATTGGTCAACATTTAGCTCCAAGGAGTTTGTATAAGAAGACAAAACTGGCATGTACTGTTGTAACTTGTAACAAACAGGGCAGACAATACAAGAAATACAAGAGGTCATATACGCAAACTAGCGAGAGTGATTTTTCTTAGCATCCTATACGCATTATGCAAGAGTTAAGTTGCAAACTGCGAGATGTCCTTTTATATATATATATAGGTAAATGATCAAATGAGACCCTCTCTTAAAATGAGAACTGAGACTCTATCTAAGTCTTTTATTTATTTTTAATCTTAGCCACTCAATTAGATAATATACATACATATATGTATCACCTCCACCTTCATTTTGTCTCTCTCTCCTAACATCTATTTTCGGCAACCATCATCCTCAATTAATCACCGGAATTCAGATCTATTCCGAGTATCTTTCTCATTCACTTTCTCTCTCTATCTTCATCTCTCTTCCCTATTTCTTCGATTGCAACTCTCCTTCCATTTTGTCTCTTTCCTCCATCTCCGCCATTAATCACCGGAATTCAGATCTACTCCGACTATCTTTCTCATTCACTTTCTTTTTCCATCTCCGTCTCTCTTTCCTATCTCTCCGATGGCAACACTCCGAGCAATGAACGCTGTCAAATATCCCGACGATGTTGTCCGTTTTTGATTTAATATCAAACAAACTAACCACCGCCATCGTAACGATGTCGAGCACCATCACTAATTCAGATCTAATGTTGTATTATAATTTCAGTTTCAACAAATTTTGGTGATTTTCTTTTAGTATTTGGTGATTTTGCCTGAAATTTAGTGATTTTGTAGCTGGTGTTTAAATTTTTAATTAGTTCAGCTTGATTTTTGATGATTTCAAGGTAGTGGTAATGGTTTTTATTTTGATGATTTGGTTTTAAATTTGATGGTTGTTATGTCAATGTGGTGATAATGATGTTAGATTTTAGTGATGGTGACGATTGTGGTGGCGGTTATGGTGGTTAATGTTGGCGGCGTATAGTGATTAGTGGTAGTAGAGACGAAGGTGTGTCGTGGTGGTGGTGATTTGCTTTAATAGATTCTGGTGGTTTCTAAAGAAATTTAGTGATTCTTGTTAAGTTTTGGGTGATTGGGGTTTGAATTTGATGATTATGTAGGTGTTGTAGTGAGAGGTGATTTTGCTTTAAATTTGGTGATTCAGATGATGTAGTGGTAGATTATGGCAGTGATTGTGGTGTTGGTGATGCTAGCGATGGTGGGCTAATTATCATTGTAGTGGTGGTTATACATACAGTTATATATTATATATGTGTTTATATAATAATTTGGTGATTTGTTGTACAATTTTAGTGATTTCGTGATCAGTTCTCTCATAATAGAGGGGTATATATATATATGGTTAACTCTATAATTTGGGTAACTGGGTAACTTCAATTTTCAACCGTTGGATGAGACTACCTTGAGATCCTACAAATGCTTTAAGTAAAAATGTGAAGTCACCGTAGTCACGTTCTGTTATTTACATTTTATTTCATGCATTAGGTTTACTCACTTTTTCATGCTCAGTTTCATTT
Organism: Heracleum sosnowskyi; assembly: GCA_030848705.1. Taxonomy (NCBI): domain Eukaryota; kingdom Viridiplantae; phylum Streptophyta; class Magnoliopsida; order Apiales; family Apiaceae; genus Heracleum; species Heracleum sosnowskyi. Next base: position 60,273,156 of record CM061240.1, on the reverse strand, counting down.
TATTTAATATTTTCTTTTAATTGTGTTAACGTTAATATTACTTTTCTTCTTTGTTTATGAAATTTAATCTTATTAATTAATTTGTAAATTATATTTTTTTTGCTATATTATATTTTTTTTGTCTAAATATTATTTTCTATGTGTTCTATATAATTTTTATAATTTTATCTTTACCTTAATGTTAATGTTTGGTACATTTTTATGTTTTGTACTTTTTTCGTGTTCTGTATTTTTAAAAATCTATATAATTTTATAGTTTTATCTTTATCGTAATGTTAATGTTTTGTACAGTTTTTATGTTCTGTACTTTTTTGTGTTCTATTTTTTTAAAATTATGTATTTGTTTTGAGTTATGTATTCATATTTATGTGTTTTTCTAATTTTTATATATAATGTAGTTTTTTGTGCATTGTTAATAATTTTTGTAAATTTTCATTTACAACAACAAATTATTAATACTTTTCAACATAATATTTTTAATAAAGATTGTATATGATTTTTCTAAATATAACACAACATCATTTTGTTTTAATTTTAAAAGAAGCATTTTCATTAATTTAAAATTTTAAAAATAAAAATTTAGGATTTATTATTTTAATCCAAGAAAAAAGTGGTTTTCGTGTCAACTTTTATAATAAGAAAAAGTTACAGAAAAACTAAACTAAATACCGAACACAAACAAATTACAGAATACAAATAAATTAGAGAATCAAATAAATTACAGAACACAAACAAATTATAAAACAAAAAAAATAAATTACAGAACACAAACAAATAACAGAAAACAAATATATTACAGAACACAAACAAATTATAGAACACAAAAAATTTACAAAATACGGAAAATATACGGAACACATAAAATTGAATAAAAAAAAGAAGTTATGAAATATTTTAAATTATAGGACACAAAAATTATAAAATGCAATAAATTACCGAACACAAAAAAATTACGAAAAACATACAACTAAACACATTAAAAATTTTAGTCAGACAAAAAGTTATGAATATAAAAAATCTTAGGAGAAAAAGAACAAAATAAAAATACTACATAACAAAAACAAATTATAGAATATAAAAAATAAAAAAATATACCGAACACGTAAAAATAAAAAAATGAATACATAAAAACTATAACACAGTAGAAAAATTATAGAACACATATCATACAAAAAATGCATGATAAATAAAATAAAGAACATATAAAATGTTATCAAAATGTTTATTTAATACAAAAAAAATGCAAAAGTCTTAATTTTACACGAAAGAAAAATAATGAAAAATGGTAATAGTTATGAAAAGATGTGTCATGAATAATGTTGAGTTTATGTTTTATGAAACAATATATTTTTTTTTCAATTCACGTGTCCGGCCGTGATACTATGTTAAGAGTTACTAAGTTACCGGTTACTCACTGAAATCTCCCATATATATATATCAATACTATCTATACTATTATATTATATTAAAGACGAAACATTGAAAGTTTTGTAGTCTGGTCCTCCTGAAAGTTTTTGTAGTCTAGTCACAATATTCATAGTCGTTAGATATTTATGATCAAATCGATGAGAACCGTTAGATTAAATTTATTATATAGAATATCTTTTTTTATTTTTCCTAACTAAAACATCTCATTTTCCAAAAATATCGCAGATAGTTTCATTTAATAAAATAACATAATAAAGTTATAATTGCTAATAACTAACCCATTACCTTTCTAGCCAAAATATATATTCTTTTTATATTTTCTAAATAAAATTTCTACTTTTCTATTTTTCCTAACTAAAACCTCTCATTTTCCAAAAATATAACATATAGTTCTATTTAATATATTAAAATAATAATATTATAATTACTAATGACTAACTGATTACATTTTTTTTCCCAAAACATATATATTTTTATATTTTCAACTCCTAACTAAAACTTCAAATATATCACGGGCAATTTCATTTAGTAACATAAAATACTAATAATTAATCAATTAACTTTATTAACCAAAACATATATTCTTTTTTTATAACTAACATTTCTACTTTTTTATTTTTCCAAACTAAAACCTCTCATTTTCCAAAAATATCACGGGCAGTTCTATTTAATAAAATAAAATAATAATATTATAATTACTAATAACTAACCGATTAGATTTTGTTTCCAAAGTGTATATTCTTTTTTATATTTTCTAACTAATATTTGCCCTAGCTAAAATCTCAAAAATATCACAGGTTATTCCATTTAGTAGCATAAAATATTAATATTATAAATACTAATAATTAACCGATTACCTTTCTTAGCCAAAGCGTATGTTTTTTTTAATATTTTCTAACTAAAATTTTTTCTTTTCTAAAATTGCCCGTGATATACGATATATTGGCACGGTACCCCGTTTTTTGGTACTTGTTTTTTGGTACTTCGTGATTTTATTTAATTACCCTTACTTATTTATAAAAAAATATATTATATAATAAGACATATTTATGACAGGTTACCTTTTTCAGTTAAAATACATTATTTTTTCTAACAAAATCTCATACTTTTACAAAAATATCACGGCAATTACCTTTTTCAAAAAAGTAGGTGCATCAAAAATGACAGGAATGCACAAAAAAATATGTATACTATCCATCTATACTATTATATAATAGACGAAATATTAAAATTCTGGTCAGTCGGTACCAAAGTATTTTTACCTAATTACCCTTACTTAACAAAGTGTTTTTACTTAATTACCCTTACTTATTTATAAAAATAATTAAATAATAACATTATATGTTTATAATCAATTACCTTTTTATCTAAAACACTTTATAAATTTTTTCTAACAAAATCCATCATTTTCCAAAAATATCACGGGCAATTACCTTTTTCAACTTACTTTTTCTATTTTTCTTACTAAAATCTCTTCTTTTTCTAAAAATATCACGGGTAAACCATTTACTTATCTATAGTATCTATACCTACTATATTATAATAGACGAAAAAATCGTTCGGTCGGTACTAAGTGATTTTACTTAACTAACCTTACTTATTTTTAAATAATAATATTATTTATAACCAATTACCTTTTCAGCCAAAATACATTACTTTTTCTATTTTTAACAAAATCTCATCTTTTTCTAAAAAAATCACGGGTAATTACCTTTTTGAACTAAAATATGTTACTTTTTCTATTTTTTTCTTACTAAAATTTCTCTTTTTCCAAAAATATCATGGGCAAATCCTTACTTATTTTGTTTTAAAGCCTATTTTATTACTTATAACTACGTGCAATTATTTTTTTCAACTAAAACAAGTTACATTTTCTATTTTCCCTTACTAAAAAGTAAAACCCCTCATTTTTCAAAAAAAATCGCGGGTAAACCGTTACATATTTATTTGAAAGCCTATTTTAATACTTCTAATTACGGGCAATTAACTTTTTCAACTAAAACATGTTACTTTTTCTATTTTTACTTACTAAAACCCCTCCTTTTTCAAAAATATCACAGACAAACCGTTACTTATTTATTTTAATACTTTTAATTATTTAAAAAGATTTAACACACCTACTTATTTTTTTTAACTAACGTAATTAATAAAATATTAAAACGTAAATAATAAAAATAACAATTACTAAAACAATCCATACATCGCACGGGATTTAAGCTAGTCAATACTATTATATAATAGACGAAACATTAAAAGTTTGGTTGGTCGGTATGGTACGTTGTGATTTTACTTAATTGCCCTTAATTAACTGTACTTCGTGTTTTTACTTAATTAACCTTACTTATTTATAGAAATATATTATTAAATAATAATGTTACCTATTTATAACCAATTAACTTTTTCACCTAAAAAACATTATTTTTCTATTTTTTGTAACAAATTCCCCTACTTTTTCAAATATAACACGGACAATTACCCTTTTTAACTAAAACATGTTAGTTTTTCTATTTTTCATTACTAAAACCCCTCCTTTTCCAAAAATATCACGGACAAACATTTAGCTATTTATTTTTAAACCTATTTTAATATTATAATTTTTTTTTTAAAGTTTACCTATTTTAATATGTCTACTTATTTTTCTTAACAAATGCAATTACTAAAAATATTAAAATGTAATTAATCAAATACCTATTTATAACCAATTACCTTTTCAGCTAAAACACATTATATATTTTTTCTAACAAAGTCCCTCCTTTTCTAAATATATCACGGAAATTACCTTTTACAATTTACTTTTTCTATTTTTCTCACTAAAATCCATTCTTTTTCCAAAAATATCACAGGAAACCTTTTACTTATTTATTTTAAAGCATATTTCAATACTTTTAATTATTAAATTTTAAAACCTTATTTTCCAAAAATATCACGGGCATTTACCTTTTTAAACTAAATATATGTTACATTTTTTATTTTTTCTTACTAAAACCACTCATTTCCAAAAATATAACGGACAAACCCATACTTATTTATTTTAAAATATGTTTTAATGTTTTTAATTAATTAAAAGTGTTTAACTATTTTAACATGTCTACTTATTTTTTGCACAATTACAATTAATAAAATATTAAAAAAATAATAATAAAATAATAACAATTAACAATCCATGCATCGCACGGGTTTTAAGCTAGTATTATATAATAGACGAAACATTAAAAGTTTGGTTGGTCTGTATGGTACATTGTGATTTTACTTAACTGCCCTTTCTTAAATTCGTGTTTTTACTTAATTAACCTTATTTATTTATAGAAATATATTATTAAATAATAATATTACCTATTTATAACCAATTACCTTTTTCACCTAAAATACATTTTTTTATATTTTTTCTAACAAATTCCCCTACTTTTTCAAATATATCACGGGCAATTATCTTTTTTAACTTAAACATGTTAGTTTTTCTATTTTTCCTTACTAAAACCCCTCATTTTCCAAAAATATCACGGACAAATCTTTAGTTATTTATTTTTAAACCTAATATTATTATTATTTTTTTAAAAATTTACCTATTTTAACATGTCTACTTATTTTTTTTAACAAATGCAATTATTTAAAATATTAAAATATAAATAATCAAATACATATTTATAACCAATTACCTTTTCAGCTAAAACACATTATAGATTTTTTCTAACAAAATCCCTCATTTTCTAAATATATCACGGGAAATTGCATTTTTCAATTTACTTTTCTATTTTTCTCACTCAAATCCATTCTTTTTCTAAAAATATCACGAATAAACCCTTTATTTATTTATTTTAAAATGTATTTAAATAATTTAAATAATTAAATTTTAAAACCTCATTTGCCAAAAATATCACGGATATTTACCTTTTTAAACTAAATATATGTTATATTTTTTATTTTTCTATACTAAAACTCCTTTTCCAAAAATATAACGAGCAAACCCTTACTTATTTATTATAAAATCTGTTTTAATATTTTTAATTAATTAAAAGTGTTTAGCTATTTTAACATGCCTACTTATTTTTTTAACAAATACAATTAAAATAATAATAATAAAATAACAATTAACAATCCATGTATCGCACGGGTTTTAAGCTAGTACTAGCTTATAACCGCATGGTTAATAGTTGTTAACTTATTTTTTGTGTTTGTGTATAATATTTTTATTAGTTGGATATTAAATGAATTTGTTAAAAAAGTAAGTAGGTCTCTAAATATATTTTTATTGAAATTTATAATTAAAAATAATAAATGTTAAAAATAATAAATAATCTTTCAAAATAAATATGATTATTTAAATAAGTTTTTAAAAATAATTAGGCCTACTTTTAAAAATAATTAGAGTAATTTGTGATAATTAATTATAATATATTATACTAATTAAAAATAATATAATTTATTAGTATATTATTTTAATTGATGTGTAATAATTATGCTTAAATAAATATTTTTAGAGATGTACTAAAATATTTTTAAATAAATAAGCCCGTAAATTGATCCAAGTATATTGACTTAAAAAGTATAAGCTCATCACACAACCCAAATAAACAGGTTTAAGAGATGCGTTCTAATTAGCATAGTTAATTTTTTTTTATAAATATGTTAACTATTGAATGAACAAATTTAATAACGACTAACCAAACTAATAATAAAACTTTCTTTTGCAAGTGTTACTTTTAAATATTTTATTTTTAATTATATTAATTGTATTTGTTAAAAAAATACGTTGACATGTTAAGATATGTAAGCTTTTTTAAATAATTAGAAACACTAAAATAGGTCTTAAAATAAATACGTGAGGGTTGTATCTGATATTTTTTGGGAAAAAAAATGTTGGGATTTATGGGTGATAGCATAGAAACAACTTAACCTTGTATGTACTTAATTTTTAATTAAGTAGAACATACTGTCACAACCAAAGTATGTTCTTGTAATCAGTATGAAATGTCACTTTAGTTGTGTAATTTGAAAGAAGTTCACTTGCTGTGTTCAAGCCTCAAAGAATGCATATTAGATGACAGCATGAATAAAGGTTACTGTCATAAGCATTGACAGTAAGATTACAAGAAGACAAAATGTTGCAAGTCACGACAGCATATTCACTCTGACAGCAACATTGGCGGAAGACTACGCGACAGCAACTTTAGCCCTCGACAGCAAGTTTGGAAACCTCGACAGCACTCTGTGCGGGGAACTCATACTGTCACCAAAAGAACATTCCTGTGACAGCAAGCTTTGCGGCAAAAGTAACTGTCTCGAGAAAGATTCTTGTTCTAGGTATCTTCTCAGTCAAATCCCGTGATAGTTTCAATGTTCAAGAAACAGGCGTGTTGCAGTATCCCTAAGCTGCACCAAGTCTGCAAGACTACGACAGAAGCTTCAAGTACTACAAAACAAAAACGAATCAATTCAAGAGCAAGGTCAAGTCTCTATTTGCTGAATTGTTTTAGCTGGAAATAGAATGAATCTAGGTTGCTTTCTTTGTAATGTATATATGACATGTTAGCAATTTAGGAAAGTCACATGGGTAGACATTTTGTAAGAAGCTGCCACTTGATAATGACAGCAGCTTCACAAACCCGTGTTGACAGTGATAGGATTAGTTTTATACTTAGACTATCAATTCATTCTAGGTATGATGTAACGCAAGCAAGTAAGTGTCTTGAAGAAAACCGAAGCTCAAGAATTCTTTCTTGAGGTTGTAGCAACACTTTGCAAAATAAATAAAAACATTTATTTTGTGAAACTTGTCTTTAGACCATATTGTTTGTGAATGCATACATATTACTGATAACGTTAAATCTTAGTTTTGGTTGTTGAAATTGAGATTGAATTTTATCAGTATTGCATTCATCCCCCCCTTCTGCAATACACGAGGACCAACAACTGGTATCAGAGCATTCAGATTAACATACATATCTGAGATCACGACGACAATGCAGAAATCAAGCAGTATCAAGATCCCAGCTTTTGATAAAGAGAACTACAGCATTTGGAAAAGAAAGATCTTGTTGTTTATCCAAGCTGCGAATCCACTATACCTAGGTATTCTCGAGAATGGTCCTTTCATTCCAAGGAAGGAAATTGAAGCCACAACAGTAAATGGTGAAATCATTCCTGCACATTGGGTTCCCAAAGATCCCTCGGAAATTTTGGAACCTGAGAAGGAGAAGATGGTGCTAGATGATCACTTGCAACTCATCTTGCTCGATTCTCTCACGTTGGATAATGCCATGTGTGGAAGTGTGATAAGCTGCACATCTGCCAAGGAGATGTGGATCAGGTTAGCTTTACTATGTGAAGGAAGTGAAGAAGTTAAAGGCAACCAAAGGCAAATACTGATACCACAATATGAGGCTTTCATGGCCAAGCCTGGTGAAGACTTAACTTCCATGTTTGAAAGGTTCAGTAAGCTCTTAACTGAACTACAGATACATGGCAAGTACTATGACAGAAAAGAATTGAATGTCAAGTTCCTGCTTACACTGCCTGATCACCTTGAACACAAGACAACAACCATACGAGAAGGAAGAGATCTCAACAATATAACCTTTGAGACACTTTATGGCATTCTGAAATCCTATGAACTTGAACTCTTTCAAAAGAGAGCCATACAGAGTGGAACAAGGAACAAGATGGCTAATATGTCAAGTGCCCTAGTAGCACATGTGCCAAAGATCACACAACCAAGTGAAGTACTACAAATCACACAATCAACCCCTGCACAATCCTTGAAGATAGAAGAGGTTGTTGAAGATGATGAGAAAGTAGTACTGCAGCTCAAGGATGTGGAAGATGAAGACTTCTACACAATGGAGGAACTGGAAAGCATGGACAATCCTACTATGGCTTACATGGACAAAAAGTTCAAGAACTTTAGGTTCAAGAAGGATAGGTCATACAAGCCCCAAGGCCAAACATCCAAGTTCAACAGGGGAAGTTCATCAAAGGCTGCTGTGGGAAGTTCAACCAAAGGAGGATACAAGACTGGATTTGTGGATAGGTCAAAATTCAAGTGTTACAACTGTGGTGAACCTGGTCATTTTGCTACTGAATGCAAAAGACCCAAACAGGTTCAGAGGTTTGAGAAAGGAACTGGTGGATACTCTAAGAAGAATCAAGGTAGAGCCTATGTGGCTGAAGGAAAGTGTTGGGATGAGTCTGATGATGATGAAGAAGACGAATATGTCAACCTAGCTCTCATGGCTAGCACTGATGAAGTAACATCAACATCTTCAAGTCAGGTACCTTCACTTGTCTTACTTGATATGTCCACTGATGAGTATAAGAAAACCATTAAAGACTTAAGTGCTGAAATGTTCAATGTCTATACTAGCTTATCTGCTGCTAATGAGGAAATCACTAGGCTGAGTAAGCTAAATGAAACACTAAAGTCTGAAAATGAATCTCTTGTTCTCAAAACCAGTTCACTAGACTCTTTAGCTCAGGAGAATGCTAGACTTAAAAATGAATTAAAATATGCTAAAGAGGTTGAGGAATTCCTGAGGAATGAGATTGCTGAAAATGAATTCAAGATTAAGGCTTATAAAAACTCATCAAAGATAGTTCAGGATTACAATGATAAGCATACAGAAAATCAGACAGTTGGTATAGGTTTTTCATATGGTAGAAGACCTGGAAAGGAAACTGTGATTCAAGATTGTTCTGGAAATGCTGCTGTCAAACCCACCATTCTCAAGAAGGTTAAAACTCCTATTTTCAAAGCTGCAGAAATTGAGTTTGATGAAGAAGCCATGCTCATCAAACAAGAAATTCTTGATGAGGATGAAGGTGTTGACAGCACATCCAAGGATGGAAAGGATACTGTCACAATCCCCAAGACAGTAAACTTACCAAGCAATCAGATAGTAAGTTCAAAAGATGCTGTCACAGTTGGCAAGACAGAATCTTCCAAAGATGCTGTCAAGAATGTTTCCAAGACAGTAACTTCCAAACCTTCTGTCAAAACAGTTGGAATAAAAGGTACTATCAAGGAAAGTTCGACAGCAACTTCTGAACACACTGTCAATCCAGTAACTCCCAAGTCTAAGAATAGGAATGGTAAGGTAGGTGTCAATAAAGGAAATGGATACACTAATGTTGGAGGTGCTTCTAGGAAACTATGCAATAACTGTGGATCTTCACATCATTTAACACATGTTTGTAAGAAACCAATTGAGGATAAGATCAATGCTACTGAACTCAATGGTAACTTACACAGAACCCCCCTTATGCATAGAACTATGAGTGTCTGTAATAACATTGAATGTATGCCATGCAAGATCACTGCCATGAGTACATGCTTTAACTTACCTATTCTCACTATTGAAAAATGTTCATACATGCACACTGTTGAGACTTCTGAGCCTGCTGGCAACAACAAAAAGGCTTCATCCACTAAGAAAAGGATCAAGTCCAATTCTAAACCTAAGTGGGTGAAAAGAGAAGTCAAACAGGAGGTTTTTGATGATGCTTGTGATTTTATGACTGGAAGAAACTCAGGAGACACTAAAACTGCAGGACCCAACAAGGATTGGGTACCATATGCAACTTAAACACATTCTGTTTTGCAGGGCAAGAAGAAAGATCAAGTCATGTGGATCATTGACAGTGGTTGCTCAAGACACATGACAGGTGATAAAGCCCTGCTATCACACTATGTAGAGAAAGCTGGCCCAATCATAACCTTTGGAGACAACAGCAAGGGTTACACAGTGGGATATGGCTGTCTGGAAATTGGAAATGTTGTCATTGAAGACATTGCTCTTGTGGATGGATTGAAGCACAATCTACTCAATGTCAGCCAATTCAGTGACAGGGGATTCAAGGTTGATTTTGATATGTTGATGTGTAACATCTATCACAAGAAGGATGAGAGCCTCTCTTTAAAAGGGGTCAGAAAAGGAAGCTTGTTTGTTGCTGACTTAAACTCAACAAAGAAGGATAAAATTTACTATTTTTACAGTAAAACAACTGTTGGTGACAGTATGCTTTGGTACATGAAGCTCTCACATCTCAACTTCAAGACAATGAATATTTTGATGAAGAAGGAGTTAGTGAGAGGTTTGCCCCAACAGGAATTCTGTCAAGAAGGACTGTGTGAAGATTGTCAAATGGGCAACCTAAGAAGAGCTGTGCACAAGTCCAAGCAAATGAACACCAACATAGAAGCACTCAAGTTGATTCACATGGATCTCTTTGGACCAGTCAATGTACCATCTATGGCTAAAAAGAGATATGCCTTAGTAATGGTGGATGATTACTCAAGGTACACTTGGGTGAAATTTCTTGAATCCAAAGATGAAGCTGCTCAAGTGATTATTGATCAAGTCAGAGTTCTTGATAGAACTCCAAACTCAAAAGTCCAAATCTTGAGGAGTGACAATGGTACAGAATTCAGAAATGCCACACTTGGAAATTTCTGTAAAGATGAAGGAATTGTACAACAATTCTCTGCTGCAAGGACTCCACAGCAGAATGGAGTTGTAGAAAGAAAGAACAGGACTCTTGTTAGGAATATGTTGTTCTTGATGATAAACATAAAACACTTAGTAGAATTTGTGTAAAGTCATTTTGTAGCTGTCAACGGAATGGCATGCTTTGCAGCATTCCGTTGACAGGAAGCTCATCAACGAAATGAGTGATGTAGCAATTGCACTGTACAATACTTCTAGTTTGATATGCATTTCACTGTAGATATTGGATAGGTTTTCTAAGTCATGTTGACTAAGTACTAGATATGCAAAATAGGTTGGTTAATTGTAAATATATTATGCCTTGTAATTTTGCCTAAGTGAAGACATGTCAACGGTATGAAGATTACTCTGTCAACGGTATGGAGTTTACTCATCAACGAAACGAAGTTTACTCATCAACGAAATGAAGATTACTCATCAACGAAATGAAGAATAAAGCTATCAACGAAACACATCTTACTACTATCAACGAATCATTATCACTTTTCTGAATAGTTGACAAAGTGACAGTGACAGTTTTCTGACAGATCAAAAGGAGATGTGGAAGTGTACTTTGTATTGGAAACCATTAAAATGGACATGGGGAATAAGGAAACATTCCAATTTCCAATCTGGTTATTGAGTGGGATCACTATAAGACTGAAGACAGAAGACAAAGATCTCCAAGGACCATTGGACAAAATGGATGAAAAGTAAGCTACTGACGGTTACCTTTAGTGTACTTTAGTGTAGCCAAAAATAGCTTTGTAATCTTGGGAATATATATATAACCAAGTGTAGCAGTTAAAATGAAAGTAAGAGAAGAAAAACAAATAGATTGTATTAGCTATCTTTGAGAGCATACTTCTCTACATTTCTTGTAACTGAGCAGCTGTGTACTTTTTGTATCACAGATTATTTCCGCAACAAAAATCACTTCAGTTGGATCATCAAACAATCCAACTGAAATTATTAAGCGCTTGTGGTTTTTATTTTATAAGTTCAGTTTTAATTTGTAAGGTATTTTTAAGTTTGAAAAATATCAAGAATTGTATTCAACCCGCCCCCCCCCCCCCTTCTACAATTCTGTTAGGTCATTTGGGATTAACAATTGCTATCAGAGCAAGCTTCTAACAAACAAGAAGTTTAAAGATCAAGACCAAAACAGTAACCATGGTGAAGAAGGATGCAAGTGTAAAGATACCAGTTCTTTATAAGGACAATTACTTTCACTGGAAAGTAAAGATGCATTTACATCTCATGTCTATGGATGAGAGGTATGTAGACTGCATTGAGAAAGGTCCACACGTTCCCATGAAGTTTGCATCTAGAGTTGGACTGCCAGATGATGCTCCTGATATAGAGATTCCAAAACCTGTCTCAGAATGGACTATTGAAGATGTTGCAGAAATCCATAAAGATAAAAGAACCATGAACATTCTATTTAATGGTTTGGAGCAAGAGATGTTTGACAATGTCATAAACTGTACAACCTCCAAAGAAGTATGGGACACTGTTAGAACTCTCTGTGAAGGAACTGAGCAAGTTAGGGAAAACAAAATGCAGCTCCTTATACAACAATATGAGCATTTTCATTTTAAAGCTGGTGAAACCCTAAATGATACGTTTAGTAGGTTTCAAAAGCTTTTGAATGGATTAAAGTTGTATGGGAGGATCTATCAAACCAAGGATTCAAACCTTAAATTTCTTAGAGCTCTTCCAAAAGAATGGAAGCCTATGACTGTTTCTCTCAGAAACACTCAAGAGTACAAAGACTACACTCTTGAAAGGCTTTATGGAACCTTAAAGACATATGAGTTGGAAATGGAGCAAGATGAAGAAATTGAAAAGGTACAGAAGAAAGGTGGATCTATTGCATTGATAGCATCTGTGAACCAACTGGAAGATGATAATGAAGAAGCTGCAAAGGCCACAACTAGTCGAGCTAGTTGTAGGAGTAATGTTAGCAAGGGTAAAGGCAAGATGACAGAAGAAGAAGAACCAGAACCAACCAACTTGGATGACTTAGATGAGATTGATGAACACATTGCTTTTCTGTCAAGGAAATTCTCTAAGTTCAAGTTCAAGAGAAACTCAGAAGCAAGGCCACCAAGGAAAGACTTTCAACCTAGCGAAAATAACTGGATTGAAAAGTCTAAATCTAAATGTTTCAATTGTGGAATGCTTGGTCACTTTGCTGGAGACTGCAGAAAGCCCAAGGTTGAGAAGGGCAACAGGAAATTTGAGCCTGTTGATTATAAAAAGAAATACTTTGAACTTCTCAAGCAAAAAGAAAAGTCTTTCATGTCTCAGGAGTATGATTGGGCTGGTAATGGTGAAGATTCTGATGATGATGTTGAGTATGTCAACTTGGCTCTTATGGCTAACAATCATGAGCAGGAAGCAAGCTCCTCAAGCAACTAGGTAACAATTACTAATCTTTCTGAGCTTTCTAAAGAGGAATGCGATAGTGCAGTAAATGAAATGTCTACTGTACTATATAATTTACGTGTTACTCTTAAATCACTTACCAAAGAGAATTCAAGAATAAAAGAGACTAATTTGCTCTTAAGTGATATGAATGCAATGTTAGAAGCACATCTCATTGATTTTGAGAAAATGAGGTGTGTTAGTAGGGATGCTAAGAAGGAACTTGAGAACGTGTTAGAAAGGGAAGAAATTCTTAAAACACAACTTGAAATAGAACAAAGTGTGATTGCAAAATGGAAAGATGCCAGGAATGTTGCTAACAACATCATTAATGTTCAAGGTATAGAATCTTTCTGTGAACAATCATGGAAAAAGAACAAAGAAAAGCTAGGGTATGTTGGTGAAACCTTAGAATCAGAAACAGAGTCAACAAACAACAATGATCATTTGTTGAAGGTTGATATGTCAACGGAATGCAATGTTCCGTTGACAGATGAACCATCAACCGATCTGGCTGTTTCGTTGACAGAGAAAAGAAAAGATGAACTCACTAGACTTAATAACAAGTATGGTCCTGTCACCAAGAACTTTGTTCAAGGTGAGTCTAGTAAATCAAAGAAAGTTGAGAAGCCTGTTGAGAGAGATAATGTAGGTCACTTGTCTAACAAGCAATTGAAAGACAAGTTAGAGAAAGTTCAAGTTGAGGCTAAGGGAAATAAAAAGAATAACAAGAATGGCAAAGTAGGGATTAACAAACACAACAATTACACACCTGATAAATATGCTCCTAGAAAGACATGTGTCAATTGTGGAAGTGTTAGTCATTTATCTACTAACTGCAAATCTGTTAAGAAGAGGTCTAATGTGAAAATGCCCAAGTCTGCAATGAATAGTTCTATGCCTACAATGCCTATTATGCCTAACATGTTTGCTCCATATGCACAATTTCAAAATCCATATGCCAGCATGTCATTTGTGCCTAATCCATACATGAATATGTTTAATGTGCCACAAATGCCATGGAATGTGAATAACATGTTTGTTCCTCCAACTATGCATGTTGTGAATGAAAATGTGAGCAACCCTCAGAAATCAACACCAAAGGTGAATATTGATTTAAATCAATCTGAGCCCAAGGTGAAAAATGATATAAAAGGAAAAGCAAAGGCTAACAAAACAGGACCCAAGGTAACTTGGGTACCAAAATCAACTTGATTTGATTTTATTGTGTGCAGGGAGACAAAATGAATCTTTGGTACTTGGATAGTGGTTGTTCAAGACACATGACTGGTGATTCTACCCTGCTCACAGAGTTTCAGGAAAGAGCTGGCCCCTGTATTGCTTTTGGAGATGACAGCAAAGGCTACACTAAGGGATATGGCTTGATTTCAAAAGAGAATGTCATCATAGATGAGGTTGCATTGGTGGATGGTCTTAAGCACAATCTGCTCAGTATCAGCCAACTTTGTGACAAAGGATTTTTAGTTACTTTTTCTAAAGAAGCCTGTGTTGTTTCTAAAGGAGAAAACAACAATGTGGTAATGACTGGATTCAGAAGAGGGAATGTGTACATTGCTGACTTTAGTAGCACAAGTCCAGACACCATCACTTGTCTCTTCAGCAAGGCAAGCAAGGATGAAAGTTGGCTATAGCACAAGAAATTATCTCATCTGAATTTTAAGGTTATGAATGATTTGGTGAGGAAAGATCTTGCCAGAGGAATTCCACAAGTGGAATTCTCCAAGGATGGTTTGTGTGATGCCTGTCAAAAAGGGAAACAAAAGAAGGCATCATTCAAAAGCAAGACAGAGTCATCAATTGTCCATCAACTTGAGTTGCTTCATATGGATCTGTTTGGCCCTGTAAATGTCATGTCTATCTCAAAGAAGAAATAATGTCTTGTGATTGTTGATGATTTTTCTAGATTTACATGGACCTTCTTTTTGCACTCCAAAGATGAGGCAAGTGAAATCATTATCAATCACATCAAGATGGTAAGCAATCATCCTGATCTCAAAGTAAGAAGGATTAGGAGTGACAATGGGACAGAATTCAAGAATTCAAGCATGAAGGTGTTTTGTGAAGAAAATGGTATTTTGCATGAGTTTTCAGCAGCAAGGACACCACAGCAAAATGGTGTAGTTGAAAGGAAAAACAGAACACTTATTGAAGCTGCAAGGACAATGCTAGATTGTAAAGCATAATGTAACATAAGATGTAAAAGAGATAACTACAACTCAACAAAGGACAAGACAGACAATAATATTAACAGAAGCACAGGAATCCAGAATCAAAGAAGAAAAGGTAAACTCAAAAAATCAAAATACGTTATGTATTCTTGAAGTCCGTAAACAGGTCACGGAAAGAAGTTCATGAAAATGTTCAAGCCTCAGTGACAGCAAAAGAAACAAGACTTTCAAGACGACAGAAGTATGTGAATGATTTAGGGTTCAGTACCACGGGATTCCAGTGATGAAGCAACCAGAACGACAAGGGACTTATCAGCAGCACTATATTGAAGACATAAAAGAAGAATTGATCAAGTGTTATTCATCTGTGAACCAGACCAGTTGCACTAGGTGACGGCACTAAAAAGATCAAGTTGTTTTATCGTCTCAGAAGAAATTGATACAGTCTAAAACTTAAACACCCAGGAGCTCAGGAGTAATTACTAAAGGACAAAAGACAAGAAAAAGGATTCGATAGTTTTTCAATTGAAAAAACTATCGAATGGTGGTTGAAGTGATTCATTGAAAAACAAAGTAAATTAATTTGGCATTCGATAGTTTTGATTTAAAAACTATCGAATGGCAAATTGATTTAATCCATTCGATGGTTTTTTAATCCATTCGATGGTTTTTCAATTCATGGAGCAGGTGAAAAGTTGTGCTTGTCTGACAGGTTGATGAAGATCCAACGACCAAGAATATTCTATTCTAAATGGTTCGATGGTTTTTAAATTCAAGTCTACAATTAACTCGAGAGAAGATAGTGTCTTCTTCAGTTAAGGCATTCAACACAGAAACATTACTACGAGAGAGAACTAAGCCGGAGAAATTATCAGAGAATTAATAGTGCTCAGAACTTGATCATTGTTTTGTATTTGTGTAACCTTAAACTCATTGAAGCTAATCTACGGATTAGAAATTGTAGCACCCCTCGAGGTTTATATTTATAAAAAGATATATTCCCCGAAACTTGATTTGGTTTGGTGTGTTTGATTTCGTTATAGAACTGAAAGATTAATCCGCGAACGAAATTGAATTATTTGTGAGTATCGTATTCAACCCCCCCTTTCTACGATACTTTGGACCTAACAATTGGTATCAGAGCTACTTGATTGATATACAAATCAGATCCGGTGAATGAGACCAAAATCAAACGTAGCGTGAAAATTCGAAGCAAATTTTTTAACTTTCAAAATTTTTCATTTAATTGGAATTTCTTGAATTTTAAACAATTTGAAATTTTCAGAAACCATGAGTGCTCCAAAGACAACCGCTGGTATTAAAGTTCCCCCGTTTACTAGAGATGATTTCGGTTTGTGGAAGATGAAGATGCTGTTATTTATCAAGGCATCTAATCCGTTGTATATTGGCATATTAGAGAACGGACCGTTTGTACCAATGAAACCAGTTAGTGAATCTACAGCTCCTGATGGTAGCAGGATTCCTTCAGGCACCCAACCTAAGGATATAAGTGAATTTACAGATTCTGACAAAGAACTGATTCGATTGGACACCGGTTTAATGTTGATATTGGCGGACTCCGCAGACAAGGAAATGAGCTATCAGTTGATGAACTGTACAAGCGGGAAACATATGTGGGATACCATTAACTTGATAATGGAAGGAACTGAAGACGTTCAGGAAAACAGATTGGACATTCTGACTTCTCAATATGAAGCGTTTAGGTCCCTGTCAGGAGAAAGTATAACTCAGGTCTTTGAGAAATATACTAAGCTCCTCAATGAATTGGCAATGAAAGGAAAGACCTATCCACTGAGAGAATCGAATAGGAAGTTCATGATGACGCTGCCCCATCATGTAGAACACAAGTCATCATCCATTAGGGAAATAATTGACTTCACAAAGATGCCACTAGAGATGATCTATGGCAAGTTGAAGACCTATGAGATGGAACAGGAACAAAGGGTGATAATCTACAGATCAGGGACAGTGGACAGCAAGCACAATGCACTTGTGAGATCAGCAGCACTTGTAGTGGATGAACCAATAACTTCTGAGATTCAGGTTCAAACCCCTAGAGCTGGAAATGAGGTGATAATAGAAGCAGAAATGGATTCTGTGAATCTGGGTGTTGATGAAAGTGATTACTACACCCTAGAAGAGCTTGAGCAAATGGAAGACAAAACCATGGCGTACTTAGCTGCAAAGTTTAGTCATATACGTTTCAAGAGAAACCCTAAGTACAAGTTCAAGGGCTCAACCAACAGATTCCAGAAGAGCAATTATACACCTAGTACATGCTTTAAGGGAGGCTACAAGACTGGCATGATTGATAGAAGCAAATCAAGATGCTACAACTGCAATGAGTTAGGGCATTTCGCCACTGAATGCCGGAAGCCTCGTCAAGCAAGAGACATGAAAGATGTCTATGGAAATAAGGATTCTTATGATGAGTTGAAGAAGGAGAATGCCAAGCTTAAACAGCAATTGGAGGCATTCTCTGGAAAGCAGAAAGGGAAAGCTTATATAGCAGAGGGAAAGCACTGGGATGATACTGATTCGGATGAAGAGGAGGAATATGTAAATGTTGCTCTAATGGCTGACTCTTCAGAGGAATCACCACAATCATCTCAGGTACCTATCTTAACTACAATTGATATGTCTAACTCAGAGTACAAGAAAACTGTGCAAGATCTTAGTGTAGAATTGTTTAATGTACACACAAGCATGCTAGCATCAGAAATGGAAAATGCTAAACTAGTTCTTAAGATTAAAAAGCTAGAATCTAAAAATGAAGAACTAGAGCTTGTAGCTGTAACATTAGAAGATCTTAAGCAAAAGAATGCGTACTTAGAGAACAAGGTCAAGTGTAATGATGAGATAGAGACTATCCTCAGGAAGCAGATTTCAGATCTAGATTTGAAGCTGAATGCTTTTAAGAATTCCGCTCTAGTGGCTAGGGAAATCATTGATACTCAGGCCGTAGAGAATAAAACTGCTATAGGATTTGACTATAACAAGAAAGCTGGTAAGAAGATTGTGGAATTCCCTGTGACATCTTCAGTTGTCAAAAGGAATACTCCACATGTTCTTAAGAATGTTGATTGTCCAGTTTTTGTTAAGCCGTTTCCACCACTCTTTCATGAGGATGACCTTTTCATAAGACAAGAATTGCTTGAGGAGGATTTGTTGAAGGAAAAAGAGGTAAAAACTAAGTTGCCTAGGAAATCAGTAAAAAATGAATTACCTAAACCTGATTTACCTAAAACTGAAGTAGGTGACGTAGTTAGTAATGTTAAAAAGAACAGGAATGGGAAGAAGAAGATTGTTAATCAGGAAATGGTTCCATATTCTCCCATTGTATCTAGGAAGTTGTGCTCTATTTGTAATTCTGCTGGACACCTTACACATGCATGTAAAAAGGTTAAAGTAGAAACTGCTAATACTTCTGAAATGCATAACATGTCTGACATGCCCGATCTTCATGAACCCTGTGGAAAGAAAGATTGTTTGCTATGTAAGTACAACATCATGCATGCTTATTTTAAGTTGATGTCTGATAGTAGCAATAGCACTGATAATGTTAAATCCATAGATACTATGAATATCAAACAGGGTAAGACTAAATTGAATGTTACTCCTGTTAAATCATCTAAACCTTCAGGACCCAAACAATTTTGGGTACCAAAGTCCGCTTAATCAATCTGTGATTGCAGGGTAAGGTTAAAAGCTCAAAGGTTGTGTGGATTCTGGATAGTGGTTGTTCTAGACACATGACATGTGAAGAGTCCCTGCTTACAGAGGTGGTTAAGAAGACCGGCCCGATTGTAACCTTTGGAGATGACAGCAAAGGATACACTACGGGATATGGTAAATTGAAAGCTGGAAATGTCATCATTGAAAACATCTCTCTTGTTGAAGGATTAAAGCACAATCTTCTAAGTATCAGTCAGTTCTGTGATAAAGGCTACAATGTAGATTTCAGAAAGGACAAGTGCTTGATCACCAACAGGAAGGATGAGAAGCTTACTCTACTGGGAGTGAGAAAAGGAAATTTGTTTATAGCTGACTTAAGTTCTACCAGTGAAGGAGAAGTTACATGTTTCTATGCAAAGGCATCTTCAGAACAAAGTTGGCTATGGCACAAGAAGCTCTCACACTTGAACTTCAAAACTATGAACTCTTTGGTAAAGAGAGAGTTAGTGAGAGGGTTGCCCCTGATGGAATTCAATCAGGAGGGACTATGTGAAGCATGTGAAAAAGGGAAGTCAAAGAAAGCATCACATGGAAGCAAAGGAATGACAAGCATTACTGAACCATTACAGCTGATTCATATGGATTTATTTGGTCCAGTTAATGTTATGTCACTTTCAAGAAACAGATATGCATTGGTGATGGTGGATGACTACTCCAAGTACACGTGGGTGTTGTTCATACAAACAAAGGATGAAGCAACACAACTAATCATTGATCACATCAAGAAGATAGAAGTGGAAGCTAAGCTACCTGTGCGGACAATCAGATCAGACAATGGAACTGAATTCAAGAATGCAGTTCTAAATGATTTCTGCTCAGAGAAAGGAATATCAAGACAGTTTTCAGCACCAAGAACTCCTCAACAGAATGGGGTAGTGGAAAGGAAGAACAGGACCTTGGTTGAAGCAGCAAGGACCATGTTGAGTGAATCAAAACTTCCCACTTACTTTTGGGCTGAAGCAGTGAATACAGCTTGCTACACTCAGAATCGAACCCTGATCAACAAAGATCATGAAAAGACTCCGTATGAGTTAATGGCCAACAAGAAACCAACATTGAAGTACTTTCATGTGTTTGGTGCAAAGTGCTTTGTACTTAAAGATGGAGAACATCTTGGCAAGTTTGATGCCAAAGCAGATGAAGGCATTTTTCTGGGCTATTCTCTGGAATCTAAGGCTTTCAGGGTATATGTGATTGAAGATAAGAAGGTGTTGGAAAGCTTTAATGTGACATTTGACGACACCAAAAGACCAGGCCTGCAAACTGGAGAGAACTCTGAATCCTTGGTATTTGAAAATCTATCAGGAGATCTCTCTGACAATGAAGAAGTACCTGAAGTTGTTACAGTTATTAATAATAATCATAATGATAATGATTCTGGACAAAGTGGTGACCAAAGTGGAGATCCTCATTCTACAGGATCCACTAGCCAGTCTTCAGAATCAACAGATCAAACCGTCAACAACTCAGGGGGAGCAGGAGAAGGATCAACTAGTCACACTCCACAACATCTAGAACAAGGAGAATCATCAAGATCGCATCTGCCAAGACAAAGGGTATGGAATAGAGATCATCCCTTTCACTTGATCATTGGTGATCCGGACACAGGAGTGAGAACTAGGAGAACATCACAAAATGAATGTCACTATTCCGGGTTTCTTTCAGAAACAGAACCTAAAAAAGTTGAAGATGCTCTAGATGATCCAAATTGGGTAATTGCTATGCAAGAAGAACTCAATCAGTTTGAAAGGCAGAAAGTTTGGAAGCTGGTACCCAGGCCTAAGGGAAAATCTGTTATTGGAACACGATGGGTATTCAGAAATAAGTTGGACGAAGATGGCATTGTAACGAGAAACAAAGCCAGACTGGTTGCTAAAGGTTACTCTCAAGAAGAGGGTATAGATTATGATGAAACCTATGCACCAGTAGCAAGACTTGAGGCCATCAGAATGTTTCTGGCATTTGCTGCACATTCCAATTACAAGGTATATCAAATGGATGTGAAGAGTGCTTTTCTGAACGGGGAGTTAGAAGAAGAAGTGTATGTGGAACAACCTCCAGGTTTTGAGGATTCAAAACTGGCAGACTTTGTGTACTTTCTATTCAAAGCTCTCTACGGACTCAAACAAGCTCCAAGGACATGGTATGACACTCTCTCTGAATTCTTACTTGAAAATGATTTTACAAGAGGTGTTGTAGACAAAACTCTCTTTGTCAAAAAGCATAAAAATGATTCGATATTGGTGCAAGTATATGTTGATGACATAATATTTGGTTCTACTAATGATGATCTATGCAAGAGATTTGCTAAGTTAATGCAGAGTCGTTATGAAATGAGCATGATGGGTGAATTGTCATTCTTCCTTGGACTGCAAGTATACCAAAAACAAGATGGTATATTCATTTGTCAGTCCAAGTACATCAAAGATCTTCTGAAGAAGTATCAAATGGAAGACTCATCTACAGCAAAGACTCCTATGCCAACTGCCACTAAGCTTGATAAGGATGAAACTGGTAAGAAGGTTGACATCACAGGCTACAGAGGTATGATAGGCTCATTACTTTATCTCACTGCAAGTAGACCAGATATAATGTTTGCAACATGCTTGTGTGCTAGATTTCAGTCTGATCCTAAAGAATCTCATCTAATAGCTGTTAAGCGAATATTTAGATATCTTAAGGGAACCCCAAATCTTGGAATTTGGTACCCTAAAGATACAGGATTTGATCTTATTGGATATACAGACTCTGATTTTGCAGGTTGTAAGATTGATCGGAAGAGTACTTCAGGAAGCTGTCAGTTTCTTGGAAGAAGATTGGTTTCCTGGTATAGCAAGAAGCAGCATTCAGTTTCCACATCAACAGCTGAGGCTGAATACATTGCTGCTGGTAGCTGCTGTGCTCAGATCTTGTGGATGAGAAACCAACTCCGTGACTATGGAATTTTGTTGACAAAGATTCCAATATTTTGCGACAAAACAAGTGCCATAGCAATCTCAAACAATCCAGTGCAACATTCGAGGACGAAGCACATCGACATCAGGTATCATTTTATCCGAGAGCATGTCATGAATGGAACTGTGGAGTTACATTTTGTACCCACAGAGGATCAAATTGCAGACATCTTTACTAAACCGCTTGATGAATCCACTTTCAATAAGCTGGTTGGTGAACTTGGGATGTTAAATCTTTCTAATTGATTTTGATTAGAAGTCAGTAACTGCAGAGAGTCCTGGTGAATACATGAGTTTAAGAATTGCTATATCCTTAGGACTCGTGAATTTATTTTCTGGAGCAATTCTCGTAGTTAGGATTTTTGTACTAATTTTATGTCATAATTATGGATGATATATCTTCTGGCATTTAATTGGTTATTAATTCTAAAAATTATTTAGGTGTTAATATTTGTTCTAAATATTCTAGCATCTATTTAATTTGAATTAATTTGCTTTGTTTTTAACATTGTAGATTAATGCAGCATAATTGATTAGATTTTAATTGGTTAATATCACTCAATGATATTTAATTGATTTTATTCTAAGAAAATTGTGAATTTTCTGTTAAGAATTGATTTTGGTAAATTTGAAAAGATTTATTAGAATTAAAACTAGGCAGGAAATAAAAATTCTGATTTTTAAAACAAGAACAGGTTTTAAAATGAAGACAGAAGCAAAAATTATCGAATTTAGGAAATTCGATTGTTTTTCAAGTACATAGATAAATCTATCGAATTTAATTTTCGATAGTTTTTGAAAAGGAAAAGAAAAACTATCGAAAGCATTTCTAGATAGTTTTTGAGATTTAATTTAAAATATATCGAAGGAATTTACCTTAATTAATATTTAAATTCTTGATAGATTTTGAAAATCAGGTGCAAAATATCGAAAAAGATTTAATTCCTTTTATAATTCAAATCTTCGATAGTTTTTCAGAAAAAGAAAGTTCGATAGTTTTTGTTATATATTACAAATCCCTCGATGGTTTTACAGAAAAGGTCTGTTTGAATTCTAAATCAAAACACTTCGATAGTTTTTGGAAAAACTATCGAAGTAAACTTGACCATTTTACCCCCTCAGAAAAACCATCGATAGTTCTTTATAAAACTATCGAATGAAAAAGGACAAAAATACCCCTGAAAAATCAGTGAGTATTTAAATGGCCCTTGGACATTTTCCTTTGTCAGTTTCTCAGATCCAAGTGTTATACAAATACTTACATATATTGTTGAAGAAGATCATATAAAAACTCGATAGTTTTTCATTGTTAACCGAGTTTTAAACACAGTAATTTCAGTTTTGACAGTGATATCATTTTCAAACAGTGATTTCTTTGTATCTTCTGAAATCCGTGTACTCAATTGTGGTTGTGGTTACAAAAAATTCTATCGAAAGCACTTTTCGAACCTTGATTCAGAAAACCTGTTCTTGACAAGCACTGTTTGATTGATTTTAGTCTCTTTGGAAATCATTGTCAATCAAAATAGCTTTTCTTGATTTAGAAATCTAGGGTTCTTAAGTTGTGAGTTTTGTGTTATTGTTCGAAATTTAATTAAGTGATAAAAAGGGTAATTTTTGTTAAGAGTTTGATTAATTAGAAATAATTAATTAAATTTAAAGGAAAAATAGTTTTGGTTATTTAAATTTTCTGGAAATTTTAAAATATGGCTGGAGAATTTATTATTACCAAGACTAATCATGTCTCGTTCCAAAACTTGCAATCCATAACGAACCTTCAGTTTCGTGCATGGGCAGAGTTTTTGAACACACGTTCATTAGTGGCATACGCTGTGAGTACTCCCGTGGTCCTTTGCATCGATCAATTGACTGTGTTGTACACAACCGCCACGGATACGAGTGAGAATAATATTCGATCCTTCAGTTTTGTTGTGCCAGGGGGCAGAACAATAAGGGTGACGGAACATGATTTTAATAGAATCCTACATTTTCCTACAGAAAAACCTTGTTCCGGATCCCACAACTGAGGAGATACATGCTTTCTTCACTCTCATTAGAAGTCAACAACCTAACTTCTTTGTGGGAGAGTTCCTTAAGCATTACTTGCCAAAAGCATGGAACTTTTTCTTTCATACCCTAATCCATGTTTTACTGCCAAGCTAACAAATCTGCATGGTATTCCCTTATTCCTTCAAAAGATAGGGTTTGCCATTGCCAACAATAGGCATATTAACATTGGACGGTTACTGATTGATCAAGTAATCATATGCATGGGACCACTGGATGAAAGAACAGGCATAAATGAAGATGTGCTCTGTTTCTATCCTAGGTTCCTACAGCTAATTCTCAATGATATCTTAACAGATAATGAACGGGAGATCTTTGAAGGTGAAGCCAACCAGGAGTGCATGAGAATGAAGAGCAATGCCATAACCGCTATCATTAGGAAGAACAACTATCTTCCAGTGGTACCCACTGTTCTCACTGAATATCTAAGAACGGTGCCCCTACCACTTCTACCCCCAGGGGAACAGGTAATTGAAGGTAATATTCCTCAACCTCAACCTGTAATGGCACCTGAACCAATGGATGTTGATCCAGAGCCCTCAGTGGCCATTCCTGACCAGGAGGTTGCAAACCCACAACCTCTAACCACGGTCGAAGAGCCTTTGGAAGAGCCAAATGAAAACATAAACGAACCTCCTTCCCCTCCTATACCCAGTAAAGAACCATCCATGAGTGTAGAGGGAGATAGTGCCAAAGCAGCACCACATAAGGAGATACACCCTTCAACAACAGCTCTGCCTTCCTCTAAAAGGAGAAGAACAGAAACCGAGGCAACTGTTGATACTTCATTTCTCTCATCCAAAGCGCCCTTTTTTGATTTTTCTGATGCTGATTGGGCTACGCTAACGAAAGATATATCTGAACCAATAGCTCAATCAAGTAAGGAAGAATTGACGGAAGCAACTGGTGTTCCGACCATATCACGGTCAGGTTCACTGGTTGAAGGTTCTAAGAACCAAGGGTCTTCACAAACGTCGAGAGAAGGCTTTGACCTAAATGCACAATCTAAAGGGTCATTGTCTACCTCCCCAGATGGAACATATCTGGATCCTGCGGGTAAAGGGTCTGACGTAGGTGCAGATCGGCAACTCGTTGACGGTGAATCAATTACTATTGAGGAGTCAACTGAGGTGAAGTCTTTACAGACTCAAGGGGAAGATTCGGGATCTCTGCTTTTAAAAGAGCCTGTTTCTAACCCCCTAGAGATTCAAACTCTAGATCCTACAAAGGATATATCATCTAAGGATGATTAGCAACTTGGTTTATCCAAGGAAGGGGACTTGCGAGGCCCCATTGCACCACCGGTGACCTCCTTAAGGACGGCTACGGTGATCTCTTCTGCAGGTACAATCAGCACAAAGGATTTGAGTGAAACAAAAACACTTACACCTGGCCTGCGTGGGAAAGGAAAAATGATTCAAACACCGACAGAAACGTTGAGTGTACACCCAGAGCCAAATGTGAGGAGTGACACCCTAACCCTACCTAATATTCATGATTTGCTGTTACCAACAGAAAGAGAGCTACAAGTTCAATCTTCCCTCAAGGAGATGACAGTTCGAGACAAAGAAGGAAATCCATTATTCAAGGTTCCACTGCGACCTTCCTTTGACCAAGGGATCTCCTCCAGTCAAGCCAATGTTTCTTTAAAGTCTATTCAAGAGAAAGTTGACTTGGCTGCAGCTGATTCAAGAAGAACATTCCGGGTCATTGGCAGTGCATCTGGCACTATAACAGGTACGAAGCAGGCAGTGGACTCCTTAAAGAAGGAAGCTATGGAAGAACTAGTCGAGCTGAGGATGGACGTTAGGGAACTTAAAGATGGATTCATGAATGAAGTAACTGCACTGTCTCAAGGACATGAAGCTTTGAAAGAAGACGTTCTGGTTATCCGGGATGGTCAAGCGCGGGTAAAAGATGCAATGAATACCCTTTCACGAGTGGAGTCTAAGCTAAACAAGAGGCTGGATCACATGGAAAAGACTACCAACTCAAGATTGGAGAACATTGACCTATCGCTAGCTTCTATAAATGAGTTTAATAAGCAGCTTATGGATTTCTTAGAGAATCAAGGTGACAGAGTACAGTCCATATAGAGTATGCTGAAGAACCAACAATCTGGACAACCTGGTCCTTCCTATCAGGAACCTGATCCTTCTGATGTCTTTTATGCTGAGGATGCTTTTATCGAGGATTCCTCAACTAAGGGGGAGAAAGTTGGAGAAGGGGTGAAGGATAAATGGGGAGTTTGGGAGACTGTTGAGGCTATTCCAATCAGACAGTACTGGATTGAGGAGCTTGTAGAGGAAGAGAAGGAGAGTGAAGAGGAATTTGAGGTCATGCATGAGCAACCTATTCAAGAGGAGCATGAGCCATATTATCCAGAGCCAATAGAACATCCTATCTTGGATGATGATATGGAAGAAGCAAATTCTCTATCACCTGAGGAAGAAGCTGCCTTGGAAGCTGTAAGAGCTCAGAGAGCTGCAGTTGATGCCAGGCAAGCTGAGAAAGAGAAACAGCAAGCAATTCTGAGAAGTGAAAAGCTAAAGAGAATCAAAGTGTATAATGAAGTGAGGAAGAAGAAGATGATAGATCTGGAAAAGAAAGATGGTACTGAATGGGAAATGGCTTACAAAACCTTTTGCGGAGTTGAAGAAGGATTACAAGTCAACGACAATGCTGAGGTGGAAGTTATTATTCAGGACATCAGAAGTGCTAATCTTGAAGATCAGACTTACTTTAAAGCACTGAGAAGCTCTATAATCTGTCTGACAGCTGGGGTTAAAGCAAATGGTGCCTGGAGCTTATTAATCAGTTTCCTGGAGAAAGGTACATTTGTGATTTCCACTAAGTTTTTAGAACAGAGGACATATACAGAATTGCAGGCTATACTCATCAAGATCCAAAGAACTACAAGGCTAAATGAACTGCTCCGTGAGCATGTTAAGGAGATCGTGATGAAAGTCAGTCCAGAGATTACTGAAGATCCTCCAATGGTTAGATTCATGACGAATGACTTGTTCAGAATCTGCTATTTGGCTGAGGACAAACTGAGGGACTACCCAAGCAACTATCTAATCTCAGTTGAGAAGTATCTTAGATCCACTGGATTCTCATCAACGGAGAAGGACAAAGCAGCAGACACTCTTAGAAGATTTCTAATGGAGAATGTTCCTTACTATAGGAAAAGAGTGGAAAGAGGATAGGAAGTGCATACCAGATTGCCAAACATGCCAAAGCTAAACAAGAAAGATGTTAACATTGCATGGTTATGGGCTGAAGTGGGTCAAGAGGTTGAATATATTGGAAGACACATCCAAGGAGCAATCCTTAAACCTGGAGAACCATTGCACTATCTATCTGTGATTGATTATCAAGCTGCTAACTCCGATCCAATGATTGAAGAAGGTGAGATTGGAATGGACTGAAGATTGAAGCAAAGAACAAAAGAACTATCAGCTCAGACTAGAGGAGCAACTTCATTGTATAAAGTTTAATTGTTTTTTGATTTATGAAATCTGGAAATGTATATATATCTGATCCAGAATGCATTAATATTATTACGCTGTCTTACTTTAAGTAGTTTCATGTTTCCTTAGTTAGTTGAGTTATCCTCGAAGTATTTGCTTGTCGAACTCTATCCAACCAAATAGGGGGAGATTGTAAAGCATAATGTAACATAAGATGTAAAAGAGATAACTACAACTCAACAAAGGACAAGACAGACAATAATATTAACAGAAGCACAGGAATCCAGAATCAAAGAAGAAAAGGTAAACTCAAAAAATCAAAATACGTTATGTATTCTTGAAGTCCATAAACAGGTCACGGAAAGAAGTTCATGAAAATGTTCAAGCCTCAGTGACAGCAAAAGAAACATGACTTTCAAGACGACAGAAGTATGTGAATGATTTAGGGTTCAGTACCACGGGATTCCAGTGATGAAGCAACCAGAATGACAAGGGACTTATCAGCAGCACTATATTGAAGACATAAAAGAAGAATTGATCAAGTGTTATTCATCTGTGAACCAGACCAGTTGCACTAGGTGACAGCACTAAAAAGATCAAGTTGTTTTATCGTCTCAGAAGAAATTGATACAGTCTAAAACTTAAACACCCAGGAGCTCAGGAGTAATTACTAAATGACAAAAGACAAGAAAAAGGATTCGATAGTTTTTCAATTGAAAAAACTATCGAATGGTGGTTGAAGTGATTCATTGAAAAACAAAGTAAATTAATTTGGCATTCGATAGTTTTGATTTAAAAACTATCGAATGGCAAATTGATTTAATCCATTCGATGGTTTTTTAATCCATTCGATGGTTTTTCAATTCATGGAGCAGGTGAAAAGTTGTGCTTGTCTGACAGGTTGATGAAGATCCAACGGCCAAGAATATTCTATTCTAAATGGTTCGATGGTTTTTCAATTCAAGTCTACAATTAACTCGAGAGAAGATAGTGTCTTCTTCAGTTAAGGCATTCAACACAGAAACATTACTACGAGAGAGAACTAAGCCGGAGAAATTATCAGAGAATTAATAGTGCTCAGAACTTGATCATTGTTTTGTATTTGTGTAACCTTAAACTCATTGAAGCTAATCTACGGATTAGAAATTTGATTTGGTTTGGTGTGTTTGATTTCGTTATAGAACTGAAAGATTAATCCGCGAACGAAATTGAATTATTTGTGAGTATCGTATTCAACCCCCCCCCCCTTCTACGATACTTTGGACCTAACAGATGAATCAAAGTTACCAACTTATTTTTGGGCTGAGGCAGTTAACACAGCTTGCTTTACTCAAAATATTTCTTTGATTAATCAGGCCAAGGAAAAGACCCCTTATCAACTACTCAAAAGAAAGAAGCCAATATTGGATTTTCTTCATGTCTTTGGATGCAAGTGCTTTGTTCAGAGAAATCAAGCTGAGCATTTGGGGAAATTTGAAGCAAAGGTAGATGAAGCAATATTTGTGGGATATGCAGCAGGGAAAGCTTACAGAGTCTATAATCTCAGAACCAACATTGTTATGGAATCTGTACATGTTGTTTTTTGATGATCTCAAAATTCAAGGTCTCTGTGATGAAGGTTTCCATGAAAGTCTTTCTTTTGAGAATGGGGAAGGAGATCAAGTGAATCATGTTAAGGCTACTGAGAAACATCCCAAAGTTGTTGTATCTAGCACAGATGAAAGCAGCAGTGAAGATGAAATTGCTGCATTGAGATTGAAAAGAATAGCTGCTAGCAGACCAAATGGTCATTTCGTTGACAGTCATGGTGATGGATTCGTTGACAGTCAAAATGAGCGTTTCATTGACAGCCAAATTGGTCATACCATTGACAGTCAAAGAAGTGCTTCTAGAAGTGATCAACTAGGGACAACAAACTCAGGGGGAGTTTCTCAAGGACAATTATCCAATCAAGGCAATCATGATCATGAAGCTACCTCGTCAAGAGCAAATCTACCTCCCTCAAGGAAATGGACTAAAGATCATCCCTTTGAACTTATTATAGGTGATGTTTCTTCAAAAGTCCAAACTAGAAGAGCAACTCAAGAGGAATGTCTATACAGTAGCTTTCTGTCTCAAGATGAGCCAAAGAAAGTTGAGGATGCACTTCTAGATCCAGATTGGGTTTTAGCTATGCAAGAGGAGCTAAACCAATTTGAGAGGAACAAAGTTTGGAAGCTAGTGCCCAAGCCAAAGGACAGGAGTGTCATAGGCACAAAATGGGTGTTCAGAAACAAGATGGATGAAAATGGCATAGTCACAAGGAACAAAGCTAGATTTGTTGCAAAAGGCTATTCACAGGAAGAGGGAATTGATTTTGATGAAACCTTTGCTCCTGTTGCAAGACTAGAAGCAATAAGGATTTTCCTAGCCTATGCAGCCCATGCCAATTTCAAAGTCTATCAAATGGATGTGAAGAGTGCTTTTCTGAATGGGGAATTGGAAGAGGAGGTGTATGTAAGTCAACCTCCTGGTTTTGAAGATGATGATTTTCCAGAATATGTATACTTCCTCCTCAAAGCACTCTATGGTTTGAAACAAGCACCTAGAGCCTGGTATGACACACTTTCACAGTTCCTCCTTGAGAATCTCTTCACTAGAGGTACTGTAGATAAAACTCTGTTTCACAGGGTTGTGAATGGCTCTACTATACTAGTTCAAATTTATGTAGATGACATAATCTTTGGGTCTACAGATGTGAAACTTTGTCAAAAGTTTGCCAAGCTTATGCAAAGTAAATATGAAATGA
Organism: Heracleum sosnowskyi; assembly: GCA_030848705.1. NCBI lineage: Eukaryota > Viridiplantae > Streptophyta > Magnoliopsida > Apiales > Apiaceae > Heracleum > Heracleum sosnowskyi. The sequence continues at coordinate 60,242,592 of CM061240.1, read as the reverse complement.
GCATGATGGGAGAATTAACTTACTTTCTTGGTCTTCAAGTGAAGCAAGTTAGTGAAGGCATTTTCATTAGTCAAACAAAATATATTCATGATTTATTAAAGAAATTTGACTTAATGGAATGCTCTCCTGCCAAAACTCCCATGCCTACTGCCACCAAACTTGAATTGAATACTAAGGAAAAATCTGTGGACATTTCAAGTTACAGAGGCATGGTAGGCTCACTTTTATATTTAACAGCTAGTAGATCTGATATTATGTTTGCTACATGTCTATGTGCTAGATTTCAGGCTGATCCTAGGGAATCCCATTTAGTTGCTATTAAAAGAATTTTCAGATATCTCAAAGGAACACCAAACCTTGGCATTTGGTATCCTAGATAATCTGGCTTTGAACTAATTGGTTATTCAGATGCAGATTATGCAGGATGTAAAATTGACAGGAAAAGCACAACTGGCACCTGTCAATTCTTAGGAAACAAGCTTGTCTCATGGTTCAGCAAGAAACAAAACTCTGTTTCTACCTCCACAGCTGAGGCTGAGTATATTGCAACTGGAAGTTGTTGTGCACAGATTTTATGGATGAAAAATCAACTACTTGATTATGGATTAAGAGTTGAGAAAATTCCTATTTTCTGTGACAACACTAGTGCCATTGCCATTACTGAGAATCCAGTGTAGGATTCAAGGACCAAGCACATTGACATCAAATACCATTTCATTAGAGAACATGTTATGAATGGTACTGTGGAGTTACATTTTGTTCCAAGTGAACAACAACTTGCAGAAATTTTTACCAAGCCACTTGATGAATCAACATTCTCAAGACTAGTAAGTGAGCTAGGTATGTTAAATTTCTCCTAATTATTTTTGAGATTTTTGCAAGTTACAATGTAGCCAGAAATTTGCTATGTTTTTCTGTGAATTAATTTTCTCAGGAAAAAGTGCAATTTTGTCTAAGTCAAAATTACTATGTCAACGAAACGCACCATTTCGTTGACAGTCTTAGCATTTTTCTGGGTGTTTCATTGATAGCTCTTTTATATCAACGAAACGCAGCTTTATCAACGAAATAGACGGGACTTTAACCGCCCAATCCTGATTCGTTGATATAGCGCAGTTAATCTGAACCGTTGAAATTTGACACGTCTTTTACCACGATCTATACATACACCCCTGTAAGTATAAATCATGGTAATACTTTAAAAGTAATGGTTATATTTTTAAGCCAATCCAGTAATTTACATTGATTATTGGACTTAATTTCTGAGAATTTTTGGGGGAGTATTTAAGAAATTCTATCTTTCTTTAATTCTTTTTTACCTGTTCTCAAAAATTCCAAAGGCTTTTCTTTCTTCTTCTCTCTAACAAGCAATTCAGTTCGAAGCTTTTCTTCACTCAACAATGGCACCAATAGTCAAGATTATGTCTGCTGGAGGGTTTATCTTTGAGAAGAACAACTCCATCCCTTTTGTTGTCAAGGAAAGCCCGAACATCATCTTTTTAAAAATGATGGATTTCATGTTGAGCTATGCAATGTTTCACTCTACACCACTCTACAATGAGATAATCGAGGAGATTTGGACCTCATGTGAGTATAGTGGGACAAATTGCACTTTGCAATTCACCATCCAAGGTAATGAGTATATAGTTAACTCTGATGTATTGCAAGCATGTCTACATATTCCTGAAAATAACTGTAATGCTTTGCCTACATATACTGAAATGATTAACATGCTAAATTCTATAAACTACTCTTTGCCTACTGATAATTTGGGTAAGATTATTAGGAGAGGTTTGGTTAAGGAATACAGTTACTTAGTTGATGCATTCATTAAGGTCTTCTCTGGAAAGATTAGCAATTTTGATGCATTAACTAATTCTATGTTGATTCTCTTAACCATGCTTCTAACTGATAGATATTACAACTTTAGCACTCAACTTATGTATGAAATTGGTGCTAAGTTGGGTGATAAGGCTAATAGGAAAAAGAATATCTATTATGCTAGGTTTCTGATGATGTTGGCTAACCATGTTAGTCCAGCACCATTAGTTATCTCTAACCCTATTTCCAGGTTCGAGTGTTTTGTGCAAGAGAAGAGGGTTTTGACAGATATACTGAGACTTAACTACAATGGTGATGTCCCAGTGGTGTATCTGCCCATCATTGAGGTAACTTCTTCTAACCCTGTTAGTGTAGTTGTTACTTCTATTGTTTCACCTACCAATGTTGCTATGGAGTCTGTAGCTGTGTCCCAACAGGCTCCTGCCCAAGCAGCAAAACCTAAATCTAAGAAATCCTCAAAGCCAACCTCAGGTGCTTCTCAAAAGGCACATGTTGCAAAAACTACTTCACAACCAAAGGGGAGTGATTCTGGAGTTGTGAGAGGTGAGGGAAGGGGTGAAAATCAAAGAAACCCCAAGAATAAGGAAGGAAAGGAAAGTGTGTCCCAGCCATGCCCCATTGTGTCTTCCCAACAAGGCATAATGAGTAAAATGGATTTAAACACAAGTCTAGTTGCATCCTCCCAAAAGGATGTGATTATTGAAACAAGCTCTCCTCCAAGAGCACACTCCAAGAGGGTAAGGGACACTTCAAGCCCTCAGTCTACATTTTCCCAATACCAAAGGAGAGTGAAGCAAAAATCCAAGGGTACACAGGGTGCACACACTCTGGAAGCAACACTTCCAGTTTCACAAATTCAGTTTGATGTAACCCCAATTATTACTCTGGGGTTACAGTCCCATTCTTTAAACATCAACCTTGAAATATCTCCATCAAATTCACCAACTCAGTCTTTAGATGTGGACATGATCCATACATCTATTCCTGATTCTCCAACTCTTATCTTGGAGAAGCCCCACTCTGAAGCTGGTGGTCATCACTTGTTAAGTGATTTGTTGGGCCATCAACCAATTTTTTCTGAAGCTGCAAGAGGATCTGTGGACTCCAATCTCACATCAATCACCACAGATTCGATTGTAATTTCACTTTCTCAAAATGCTTTATTGACTTCATCAACGAAACAGCCTCTTTCATTGACAAGTGTTTCTCCATCAACGGTATCCATACCGTTTAAAGTTCAAACTACCATTCCGTTGATAGGTCATCCTACACCCCTTATTGAAGATCAAGTTGTTTCCACAACTAGTGTAGATGACCTGGTGGTAGTTGAGACACTTTTAGGTTTGAGAGAGAGTGAAACTGAGAGGCTGGCTTGCAGCCAGGCAAAAGGAGAAAATGAGAGTGAGAGGCTGGCTATTTCTTCCAGCCAGGCAAAAGGAAAGATTGAGAGTACCACTTTAGTAGGTGAAGGTGAGGGTGTGAGAGGTGTGAGCCATGGGGAGCCCATGATGAAAGAAAAGAGTGGAGAGAGAGAAAGGACTACAGGAGTCATAAGGGAGGAAGCAACCATTGCTAGTGAGTTAATGGGGGTCAGTGAGGGAGAAAGGGAACTTACTTTCCAAGAGCATTATCAACAAACTCTGGATAGTATTTCCCTGGATCCTGAGACCTTTACTCATCCTGTGCCAGCCTATCAAATTATGGCTCAACAGGGCAATGTGGAGGCAGAGAGGTCACTAAACCTAATTCACACAACAACATCAATGCAACGAGCAAAGGATGCCTTGACCAATCTATCTCCAGCAGCTGCAGCCAGTGGAAACTTTGACTTTTCTGATGATGAGGACAACTTTGGTGACAATCTACAGGTGGCCACTACTTCACAGACTGGGACTTCTATGGTGCCTCCTCGACCAAACTGGCTTTCTCAGGATATGCAAGGAAGATGCACTCTAGATGCTGCTATCACAAGGAAGTACAATGAGGCATATCTAGCTCATGAGTCTGCAAATGCAAGGGACAAGAAATTCTACAAGGCCATCATGAATTCACTGGAAATCCAAAGGCTACAGATGTTGCAGACAAGGATTGAAGCTACAGAAATCAAGGATTCCATTAGAAACCTCAGGGATGCTACTGACAGGAGGCTAGATGAAAAGCTTCCTCTTCTAACTGTGTCCAAGATGAACAGGTTTTTCTCCAAGGAACCTGAAGTGTCCTCATCTTTGAAGACTCTTTCCTCTAGAGTGGAAAAAGTTGAGGCTACACTTTCTCACATGCAAAAGGAACAGGAGAAGCAAACTCAGCTACTCACCCAGCTTTTGGCAGCTCAAGGACTCCCTATCATCTCACTGGATGATAACAAAAAGGGGGAGAAATCTAAGGAGCTGGAGAATTCTAAAGAGCTTGATATACAAATCACAAAGGTTTTGGTCCCAACCATTTCCTTACCAAATGAGCCACTAGCAATGGGGGAGCTTGGACAGAAGAAAAAGGATGGCATTGACCTAATTCAGGAAGCTTCTATGAGGATGAGACTTGCAGAACAGATCAAAGATCATTGGTCCAACATAGAAGCAAGGGTCAAGAAAATTGCTGGAACTGCAAAGAACTCAAATCCATCAACGGATCAACCATCAACGGATGCCATGGTTGTAACATCTACGGAATGGGAGCCACAGTTCAAGAGTTCTTATGTTATAGAACCCCTTCAGCATGGAGTCCTTCAAGATTCAAGAAGTGAGAAAGGACAATCTTCATGCTTTAGGAATGTGGATGCAAGAGGGATATCTCCAATATCACCTGTCAAACCCAAGGGCAAGAACATTGCAAGGATATTTTATCCTCCACCAAAGCCAGATGAGTTCAAAGTCCTAGGGAAGCTGATCATTGAAAGCAAAGAGAGCAATCATCCAAGCATAAGGAACAAAAGGGCCATCATCTACAGGGATAGCAAAGAAATCTGCATTTGGGTTGGTCACCCAAATTTTGCTAAGGCCAAAGCTGAAGAATCTGAAAGGACAGCAATGCAAGCACTAGCAGTTGCTCAATCGCTTGAAGATGAAGAAACCCTACAGGAAGAAAAGGCTAAGGATGAAGCTAAGGAAGCTGGAAAAGAAAGGAAGAGTGTAAGGCAGCCAAAGGCTAGAGCTAAAAGTAATATGAACTTTGACAAAGATGATTCTCAGGACACTACTCAAGACTCTTCCACAACAAGTGCACATCAAATTCCTGTTGATCTACCTCATGAAGGAAAGTTGGCCTGTGATCCTGCACATCCTGTCAACTTTCATGATCAACCAATTATGCCAAAAGAGGAGCCTCTTGAATTTGATGAGGCCTACTTTCCAAAGTTCCTATTTGAGAAGGATCAACCAATGAAGACAAAGAAAAGGGATGTCAAGGCAAAGCCAGTGTTTGTGAGAAAGCCACAACCTCAGAAACCCCCTGCAAATCCAGAGGACTGCATGTACATTGCTGACATCAGGGAAGAATCCAGTTTACATCTTGATTTAGACAACCTGGTGGAAGTAAGAGGCATTGCAGCTTCTCAAAAATTACCTGAGAGACTAGTTTTTACATTCAAGGGAGGTAGAGAACAAGTGTGGCCTCTCTATAGAATTTTAGGAGAAGACTATCAAACACTACTCTCAGTGTTTAGATGCTTGAAGAAGGACTTTGGCTTCACAAAAACAGCCAAGTCTGAGGTGGTCTCCAAAATCTGTCAGATAAAGGCTAGCTGGAACAAGCCTGAGGCTCTTCCCAGGATGCTTAGAGTGCCCTCAACGGGAAAGAAGATCCATCTTCAACCATACTGGATGATGGAATTTAAGGACAAGGACAATTGAAGAAGATTCTTCAGGATGGAAGACCAGATGGATAAGGCATCTAATCAAACTCTAAAGTTTATGCAATCCATGCTTGATCAAGATGAAGAGGAGAAAATCTTTTACAGTAGGCTACAGGTCCAAATTGAGGAAAACAACTCTAAGAGAGGGAAGAAGACTATGCCACAAAGAAGACACAGATGAAACGTTTGCTCAGTCTAGAGGAGCACTTTTGGGCATTAGTCTTGTAAGTCTTGTATTTTGTCTAAAATATTATGAAGCTTAATGCATTTTCTACTTTTGTAATTTATGATGTATCTGAGTATTTTTGTTATCATCAAGTCTCTTGATTTATGGCTGTTATTCTATCAGTCATAAATTGGGGGAGATTGTTAGGAATATGTTGTTCTTGATGATAAACATAAAACACTTAGTAGAATTTGTGTAAAGTCATTTTGTAGCTGTCAACGAAATGGCATGCTTTGCAGCATTCCGTTGACAGGAAGCTCATCAACGAAATGAGTGATGTATCAATTGCACTGTACAATACTTCTAGTTTGATATGCATTTCACTGTAGATATTGGATAGGTTTTCTAAGTCATGTTGACTAAGTACTAGATAGGCAAAATAGGTTGGTTAATTGTAAATATATTATGCCTTGTAATTTTGCCTAAGTGAAGACATGTCAACGGTATGAAGATTACTCTGTCAACGGTATAGAGTTTACTCATCAACGAAACGAAGTTTACTCATAAACGAAATGAAGATTACTCATCAACGAAATGAAGAATAAAGCTATCAACGAAACACATCTTACTACTATCAACGAATCATTATCACTTTTCTGAATAGTTGACAAAGTGATAGTGACAGTTTTCTGACAGATCAAAAGGAGATTTAGAAGTGTACTTTGCATTGGAAACCATTAAAATGGACATGGGGAATAAGGAAACATTCCAATTTCCAATCTAGTTATTGAGTGGGATCACTATAAGACTGAAGACAGAAGACAAAGATCTCTAAGGACCATTGGACAAAATGGATGAAAAGTAAGCTACTGACGGTTACCTTTAGTGTACTTTACTGTAGCCAAAAATAGCTTTGTAATCTTGGGAATATATATATATAACCAAGTGTAGCAGTTAAAATGAAAGTAAGAGAAGAAAAACAAATAGATTGTATTAGCTATCTTTGAGAGCATACTTCTCTACATTTCTTGTAACTGAGCAGCTGTGTACTTTTTGTATCACAGATTATTTCCGTAATAAAAATCACTTCAGTTGGATCATCAAACAATCCAACTGAAATTATTAAGCGCTTGTGGTTTTTATTTTATAAGTTCAGTTTTAATTTGTAAGGTATTTTTTAGTTTGAAAAATATCAAGAATTGTATTCAACCCCCCCTTCTACAATTCTGTTAGGTCATTTGGGATTAACAACTCTCATTGAAGCATCTAGAACTATGTTGCATGATGCCAAACTGCCAACATATTTCTGGGCTGAAGCTATCAACATAGCTTGTTATACTCAAAACAGAACCATGATTAACAAAACTCATGCAAATACACCTTACTGTCTGCTAACTGGGAAGAAACCTACTGTCAAATACTTTCATGTGTTTGGGAGCAAATGCTTTATGATGAAGGATAACCATGAGAAGAAAGGAAAATTTGACACCAAGGCATTTGAAGATCTATTCATGGGTTACAGCACAGAAAGGACTGCCTATAGAGTTTATGTTATGGAACACAGGATTATTGAAGAAAGTGTTAATGTCACATTTGATGAAACCAAGTTTCCAGGACTGCATGAAGAAGGAAAGATGCAGACATTCAGATTTGAGAATCAAGGATACTTGGAAGCTGAGGAAATTGTTGATGAAGAACCTAGCTTCACTCAAACTGTTGAAGTTGACAAAGATACTGTCAATACCATTATTGTCAACCAAACTCCAGCTCAGTCACAGACCATAACTTCTAACATTCATAACAGTGATGACTCTGGAGCCAATGAAGAACATGGTGAAGACAATGGAATTGGTGAGCATTCAACTCAACAAACTGAAGCAACTTTTCCTGTACAATCAAGTAACTTGCCCAGAATCACCAAGTGGAACAAGGATCACACAAATGACCTTATCATTGGTGACCCTACTTCTGGAGTGAGGACAAGGAACAAAGTCTCTGCTGACAGCATGTTTTCATGCTTCCTGTCTCAAATGGAACCCAAGACAACTAATGAAGCATTGTTGGATTCTGACTGGGTGATAGCCATGCAAGAAGAGCTAAATCAGTTTGAAAGAAACAATGTATGGAAGTTGGTTCCAAGACCTAAGGGAAAGTCAGTCATTGAGACCAAATGGGTTTTCAGAAACAAGCTTGATGAAAATGGATCAGTGACAAGAAACAAAGCAAGGCTAGTGGCTAAAGGTTACTGTCAACAGGAAGGAATAGATTATGATGAGACATTTGCACCTGTTGCAAGACTTGAAGCTATAAGAATCTTTCTAGCCTATGCTGCACACTGCAACTTCAAAGTATTTCAGATGGATGTCAAAAGTGCCTTCCTAAATGGAGAATTGGAAGAAGAAGTGTATGTTGAATAGCCACCAGGGTTTGAGGATGCTGAAATGTATGATTTTGTGTACAAACTCTTCAAGGCTTTTTATGGACTAAAGCAAGCACCCAGGGCTTGGTATGACACACTTTCCACCTTTCTTTTGGAAAATCAGTTTACTAGAGGAGTTGTGGACAAGACACTTTTCTACAAACATCATGGTAAGGACATCATTCTGGTACAAATCTATGTGGATGACATCATTTTTGGTTCTACAAATGAGAAGCTGTGTGAGAAGTTTTCCTCTCTCATGAGTAACAAATATGAGATGAGTATGATGGGAGAATTGTCATTCTTTCTGGGATTACAAATTCTTCAACAACCTGATGGAATCTTCATTTGTCAAGCTAAATACATCAAGGAACTTCTCAAAAAGTTCAACTTGGAAGATTCATCACCTGCAAAGATACCAATGTCCACATCAACTAGTCTGGATCTTGACCCTAAAGGAAAGAAAGTTGTCTCAAGCACCTATAGAGGCATGGTAGGATCTCTCCTATACCTAACTGCTAGCAGACCTGACATCATGTTTGCTACATGTCTTTGTGCAAGCTTTCAAAGTGATCTAAAGGAGTCACACTTAGTAGCCATCAAGAGAATCTTTAGATACTTAAAAGGCACTCCTAACCTAGGCCTTTGGTATCCTAAGAACACTAAATTTGATCTAATTGGTTACTCAGACTCAGACTATGCTGGATGAAAGATTGACAGAAAGAGTACTACTGGTAGCTGTCAATTTCATGGTGGAAGATTGGTCTCATGGTTTAGCAAGAAGCCGCATTCAGTTTCTACCTCAACTGCAGAAGCTGAATATATTGTTGCAGGCAGTTGCTGTGCACAAATTCTATGGATGAAGAATCAACTTCTGGATTATGGTCTAGTGTTAAGAGACATTCCTATTTACTGTGACAACACTAGTGCCATAGCAATTTCAGACAATCCAGTTCAACACTCTAGGATAACGCACATTGATATAAGACATCACTTTATCAGAGAGCATGTTGAACAAGGAACTGTGAAGCTGATCTATGTCCCAATTGAGAAGCAACTAGCTGACATCTTCACTAAGCCATTGGATGAAGCAACCTTCAACAGGTTGGTAAGTGAATTGGGAATGCTGAATCTGGTATGTTGATTCACTAAGTTTTCTAAATTTCCAATTATTTTTGAAGCTCATGACAGCACCTTCAAACCTGCTGTCAAGAGAAGTTACTGTCTACTTGGTTTATGTCTGTTATGTGACAACATGTGTTAATTTGACTATACATGTCTGTATTCTATGCCAGTCTCATACTTTTAGACCCTGTATGACATTAATGTGGTTATTTGCTTAGTTTGAGAGATAAATATTTGTTCCATTGGACTTTCACACTTTTTTTTTGCATAAATCTGTAGGATTAATGGAGGACACGCCCATTAATTACTTTTGTGGTAGTTGTATGGGTACTCTAACTGTTGACCATTAGACTTTAATCCTTAGACGGTTTTGCCTATAAATCAACCTTAGGTTTCACCTGTCTGCTCTCAGTTTTAAAGTAAATCATGGAAAACAAAGTAGGAATAGAGTACATGCCAAAAGTCTCGTGTGATTCTCCCCTTCGCGAAGAAATGGAAGCCCTGTTTGATGAACTTGACGACTTGCTTCATGAGGAAAATGAACAGTCTCAAGCCATTCAAGCACAGGAAGAAGAAAAATGGAAGATTCAAGAGGAAGAACTTAAGGCACTTCTCAAGGAAGAAGGTTGCACTGAAGAGGAGATTAAGAAAGAATTTTTAGAATTAGGTAATAAAATCAAAAACTGATGTACTCAATGCTATGTTTAAATGATTTTATTAATAAAAATAAAGCTTCTTGCTGTTGTGTTTATTGAGTCTTTGTTTCGTCTGTGTTAACTTCATAGTATCTCTGTTCAAAAGATTAAATTGCTAAATCCATACTCTGTTAATTTTAGGTTAAGTTTATGAATAAAGCATTCTGGTAAGTTCATGACAGAAACAATTCCCCAACTAAGTTACTGTCATTAAGAAGGATACTGTCTTGTGTCTCTTGACAGCAAACTTCTTGACAGCAGGGAAAGACTTTCTGTCAAGACTTTTAAAGAATACTGTCATTCAAATGCTTAACGGTGACAACAAGTTTTTGCGCAATAGTTGCTGTCGTGCACAACCTACTGTCACCACCGCTTATCACTGACAGATTGTTTCTAGCGCACAGGTTACTGTCAACAATAGTGGACCGTTGAAATTGGATATTCATCCCACGTTTGACAGTGAATAACGGGCAGTAACTCACGTGTTATATGAGAGGGTTACAACACGTTCTTTAAATCCACTTTTTGTGCACAAACGTTTGAGATACCTCTATTTATTCCCCAGTTACTCAGACATATCATTCTCATCAAACTCAAGGCAAAATACTTTTCTTCAAGCAAAAAGCTACTTTCTTACTTTCTTCTTTTCTTGAATCTCCATGGCCCCCAAATAGACTCTCTCTCAAACAAACTTTGCTGGCATCCTTTCCCCAAATGATGTTGGTGAAGGTTTCAAAGGACTAGTGTTTTTCTTGAACAAGTCCTATCTTGGTTCTGCCATTACCTCAACACCCTTTCTCGACTTAGACAGAATTGAGGCATTTTGGCAAACTGCTGTTGCTCAAACAGAGGGTGAAAACCCATCTATTCGATTCACACTCAATGGGAAACACTACATTCTTACAGCTGAGGTCATCAACACTGCTCTTGGAATTACACTTCAAGAAGGCCAAAATTTTGCTAAACTTGCTAATGATGACACACTCAAGAAGCTCTTCTTGAAGATTGGGTATGCAGGCCCTATTCTCGAAGAGGGAACAACCAAATGGTATCCGTCTGGTGAAATGGATAGGAAGCATCTGAGAAAGGAGTGGAGTATGATCTTTGATGTGATGGTCAAGGTGTTCTCTACCAAGTCCACTAGCTGGAATGGAATACCCTCCTACATCAAGAAACTGACATATTCTCTTGTCCATGGATACAAGGTGAATGTTGGAGCTCTCCTCATGGCACACCTCAGGGCTGCCATAGGTAAGAAGGTATCAATCTACCCTCGCTTTCTTATGTTGTGCATCAACTCATTCTGTGATTTTAATAATGATGCCCCTCGTTTAGAGGCTTGCTCTGTTTTGAAAAAGAACACACACACTCTATTATCATCACAGAATCTCAATGCACATATTCCAATTTGTTTCACTCAGCACATGGTTGATCAAGTGTCCAACCTTGATTTTCCATTACCCTCTGGTTATGGCTCTTTCACTCTTGCGAATGAAACTGAATTAGACCCAAATTCAGTTAACCCCCATTCAACACCATACACTCAGCCTAGGCTCTCTAGACTTCCCAAAGCCCAAAGAGAAGCCTTGCAAGAATCCAGGAAACGACCCTTAGAAGCTGGTGTTGGTGGTAGCTCTGTTAGTCAAGAGGGAGACACTGCACCTAGTGCAGCAAATAAGGAAGGTAGTCAAACAGAACCCCCAGCGGTTTCCCCTGAGACTAAGAAGAAGAGAGCTAGGAGGACCAAAACCACTGTTAGCCAAGCTGCAGTTTCTCAACAAACTGTGGTGTTAGGCCGAATACACAATATATAATCAAGTATGTATGAGAATAACAATTAATAACACAGGTTTGTAAATCAACAAACTGAATTATATTAAATAATTCTCTCTTAGTGATGTTAATGAATCACAAAGAGCTTCTAGGTAACAAGAATAATATATTCAATAATCGCTTCCCTTCTAGGGATAACCTATCTGTGTTTATATAGTACACAGTTACACAATCCTTATCTAATTGATATTCCTACAAATTAGCTATACAATTGTTATCAATTAAGGATTGCTTCTTATCTTCTATTCCGTTTCCTTAGCTGTATCAATATATTCTGCTTCTTTCCATCTTCAGAATATATTGCTTCTAGAATCTTCAATTCAGCACCGACAGCTAATTCAACTATCACCTTGTCAGACTTTAAATAAACTCTGACCGGCTTCCTTTAAACTCTTCATCCTGTCAGAGTTTAATTAAACTCTGACTGGCTTCTGATAAACTCGGATCAGTACCTGTTGCTTAAACACTGATAAACAAACGTCAGTAATTATATCTAACAATCTCCCCCAACTTGTTCATAATAAAATGTACAAGTTAAACATATAATTGATGATGTCAAAAACATTTAACAAATGCAGTGTTTAACATATAACAGAGTTTAATTTAAAACAGAGTTTAAATTTGACTTAGAATAGAAAATATATTAAAAACTTACAGTCAGACTTTACTTGATTTCTTGAATATCAGGCACAATCCTGATATAGTCTAACAGTAGTTTCTTCTCAGCTCTATTCAATTCAGCAATCATAATCTTCTTCAGCTCCTTCATTTCTGGTTCATCTTCACCAATTTGATAAATGGCAGCTCTCAAAGAATATATGCTGTTTTTGTTCATTTCATTTCCAAGTCTGATATAAAAAGGTTTATCAGACTCTAGATTGAACTCAAGAACCTTTTTATTTAGTGCAGTTCTGAACCTAGCACTATTCCTTTTCATTTCTATCAACTTTCCATGTGCATCTCTGTATTTAGGAATGTATGCACTTGATACTCCAGCTCCACTCAAAACTTTGGATTTCATCATCCTTTCCTTCAAAACTCGAGCAGCATCATAAGTACTTCTATTCTTTACTTCAAGTAGATATAGAACATACTCTAGCTCTTCCCAAAGTTTTAACTGGATATCAAATTCACCAAATCTATACACTCTGCCATCAGCCATAAAATATAACAAGAATTCCTTTTTGATTCCTTTGTGAAAAATCATCTGTACAGATTCTAGTTTGTCAAGGCCTTCTTGAGTAATTCCAACTCCAAATTCTGCCAATGAAAACTTGTCTTGAGATCTGTTATTAGTTCTTCTCTCTCTGTGTGAACCCAGTCCAGATTTGTCAAAGGCTTCTTTTCCCAATACTGTTCTGGTTTCTGAGAAATTCACAGCTTCAAGCTTTAAGTCTTCAAGAATTTTCGATTTGCTGAATCCTGGAAGTAGTGTAGATTTCTGTACAACTTGAGCAACGTCAGAGGTTGTCATGTCTTCAATAGAAACATCAACTTGAGCAGCGTCAGAGGTTGATTTAGCTAATCTTGTTTCAACTTGAGCAATGTCAGAGGTTGAAATATCTTTCTTCTTTAGGTTAGGCTCTTCAATCATTTTGCCTTTACCCTTATCAGAGTTTCTAATCACAGGTCTCCTTGTATTTTGTATACTCTGTTGAATATTCTCTTTGATAGAAATACCAACTTCTTTCTTTCTAGGAGCCTTGATTTCCTTTCTTTTGTAGATTCCAGCTTCAAGATTTTTCTTGTGTTCCTCAGCAAGCATTTGCTCTTCAGCCTGGATATCTTCAATAGTTACATTCTTTCCATGCTCTTTCATGAATATCTTAGCAGCAATCTCTTCATCAGTAGATGGATTAGTTGAAACAACTAAACTCTTGAGATTTGAAGTAGATTGACCAGCAGAGTTTATCTTTTCAGAGTTTATTTGTCTACCAGAGTTTACTCTAGGCCTGTTTTGCCTTTGAGCAATGACATTTCCTTTATTTCCTTTGCTTCCCCCATCAGTAGAATCATCCCTCTGTCTCAGAGCTTGAATGTCTTTGCATTTGTCTTTAAGTACATTCTCCCCCTTTTTGACATCATCAGAAAGTAATACTGATGTCAGCAATTCTAGAGCATTAGAAATAGAATTCAATTGAGTAGACATTTCAGCCTGATTCTCCTCAACTTTGCCAAGCCTTTTCTTGATTTCCTCAGAATCCTTGGCTTGCTGCTTGAATTGTGTAGAATAAAATGATCTGTCAAGCTTCAAAGTTGTATCCCTGAGAGAAAATTCATTCCTTAGATTTGTAAACATCTGTTGATTCTCATCAAATCTATTATTAAGAGATTTGACTTGAACAACAGTTGCCTGTAAACTTGTAAGTACATCAGTATTGGATATCTTCTTGACAGAATCAGATAGCAAATCTGCAGCCCTTTGTGCTGAGAAAACACAATCTGCATCAGCCCAATTTTTGTAGTACATATTCTGAAAATGCTCATTGGTCTGTCTATTAACTTCCATTCTTTCATCACTATTGACATCATCAGCCAATGAAACTTGAATGCTAGGATGTGAATGAGAACCCTCAGCATCATTTCCAGCTTCTTCATTAGTGTCAACTGCATTTTCAGGAAGAATATTTTCAGCAGTAAACTGTGCAGCTTCAACAATTTTCTCTTCTGCGACAGCTTCAGGAATATCAGAGTTTACCTTAGCAAAAACCTCTGCTTCTCTTTGAATCTGATTAACCTCCTCACCTTTGTCAAAATCACAAGAAATAACTTCAGTATGAGTGGCTAGAGATTCTTCTACCTGATCAGTGACTTGATCAGCTTCCACACCCTCTGTATAATGATCAGAATGGATAGAGGTGTGTGCTTCATGATCAAAAACTCTGCTATCATAATGAGTAGCAGCTTCTTCAACTACATCATGAACCTTTGATGTAGGAGCATCGAAATCCATAGTAGCATCAGTATTTAATCTGTCTAGATTGACAGCTTCAGCAGTTGCAGCATCCTCCTGAACAAAAACTTCAGGAGTTTCAGTGTCCTTAGAGACTCTGTCCATGGTTATATTTACAGCACCAAAAAGATGTGCAGCCACTAGTCTTCTTTTTCTCTGATGAAGAGTTTCTTCATCAGTTTCAGTCTCTGAGGTTTCAACAACAGACTTTGCCCTATTGGCTCTTCTCTTCTTCATTCTTCTCTTCTGAGGCATAACATCAGCATTTGATGCCCCAGCTTCAGTGTTTGATGGTGATTGTAGTTGTTGTGAATTGACCAAGAATTGTTGCACAGTCTCAGGCAACATCAAAACACCAACATCTCCTTTCTTGTTATCTTTATTGGTTAGATCAGAGAATATTCGTTTATGTAATTTAAAACATGGAATCACATCATTCTCAGCTATCTCTACTTCAGAAACACATTCAGAGAATATTAATTGACAAAATCTTGCAAAATAGACTACACCTCTGTTTTCAGTCATTTTCTCACCTATATTATTTAGAACTAGTCTAGCAACATCAAAATTACCTCCGTAAAGAAGAGAATACCCGATTTGCAGACTATCAGTGGGAATTGCATCCCAATTCGTGCACTTCTTCCCGAACGCCCTTGTTATGCAGTCGAAAAAGAAACTCCATTCCTTTCTCAAGAGCGGTCGCTTCAACTGACCAAGCTTTGTCAGTGGTCCAGAATAGCCTATTTCTCTCATCATACGAACTAACTCAGAATCTCCAACAGAGATTATGAAAGCATTAAAGTCCTCAAGGCCCAGAGCATCACGAACAGTAGTTGGAGTAACTACAAACTCTTCTCCTTGAAATTCAAAAATTATGGACGAAGACCCAGACTCTCCTCCATTATCATAAGTGCCTGTCTGCCAAAAAGTCCTTATTTGAGATGCAGACAGCTTCAAAGGGGCGATTAGAGCAGTTCCAACATCAGAGTTTGACAAGAAATCCTGAATCAAATGAAACGCCTCCGGTGCGTTCTCATTTGCCAAAGGAGCAGCATAGTTGTTAGGGACGAACTCTAACCCAGACGAAACGAAAGCTGTGGTTGCCATTAGAAGATTTTGAAGAAAGAACAAGTAATCGATGTGAAAGCTTAACAGAGTTTGTGTGTAGAAAGGTGTTTGTGAATATGTGTATGAGTAAGATGTGAAAAGTTTAGCTGAAGATGTGTGTATTGTATTTATCAGAAAATTAAAGATTAAAAAAAAACTGAAGAGTTTTTAATCATTAATACACAACTGTCTTACTCCTATAATCATGTGAGTGGGACACATGGCAAGCGTGCATACGCTGACAGCATATAATTGACAGTTTCCAATACGCATGCGCAGTAAAAACAGCAATAATTACTGCCTGTTACACTTTTCTATGCAATTAACCTCTCGCCTCTGTTTAAAATATTCTTGAACAATTTCCCAATCTACATGGCATACGAGGAGACACCTGATATCACATAAGACACTCACAATTTCCGCTTATTGTCAAACAAAATCAATAATAATAAAATTATCGATTTTAATTTCTCAGAAACATAATATCGAAGTAGCCCAACAGTCAGAAGAATAATGACTGTCTTGGAACTCCGCACTTTACTGTTCCCAAGCTTCGAATCACGCAAAACCCTTCAGTTGCCCTGTTGGGTGCTATAAAAGCTGTAGCATTCTAACAACAGGCAATACACATATAAAAAAAATACCATACATCAAATGGCAGGAACCTTTGAATTCATGGATGTAGAATCATTCTTGGATTTGAACTGGCGTCAACAAGCAAACTACATCATCGATGAGTTTCTTGTGTTGTCACATTGGCCTTCCCTGGGTGGTAAAGAATCTCGCAATCATAATCCTTCATTAATTCTAACCATCTCCTCTGTCTCATGTTGAGCTCTTTCTGAGTGAAAATGTACTTAAGGCTCTTATGGTCTGTGTAGATCTCACACTTTTCCCCATATAAGTAATGCCTCCAAATCTTTAAGGCAAAAACTATGGCTGCTAGTTCCAAATCATGGGTAGGGTATCTACTCTCATATTCTTTTAACTGCCTAGAAGCATATGCAATCACCCTTTCGTGTTGCATAAGCACGCATCCTAACCCTTTGTGTGATGCGTCACTATAGATCACAAAATTTCCTCTTCCATCTGGCAGTGCCAGTACAGGGGCAGTAACTAGCCTCCTTTTCAATTCCTGAAAACTCTTTTCACATTTCTCAGTCCACTCAAACTTCTCAGTCTTTCGGGTCAGTCGGGTCAGTGGGGCTGCTATCTTGGCAAAATCTTTCACAAATCTTTGATAATACTCGGCTAAGCCTATAAAACTTCTCACCTCAGTCGGGGTGGTCGGTCTGTCCCAATTTGAAACAGCTTCTATCTTAGCAGGGTCAACTAGCACTCCATCACTGCTGACTACATGGCCTAGAAACTGTACTTCTCTCAGCCAAAATTCACACTTGGAAAGCTTAGCATAAAGTCTTTCCTTCCTCAAAGTCTCTAACACTATTCTCAAGTGTTCTGCGTGTTCCTCCTCTGTCTTGGAGTAGACTAAAATATCATCAATAAAAACTATGACACACTTGTCCAAGTATTGCTTAAAGACTCTATTCAATAGGTCCATGAAGGCTGCTGGGGCATTTGTTAGCCCGAACGACATTACTAAGAACTCATAGTGTCCATACCTCGTGCGAAATGTAGTCTTGGGTATATCTTCAGGTTTTATCTTTAACTGGTGATATCCAGTCCTCAGGTCAATCTTGGAGAAGTACACCGCATCTTTCAACTGGTCAAACAAATCATCAATCCTTGGTAAAGGATATCGGTTCTTAATGGTCAACTTATTTAGTTCTCGGTAGTCTATACACAATCTCAAACTACCATCCTTCTTTTTCACAAACAGCACTGGTGCACCCCAGGGTGACACACTGGGTCTTATCATTCCCTTATCTAGCAATTCCTGCAATTGACTAGCTAACTCTTTCATTTCTACCGGAGCTAACCTGTACGGGGCCTTTGAAACTGGCGCCGTCCCTGGAGCTAATTCGATAGCGAATTCTATCTCCCTATCAGGTGGTAATCCCGGAAGGTCTTCCGGAAATACGTCTTCAAATTCATTAACTATAGGAATATTTTCTAGCTTAGGAACCTCTCGACTTGTATCTATCACATAAGCTAAATAAGCCTCACACCCATGCCGCAACAACCTTTTGGTTTGGGCCATGGTTAAAAACTTACGGGTTTGTCGTTGTCCCTTGAACACGACCTCCCGCCCTTCGGACGTTTTAATCCAAACTTTCTTTCTTTCACAATCTATCTGAGCACCATTGCTCGACAACCAATCCATTCCCAGAATAACATCAAATTCCCCTAATTTAAATGGAACCAAATCTACACGAAACTGTTGACCTTCTATTACTAGGCTACAGTCTATGTGTATTTCATCAACTGGAATTACTTCCTGATTTGCTATTTCTACCTCTAATACTTCGTTTAATGGTTTCGCCCTAAGTCTTAACTGACTCGCGAAATCCCTCGAAATAAAAGACTTGGTAGCTCCCGAATCAAATAAAACATTTGCATTGACGGTGTTGAGTGAAAGGGTACCTGCTATCACATTAGTGTCCCTTACGGCGTCTTTCACCGTCATGTTGAAAGTTCTAGCAGTTGGGGGTTTGTTAGAGGCGGCTCCACTGATTCTCGAGCCGGCAGGGTTTGCCATAGGGCAGTCTCTTTTCACGTGTCCTAATTTTCCACATCGAAAACACTTCTGATCATTTTGGGGGCAAGCACTGGAGTAATGCCCTGTTTTGTTGCACGTGAAGCAGGTAACAGACTTTAGGGCACATTCTCCCAGGTGTTTTCTTCCACAAGTTTTGCAGTCAGGTAGTGGGGGTCGAGGTTGATTAAAACGGGACACTCCAGTCTGTCTGCCGCCCTAGCTTAGACTCTTATTCTCTGGTTTCCTGAATCCTGAATTCCTTAAGGGCTGAGACCTGGTCCCTCCGAATGTCCTTACTGGAAAGCTCTTGTTCACCGAGCTTCCTCCTTGACTACCAAACTTTCTCTTTTTCTCTGTTATTCCCAAATGACCTAACAGAATTGTAGAAGGGGGGGGGGGGTTGAATACAATTCTTGATATTTTCTTAAACTTAAAACAATGATAAAATAAAACTGAACTGAATAAACAAAAACACAAGATATAAATAATTCAGTTGGATTGTTTGATGATCCAACTGAAGTGTTTTTATTGCGGAAATAATCTGTGATACAAAAGTACACAGCTGCTCAGTTACAGAGTTGTAGAGAAGAATGCTCTCAAAGATAGCTAATACAAACTATTTGTTTTTCTTCTCTCCCCTCTTTCTAACTGCTACACTTGGTTATATATTCCCAAGTTTACAATACTATTTTTGGCTACACTAAAGTACACTAAAGATAACCGCCAATAGTTTGCTTTTCATCCCTTTGTCCAGTGGTCCTTGGAGATCCTTGCTTTTGTCTTCATGCTTATTATGATCACTCCCAAGAGCCCAATTGGAAACTGGGATGTTTCCTTATTCCCCATGTCCATTTTAATGGTTTCCAATGCAAAGTACACTTCCACATCTCCTTTAGATCTGTTCAGTAACCTGTCACTATCACTTTGTCAACTATTCAGAAAAGCAATAATGATTCGTTGATAGCAGGGAGATGTGTTTCGTTGATAGCTTTATTCTTCATTCCGTTGATGGTGTTTCTCTCGTTTCGTTGATAGAGTAATCCTCATACCGTTGACATGTCTTCACTTAGGCAAAATTACAAGGCATGATATACTTACAATTAACCAACCTATTTTGCCTATCTAGTACTTAGTCAACATGACTTAGGAAACCTATCTAATACATACATCAAATGCATATCAAACTGTGAAGTATTGT
Source organism: Heracleum sosnowskyi (assembly GCA_030848705.1). Taxonomy (NCBI): domain Eukaryota; kingdom Viridiplantae; phylum Streptophyta; class Magnoliopsida; order Apiales; family Apiaceae; genus Heracleum; species Heracleum sosnowskyi. The sequence continues at coordinate 60,222,745 of CM061240.1, read as the reverse complement.
ACAGTGCAATTGCTACAACACTCATTCCGTTGATGAGCTTCCTGTCAACGAAACACTGCAAAGCATGCCATTTCGTTGACAGTTACAAAATAACTTAATACAAAATCTACTAAGTGTTTTTACAATTATCATCAAGAACAACATATTCCTAACAATCTCCCCCAATTTATGACTGATAGAATAACAGCCATAAATCAAGAGCCTTGATGATAACAAAAACACTCAGACATATTACCCATGATAAAAGTAAAAATTGCATTGAGCTTCATAAAGTTTTAGACATAAAACAAGACTTACAAGACTAATGCCCAAATGTGCTCCTCTAGACTGAGCAAATGATTCATCTTGGTCTTCTCTGAGGCATAGTCTTCTTCCCTCTCCTAGAGTTGTTCTCCTCAATCTGGACCTGTAGCCTTCTGTAAAAGATCTTCTCTTCTTCATCTTGATCACCAAGCTTGGATTGCATGAACCTTAGAGTTTGATTAGATGCCTTATCCAGCTGGTCTTCCATCCTGAAGAACCTTCTGCAGTTGTCCTTGTCCTTAAATTCCATCATCCAGTAAGGTTGAAGATGGATCTTCTTTCCTGTTGAGGGCACTCTTAGCATCCTGGGAAGAGCCTCAGGCTTGTTCCAGCTAGCCTTTATTTGACATATCTTGGAGACCACCTCAGACTTGGCTGTTTTGGTGAAGCCAAAGTCTTTCTTCAAGCATCTAAACACTGTGAGTAGTGTTTGGTAGTCTTCTCCTAAAATTCTGTAGAGAGGCCATATTTGTTCTCTACCACCCTTGTATGTGAAAACCAATCTTTCAGGTAACTTTTGAGAAGCTGCAATGCCCCTTACTTCCACCAAGTTGTCTAAATCAAGATGTAAGCTGGATTCTTCCCTGATGTCAGCAATGTACATGCAGTCCTCTGGATTTGTAGGGGGTTTCTGAGATTGTGGCTTCCTCACAAATACTGGCTTTGCCTTGACAGCCCTTTTCTTTGTCTTCATTGGTTGATCCTTTTCAAATAGGAACTTTGGAAAATAGGCTTCATCAAATTCAATAGGCTCCTCCTTTGGCATGATTGGTTGATCATGAAAGTTGACAGGGTGTGCAGGGTCACAGGCCAACTTTCCTCCAATAGGTAGGTCAATAGGAATTTGATGTGCACTTGTTGTGGAAGGGGCTTGAGCAGTGTCCAGAGAGTCCTCTTTTTCAAAGTTCAGATTCCTCTTAGCTCTAGCCTTTGGTTGCCTTACACTTTTCCTTGCTGGTTCAGCTTCATTAGCTCCATTCTTGGCTTTTTCTTCCTGAAAGGTCTCTTCATCTTCAAGTGCTTGAGCAACTGCCAATGCTTGCATTGCTGCCCTTTCAGATTCTTCAGCCTTGGCCTTTGCAAAATTTGGGTGACCAACCCAAATGCAGATTTCCTTGCTGTCCCTGTAGATGATGGCCCTTTGATTCCTTATGCTTGGATGATTGCTTTCCTTGCTCTCAATGATCAGCTTCCCTAGGACTTTGAACTCATCTGGCTTTGGAGCAGGATAAAATATCCTTTCAATGTTCTTGCCTTTGGGTTTGGCAGGTGATATTGGAGACATCCCTCTTGCATCCACATTCTTAAAGCATGAAGATTGACCCTTCTCATTTCTTGAATCTTGAAAGATTCCATGCTGAAGGGGCTCTATAGCATAAGAGCTCTTGAACTGTGGCTCCATTTGTACAATCACCATTGCATTTGTTGATGGCTGATCTGTCTTTGAAGATTCAGTAATGTTCTTGAACCTTGCTTCTATGTTGGACCAGTGATCTTTGATTTGTTCTGCAAGTTTCATCCTCATAGAAGCTTCCTGGATCAGGTCAATACTATCCTTATTCTTCTTTCCAAACTCCCCCATTGCTAGTGGCTCCTGTGGCAGTGAAATGGCTGGGACCAACACCTTTGTGATTTGAATGTTGAGCTCCTTAGATTTCTCCCCCTTTTTGTTAGCATCAAGAGAGATGACTGGGAGTCCTTGAGCTGCCACTAGCTGAGTGAGTAGCTGAGTTTGCTTCTCCTGTTCCTTCTGCATTTGAGAAAGTGTAGCTTCCACCTTGTCCACTCTTGTAGAGAGAGTTTTCAAGGATGTAGCCACCTCAGGTTCCTTAGAGAAAAACCTGGTCATCTTGGACACAGTGAGAAGAGGGAGCTTTTCATCTATCATCCTGTAGTTAGCATCCCTGAGATTGCTAATGGAGTCCTTGATTTCTGTAGCCTCAATCCTTGTCTGCATCATTTGTAGCCTTTGAATTTCCAGAGAATCCATGATGGCCTTGTAGAATTTCTTGTCCCTTGCATTTGCAGACTCATGAGCTAGATAGGCCTCATTGTACTGCCTTGAGATAGCAGCATCTAGAGTGACTCTTCCATGCATACCCTGAGAAAGCCAGCCTGGTGTAGGAGGCACCACAGAAGTCCCAGTCTGTGAAGTGGTGGCCACCTGTAGATTATCACCATAGCTGTCCTCATCATCAGAAAACTCAAAGTCTCCACTTGCTGCAGCTCCTGGAGGTAGATTGGTCAAGGCATCCTTTGCTCTTTGCATTGATGCAGTAGTATGAATTAAGTTGAGTGACCTTTCTGCCTCCACATTGCCCTGTTGAGCCATAACTTGATAGGCTGGCACAGGATGAGTAAAGGTCTCAGGATCCAGGGAAATACTATCCAGAGTGTGTTGATAAAGCTCTTGGAAAGTAAGTGCCCTTTCTCCCTCACTGACCTCCATTAACTCATTAGCAATGGCTGCTTCCACCCTTATTGCTCCTGTAGTCCCTTCTCTCTCTCCACTCTTTTCTTGCATCATGGGCTCCCCATGGCTCACACCTCTCACACCCTCACCTTCACCTACTAAGGTGGTACTCTCAAACTCTCCTTTTGCCTGGCTGGAAGAAATAGCCAGCCTCTCACTCTCATTCTCTCCTTTTGCCTGGCTGCAAGCCAGCCTCTCAATTTCACTCCCTTTCAAACCTAAAAGTGTCTCAACTACCACCAGGTCATCTACACTAGTTGTGGAAACAACTTGATTTTCAGTAAAAGGTGTAGAATGACCTATCAACGAAATGGTAGTTTGAACTGTCAACGGTATAGGTACCGTTGATGGAGAAACACTTGTCAACGAAAGAGGCTGTTTCGTTGATGAAGTCAATAAAGCATTTTGAGAAAGTGAAATTACAGTAGAATCTGTGGTGATTGATTTGAGATTGGGGTCCATAGATTCTCTTGCAGTTTCAGAAAAACTTGGTTGATGGCCCAACAAATCACTTAATAAGTGATGACCATCAGCTTCAGAGTGGGGCTTCTCCAAGATTAGAGTTGGAGAATCAGGAAAAGATGTATGGATCATGTCCACATCTAAAGATTGAGTTGGTGAATTGGATGGAGATAAATCAAGATTAATGTTTAGAGAGTGGGACTGTAACCCCAGAGTAATAATAGGGGTTACATCAAACTGAATTTGAGAAACTGGAAGTGTTGCTTCCAGTGTGTGTGCACCCTGTGAACCCTTGGTCTTTCGCTTCACTCTCCTTTGGTATTGGGAAAATGTAGACTGTGGGCTTGAAGTGTCCCTTACCCTTTTGGACTGTGCTCTAGGTGGAGAGCTTGTTTCAATAATCACATCCTTTTGGGAGGATGCAATTAGACTTGTGTTTAAATCCATTTTACTCATTGTGCCTTGTTGGGAAGACACAATGGGGCTAGGCTGGGAAACACTTACCTCACCTTCCTTATTCTTGGGGTTTCTTTGATTTTCACCCCTTCCCTCACCTCTCACAACTCCAGACTCACTCCCCTTAGGTTGTGTGGTAGTTTTTACAACAGGTGCCTTTTGAGAAGCACCTGAGGTTGGCTTGGAGGATTTCTTTGATTTTGATTTAGTTGCTGGGGCAGGAGCCTGTTGGGTCACAGCTACAGACTCCATAGCAACAAGGTTGGAGGAGACAATAGAAGTAACAGCTATACTAATAGGGATAGTAGTAGTTACCTCAATGATTGGCAGATACACCACTGGAACATCACCATTGTAGTTCAGCCTCAGTATGTCTGTCAATACTCTCTTTTCTTGTACAAAGCACTCAAACCTGGCATTAGGGTTAGAGATAACTAATGGTGCTGGACTAACATGATTAGCCAGCATCATCAGAAACCTTGCATAATAGATATTTTTCTTCCTATTTGCCCTATCACCCAACTTAGCACCAATTTCATAAATAAGTTGGGTGCTAAAGTTGTAATATCTATCATTTAGAAGCATGGTTAGGAGAATTAACATAGAATTAGTTAATGCATCAAAATTACAAATCTTTCCAGAAAAGACCTTAATGAATGCATCAGCTAAATAACTGTATTCCCTAACCAAACCTCTCCTAATTATTCTACCCAGATTATCAATAGGCAAAGAGTAGTTTATAGAATTTAGCATGGTAGTTATTTCAGTGTTAGTAGGCAAAGCATCACAGTTATTATCAGGAATATGTAAACATGCTTGCAAAACATCAGAATTAACTATGTACTCATTACCTTGAAGAGTGAATTGCAGTGTGCCGTTTGTTCCACTATACTCACATGAGGTCCAAATCTCCTCGATTACTTCATTGTAGAGTGGTGTAGAGTGAAACATCGCATAGCTCAACTTACAGTTCCTCATGAAATCCATCATTTTGAAAAAGATGCTGTTCGGACTCTCCTTAACGACAAATGGAATGGAATTGTTCTTCTCATAGATGAACCCACCAGCAGACATAAGCTTGACTATGGGTGCCATTGTTGAGTGAGGAAAAGCTTCGAACTGTATTGCTTGTTAGAGAGAAGAAGCTAGAAAAACTTTTGGAATTTTTGAGAACATGTAGAAATGAAATAAAGAAATTAAAATTTCTTAAATACTCCCCCAAAAATTCTCAGAAATTAAGTCCAATAATTAATCTAAATTACCTGATTGGCTTAAAAAGTAACCGTTAGAATTAAATATTACCACGATTTATGCTTACAGGGGTGTATGTATAGATCGTGATAAAGAACGTGAAATTTCAACGGTTCAGATTAAAAAGCGCTACATCAACGAATCAGGATTGGGCGGTTAAAGTCCAGTCTTATTTCGTTGATAAAGCTGCGTTTCGTTGATATAAAAGAGCTATCAACGAAACACCCAGAAAAATGCTAAGACTGTCAACGAAATGGTGCGTTTCGTTGACATAGTAATTTTGACTTAGACAAAATTTCACCTTTTCCTGAGAAAATCAATTCACAGAAAAATTATAGCAAGTTCCTGGCTGCATTATGACTTGCAAATATCTCAAAAATAATTAAGAGAAATTTAGCATACCTAGCTCACTTACTAATCTTGAGAATGTTGATTCATCAAGTGGCTTGGTAAAGATGTCTGCAAGTTGTTGTTCACTTGGAACAAAATGTAACTCCACAGTACCATTCATAACATGTTCTCTAATGAAATGGTACTTGATGTCAATGTGCTTGGTTCTTGAATGCTGCACTGGATTCTCAGTAATGGCAATGGCACTAGTGTTGTCACAGAAAATAGGAATTTTCTCAACTCTTAATCCATAATCAAGTAATTGATTTTTCATCCATAAAATCTGTGCACAACAACTTCCAACTGCAATATACTCAGCCTCAGCTGTGGAGGTGGAAACTGAGTTTTGTTTCTTGCTGAACCATGACACAAGCTTGTTTCCTAAGAATTGACAGGTGCCTGTTGTGCTTTTCCTGTCAATTTTACATCCTGCATAATCTTCATCTGAATAACCAATTAGTTCAAAACCAGATTCTCTAGGATACCAAATGCCAAGGTTTGGTGTTCCCTTGAGATATCTGAAAATCCTTTTAATAGCAACAAAATGGGATTCCCTAGGATCAGCCTGAAATCTAGCACATAGACATGTAGCAAACATAATATCAGGTCTACTAGCTGTTAAATACAAAAGTGAGCCTACCATGCCTCTGTAACTTGAAATGTCCACAGATTTTTCCTTAGTATTCAATTCAAGTTTGGTGGCAGTGGGCATGGGAGTTTTGGCAGGAGAGCATTCCATTAAGTTAAATTTCTTTAATAAATCATGAATATATTTTGTTTGACTAATGAAAATGCCTTCATTAACTTGCTTCACTTGAAGACCAAGAAAGTAAGTTAATTCTCCCATCATGCTCATTTCATATTTACTTTGCATAAGCTTGGCAAACTTTTGACAAAGTTTCACATCTGTAGACCCAAAGATTATGTCATCTACATAAATTTGAACAAGTATAGTAGAGCCATTCACAATCCTGTGAAAAAGAGTTTTATCTACAGTACCTCTAGTGAAGTGATTCTCAAGAAGAAACTGTGAGAGTGTGTCATACCAGGCTCTAGGTGCTTGTTTCAAACCATAGAGTGCTTTGAGGAGGAAGTATACATATTCTGGAAAATCATCATCTTCAAAACCAGGAGGTTGACTTACATAGACCTCCTCTTCCAATTCCCCATTCAGAAAAGCACTTTTCACATCCATTTGATAGACTTTGAAATTGGCATGGGCTGCATAGGCTAGGAAAATCCTTATTGCTTCTAGTCTTGCAACATGAGCAAATGTTTCATCAAAATCAATTCCTTCTTCCTGTGAGTAGCCTTTTGCAACTAGTCTTGCTTTGTTCCTTGTGACTATGCCATTTTCATCCATCTTGTTTCTGAACACCCATTTTGTGCCTATTACACTCCTGTCCTTAGGCTTGGGCACCAGCTTCCAAACATTGTTCCTTTCAAATTGGTTTAGCTCTTCTTGCATAGCCAAAACCCAATCTGGATCTAGAAGTGCATCCTCAACTTTCTTTGGCTCATCTTGAGACAGAAAGCTGCTATATAGACATTCTTCTTGAGTTGCTCTTCTAGTTTGGACTTTTGAAGAAACATCACCTATAATAAGTTCAAAGGGATGATCTTTAGTCCATTTTCTTGAGGGAGGTAGATTTGCTCTTGACGAGGTAGCTTCATGATCATGATTGCCTTGATTGGATATTTGTCCTTGAGAAACTCCCCCTGAGTTTGTTGTCCCTAAATGATCACTTCTTGAGACATTTCTATGACCTTCAACGGTATGACTGTTTTGGCTGTCAACGAAACGCTCATTTTGACTGTCAACGAAACCACCATCTTGACTGTCAACGAAATGACCATTTGGTCTACTAGCAGCTATTCTTTTCAATCTTAATGCAGCAATTTCATCTTCACTGCTGCTCTCATCTGTGCTAGATACAACAACTTTAGACTGTTTCTCAGTAGTCTTAACATGATTCATTCGATCTCCTTCCTCATTCTCAAAAGAGAGACTTTCATGGAAACCTTCATCACAGAGACCTTGAATTTTGAGATCATCAAAAACAACATGTACAGATTCCATAACAATGTTGGTTCTGAGATTATAGACTCTGTAAGCTTTCCCTGCTGCATATCCCACAAATATTGCTTCATCTGCCTTTGCTTCAAATTTCCCCAAATGCTCAGCTTGATTTCTCAGAACAAAGCACTTGCATCCAAAGACATGAAGAAAATCCAATAGTGGCTTCTTTCTTTTGAGTAGTTGATAAGGGGTCATTCCCTTGGCCTGATTAATCAAAGAAATATTCTGAGTGAAGCAAGCTGTGTTAACTGCCTCAGCCCAAAAATAAGTTGGTAACTTTGATTCATCTAGCATTGTCCTGGCAGCTTCAATAAGTGTTCTGTTTTTCCTTTCAACTACACCATTTTGCTGTGGTGTCCTTGCTGCTGAAAACTCATGCATAATACCATTTTCTTCACAGAACATCTTCATGCTTGAATTCTTGAATTCTGTCCCATTGTCACTCCTGATCCTTCTTACTTTCAAGTCAGGATGATTGTTTACCATCTTGATGTGATTGATAATGATTTCACTTGCCTCATCTTTAGAATGTAAAAAGAAGGTCCAAGTAAATCTAGAAAAATCATCAACAATCACAAGACAATATTTCTTCTTTGAAATAGACATGACATTTACAGGGCCAAACAGATCCATATGAAGTAACTCAAGCTGATGGACAATTGATGACTCTGTCTTGCTTTTGAATGATGCCTTCTTTTGTTTCCCTTTTTGACAGGCATCACACAAACCATCCTTGGAAAACTCCACCTGTGGAATTCCTCTAGCAAGATCCTTCCTTACCAAATCATTCATAACCTTGAAATTCAGATGAGATAATTTCTTGTGCCATAGCCAACTTTCATCCTTGCTTGCTTTGCTGAAAAGACAAGTGATGGTGTCTGGACTTGTGCTACTAAAGTCAGCAATGTACACATTCCCTCTTCTGAATCCAGTCATTAGCACATTGTTGTTTCCTCCTTTAGAAACAACACAGGCTTCTTTAGAAAAAGTAACTAAAAATCCTTTGTCACAAAGTTGACTGATACTAAGCAAATTGTGCTTAAGACCATCCACCAATGCAACTTCATCTATGATGACATTCTCTTTCGAAATCAAGCCATATCCCTTTGTGTAGCCTTTGCTGTCATCTCCTAAAGCAATACAAGGGCCAGCTCTTTCCTGAAACTCTGTGAGCAGGGTAGAATCACCAGTCATGTGTCTTGAACAACCACTATCCAAGTACCAAAGATTCCTTTTGTCTCCCTGCACATAATGAAACCAAATCAAGTTGATTTTGGTACCCAAGTTTCCTTGGGTCCTGTTTTGTTAGCCTTTGCTTTTCCTTTTATATAATTTTTCACCTTGGGCTCAGATTGATTTAAATCAACTTTTACTCTTGGTGTTGATTTCTGATTGTTGCTCACATTTTCATTTACAGCATGCATATTTGAAGGAGCACACATATTATTCATATTCCATGGCATTTGTGGCATACTAAACATATTCATGTATGGATTAGGCACAAATGATATGTTAGCATATGGATTCTGAAATTGTGCACATGGAGCAAACATGTTAGGCATAACAGGCATTGTAGGCATAAGATTATTCATTGCAGGCTTGGGAATTTTCACATTAGCAGTTTTCTTAACAGATTTGCAGTTAGTAGATAGATGACTAACACTTCCACAATTGACACAAGTCTTTCTAGGAGCATATTTATCAGGTGTGTAATTGTTGTGTTTGTTAATTCCTACTTTGCCATTCCTGTTATTCCTTTTATTTCCCTTAGCCTCAATTTGAACATTCTCTATCTTATCTTTCAATTGCTTGTTGGACAAGTGACCTACATTAGCTCTCTCAACAGGCTTCTCAACTTTCTTTGATTTACTAGACTCACCTTGAACAAAGTTCTTGGTGACAGGACCATACTTATTATTAAGTCTAGTGAGTTTATCTTTTCTTTTCTCTGTCAACGAAACACCCTGATCGGTTGATGGTTCATGTGTCAACGGAACATCGCATTCCGTTGACATATCAACCTTCAACAAATGATCATTGTTGTTTGTTGACTCTGTTTCTGAATCTAAGGCTTCACAAACATACCCTAGTTTCTCTTTGTTCTTTTTCCATGATTGTTCACAGAAAGATTCCATACCTTGAACATTAATGATGTTGGTTGCAACATTCCTGGCATCTTTCCATTTAGCAATCACACTCTGTTCTATTTCTAGTTGTGTCTTAAGAATTTCTTCCCTTTGTAACACGTTCTCAAGTTCCTTCTTAGCATCCCTACTAACACATCTCATTTTCTCAAATTCAATGAGCTGTGCTTCTAACATTGCATTCCTATCACTTAAGAGCAAATTAGTCTCTTTAATTCTTGAATTCTCTTTGGTAAGTGATTTAAGAGTAACACGCAAATTATATAATACAGTAGACATTTCATTTACTGCACTATCGCATTCCTCTTTAGAAAGCTCAGAAAGATTAGTAATTGTTACCTGGTTGCTTGAGGAGCTTGCTTCCTGCTCATGATTGTTAGCCATAAGAGCCAAGTTGACATATTCAACATCATCATCAGAATCTTCACCATTACCAGCCCAATCATACTCCTGAGTCATGAAAGCCTTTTCCTTTTGCTTGAGAAGTTCAAAGTATTTCTTTTTATAATCAACAGGCTCAAATTTCCTGTTGCTCTTCTCAATCTTGGGTTTTCTGCAGTCTCCAGCAAAGTGACCAAGCATTCCACAATTGAAACATTTAGATTTAGACTTTTCAATCCAGTTACTTTTGTTAGGTTGAAAGTCTCTCCTTGGTGGCCTTGCTTCTGAGTTTCTCTTGAACTTGAACTTAGAGAATTTTCTTGACAGAAAAGCAATGTGTTCATCAATCTCATCTAAGTCATCCAAGTTGGCTGGTTCTGGTTCTTCTTCTTCTGTCATCTTACCTTTACCCTTGCTGACATCACTTCTACAACTAGCTCGACTAGTTGTGGCCTTTGCAGCTTCTTCAGTGTCATCTTCCAGTTGGTTCACAGATGCAATCAATGCAATGGATCCACCCTTCTTCTGTACCTTTTCAATTTCCTCATCTTGCTCCATTTCCAGCTCATAAGTCTTCAATGTTCCATACAGCCTTTCAAGAGTGTAATCTTTGTACTCTTGAGTGTTTCTTAGAGAAACAGTCATAGGCTTCCATTCTTTTGGAAGAGCTCTTAGAAATTTAAGGTTTGAGTCCTTAGTTTGGTAGATTCTCCCATACAACTTTAATCCATTCAGAAGCTTTTGAAACCTACTAAACATGTCATTTAGGGTTTCACCAGCTTTAAAGTGAAAGTGCTCATATTGTTGTATAAGAAGTTGCATTTTGTTCTCCCTTACTTGCTCAGTTCCTTCACATAGTGTTCTGACAGTGTCCCATACTTCTTTGGAGGTTGTACAGTTTATGACATTATCAAACATCTCTTGCTCCAAACCATTAAACAGAATGTTCATGGTTCTCTTATCTTTATGGATTTCTGCAAGATCTTCAATAGTCCATTCTGAGACAAGTTTTGGAATTTCTACGTCAGGAGCATCATCTGGCACTCCAATTCTAGATGCAAACTTCATGGGAACGTGTGGACCTTTCTCAATGCAGTCTACATATCTCTCATCCATAGACATGAGATGTAAATGCATCTTTACTTTCCAGTGAAAGTAATTGTCCTTATCAAGAACTGGTATCTTCACACCTGCATCCTTCTTCACCATGGTTTCTGTTTTGGTCTTGATCTTTAAACTTCTTGTATGTTAGAAGCTTGCTTTGATACCAATTGTTATTCCCAAATGACCTAACAGAATTGTAGAGGGGGGGGGGGGTTGAATACAATTCTTGATATTTTCTTGAACTTAAAACAATGATAAAATAAAACTGAACTGAATAAACAAAAACACAAGATATAAATAATTCAGTTGGATTGTTTGATGATCCAACTGAAGTGTTTTTATTGCGGAAATAATCTGTGATACAAAAGTACACAGCTGCTCAGTTACAGAGTTGTAGAGAAGAATGCTCTCAAAGATAGCTAATACAAACTATTTGTTTTTCTTCTCTCCCCTCTTTCTAACTGCTACACTTGGTTATATATTCCCAAGTTTACAATACTATTTTTGGCTACACTAAAGTACACTAAAGATAACCGCCAATAGTTTGCTTTTCATCCCTTTGTCCAGTGGTCCTTGGAGATCCTTGCTTTTGTCTTCATGCTTATTATGATCACTCCCAAGAGCCCAATTGGAAACTGGGATGTTTCCTTATTCCCCATGTCCATTTTAATGGTTTCCAATGCAAAGTACACTTCCACATCTCCTTTAGATATGTTCAGTAACCTGTCACTATCACTTTGTCAACTATTCAGAAAAGCAATAATGATTCGTTGATAGCAGGGAGATGTGTTTCGTTGATAGCTTTATTCTTCATTCCGTTGATGGTGTTTCTCTCGTTTCGTTGATAGAGTAATCCTCATACCGTTGACATGTCTTCACTTAGGCAAAATTACAAGGCATGATATACTTACAATTAACCAACCTATTTTGCCTATCTAGTACTTAGTCAACATGACTTAGGAAACCTATCTAATACATACATCAAATGCATATCAAACTATGAAGTATTGTACAGTGCAATAGCTACAACACTCATTCCGTTGATGAGCTTCCTGTCAACGAAACACTGCAAAGCATGCCATTTCGTTGACAGTTACAAAATAACTTAATACAAAATCTACTAAGTGTTTTTACAATTATCATCAAGAACAACATATTCCTAACATTCTCTTCTCTTCCTTTCTGACTTTGCTCACTACCTGCTTCCACTATGGTTGCCTTTTGCACTAGCGACGCATAGTCCGTTAATTCCAACACTGCTACTCTATTCTGAATCCATTGTTTCAGCCCTTGCTGAAACCTTCTTGACCTCTTCAAGTCAGTATTGACAAAATCTGGCACAAACCTAGACAATTCAGTAAACTTGGCCTCATATTCTGCCACAGTCATGTTATCCTGTTTCAGTTCCAAAAACTTCCTTTCCATTTGTGCTTCCATAAACACAGGGAAATACTTTTCCAGAAATAAGGTAGTAAACCTTGCCCAGGTAACAACGGTATTTGTTTCTAGGTTCTTCTTTGATTCCCACCAGTAGTTAGCCTCCCCTTTCAGGAGGTAAGTAGCAAAGACGGTCTTTTGGGCTTCCTCAATACCTAGGATTTCAAAAGATTTTTCCATTTCCTTCAACCAAGCTCTTGCCTCAACAGGGTCAGCAGATCCTTGAAATTTCGGGGGCCTTAAGGACTTAAAAGCCTTAAAAGCACTATGCCCCGCAGTATTGGGGCCTGGTGGTGGTGGCGGTGGGTGCTGGTTCAAATTTTGTCGGAGTAGGTGCATAAATTGGTCCATCGGGTTTCCACCGGGAACCTCTACATTCTGAGTACTCTCATACTCTTCCTCTTCGTAGTCCTGATCATCAAACTCATTGTAATCCTCATCCTCTCCGATTCCTTCATACTCACCTTCCTCATGGTTCTGTTCTTCCATCTCGTGGAAGTCTGGGTTTTCTTCCTCATTATGATAGTTTTGCCTTTCATCCCCCTGGTTAACACTGCCCTGAGCCGCAGAATTGGCAAGGCGTGCTCGTGTTCCCATACGTCGGGGTGGCATTTTCCTGATATTTTTAAGCAAAACTTTTATTATTAAAACCATTTGTTCCTTTTTAAAATATGTGGTTGAATCAATTGAGTCCTTGGTGAAAATCTTGGAAATCATCCTTGCTCGCACAAAACTCTTTTTATAGAATTTTTTTTTTTGTCAAAATGGGGGTTACACAGTTTATATGTCAAAACTAATAACTTGTAAAACAATTGAAATAGCAGGGGATATCAAATCTTAAAACTGAAAGCTTTATCGAAACTGAAATGCATAAATATATACATTAGTGACATAAAGTCACGAGATCACTACCTCGGCGCCTATTTTTCATCACCGGGCAAGCCTTGATAATTTGGCACTACCCCGACACCTATTTCATTGCCGTGTAGGCCTTTCCAATTCCCATGAAGAAAAACATTAATGAAACGGAAATCGGAATTTAATTCCACATTTCCCAAGTACGAATACTTGTCAAAACTTTGTAACCGTTTAGACACCTTACTCTAGAGTAATGGAAAGGAGTAAATCAAAGTGTGGGTTGACATTAGTCAACGAGACTACCGATGATTACTACGTATTTTGAAATCATGACCAGGGAGTTTATTGAAATATCAGAGTTCATTGAGTTTGAAAAACTCTTATTTGAATGGGGGAGCCATCCCCTAGTTATAGATACTTTAGAGGAACAGTGGAAGTAAATCACTGTCCTCGAATTCTTGAACTAGAGAGATGAAAAAGCCGAATGCTTCATGTTCTTCCTTGATGCATCTTTTCTTTGTTTTGTTTTGTTTTGTTTTGTTTTTGTCTAATTAATCACTTAATACTTTTTCCAATTAATTTGTGTGGCTAATAACAAGGCTTGTCATCAATGACAAGGCCATTTTGGATGTGTGGTGGTGGTGAAAGTGGTGACAAGGTGGTGATTCATCACCTTGTCATCACTTGGCATGCCTATGTCATTCCCTTACATCTTGCTTATGTCATCCTTTGCATCCTCAATTATTTTATATATTGCACTTGATGATCTCATATAATACTCCTCCTTTGGTTAGGGTTTAAACCATAATTTATTACGCTTTTGTTTCGCGATAGTTTCCAGTGGTTCTAAAGACGTTTCTCTGTACCAAAGCTAGGGTACTTCCTTTATCCTTCCATTACCTTTGTCTAATATATAATCTTAGGTTTCTCACCTTGGTTTAAGATATGATCATGGATTTCTCATTCCACATACTTTCTTAAAACGATCAAATCAATTCATCCTTAACTGTTCAGTGAATAGTGATTTAAAACTCAGAGGGGAATCTTCTGATTCTGATCGCGTTTACATTCTTTTATCCTTCTTATACATCAATAATATTACTTCGAAACATTCATTCCATGTCGTCTACATAGTGTGGGCTGAAAAACTTTTCGTCAGCAAATTTACTATTCATCAGTGGAAATTCACTATTCATCAAGGTTTTAATTATTACAAAAATTTGGGATATTACAGTCTCCCCTACTTAAAAGGATTCCGTCCCAGAATCAGATCAAAATAGATGAGGGTACTTTTCTAGCATTGCGCTCTCTAGTTCCCAAGTGGATTCTTCAACGTTGTGATTTCTCCACAAAACTCTTACCAGCTTTATAACTTTATTCCTTAGCACTTGATCCTTGCGGTCAATGATTTCTACCGGCTGCTCTATATATGACAGGTCTGATTGTATATCTACTTGCTCGTATTCTACCACGTGTCTGGCATCCGGATTGTACTTCCTTAACATGGACACATGGAACACGTTGTGAACTTGCTGCAGGTTTGGGGGCAAGGCTAGCTCGTAAGCTACTTCCCCGATACGTCTCAAGATCTCGAACGGTCCAATATATCTGGGGCTCAATTTCCCTTTCTTTTCGAATCTCATCAATCCCTTCCACGGAGATACTTTCAACATCACAAGATCTCCCACTTCGTATTCTTTGTCCTTTCGGGCCAAGTCTGTATATTTCTTCTGTCTGTCTTGGGCTGCTACCAGCCGTCCTCTGATAAGGTCTATTGCATCCTTAGTCTGTTGGACCATTTCGGGTCCGAGCATTTTTCGCTCTCCAACTTCATCCCAATACAAGGGTGATCGACATCTTCTTCCATACAAGGCCTCATACGGGGGCATCCCGATACTTGCATGAAAACTGTTGTTGTAGGAAAACTCTATCAGGGGTAGGTGATCATCCCAATTTCCTTTGAAATCTATGGCACAAACTCTCAACATATCCTCTAAGGTTTGGATAGTCCTCTCACTTTGCCCATCCGTCTGGGGATGGTAAGAGGTACTCATGTTTAGCTTGGTTCCTACATATTCCTGAAAGCTTCTCCAAAATTTGGAGTTAAATCTAGGGTCTCTGTCTGACACAATGGAGACCGGAACTCCATGTCTCGCCACAATTTCTTTCATGTAAATATCCACTAGCCTATCGACAGTGTATCTTTCGTTAATCGGAAGGAAGTGGGCTGACTTCGTCAACCGGTCTACTATTACCCAGATGGCGTCGTGATTAGCTTTGGTTCGTGGCAATCCTACTACGAAGTCCATGGCTATTTGTTCCCATTTCCATTCTGGAATCTCTAGGGGTCTTAAGAGTCCACCGGGTCTTTGGTGTTCTGCCTTTACTCTTTTGCAGGTCAAGCATTTGCTTACCCACTCTGTTACGTCCTTTTTCATGTTAGGCCACCAATAATATTCCGTTAAATCCCTATACATCTTGGTACTTCCCGGGTGAATTGAATATCTTGAGCTATGACTCTCATGTAGAATCTCGTCTTTTAATTCCTGGTCATTAGGAATCCAAATCCGGTAAGTATACCTCATAACTCCCTTACCGTCTCTCTCAGTCCTTAATTCCTCTCCCGTCATTAGCTCTTTCCCTTCGCTCATCATGCGTTCTTGACTTAATTTGATCTTTTGTAGCAAATCTGATTGTAGTGCGATTTCAAATAATTTCTCCGTGCCATCTCCGGTTATTTTAACCTCCATCTCCATCTTTTCAAACTCTTGGATTAACTTCTCTGAGGAGGTTATCATTTTGAGTCTCTCCTTCCTACTAAGGGCATCGGCCACCACATTGGCCTTCCCTGGGTGGTAAAGAATCTCGCAATCATAATCCTTGATTAATTCTAACCATCTCCTCTGTCTCATGTTGAGCTCTTTCTGAGTGAAAATGTACTTAAGGCTCTTATGGTCTGTGTAGATCTCACACTTTTCCCCATATAAGTAATGCCTCCAAATCTTTAAGGCGAAAACTATGGCTGCTAGTTCCAAATCATGGGTAGGGTATCTACTCTCATATTCATTTAACTGCCTAGAAGCATATGCAATCACCCTTTCGTGTTGCATAAGCACACATCCTAACCCTTTGTGTGATGCGTCACTATAGATCACAAAATTTCCTCTTCCATCTGGCAGTGCCAGTACAGGGGCAGTAACTAGCCTCCTTTTCAATTCCTGAAAACTCTTTTCACATTTCTCAGTCCACTCAAACTTCTCAGTCTTTCGGGTCAGTCGGGCTGCTATCTTGGCAAAATCTTTCACAAATCTTTGATAATACTCGGTTAAGCCTATAAAACTTCTCACCTCAGTCGGGGTGGTCGGTCTGTCCCAATTTGAAACAGCTTCTATCTTAGCAGGGTCAACTAGCACTCCATCACTGCTGACTACATGGCCTAGAAACTGTACTTCTCTCAGCCAAAATTCACACTTGGAAAGCTTAGCATAAAGTCTTTCCTTCCTCAAAGTCTCTAACACTATTCTCAAGTGTTCTGTGTGTTCCTCCTCTGTCTTGGAGTAGACTAAAATATCATCAATAAAAACTATGACACACTTGTCCAAGTATTGCTTAAAGACTCTATTCATTAGGTCCATGAAGGCTGCTGGGGCATTTGTTAGCCCGAACGACATTACTAAGAACTCATAGTGTCCATACCTCGTGCGAAATGTAGTCTTGGGTATATCTTCAGGTTTTATCTTTAACTGGTGATATCCAGTCCTCAGGTCAATCTTGGAGAAGTACACCGCATCTTTCAACTGGTCAAACAAATCATCAATCCTTGGTAAAGGATATCGGTTCTTAATGGTCAACTTATTTAGTTCTCGGTAGTCTATACACAATCTCAAACTACCATCCTTCTTT
Organism: Heracleum sosnowskyi; assembly: GCA_030848705.1. Taxonomy (NCBI): domain Eukaryota; kingdom Viridiplantae; phylum Streptophyta; class Magnoliopsida; order Apiales; family Apiaceae; genus Heracleum; species Heracleum sosnowskyi. Next base: position 60,205,503 of record CM061240.1, on the reverse strand, counting down.
TTCACAAACAGCACTGGTGCACCCCAGGGTGACACACTGGGTCTTATCATTCCCTTATCTAGCAATTCCTGCAATTGACTAGCTAACTCTTTCATTTCTACCGGAGCTAACCTGTACGGGGCCTTTGAAACTGGCGCCGTCCCTGGAGCTAATTCGATAGCGAATTCTATCTCCCTATCAGGTGGTAATCCCGGAAGGTCTTCCGGAAATACGTCTTCAAATTCATTAACTATAGGAATATTTTCTAGCTTAGGAACCTCTCGACTTGTATCTATCACATAAGCTAAATAAGCCTCACACCCATGCCGCAACAACCTTTTGGTTTGGGCCATGGTTAAAAACTTACGGGTTTGTCGTTGTCCCTTGAACACGACCTCCCGCCCTTCGGACGTTTTAATCCAAACTTTCTTTCTTTCACAATCTATCTGAGCACCATTGCTCGACAACCAATCCATTCCCAGAATAACATCAAATTCCCCTAATTTAAATGGAACCAAATCTACACGAAACTGTTGACCTTCTATTACTAGGCTACAGTCTATGTGTATTTCATCAACTGGAATTACTTCCTGATTTGCTATTTCTACCTCTAATACTTCGTTTAATGGTTTCGCCCTAAGTCTTAACTGACTCGCGAAATCCCTCGAAATAAAAGACTTGGTAGCTCCCGAATCAAATAAAACATTTGCATTGACGGTGTTGAGTGAAAGGGTACCTGCTATCACATTAGTGTCCCTTACGGCGTCTTTCACCGTCATGTTGAAAGTTCTAGCAGTTGGGGGTTTGTTAGAGGCGGCTCCACTGATTCTCGAGCCGGCAGGGTTTGCCATAGGGCAGTCTCTTTTCACGTGTCCTAATTTTCCACATCGAAAACACTTCTGATCATTTTGGGGGCAAGCACTGGAGTAATGCCCTGTTTTGTTGCACGTGAAGCAGGTAACAGACTTTAGGGCACATTCTCCCAGGTGTTTTCTTCCACAAGTTTTGCAGTCAGGTAGTGGGGGTCGAGGTTGATTAAAACGGGACACTCCAGTCTGTCTGCCGCCCTGGCTTAGACTCTTATTCTCTGGTTTCCTGAATCCTGAATTCCTTAAGGGCTGAGACCTGGTCCCTCCGAATGTCCTTACTGGAAAGCTCTTGTTCACCGAGCTTCCTCTTTGACTACCAAACTTTCTCTTTTTCTCTTCTCTTCCTTTCTGACTTTGCTCACTACCTGCTTCCACTATGGTTGCCTTTTGCACTAGCGACGCATAGTTCGTTAATTCCAACACTGCTACTCTATTCTGAATCCATTGTTTCAGCCCTTGCTGAAACCTTCTTGACCTCTTCAAGTCAGTATTGACAAAATCTGGCACAAACCTAGACAATTCAGTAAACTTGGCCTCATATTCTGCCACAGTCATGTTATCCTGTTTCAGTTCCAAAAACTTCCTTTCCATTTGTGCTTCCATAAACACAGGGAAATACTTTTCCAGAAATAAGGTAGTAAACCTTGCCCAGGTAACAACGGTATTTGTTTCTAGGTTCTTCTTTGATTCCCACCAGTAGTTAGCCTCCCCTTTCAGGAGGTAAGTAGCAAAGACGGTCTTTTGGGCTTCCTCAATACCTAGGATTTCAAAAGATTTTTCCATTTCCTTCAACCAAGCTCTTGCCTCAACAGGGTCAGCAGATCCTTGAAATTTCGGGGGCCTTAAGGACTTAAAAGCCTTAAAAGCACTATGCCCCGCAGTATTGGGGCCTGGTGGTGGTGGCGGTGGGTGCTGGTTCAAATTTTGTTGGAGTAGGTGCATAAATTGGTCCATCGGGTTTCCACCGGGAACCTCTACATTCTGAGTACTCTCATACTCTTCCTCTTCGTAGTCCTGATCATCAAACTCATTGTAATCCTCATCCTCTCTGATTCCTTCATACTCACCTTCCTCATGGTTCTGTTCTTCCATCTCGTGGAAGTCTGGGTTTTCTTCCTTATTATGATAGTTTTGCCTTTCATCCCCCTGGTTAACACTGCCCTGAGCCGCAGAATTGGCAAGGCGTGCTCGTGTTCCCATACGTCGGGGTGGCATTTTCCTGATATTTTTAAGCAAAACTTTTATTATTAAAACCATTTGTTCCTTTTTAAAATATGTGGTTGAATCAATTGAGTCCTTGGTGAAAATCTTGGAAATCATCCTTGCTCGCACAAAACTCTTTTTATAGATTTTTTTTTTTGGTCAAAATGGGGGTTACACAGTTTATATGTCAAAACTAATAACTTGTAAAACAATTGAAATAGCAGGGGATATCAAATCTTAAAACTGAAAGCTTTATCGAAACTGAAATGCATAAATATATACATTAGTGACATAAAGTCACGAGATCACTACCTCGGCGCCTATTTTTCATCACCGGGCAAGCCTTGATAATTTGGCACTACCCCGACACCTATTTCATTGCCGTGTAGGCCTTTCCAATTCCCATGAAGAAAAACATTAATGAAACGGAAATCGGAATTTAATTCCACATTTCCCAAGTACGAATACTTGTCAAAACTTTGTAACCGTTTAGAACACCTTACTCTAGAGTAATGGAAAGGAGTAAATCAAAGTGTGGGTTGACATTAGTCAACGAGACTACCGATGATTACTACGTATTTTGAAATCATGACCAGGGAGTTTATTGAAATATCAGAGTTCATTGAGTTTGAAAAACTCTTATTTGAATGGGGGAGCCATCCCCTAGTTATAGATACTTTAGAGGAACAGTGGAAGTAAATCACTGTTCTCGAATTCTTGAACTAGATTCCCAGTTTTCGATGAGTTAGAAATAAATATTGTTTGCATTTAATTACCTTTAAATATCTTAAGATAATAGTTGGGAATCTCTAATTGTAATATCTTTTCTGAAAAATCAGAAAAATTATATATTTGTGTAAATAATAGAACCTTGGATCATATAATAAGGTTCTATGATTTTAATTCATTTTTGGAGTATATAATAAATACTCAAATAATAAATATTAAATTTTTATTCAATATAACTACTTAAGTGAATATTCAAAATAATATTCACTTAATTAAATAATAATCAATTAATAAATATTGAATTATTATTCAATATAAACACTTAAGTGAATATTCAAAAAAATAATATTCACTTTAATTAAATAATATTCAAATAATATTTATTATAATATTATTCAAATATCTCACCTTAAATATTCCATAATATTGATATTGGAATATTTAATAGACATTTAAAATATAACTGTCCCTGGAACCTTCCAGCTTTTGATAGCAGTCTAAAATAAATAATAATTTGACTCCCGGTCTAAGTTTTTAAAACCATCGTACTAGTACTCTATACTTAGAGTCTTTAATCTTTAAGACTTAAGAGTCTAGTGATTTCAGCTAATCCAATAACTGATGAAGAGATTGCAGCCAAGCTGTTTTTAGATGAGCATGATGGTGAAGTGACAGTTGAGGATTTGGAAGCAGAAATGAAGATGCTATCTGAAGAACATAGAAAGAAAGTTGCTTCTGGAAATTACAAGAAGAAAGCTGTAAAAGTTCCAAGAAAGAAAGAACTAGGTATCTCTATCAAGGAAAACTCTCAACAGAGCATGCAATATTCAAGAAGGCCAACAGATATTATTTCTGGTAAGGGCAAAGGGAAGCTGATAGAAGATATAGTAACAAAGAAAAATTATTCAACCTCTGACATAGCTCAAGTTGAATCTGTTCTAAATCAATCAACCACTGACAAAGCTCAAGTTTATGATTCTTCTAAAGTTGTGACAACCTCTGACGTTGCTCAAGTTGTGCAAACTCAATTATCTACACAACTCCAAGGATTCAAAAGACCTATACTGCCTGAAACTCTAAAGCCAGAATCTGTGAATTTTCTTCAAACCAGAACAGTACTTGGAAAAGAATCTTATGATAAGTCTGGTTTGGGTTCACATAGAGAGAAAATGATAAATAACAGACCTCTAGATCAAACATCAGTGGCAGAATCTGGTGTTGGGGTTACTCAAGAAAATCTTGACAAACTAGTGTCTGTTCAGATGATTTACCACAAAGGGTTAAAGAAAGAGTTTCTGTTATACTTTATGTCTGATGGAAGAGTATACAGAATAGGAGAAGCTGATGTTCAAATGAAGCTATGGGAAGAGCTTGAGTATGTTCTATATCTTCTCAAAATCAAAAATAGAAGTACTCACAATGCTGCTCTTGTTCTAAGAGAAAGGATGCTGAAAACAAAAGCTATGCTTGGAGGAGGTGTTTCTAGTGCATATATTCCTAAGTACAGAGATGCTTATGGAAAGATTGTTGAAATGAAGAGAAACAGTGCTAAGTTCAAGACAGCACTGGGTATAAAAGTTTTAGAATTCAACTTAGAGTCTGACAAATCTTACTATATTCGGCTAGGGAATGAAATGAGGAAGAACAACATTTATTCTCTGAGAGCTGCTATCTACCAGACTGGAGAAAGTGATCCAGAACTCAAGGAATTGAAAGGGATCATGGTAGATGAGCTGGAAAAAGCTGAAAGGAGGCTACTTATTGACTATCTCAGGACAGTGCCTGATATTGAAGAGATTAAGTAAAGTCTGACTGTAAGTTTTTAAAGTTTTCTGTTCTAAGTTAAAGTTAAACTCTGATTATATTTAAACACTGCATTTGTTATATGTTTTGACATCATCAATTATCTATTAACTTGTACATCTTTATTATGCACAAGTTGGGGGAGATTGTTAGATATAATTGCTAATGATTGTTTTATCAGTGTTTAAGAAACAGGTACTCATCAGAGTTTACTTGAAGCCAGTCAGAGTTTATTTAAAGTCTGACGGGATGAGAGTTTATTTTAGCTGTCGGTGCTAACATGAAGATTCTAGAAGCAATATATTCTGAAGATGGAAAGAAGCAGAATATATTGAGATAGCTAAATAAACGGGACAGAAGACAGAAGCAATCCTAGATTGATATAAATTGTATAGCTGATTTATAGGATATCAATTAGAGATTGATTATGTAGCTGTGTACTATATAAACACAGATAGGTTAACCCTAAAAGGGATGCGAATACTGAATACATTATTCTTTGTAACCTAGCAGCTCTTTGTGATATTTTACATCACTAAGAGAAGAGTTATTTATATAATTCAGTTTATTGATCATAAACAGTGTTCTTAATTGTTCTTCTCATACATATATTGATTATATATTGTGTATTCGGCCTAACAGACACATAACGCTAGATCGCATAGCGTTAGGTGATTTTATTATTATTATTTTTTTAAATTTATGCTCAAAACACTACTTAAATAGGTGTTTGAAGTTGAAAACACAAGTGTATATGGTATTTGCAGGAAAACACCAGATAAACTTGTGTTTTGTAAAGTGCAAACACCCTTTTTAAAAAAAAAAAAAAATTTAAGCTCAAAATGCTACTTAATCAGGTGTTTTATGCTGAAAACACAAGTTTATATAGTGTTTACAGCAAAACACCAAATAAACTTGTATTTTGTAAAGTGTAAAACGTTATTTTTTTTTTAAATTTAAGCTCAAAATGCTACTTAATCAGGTATTTGAAGCAAAACACCGGATGAACTGGTGTTTGCAGCAAAACACGGATGAACTAATGTTTAACATCACTTTAGTTTTTTATTTACAACAACAAAATGCTAATTAAAAAACATTTTTCAATAGCAAAATATCGGACAAAATGGTATTTTGAGTTAAAAAGAAAACACCACACGAAATGGTATTTTAGAGGAATAATTGAGATTTTTATTTTCAATTGTGATATTTCGATCCATTTAGTTTAAAATTGATGGTTCAAACCGAACTTTTATAACACAGTATAAACAAAAGGGAAAAGAAGGGAATGAGTGTATTCTTCATTTCTTGTTGTTCATCATCTTGAGTCGCTCACTAAAACCCTAAAGTGAAAAGAAAAGGGAAGAAAGGATGCTTGGGTCACTACTAGTACAGAGATTGAATGCAACAAGAAGAAGTAACCCATTATTTTTGATATGTTCAAGAACATTCGCCAGTAAAAAATCCAAATCTTCATCTTCCCCCCTTTCAAAGAATGCAACCAAATCCAAGAAAATCGATTCCAAATCGAAAAACAAAAACGATGAATTCGCCTTGGCAGCAGATGATACTTCTTCTTCTTCATCTCTAGATAATATTGCAGTTGATGATTCTTCAAGGCTCCAACAACTTGCTTTAGATGAAAAGGACAAGTCTCTCAACGTCGGAATTAATGGCCGTCCACTCTTCACTGCTGCTACCTCCATTTCTCACCTCAATAGTAAACACGCCTGTTCTTACATCAATTTCAGGTCTCTCCTCTCTCTCTCTCTCTCTCTCTCTCTCTCTCTCTCTCTCTCTCTCTCTCTCTCTCTCTCTCTCTCTCTCTCTCTCTCTCTCTCTCTCTCTCTCTCTCTCTCTCTCTCTCTCTCTCCCTCTCCCTCTCCCTCTCTCTCTCCTCTCCCCTCTCTCTTTTTGTGGTACCTATAATTTTTGTGATTTGTTCTTTTTTGTTTCTACAGTATGGAACAACTCAATGCAGTTTTACCCGAGGGTTTGCCCACAGGAATGTTGAAGGAGTTTGAGGATTCTAAGAGAGATGCGTTGCTTGTCCGTCAGAGCTTTTTGGATCTTCGTGATAATTATAGGCGTATTGTTGATCCCCCTTCTTTCCAATTTGCTGGTAGCCCAAAAGGTGCATTTTAGGGTTTTTTTTCTCAAATTATACATGGAGTAGTAGGCTCCAGTCTAGGCTATATCCTAATTATTATCTTTTCTAACTCTGATTTTGCCATATGCTAATATCGGACCTCCTCCTTCATTTCGTAGTACTTATTCATTACATTAATATCTTTTACCCTTTCTTAGTAAGAAATATATTTTGTCCTTGATTGATTTAATAACTGTAAGTAACATTTGTATGTTTGCTGTAAGAGAGTAAGTGTAGGATCATGTATTAAGCTGTATAATTAGAGCATTTTCCTTTACAGGGTAAATCAATCAAGACAATTTACTACCTTTAGATGACGACATTGACGAGTAGAGTAGAATAGAAATATACCGTGGATGATTAATTACATAAAATAAGAGATAGAGGATCAAGGTGGAAAACCAGTAATTCGGTTTAGATACAAGGAATTAGCAAAGAAGATCAATTAAAGTCCTTCATATGAAAGCAGTAAGCAGTTTTTCTTTCCATCATCAGTATGTTGCAGAATTATTCTCTTATACATGCTACATATATTATTAAAGAACTCATTATATTTTAAATGACTGAAACACAATAACTAACACATCCACATCCACAACTGCTGAAATCTATGGAGTGGTTTATCTGTACATGATCAGGTATGCTTATGGATTCTAAGTTTGTCAGGTTGGTAGGCCTGTTCGTGTTACATCTCGAGATTGTTGTAATTATGGTGTTCCAAATTTTCAGGTCCCAAGCCTCAAAAGCAAATTGTACTGGATGGGCCTGTAAGCTGTGGAAAAAGTATAGCACTCGCCATGCTTGTTCATTGGGCTCGTGGTGAAGGTTGGCTAGTTTTGTATGTCCCAAAAGGTCGACAGTGGACCCATGGAGGATTTTTCTATAGGAACCAGCAAACTGGTCTATGGGATACACCAGTCCAGGCAGCTAGCATTTTACAGGCAAAAGCAAACTCATATTGTTTTTTGTAGCGCATGCCTCTCTCATTATGTTATAGTATAGCATTTGCATGTCTTGTTTCCACGCTGTGATCCAACACCCTTTCTATCAAATTCACGTAAATACTTGCATTTGGTTGTTTACTTTTAATTTTGATAGACAATGATCAAACTTGATAACTCACTCTTCTATTAGAATTTTCTAAAGGGTTTTGGTTTTACGACATCGCACAACTTAATAGTTCATTTCTTATGGTGTACTGGTATATAATTATTTTTCTTTCTGGTTACTTGTCCACAACTTATTTCCTGTCTGATAAAATTTATAGATGCATAAATGTATTTGTTTTGTAGTACATACATAATCAATGCTATACCCTTTCTGGTGCAACATCTTACAGTAGGGTCTAACGTTCATCTAATTAGTCTATGAAACATTTATCTTGCGCCGCTTCTATGATTCATGGATTATCATAGGAATGCATTTCTAATTTCCTGCACCCCATTGAAGTCCCCTCTATGTAATTTGTTGGAAGCTCGTACTTCAGACAAAACATCACTTAACCTTTTGTTCTTCCTTTTTTTGGAAAATTACATTTAATAATATTTTTGTAGTTGCTAGATGCTAGGCTACTTGTACCTTTTTATATTGTTTCTAACTTGTACCTTTTTACCTGGAAGGATGGATGGTTTGCTTGTTAGTGTATCTTGTTTCATATATATTTTTTTGGTGTGCGATTTGGCTCTTACTTTTATTGTTGGTGAGTCATTCAGGATTTTATGAAGTACAATGAATCACGCCTACTTCAATTGTCATGTCAAGTATCTGATCCTATTCCATTGGGAGAGGGCGTCGGTGTTGGACCGATGAAGGATGTTGATTCAATGGCAATGCCTGAAGGTTCAACACTATATGACCTGGTTCAAGCGGGAATAAATTACACGCATGCTTCTGTAGGAGTATTAGTCCATCTTAGAAAGGAGCTGTCACTAGTGAAGGACATTCCTGTTCTTATTGCAATTGATCAGGTGAGATGATTTTGTGTTTGTAATGATTTTTTAGACCTTATTATGCTATTCAAGAGTTTGCTAAAAATTACTTTCCTCTTTCCTTGGCTGTGCTACAGTACAATAATTGGTTTACGTTCAGTGAATACGAGGAGCCAGTAACTTTTCGTTCCACTCGGCCAATTCATGCTAACGAACTTGCCACGGTTAGTTGAGATTTCACATTTAATGTTTGATCTACGTAATTGCATGAAAGTTCTATTAAGTGTATTTTTTTCTTGCGTAGCACACTTGGAACACCATTTAGCTACAATGAACCCAGTTTTCCTATATTTTATATGAAGACTTTGCTGCTCAGTAGTGTGCTTGTGCTGTTTCGACCAGAAATTAGTTGATAGTATATCATATTGTGATTTTCTAAACTTTTACTGGAATAGCTACAGACAGATGGAATTAATGGTTTATGTCTTAATTCGATTAAGTAAGATTACCTTTTCTGGGATTATTAGTAACATCACCTGCTGCAATCACTTAACTAACAAACCCAATAGTTGTAAATTAATTTGAAAAATAATACTACCTTTTGGCTCTATTCTGTGAAGATTATATATAATATCAAAGTAGGGCTGGATAAGTAAGTGTTCTGTATTTACACCTTGCACATCAACCTAATAATAAGATTTGAATGCACATATATACAGACCTAATAATGAGCTTGGAATGCACAATTATACACACACCATTAGGAGTCCACTTATATAGTTCTTACTGAGACTATACTTTGTAATAACAAATAATGTTTTTGCATCGCATTCATTTGGGTCGATCTATTTAAGTATGTCATTCTTATACAGGGTAACTTACATTAAAATCACTAGTAATTGTTTAAAATTTACTGCTAAGATTTTGCGTCAAAATTTCCTCTTTTAATAAACTCTTGGTTAAATACGCCAAAATACATGCTCTTTGCCAAGTACTTTCACCGAAGTAGCTCACATGATCACGTTTAGTGATTGATCTGAAATTTTATGTTGCATTGTATCTATATGTATAATTATTTTAGTATGCTTTCTCATCTTACGGTGAAATTTATGTCAAGTGCAGGTTAATGCATTTAGGTCTATGATGAATGATGACATGATGATTGGTGCTTTTTCTCATTCAACGGCTGTAGGGAAACTGCGCCAAGAGTTACCTGATGTTCCCACTGGCGCTCGCATTAATTATCCTCGTTATAGCCTTGAAGAAGCTGGCACTGTTTGCCACTACTACCTCAGGTGTGCATATGCTAAACTGTTCCCCTTATTTCAGCAGTTCCACACTTTTATTAATCATCTACATGTGACTTGTCCAATCGTCTTGGTGGTTTGGTTTCTATGCACACTATAATGAAGTATTCATGAGTTAGTGGCCGATATAGCTTGTCTATAATTGTGGCCAACTTTCTTCTGAAAATTTACCAGGTGAATATTATAAATTGGTTTGACTTGGTATGTAGGGGATATACTATTTAGCTTTATCAACACCCTTTAATGTTTATATTTCTTTATTCACAACTATGCAAATAACATAATATTAAAACCAAATGAGATAGAGCATAACAGATAATGACTTGCATGTATAATTGTTACTAAATTCTAAAAATCTAATTCTAGTTATTAGTATTAAATCAGGATATTAGTTCTAATTCTGATCATTTGTTGGAGTAGAATATAACTATTAGTAGCTCAATTGCATTAGGAACAAGTAATGCAAGCATTACTCCATTAAGTTTCTTTTAGGCTTGCAGTCACTGTAAGTCAAGCAAACCGACATATTGAGGAGACTAACACTTTGATATTATTAATTATTGCTATTATTCAACTGGGGTCTATGCATATTACACATTTCCTTGGGCATCGAATCTTCTATTGTCAATTCAGCCTAGTATGTCATTTAAATAATTTTTCCTCTTCGTTTTCTACAATCTAGTTATGCTATGAACTCTATTATTCTAGAAAAATCGATTGAACAGCTAGGACAACCATGTTAATGATACCTTGACATGGTATTAATTGTCTTTTTAAGTAAAGAATTCTTCCAGAATCCAGACTAGTGATGTTTTTTTTCTATCAAATCCTCTTGCTTCTGGAGCTGGGGTTATGAAGCTTAAGAAGCTTCCATACTCATATTTCTCTCCAGGCCTAAGACTATTCGAGTGATAGTGAAAATACCTCCCACATCTAATATAATTTTTTGAACTGTCCTGTATTATATAATTATGAAAAGACCTTATTTACGTCCATGTTAAGCTTAACATACTTCTAAGTTGAATTGGTTCACAAAAAGTATTACATTCACACAAACTGTTAAATGCATTGCCGCAGGTCCATGATTTTGCTTTTTGCTTTTTGCTTTTTATTTTCAATGGACATAGATCAAAGTGGGGTGTTTTCCCTGCATTTTTAAATAAGAAAGATTATATATGGCTCTGAAATAATCTAGAAAAATAACAAGAGTTGGAAGATGACATGTCTGTGCAGCTATGTATTCACATAATATGGGCTGCTTCTTCTTTTCCCCTCCTAATTGCATGGGAGTTTATGTTACTGTATCATATGTATATGTATCTATTGTGGTTTGAGAAAATTAGTGCATGCAATTGTTATTTCAGGAATTACCTAAAGAAAAGAAATTGATATTTTAGGAACTATCAGGATGATTCATCCCGTTTGCTGTTATTAGTTCCCTTTCTTTTGATTTTTTATAGATTTTTCGTAATGGTGATAATATACTTTTTGCAGATTAGATCATAGATATGATTATGGTTTGCATTCCAAATTACTGTAAAAATGGAGAATTGATATATAGAACTTGCCTTGCCTTTAATTACTTTAGCATGGGAGAAGATTGATATGTTGACATTGTCTGAGTTTTTATTTTTCCTTAGGCAAAGGCTAATACGTCGTGAAGCTTTCTCGGAAGACGGCTGGAAGAAATTGTACCATCTGTCGTATGGAAATGGATCGGAGCTTAGGTGGTTAGCCCCCTTTATGCGGTGACCTTGTTTAGACTGTATTGTTCGTTACACCTTGGAAGTTGAACATAAGGCTTCATATAATGGTGTCGATCTCTGTGATTGCCTTTGCAATCTGATTGGCAACAGCGAGGTTCAAAGCAATTAATTTAGGTTTGATTGGGAAAGGATTAGGTTTTGTGCTTCTTTTAAGAAGAAAACATGTATCTAAATTGCATCATACCGAAGTAGTTCTTATGGCTTCCGTTACGCATCAGATACTAAGCTGGTTGTAGTCCTGTTATCAAAAGATGTCTTTTGTTAAATTTTGGTAATCAAAAGTTCCTTGAACTAATCTCAAGATAGTCCGGTCCAGTCTTGGTGATTATATATATTATCGCAGCCACTACATTTTCAGCATCGAAGAAACGGCAAGTAATTATTTTGTGATTGTGTTATACTGTTAGCAATGACTGACTTTGTAGTAGGCCTTTAATTGTTTTAGAACAAGTCAATGGCAGAAAAGCTTGTTGGCATTTGTTATCATCGTTTCAAGGGAAAATAAATAAATAAATAAATAAGACATCTGAAAATTTAAGTTTATTGGCATTTCTGTAAAGCATTTTAGTGAGCTAGAGCGTCTCTGTTAATGATTAAAGAAATACGGAGTATCACTTAATTCTGTGTAAACCCATAAACAGCTGTTGAGTGTGATAAAGCAAAAAACTAGGCAAGCTCCAGGAAATGAATTTGACCTCAGATTAGAAGACGGGCGAGTTTAATTTGAAGATTGGGAAGAAGAGAAGGAGAACAAAGATTCCAAGAAATTGAAAATAGTAGATGAGTGAGTTAGTAAGCTGAGTTTGGCATTATAGAGCTGAAAATAGTTAAATATTCTGTAAGTTTTTATTTTAGCAGTTTGAAGTTAGAATTATCAAACTTTGCAACAAAAAAAGAGAGGAAAATAAATGAGATTTATATTCAGCCTTCCTTACAATTATCTTATTTTGTGATATATACCCACCTTAAAATTCTTTATACACACTAATCTTATTTTGTACCCATTTATTGTTGCTATTTTCTTTTCTTGTAATTCTTTCTATTAATCTTATTTTGGATCCATTTATTCCTGCTATTTTCTTTTATTGTAACTCTTTCTATTAATCTTATTTTGGACCCATATTTCCCTGCTATTTTCTTTTATTGTAACCCTTTCTATTGATTCATTTTTTATTGACATCTTTTCATATTGAAATAATACGTGTCCTTGATTTCTTAACTTATTATAATTTATATGTTAATGTAGATGAAAAAATCGATTTTGGATTCTTTTTGTTACACATGAACATTCATTTTTATGTTTGTGTTTTTCTTAATTTGATTTCCCTTTTATTATTATAATATTTCTAGTGCATAAAATTGTTATGCGTAATATATTATATAATAGAGAGCACATAGAAGAGAGCGGGAATCATAGATTTCATTATGTATTTGTGTGTCTACAACCTTAAGCTTGATGTTTATTTATATGTCTCGTTACATGAATTTGTAAAGCCAAGAGTCGAGTACTTGTAAAGTCAAGAGCTTAAGAAAGATCAAAGATTGGAGCTATGATGAGTCATCCATAATTATACATAACACTCCCCCTTGGATGACATGTACTAACATCATGCCTCATTAAAACCTTACTAGGAAAAATCCGGTAGAAAAAACCCTAGTGAAGGAAAAAGAGTACATGTGTTGCACATAATGTAATGTAAAAGAAGTATCATGTCTCCCCCTCATTTTAATATATCTCGAAGTTTACGCAGTCCAATCTTATTTACCAATTTCTGGAATGATGATTTAGGAAGCGCTTTTGTGAACAAATCAGCTGGATTCTCACATGAGCGAATCTGACAAACATCAATTTCTCCCCTTTGTTGAAGCTCATGAGTGAAGAAGAACTTTGGATCAATGTGCTTCGTCCTATCTCCTTTAATGTAACCTTCTCGAGTTTGAGTGATACATGCTTCATTTTCGAATAGAACAGTAGGAATTCCTTTATTAACTGAAAGACCACATGATTCTCGGATATGGTGGACCAAAGACCTTAGCTAAGCCACACACATTCACGACTTGCTTCATGAAGTGTTAACAATTCAACATGATTCGAAGAAGTTGCTGCGAGGTCTGCTTTGTAGACCGCCAAGATATCGCGGTACCATAATATGTGAATATGTAACCTGTTTGTGATCTTCCTTTGTGAGGATCAGATCGATATCCTGCATCTGCATAACCAACTAATTCTACTTGTGAGTCTTTAGAATAAAACAATTGTTATTCCCAGACAACCAAGATTGTAGAAGGGGGGGGGGGGGGGGGGTTGAATACAATCTTTAAAAATTCTTGGTTCTTGACAGTAGAGATGTGCAAGTAAAATCAAGAACATAAAATTAAACAAGATAAGATAACACAAGAATTAAAAATTCATATGGATTGATTTATCCACCTGAGAGATTTTTATTTGAAGAAATCTTTGTGATGTTTATGAATAAACACACAGCTGCATACACACTATTCTAGCTTCAACAATTTACAAAGGATATTGCCCTGAGCTCTCTAAATCGCCTAACTGATTTCTTAGTTCTAGAATAATGCTACACTTGGTTATATATCCCAAGTTTACAAGATATTTCGAACAGTAAAAAATACAAAAAGTAAATCTGTTCAAGATCCTTGTTTCTCCATTCTGAGTAATGATCCATGTGTTGGTAGCTTGCCCTTTTTGGCTGATTGTCTTTTATAGAAATGCTACTTTTGACTGGACAAAACAGAATGCTTCTTCTTCTCGTGACTTTTCCAGAAATACTGGTTTCCATGCTCTCTGTAGTCTGTCAACCCATGTGCACTGTCTGTACTATCCCTTTCACAAAGTACAGAGTGTATCCGTAGATGCTATTTGTGATGTATCCGTTGAATGTATCTTGATCACATCCGTAGACATCTAGTACTGCTATCCGTAGACAGTACATTGTCCACATCCGTAGAAGGCTAATGATGCTATCCGTAGACAGTTAATTTCACTTATGTAAAATTATTTACAATTGGCCTCCCTATTCTACATATCTATTGATAGTCAACATGACTTATTCAGCCTAAAAATTAATACTTCAACATCAGGATTACAAATCAAGAATATACATCAGAATTACATCTCAGGATTGTACATCAGGATTACACTGACATGCTACATTGAGTCTTATCCGTAGATAAGCTACCCTTTTACTGATACTTCAAAAGCATGCTATCCGTTGAAGGCTACATTTACTTATACAATTTTCACTAAGTTAGTTTAGTTATCATCAAGAAACAACATAGTTCCTAACAAAACAAACCCATATCCATTGTTCCTCAAAGATATCTCCGAGTTGACAAGACTATATCCAATGCCAGTCCAATGTCTTCGAGTTGGAGCAAAACTATATCTTGCCAATAAATTAACAGAAAATGCAATATCAGGACGTGTGCAGTTGACAATATACATTAGTGCACCAATAGCACTAAGATATGGTACTTCAGGACCAAGAAGTTCTTCTCCCTTTTCTCTTGGGTGAAATGGATCCTTTTTATTTTCAAGTGAGCAAACAACCATGAGTGTACTCACATGATATTCTTTATCCATAATAATTCTTTTAAGGATCTTTTCAATATATGATGACTGGTGCACAAAGATTCATCTAGATAAATGTTCAACTTGAAAACCAAGGCATAACTTTGTTTTACCCAAGTCTTTCATTTCAAATATTCAATCATCTCATGAAGTTCATCCGGGGTCCCAATGATGTTTAAATCATCAACATAAACTGAAATGATAGTAAACCCCATTTTTGTCCTTTTAATAAACACACATGGACAAATCACATTATTAACATAATCATTTTTCAAAAGGTACTCACTGAGGCGATTATACCACATTCGACCTGATTGTTTCAATCCATACAATGTGTTCGTATTTGTGCCCTAGAGACAATACTATAATGTTCTTGGGAAAGACATTTTGATTATTAATAAATATGTTCTATGGATTTTCATTATTTATTTTTTATGTCTTTATTAACTGCGATATAAATATTAGAATAATAAATGTCCTTGGAATATAAGCAGGAATTCTATATCTCTAAGTATGTGATTTAGGGATCATTTGTTAAATATGAATCATAATTTTTGAACGATTAATATTTCTGGATGACAGATAATCTGAATACTGAATCAGTAATATCATTTGTTATTTATTTTTCTGAATGACAATAATTATTTATTATATAACCGCACCCTTTATATAATTAATGATAAACAACCTAAAAATGATTTAAATAACATTATTTAGTAATTGGTAAAAGTTCAGTGTAGACTCTTAAAATTTAAATTTATGACTAATCGTAGACAAGATTATTTTTATATATGTACGCATGTTGCAAGTTGTGTAAATAATATGTGCAGTACACATATAAAAATACCTAATTTACAATTAATCCCAACTTTAAGAATCTACATATAACAAAACCCTTTAGTAATATATAGTATTTGAATCTTAATTATATATATACTATAAAAGTATCAATATTTATATAATTCTCAATTGATCAATGCTAGAAAATAGAAATTACACAATTTCAAAACATTCAACATCAATTTTAAATTTTGCTCAAAAAGAACATCAACTTAAAAGCAGTGAATATATTTTTATTCTTTTTAAAACCAACAGTGAATAGATATAAAAGTTTGGGTATGTATGAGAGTGATTAAAAAAAACACTGGGCATGAGAATTTTTAACTACATAAGCTAGAAATGGTTTCTGGCCTATCTTTAAACATAAAATTTGGACCAGTCTACCTACTTTTTTTGAAAGCACTGGTCCAGAGGATTTTGATGTGTCATCCAGAAAATTTGGAGTCGTCCAGCTACAGAAACACGATCCCAAACAATCTTAACAGCCGAACGGTTCTATTCAATCTGGTTAAGTTATTAACAAATGACCCCTTAGAAATGAGATTATATGAATAGTGTTTATAATCCTAAAGATCCCTAGTCGAGTATTATTATTTGAGGACAATAATAATGCATTAAGACTAGTATGTTTGTTGATAGATGACCACATCTCATTGGTCATTAGTATGGTGATACTAAAGTCAAATACATAAGTGCATGTTAGAAAAACATGGCACTGGATAGACCCACCGTGTGAATTCTTCATGGTAAATGTTATCAAGTGTCATAAGTAATTCTCACAGTGATAATGGTGTAATGATCCTTAGACTTGAAATCATTATATTTCTATATAAGAATTAATATACTTTGATTCTACTCAAAGTTATCATTGACCGGACAATGATAAAGGTGGACATTGGGTATATTATGAATCATATGAGAAATATGAATGATAGATATATGATTTAACCCTCCTATTTTAAGAGTGATATTATTGGCCTCTTGATTTAGTGAGACTATGAAATGCATGGCCATGCTCAAATAGTGATTTGTTTAATAGTCTACTCATTGATCAAGTAAACCAGGATTAAATAACGAAGAGGATGACACAAACCATGCCTCGAGTTTAATCTTTAATATAAGGTTAAAAGGATTATATTACATGGAACATTATTCACGAAAGGTTTAATTGGATCACCAATTATTATTATTACTTGGGTAGCAATGATGTATTACTAGATGACGCTCATTGTTTATAATTTTATTATTAGATATTAAAATTATTGCCAACGTAATAATAACCTAAAGGGTCACACACATAGAACATTTTAAATGGAGCTTTATTTAAATTACGAATTTAAATAAATTATTATTATTATTATATTGAATTATTGAATTAATAATTAAGTGGGACTTGATTAATTAAATAATAATTCAAATTTAATAATAATACAACCAATAATCGGACTGGGTTTTGGAAGCCCAATCAGATTAGGGTTCAGCCCACTCTTCTCTCCTTATAAATACATAAGGATATATTATTTTAGGGTTTTAAAATTCAGAATTGTTTTTTTTTAGAAAAAACCCTAGCCGCTATACATCAAGGAGAGGCTAGAGAGAGAGAGAGAGAGAGAGAGAGATTCGAGGCTGCTTCTTGGCTAGTACCAAACTCCGGTGATCGTTGGACGATCGGACGTTCGTGTGGACTAATTAGAGATGTATATCGCAAGGCGGGATACATGGTGATCATATCAAAGGACCTCCATTAGACAGCCGTTCGCAAAGCTTCAAAAGGTAAACGATTCTATTCACAAATTAAATATCGTTTTTTCGCATGGATCCTGCGGAGGGTTTCATTAATTTTTCCGTTTTACGCATTTTTCCGTTGCGTTTTCATGCCCGAAACCCTACAATGGCATCAGAGCTACTTGCGAAAAGTGTTTAATTCGTTTATATGTTTACTATTTTGATGATGAAAGCATGTTTGCGACTGTCATAATTGATGTGTTGTTTTTATGATAACATGAATATTGTATTGATGTATATGCATAAATTGTACATTAATGATGATTGAGATGATCATATGATGATCATATAATATGTATGTATACTGATATATATATATATATATGATATATGTTTGTTCTTGTTATGAGAATCGTATTCGATACGATTTCTGATTGGCTGCGCAGATTTGGTGAAATTTGCATACTGTGTCCGATTTTCTCCGAAAATACCTTTTTAGAATGGAAAACAGGCGTATGAACAAAACCGACTTTGTCACTCGTTATTCTGTAAGGCATTTGATGTCGTTTACTGTCTGTAAACAACGATTTATTGTTTTCAGAATTTTGATTTTGATTTTCTCATTTACACTTTATTTGATTTTTGTGATTGGATCATGAAAAATATGATATGGTGTGATATGTTGATGCAATATGAGATGTTCTTAATTGTTATATGAGCATGGTGTATGGTTATGGCCTTAAGACCCATAGGTTAGAGGTTTTGATTATGGTTTTGGTTTTTAAATATGACTTGCATGTCATTCATTCTTGTAATGATTAATCTCGAATGTAACTCGAGTTTCACTTGTAAGTTTATTAGATTAGCTAGTTTCATATTTTGTAATGTAATGGATGATAGGAAGACATGTAGGCATAACAAGGAGGCAATCAAATGAGTCATTACAAGGAAGCATAAAGACATGTCTTATTTATTATGTTGTATTTGATACCACCATAGATTGACCTTGATTTTTCTTTTAGCTTGGAAAAATCACATATGATTGGGCCATAACCAAGCACGTTTACTTTACGCACTTTACATATATGATGCATGTGATGATGATATGTATGCGTAGTTATAATGATGCATGCTTTAATTAGATTAAACATATATGTATTAGATACGTCACCCATGCCATGTTTGCTAAACAAGATAAAATCTGTAACGATTCAAGATTTTAAAATTTGAACAAAACGAACATGAGATTCCTGTGTTTATGAAACACAGAAATAAGTATGAATTTTCAAAATTTGTATATGGGGCGATTTTGACAAAAACAAGCATCGCTTGTAAGAAAGTCGGTTTTAAGTGAAACCACCGTGTCTTCTCCGGCGGCCTGTAAATCAAACCATTGATGAATTTTGATTTGAAGTACTTAGTTCAAGGAAAAATTGGGAATCTCTTGATGATGGGATCATGGTCATTTTAATAATAAAAAATCCCTAAAGTTAAAATATTAAGTCGATTAGATGTCTTTCAATGGGCAACACTCGTCAAGACCTAGATCGAGAAAGAGTGGGTTCGCCAAAGCGAATCACTCCAATCTATCGTGGTAAGACACGATGAAGTAAATGTGATACTTAACTGTTAGACTATTGGGTTAGACTTAACTAAGTTACCACAATAGGATTGTGAACTTAGAGGCATGAAGTTTGGTATGATTTATTAGATAAATGTGAACAAATGTTGTTTTACCAAACTTTCCAAGAGTTATATATGATATAATTGACAAGAGTTGTCTACCTAAATAAATCATGTTTTGGGAGTAAAGCCAAAGCTGACCTTAAGCATGACGAAATATGGATCTTGGCTCACTAGAAAGATTTAGAGAAATTCTTTCCGAATTAATAATAGTTAAGGCTATTGATTTAATAAAAATAGTGGGAGATATATATATTATGAATATATATATGAATAAACACTTGAACATAATTTAATAAATATGAAACTAACTTATTTTATGCATTTTAACATTGTAGATATCTGAAATGGCAAACTCAAACAATTTCTCTGTGCGATCAGTCCCTGAGAAGGAAAAGCTGACAGGAACCAACTTCCTTGATTGGCAAAGGAATTTAAGGATTGTCCTCAGGAAGGAGCTAAAGCTTTATGTCCTTGATATTCCTCACCCTGGACCTCTTGCTGCTGAAGCAACCGAGGCTCAACAAAATGCTTATCAGAAACATCTTGATGACTCTACTTATGTTTGTTGTTTGATGCTAGCGACTATGAGTCCTGAGCTTCAGAAACAACATGAGCGTATGGACGCTTATGATATGATTGAGCACCTCAAAAGGATATTTGAGGGTCAAGCTCGTCAAGAGAGGTTTGATGTAAGCAAAGCGTTGTATGCTTGCAAACAGGGAGATCGTGACCCGGTTGGATCGCATGTTCTAAAGATGATAGGGTATTTGGAAACTCTTGAGAATTTGGGTTACCCGGTTTTACCGGAACACCAAGCAGATTTGATCTTGCAGTCTTTGAACAACAACTACACTCAATTAGTCATAAACTATACTATGAGTGAGATAGACAAAACACCTACTAAACTGTTGGCATTATTGAGAACTACTGAATCCAATATGTCAAAGGCTAACCCTGCTCCCATAATGATGGTGAACAAAGGGAATGCCAAAGGAAATGGGAAGTGGAAAGGCAAGAAGAAGATTGGATCTAAATATGCTAATCCAAAGCCTGCTTCCAAAAAGGCTTTAAAGCCTACACGAGGTGTTTCAAAAGGTGGTGATTGTCACTTTTGCAAGAAGCCGGGTCATTGGAAGCGAAACTGTCAAGCTTATTTGGAGGATCTGAATCTGAAGAAAATGAAGTATGTGAAGATTTCTGATTCAGGTATGTATGTTATAGAAGTCAATTTGTCTACTTCTACATAATGGGTATTAGATACTGGATGTAGTTCTCACATTTGTATAAATGTGCAGGAACGACGAAGGAGTAGGACTTTGGCGAAAGGAGAAGTCGACGTACACGTTGGCAATGGAGCAGAGGTTGCTGCTTTGGCTGTAGGGACTTATTATTTATCCTTCCCCACTGGGCTTATTTTAGAACTTGAGAACTCGTTTTACGTGCCTGCGATTTGAAGAAACATTATTTCTATTTCTTGTTTGGACAAGAAAGGTTTTTCTTTTAAAATTCAGAACAATAGTTGTTCCTTTGGTTTAAATAATGTTACATATGGGGTTGCACGTTTATTTAATGGTTTATATGTTCTTGATCTTGATATTCCTGTCTATAATGTAAATAATATACGTATTAAGGCTAATGACTCAAAACAAACATACCTTTGGCATTGTCGTTTAGGCCATATAAATGAGAAACACATTTCCAAGTTACATAAGGATGGATACCTGGATAAGTTTGATTTTGAATCATACGATGAATGTGAACCCTGTCTCATTGGAAAAATGACTAAAGCTCCTTTTACCGGAATTGGTGAGAGGGCCACCGAACGATTAGAACTTATACATAGTGATGTATGTGGTCCAATGTGTACGATGGCAAGAGGTGGCTTTTACTACTTCATAACCTTTACTGATGATTTTAGTAGATACGGATATGTGTATCTTTTGAAGAACAAATCCGAATCATTTAAAAAATTCAAAGAGTACAAGGCAGAAGTGGAAAAGCAAATAGGCGGAACCATTAAAACTCTACGATCTGACCGTGGAGGTGAATACCTAAGCTTAGAATTTAAGAACTTCTTAAAGGAGTGTGGTACTGTATCACAACTCACACCTCCTTGTTAGGAACTATGTTGTTTCTTGATGATAACTAAATTAACTTAGTAAAAATTGTATAAGTAAAATGTAGCCATCAACGGATAGCATGCTTGTGTAGTATCCGTAGATGGGAAGCTTATCTACGGATAAGACTCAATGTAACATGCTTATGTAATCCTGATGTACAATCCTGATATGCAATCCTGATATGCAATCCTGATGTACAATCCTGAGATGCAATCCTGATATGCAATCCTGATGTACAATTCTCATGTGCAGTCATGATGTGTATTCCTGATTTGTAATCCTGATGTTGAAGTTGAAGTATTAGTTTTTAGGATGAATAAGTCATGTTGACTATTAATAGATATGTAGAATAGGGAGGCTAATTGTAAATAGTTTATGCCTTGTAATTTTACGTAAGTGAAATTGATTGTCAACGGATAGCATCACTAGCCTTCTACGGATTTGGACAATGTACTATCTACGGATAACAATACTAACTGTCTGTGGATGTGATCAAGATACTCTCAACGGATACAACTCAAATATCTTCTACGGATACACACTGTACTTGTGAAAGGGACAGTTCAGACAGTGCACATGGGTTGACAGACTACACAAAGCATGGAAGCCAGTATTTCTGGAAAGGTCACGAGAAGAAGTAGCATTCTGTTTGTATGGTCAAAAAGTAGCATTTCCATAAAAGAAATCAGTAAGGCAATTTAGAGAGCACAAAGCAATATCCTTTGTAAATTGCTAAAGCTAGAATTGTGTGTATGCAGCTGTGTGTTTATTCATAAACATCACATAGATTTCTTCAAATAAAAATCTCTCAGGTGGACAAAACAATCCACCTGAATTTTAATTCTTGTGTCATTTATCTTGTCTGTTTTTCTGTTCTTGATTTTACTTTCATATTTCTATTGTCAAGAACTAAAGAAATTTTAAAGATTGTATTCAATCCCCCCTTCTACAATCTTGATTCATTGTCCGGGAATAACAATTTATATCAGAGCAAGCTTCTAACACACAAGAAGTTTAAATATCTAAAGACATCAGAATCATGGGTCAGAAGGATTATGGAGTTAAAATACCAGTTCTTAATAGAGAGAATTATTTTCACTGGAAAGTAAAAATGCGACTACATCTAATGTCCATGGTTGAAGGTTATGTAGAGTGCATATATCATGGCCCTCATGTACCAATGAAGCCAAACACCTCAATAGCTCAAAAACCTGCAGGAGCTCCGAGCACCATTCCAAAGTTACCTTCAAAATGGACTCCTGAGGACACCATTGTAGTTCATAAAGAAAAGAAGATTTGGGACACTGTCCAAACCATCTATGAAGGAACTGAGTAGGTAAGGGAAAACAAGATGCAGCTCCTCATACAACAGTATGAACACTTTCACTTCAAGAGTGGAGAATCTTTGAATGATAATTTTAGTAGATTTCAAAAATTGCTGAATGGATTGAAGTTGTATGGAAGAGTGTATCAAACTAAAGACTCAAATCTTAAATTTCTCAGAGCCTTGCCAAAGGAGTGGAAGCCTATGACTGTTTCCTTGAGAAACACTCAAGAGTATAAGGGCTTTACTCTTGAGAGGCTATATGGAACCCTAAAAACATATGAGCTGGAAATGGAGCATGATGAAGAAATTGAGAAGGTCCAAAAGAAAACTGGATCTGTTGCTTTAGTAGCAAGTGTTGAAAAGGCTGAGGACATGAAAGAAGAAGCTGCTGAAACTACACCAAGCCAAAGTGCTTGTGAAGGTAGAGCTGAATCAAGAAAGTGCAAAGGAAAGATGATTGAAGAAAGTGAGCCCTCCAATCAAGAGGAAATGGATGAGCTAGATGAACATTTAGCTTTTCTGTCAAGAAAATTCTCAAAGCTCAAGTTCAAGAGAAACCCTGATGTGTCCAAACCATTTAGAAAGGACTCTGAATCAAACAAGAACTTTGTTGAGAGGTCCAAATTTAAATGTTTCAATTGTGGAATGGGAGGTCACTTTGCTAATGAATGCATAAAACCAAAAGCTGAGAAGAGTGACAGGAAGTTTGAGCCTGTTGATTACAAGAAGAAATACTTTGATCTTCTCAAACAAAAGGGTAGAGCATTCATAACACAGGACTATGACTGGGCTGAAGATGGGAATGATTCTGAGGAGGACACTGAATTTGTGAACCTTGCACTGATGGCTGATTCAATTGAGCAGGAGGCCAGTTCATCATCCAATCAGGTAATTACCACCAATCTCTCTGAGCTTTCTACTGAGGAATGCAATAGTGAAATTAATGATATGTCCACTGAATTGTACCATGCACGTATTTCTCTTAAATCACTTACTAATGAAAACTCCACAACATGTTGAAGACTGCGGAATCGAATTTTCATGTATGGACGCCAGCCTGGCTGAACTCCACAACATGTTGAAGACTGCGGAATCGAATTTTCCCTCTAAGAAGAGTTCTGTTCTTCTAATTGGTGAAGGTTCCAATCCTAAGAAAAGGAAGAAGAACCCTCCCAAGAAGAAGAAAGTAGGTGAGAAAAGGCCTGTTCCACCAAAAGCTGAAGACCCCAAAAGCAAAGCTGTTTGCTTCCACTGTAACAAGGTGGGGCACTGGAAGAGGAACTGCAAGGTTTACCTTGCAGAATTGAAGAAGAAGAAGGGTAGTGAGACTGCCGCTTCTGATTCAGGTATGTTCATGATTGAAGTGAATATGTCATTAAATCAAATTTCTACTTGGGTATTAGATACCGCCTGTGGTTCTCACATTTGCAATTCGTTGCAGGGACTAAGGAGAAGTAGGACTCTTGAGGAAGAGGAGGTGATTCTACGGATGGGAAATGGAGCAAGAGTTGCTGCTGAAGCTGTAGGATCATTTGATTTACATATGCCTACGGGCAAGACTATTGTTTTAAATAATTGTTATTTTGTTCCCTCGATTGTGAGGAATATTATTTCTATTCCCATGTTAGACTTGGCTGGATTTTCGTTTGTTATTCAGAATAATGAATGTTCAATTCTTAGAGATAATGTTCTTTATGGTAGTGGTATTTTAAATAATGGTCTGTATGTATGTGACGTAGAGCATAATTTACTACAAATTGAACGTACTAATAAAAGGAAAAGGGATGATGAAAATCTCACCTATTTGTGGCACTGCAGACTTGGTCATATTAGTGAAAATAGACTTCGTACATTGCATAAGGAAGGGTTACTTGAACCCTTTGATTTTGAATCATATCCTACATGCGAGTCTTGTCTATTGGGTAAAATGACCAAATCTCCATTTAGTGGACATGGAGAGAGGGCTGCAGATTTGCTAGGATTGGTACACACAGATGTATGTGGACCGATGTCTACGCAAGCCATGGGTGGATTTTCATACTTCATTACTTTCACAGATGATCGATCTAGATTCGGATATGTGTATTTGATGAAACCCAAGTCTGAAGCCTTTGAAAAGTTCAAAGAATACAAGAATGAAGTGGAGAAACAAACCAAACATAGTATTAAAACCCTTCGATCAGATCGAGGTGGTGAATACTTGAATGGTGAGTTTCTAGATTATCTCAAAGAAAATGGTATAGTATCTCAGTGGACTCCTCCATATACTCCACAGTTGAATGGGGTATCTGAAAGGAGAAATCGAACTTTGTTAGACATGGTTCGATCCATGATGAGCTATGCAGATCTTCCAGTATTCCTTTGGGGTTATGCATTGGAAACCTCAGCATATTTACTGAATAAGGTGCCTTCCAAATCTGTTCCTCAAACACCATATGAGATATGGAAAGAAAGGAAACCGAGTCTTAAACACGTTAAGATTTGGGGATGTCCAGCTTATGTCAAGAAAGTTGACCCTGATAAGCTGGAATCTCGATCCGTTAAATGTAAGTTTGTGGGATATCCTAAAGAGACTTTAGGGTATTACTTTTACACCGATCATAGGGTATTTGTCTCCAGACATGCTACCTTCTTGGAAAAACAGTTTATCCTTGAAGGGAACAGTGAGAGCAAAATAGAACTTAATGAAGTTCAAGAAGCACAAACTACCACGGTTCAAGAGGAAACACCTGTTCAGACTGAACAACCTTCTGTGGAACAGCCCATTCGTAGGTCAGAGAGAGTGTCTCGCCAACCTGAGAGGTATTATGGCCTTGTCATTGAGAATGACAATGAGTTGTCAATCATTGATGATGACGACCCTATGACCTATAATGAGGCTATGAGTAGTATTGACTCAGAGAAATGGCAGAGTGCCATGAAATCCGAAATGGATTCTATGTATACCAACCAAGTATGGACTTTGGTTGAAGCACCCAAGGATGTGAAGCCTATTGGGTGCAAATGGGTATACAAGAGAAAGATTGGAGCAGATGGCGAGGTGGAGACCTATAAGGCCAGGCTCGTGGCAAAAGGATTCAGACAAAGGCAAGGGATTGACTTTGATGAAACTTTTTCGCCTGTAGCCCTGTTAAAATCGATTCGGATTTTGCTTGCCATTGCTGCTTACTACGACTATGAGATCTGGCAAATGGACGTGAAAACAGCCTTCCTCAATGGGAAACTTGAAGAGGAAGTGTATATGACACAGCCAGAGGGTTTTGTTTCCAAAGGGAATGAACACCTAGTGTGTAAGCTGCTACGGACCATATATGGATTAAGGCAAGCTTCTCGTAGATGGAACATCCGTTTTGATGAGACAATCAAAGAGTTTGATTTTATCAAAAACATAGATGAACCATGTGTCTACAAGAAGGTTAGAGGGAGTGTGGTAACATTTCTTGTGTTGTATGTGGATGACATACTTCTGATAGGAAATGATATACCGATGCTACAATCAGTCAAAGTGTGGCTATCAAAGAACTTCACTATGAAGGACATGGGAGAAGCATCCTACATTCTCGGTATGAAGATCTATAGAGATAGATCTAGAAGAATGATAGGTCTTACCCAGGGTACATACATCGAGAAAGTGCTTAAAAGGTTCAGCATGGAAAACTCCAAGAGAGGTCTCATACCAATGAGCCATGGAGTATCCCTTTCCAAGAAGATGTCTCCTAAGACACCTGAAGAAAGGGAGCGTATGAGTAAGATTCCTTATGCTTCGGCAATAGGATCTATCATGTACGCGATGTTATGTACTAGGCCTGATGTTGCTCATTCAATTAGTGTGACGAGCAGATATCAGTCCAATCCAGGTGAAGACCACTGGAAAGCAGTGAAGAACATCCTTAAGTATTTACGAAGGACTAAGGATATTTTTCTTGTTTTTGGTGGATCTGAGTTGAAAATAGAGGGTTATACTGACTCTAGTTTTCAATCAGAAAGTGATGATAGCACATCCATGTCAGGGTACGTGTTTACTCTAAATGGTGGAGCGATTAGTTGGAAGAGTTCCAAACAGTCTACAACGGCTGACTCCACAGCGGAAGCAGAGTATATAGCTGCAAGTGAGGCTGCAAAAGAGGCCGTTTGGATGAGGAAATTTGTTTCTGAGTTGGGAGTTGTTCCTAGCATTGAGGAGCCTATTGTGTTGTATTGTGATAACAACGCAGCAATAGCACAAGCCAAGGAACCTAGGTCTCATAAAAATACCAAACATGTTTTGCGGCGCTTTCATTTGATTAGGGAGATCATTGAAAGAGGAGATGTCAAAATTGAGAGAGTTGACACACATAACAACGTAGCAGACCCACTCACAAAGACATTGTCTCAGATTCACTTTGATCGTCATAAAGAGAAGATGGGTATTAGATACCAGTGTGATTGGCTTTAGTTCAAGTGGGAGATTGAAAGTGTTTGTCCTAAATCCAATCATGTATGATGAGTTAGGAAGAACTTTCTTGTATTCTTATTTGATTTCATTAATGTTAATAAAAGACTTGTTTTGTTTTTATTACGGGCCTTATCTATTTAAAGTGTTTTAAATAAGATGTTCCATAGTTTAGAGTAAACCTTCTAGAATTATAATGAGATTATAATAGTGAGATCTAGAAGATGATAACTCTAGACTTAAACAGTTCCTGATCATAGGATAACTAATCGGAAGTTGGTGAATCCGCAAAGATTGGTACATACTATGCTTGCTCCCGTCAGGAGGATGTCTGTTCTCATAGGCATTTGTGTGGTGACACTATAGCTAGTATGTAGGTGCTTGTTAGGGAATAAGTTCACTGAACATGACTCGATAAGTTGAATAGCTAATGGAGTTTACTCACGTGTCAATAGTTATTCACTGAGTGATAGTTGTACAAGTGTCCTTAGACTTGAGATCGTTAGAGTTATCTTGTATATAATGAACTATGCTTTGGATTAGTCCTTAGTCTCAAGGACATCCATTAGGTCTATTCTGGGCATAGGGATTTGTGTATGGAGATAGTTAACGTCAATAGAGGATCTACCCCTTCCAGTATAGGAAGAGAATATCCTATGTTATTCTTAGTATGCGAGTTCTGGAATCTCTAGCCAGAGTGTATGAAATTAGAAAGGAGTTTCTAATTTGCATTAATATGAACTTAGCATTATGAATAAGAAATCATATGATTAAATTTGATAGGCCTGACACGAGATCCATGCCTTATATTTAATCGGGATATTGTAGGGTAGAAGGAATGATTGTACTGTAACTAGTCACTGACAGGTTCTTGGTATTCTAAGCAGTGAATTCATATTATCCGGATAGTCGCGATATGTTGAGAAGCATCACTCACGATGTAGAATAAATATAATTAATCAGTTAATTATATTTAATGAATTTTAGAATTCATATAAATAAATAAAAGTTTATTATTATTTATTTCTACTACCGGCTTAATATTGAACCTACAGGGTCACACCATAAAAAGATTAATTTATTGATGAAGGTATTTTGAGAGAGAATAATAATAATGATTAAAATAGTTTTAATTATTATTTAAACATTTTATAAGAGAAAGTGAGGGATTTATATATTAATATATATTGATATATTAAATATACTAACCCTACTTGAGCCCTATATAAAGGATGAGATGAGAAGAGTTAGAAACACTTTTGTTTTTGTGAAAAACCTAGTTGCCTCCTTTCTTCTTCATCTCTCTCTCTCTCTCTCAAAAGAAAAAGGAAAACCTCCATTTTATAAAGCTTCAAGTTTTATAAAAAGCTTCATCGAAGAATTATTCTTGGTGGATACCGGTAGAGGGCTTCACACTCTGAGAAGCTACTGCTAACGATCATCTCGATTCAAAGCTTCGATTTTTCAAGGTAAGATTTTGATTCCACATCATTTTACAGTTTTCTATATGTGCGATATATGGATTTTACGAAATAAATGTTATTTCATGCTTCCGCTCATCCTTATATTCCTTCAGACCTGAACATCAGGATTGACCAGTTGACTTCCTGTCAGAATTGAGTCCTATCAGGAGTAGATCAAAAATACATACCTTTCTGAGTAACCATCAGGATTTGACAGTTATCAGGATTTCCTCTCTGTAGCTTTCCTAAAAAATTCTCAAAGTTCATCATTCCAAGTTCATTCACCAATTTATTGAAAGTAGCTTCAGGTAGTGGCTTGGTGAAAATATCAGCTAGTTGTTGATCAGTAGGAACAAAGTGAAGTTCAATTGTTCCTTCCAGAACTTGTTCTCTTATGAAGTGATATCGAATACTGATGTGTTTAGTAAGAGAATGCTGAACTGTATTTCCTGTCATTGCAATAGCACTTTGGTTATCACAATAAATAGGGATTTTTGAGTATGACAGGCCATAATCTAACAACTGATTTCTCATCCACATTATCTGAGCACAACAACTTCCTGCAGCAATGTACTCAGCTTCTGCAGTTGAAGTGGAAATGGATTTTTGCTTTTTACTGAACCATGAAACTAGTCTTCCACCCAAAAACTGACAGCTTCCTGAAGTACTTTTCCTGTCTATTTTGCATCCTGCAAAATCAGCATCTGAATAACCACACAACCCAAAATCTGATTCCCTTGCATACCAAAGGCCAAATGAAGGAGTGCCTTTGAGATATCTGAAAATTCTTTTGACTGCAATCAGATGGGGTTCTCTAGGTTTTGCTTGAAATCTTGCACACAGACAGGTTGCAAACATGATATCTGGTCTACTTGCAGTGAGATACAATAATGAGCCAATCATTCCTCTGTAGTGAGTTACATCTACCTCAGCACCTTGATCAGGATCAAGTTTGGTAGCTGTAGCTATGGGAGTTGTAGCAGGAGAACTATCTTGCATGTTAAACTTGTCAATAAATTCTTTATATATTTAGACTGATTGATAAAAATCCCTTCATCAGTCTGTTTAACTTGAAGACCAAGAAAGTAACTCATTTCTCCCATCATGCTCATTTGATATCTTGACTGC
Organism: Heracleum sosnowskyi; assembly: GCA_030848705.1. Taxonomy (NCBI): domain Eukaryota; kingdom Viridiplantae; phylum Streptophyta; class Magnoliopsida; order Apiales; family Apiaceae; genus Heracleum; species Heracleum sosnowskyi. The sequence continues at coordinate 60,175,460 of CM061240.1, read as the reverse complement.
ATAAGCTTGGAAAACTTTTCACAAAGCTTATTGTTTGTTGACCCAAAAATGATATCATCAACATAAATCTGAACTAACAACAAGTCCTTACCATGATTCAAATAAAATAGAGTTTTATCAATAGCACCTCTTTTGAATCCACTTTCCAGTAAGAATAGAGCTAAGGTTTCATACCATGCTCTTGGAGCTTGCTTTAGTCCATAAAGTGCCTTATCCAATCTGTAGACATGATCTGGATATTTAGGATCAATGAAACCAGGAGGTTGCTCAACATAGACTTCTTCCTCCAGTTCTCCATTTAAGAAAGCACTTTTAACATCCATCTGGAAAACCTTGAATTTCTTATGTGCTGCATAAGCAAGAAATATCCTGATGGCTTCTAGTCTTGCAACAGGAGCAAAAGTTTCATCATAGTCAATTCCCTCTTGTTGAGAATACCCCTTTACAACTAGTCTAGCTTTGTTTCTGATTATTACTCCATCAGAATCAGTCTTGTTCTTGAAAATCCACTTTGTACCAACAATTGATCTATTCTTTGGTCTTGGTACCAGTTTCCAGACTTCAATTCTTTCAAATTCATTCAGTTCTTCTTGCACTGCAGTAACCCAATCAGCATCTTTAAGTGCATCTTCAACTTTCCTTGGCTCCTCCTTGGATAGAAAGTTATTGTATAGACATTCATTCTGAGTTGCACTTCTTGTTTGAACACCTGCATCAGGATCTCCAATGATCAAATCAAGAGTATGACTTGCAGTCCATTTCCTTGCCGGTGTTAAATTGTTTCTTGAAGTAGATGCTCCCCCTGGATTGGTGTTATCTTGATTTGAAGAATTTGCTTGATTTGAAGCTCCCTCTGTATTATTGCTATTTCCTCCTGATAAGTTATCAGGATCTTCACTTGAATCAGTATCTGAAAAATTCTGTCCTGATGATTGAGTTGACTCTGAAGTTGTAGTAGAATGCTGTTGCTCCCCCTCAATATTAGCACTACTAGAAGTATCACTATTGATTGCATCATCAGTATTAGCACCATCAACATCTGGTGTGTCATCAGGATTTGGTGACCCATCAGGATCTGATGTATTGACAGGATCTGATTCACTTTCTTCAGGTTCCTTGGTAGCTTCATTTTCAAAAATCAATCTATCATGAGAGTCTTCATTTATTCCAGTTATCTTCTTGTCATCAAAAGATACATGTATTGACTCCATGACAGTTCTTGTCCTCAAATTAAAAACTCTGAAGGCTCTTGATGCAGGATAGCCTATGAAAATTCCTTCATCAGCCTTTGTTTCAAATTTCCCTAGCTGTTCAGGGTGAGTTCTGAGAACAAAAAATTTACAGCCAAACACATGCAGATGCTTCAGACTTGGTTTCTTTTCCTTGAGTGACTGATAGGGAGTAACACCATGTCTGTTTATTAATGTTAGATTTTGAGTATAGCATGCTGTGTTGACTGCTTCTGCCCAGAAATATGTAGGTAATTTTGATTCTTCCAACATAGTTCTGCCAGCTTCAATAAGAGTTCTATTTTTCCTTTCAACTACTCCATTTTGCTGGGGTGTGCCAGGAGCAGAGAATTGTTGAATAATTCCTTTGTATTTGCAGAACTCTTCCATCTTTGAATTCTTAAATTCAGTACAATTATCACTTCTCAGTATCTTGACTTTGTACTTTGTGGTTGTCTCAATCATTCTCACATGATCCAACAGAACTTCAGGAGTCTCATCTTTTCTGTGCAGAAAATACACCCAGGTGAATCTAGAATATTCATCAACAATTACAAGAGTGTACATTTTCTTACTGATGGACATGATGTTGACTGGACCAAATAGATCAAGATGTAGCATGTGATATGGTTCTTCAATTGAGGATTCTGATTTACTCTGGAATGATGTCCTTCTCTGTTTTGCTTTCTGACATGCATCACAGAGTCCATCAGGAGTATAAAAAACTTTAGGTAATCCTCTCAATAAATCTTTCTTAACCAACTCATTGATATTGCTGAAGTTGAGATGAGAAAGCTTCTTGTGCCAATTCCAACTTTCATCTACTGATGCTTTACTGATCAGACAGGTGGGGGAGTCATCAGTATTTGATTGAATGTTGGCTTCATATATGTTACCATGCCTGTAGCCAGTCAGAGCTATCTTTCCTGTTGCTTTACTGACTACTTCACAATGTGTGGAATAGAAGTTGACATGATAACCTCTGTCAGTGATTTGACTAATACTCAACAAGTTGTGTTTTAGTCCTTTCACTAGAGCTACTTTTTCAATGATGACATTTCCAATGATTATATTGCCATATCCCAAAGTTGGTCCAATGTTGCCATCTCCATAAGACACAGTTGGGCCAGCTTTTTCCTCATATTCTGATAACAGGGCTTTGTTTCCAGTCATGTGCACAGAACATCCACTATCCATGACTAACACATTTTTCTTTTTACCCTGCAATCAGAATAGAAACACACTAGTTAGAACATTTAGGAACCCATACTTGTTGGGTTCCTTTTCCATGCAATTTATTAATTTTAGCAGCAGAAGACTTTCTGACTTTAGCAGTCCTGACAGGATTTACTCCATCAAGATTTGCTTTGTCAGTATCAGTATTAACAAAAGCATATTCCAACTTCACATTCTTAATGCTACCAGAGTTTGCACTATTTTTATCAACTTTAGGCAATGGATCATAAATGTTATAGTACAACTCATGATAATCTTTACAAGTATAAATAGAATGCCATATACTACCACAATGAAAACAGGACTTCTGTGGTTTATAAAATACTGATCTATTCCTAATATCAGACTTAGAAATATCAGCAATCTTCTTCTTACTCTTCTTACAATCAATAGCAAGATGATTAGAGTTACCACAGTTAAAACAACACTTTCTAGGTGCATTTGGGATATATTTATAACCATTCTCTTTATTGATCCCAACTTTACCATTCCTGTTTCTCTTAACAGTAGCTTCCTTTTTCTTATCTGTCACCTCACAGATTTTATCCTTAAGCTGTTTCTGAGACAATAGTCCTACATTCTTAGTGACTTTATTCATGACAGGTTTAGACTTTATAATTTTAATTCCTTGAGTAGAAGTAGATCCCTTTTCAAAAGTAGAATTGGAATCCTTACCAAAAACAAAATTAACAGGAGTAATCTTAGATTTGGTTGCGTCTATAACATGTCTATAGGTCTTTGGACTGACTGTCTCATCAATGACAATTTTCTCTTTCAATTTCTTATCCTTATCTGACTTATATCCTAGACACTCTTTCCAATTCTTAGAGGTATTAATCTCATGAAATTTCCTACCAGAGTCTGTCCAAGTTCTGATTTTCTCATTAGCATATTCAAGTTCCTTTTCAAGAGAGGTACATTTAGATTTCATCTCTAAGTACATGTGTTTAGCATTATCACATTCTTTTTGTACTTCTTGCATACGAGAAAATTCAGCTTCTAATATGTCATTCCTTTTTCTAAGTTCAGACATCTCAGATAAGATCCTAGTATTTTCAGCAGTTTGACTTCTAAAGCTAATATGTAATGACTTTAGAAAACGTCTTAACTCAGAAGCATTATCAGTATCAAAATCAAAGATAGTATTTAGTACCTTATCATCAGTAGCATCAGTTACATCAGCATTGGCCATTAAAGCATAGTTGACTACCTTAGTATCAGATTTTGAGGAAGAGTCCATCCAATCCTAGCTTGATGTGATAAGTGCCTTTGTCTTCTTACACTCAGAAGCAAAGTGACCCATACCATTACACTTGTAGCATCTCACCTTTGACTTGTCAAATTTGCTACCCTTGCTGTCCTTTTTGATATACTTGTCTTTGTTTGCATTGAAAGCCTTTTTCTGAAAGTTGCCTTGTCTTCTACTCTTCCTGAACTTCATCCTCCTGAAGTTTCTGACAATCATAGCAACCATCTCTTCCATGTCTGAGTCAGAAGAATCATCATCAGTATTGGCATCAGGATTGCCATCAGTATCTGATGAAGAGTCATCAGGATCTGACTCAACTATTCTTGTTTTACTTCTAGAGACCTCCATAGTTTTTCCTTTTGATTTAGCCTCTGCTTTCAAAGCAATTGATTTTGCCTTGCTGCTTTTCTTGTTCTTTCTCTGTTGAACTTCAAGATCATGAGTTCTTAGCATCCCATAGACTTCATCAAGAGACACAGTGTTCAGATCATACTGATGTCTAATGATAGAGGTCTGAGTGTCCCATTCTTCAGGTAAAGCTCTTAGAAACTTGGTGTTTGAATCTTCAGTTTCATATTCCTTGTCAACTAAAGATAAACTGTTCAATAGTATCAGAAATCTATCATATAGATCAGTTAGGCTCTCATCAGGTCTTGCATCAAATTGTTCATATTCTTGAATCAAAAGAGCCCTTATGTTTTTCTTGACAGATGCAGATCCCTGGCACTGAGTTTCCAAAGTATCCCAGATTTCTTTTGAAGACTTGCATGCAATCACTCTGTTTGACATGATAGCATCAAGACTACTGTGCAAGATATTCTTTATCTTTGGTTCCCTGAGTACATGAGCCTTTTCTTCTGGAGTCCATTCACTTTTAGCCTTGACCACATAATGTTCAGGTACTGTATCTGTTCGTTCTACAATCCTTGTAGGAATATATGGTCCATCACGAATCCTGTCCAAATAGTCAGGATCCATAGCCTCCAGGTACATCAGCATCTTTACCCTCCATGTTGGATATTCTGATTTCTTCAAGATGGGAATCTTCATGCTTTCATACTTGGTTGTCGACATCTTTAGATCGTATCTGATTCAGAATTAAATCAGTTTGCTCTGATACCAATTGTTGCCCAGTAATAATCTATTGTAGAAGGGGGGTTGAATACAATAGTATAAGATAATCGACTTCTTTATTGTATATATCACAAATATGAAAGAAAGATAACAGCTTTATTAAATCTGATATACAACTGTTACAAACTCACTCAAGAAATTCTGATGTTCTTGAGAGCTGCTAGGTTACACAAATACTCAAGTGTATGATCAATTATGTTCACGTACATAAATCGAAACCTAAACTGTATTTATATACTACACAGCTTCTCTATCAATGATAAGTCCTAATCAATTACAAAGATTGAAACCTATCCATATTTGATAGCTACATTCTACAAACCAGGAAGCGACACAATAAACTTCCATGTTTAACTAGACTCCAAATATAACTCGAAGTAGGAATCCTGATCAGCTTCCAGTCCTGATGATCAAACCTGATCCCAGTCCTGATATGTATTCTGATCCTGACGACCATGCAATCCTGATGACGTCAACAATCCTGATCAGTTGAGTCTAGCTCCTGACGATCATTGAATTCTGATCTAACATATGCTAAGTAAATATTAGATATAAACCGAGGTGTTATAGAGGCTCTAAGGGTAGAGCACTCGTACGTGAATTTTAAAACTTAGACCGGGAGTGAAATTAGTATTTTGGTCTTGATTATACTGTCAGAAGCTGGAGGGTTCCAGAGACAGTTATATTTTTAAAAATGTTGATTAAATATTCCAATATATATATTATTGGATATTTAATGTGAGATATTTAAATAATATTATTATAAATATTATTTAGATATTTATTTAATTAAGTGAATATTAATTTGAATATTCACTTAAGTGGAAATTTTATTGAATAATAATTCAATATTTATTATTTGAATATTATTTTGAATATTCACTTAAGTAGAATCTTATTGAGTAATAATTCAATATTTATTATTTTAATAATTATTTAATTAAGTGAATATTAATTTGAATATTCACTTAAGTGGATTTATATTGAATAATAATTCAATATTTATTATTTGAATATTTATTAAATATTCCAAAAATGATTTAAAAATCATAGAACCTTATTTAAATATTACGCAAGGTTCTAATAGTTATTTAAAATATTTTCTGATCTCGAGAGAGATTTATGTGACTATAGTAGGGGTTCCCAACTACTTTTAAATTATTTATCCCAAATAAGGAATAAGGTTTTGGACTTATCAAAAATTGGGAATCCATTCCAGGAAGTGAACATATGATTTCACTTGTCTCCTTCATTAAAAGTGATATAGTTTGAGTTTCTGATTTATCAGAGCTAAAGATATTTTACAAAACTCCTAGGTCGTGATTTCAAAATGTTTTACTCGAGGATCGAGGTCAGTTGACAACGGTCAACCCACATTGTGACTTACTTCTGATATAATCCGGAAGTAAGGGTATTTTTACAAAACCTATCAACAAGCTTATGCTTGGGGGAAACAAAATTTCGCGTAAGTGGCCGAGTAACGCACGGTCCCGCAAATAAAACTATTTTTCTGGGCTTGATGTCGCCAGGTCGAAATGAATAAGAGGCTGGGTGACGCCAGTCCAGTGGAATCCGTTGGCAGGGAGCGGGTCCACTTGTGTGGCCTTGATGTCGCTATGTGGTTACAAATGAGTAAGAGGCCGAGTGACGCCGATCCAACCTAAAAGCCCGTATGCGGCTAGGGTAAGGACCTTCGGGATTATCCATCTACTAGTAGAGAATCTTTGGTATGACGACTGATCATCGTATACCAGTGCGTAGCCCTGTACAACTCCTCATGTTTTCCAAGGATTGGAATTTCAGAAATGTTTTGGGTAACTATGGTTAAATACCAGTTACGTATATTGTTAATGATATTTTAACAAAGTACTATACCTCATACAGAGTTTGCACTGTATGGCACGTTTTGACGAAAATAAAATAAATATATCATTCTACATATGAATGGAGTCTTAAAGGTTTTCCTTTATGATATAAGTTTATACATATATGCTTATGCTGCTTTGTATTATTGCTGGGCTTAGTGCTCACTCTTGCTTTCTTTTATATATATGTATCACAACATAACACCTAGAGTAGATGGCCATGATTCGTCGTACCGCTCGGAAGCGCGTATGGGCTGCGCAGACCGCCCATAGGATGGCAGTTGCAGCACCTCAGGTAGAAGTACTGAGTTGGTTCGGAGTGTAACTCTTGTTGCTCCGGTTTATTTATAAGTATCACGTATGTATATTAATGAACAAGAATAAACTTTTGCGCTGCCTTTCTGGTTTCACGTAGAAATCATACTGGCAGTAGGTTGCAAGTATTTTACTTTTGGGTTGTAATAACTTTAATTTATGGATCATATGACTACTGTTTTTGCAAGTTCGTTTCTGAGACATAACTGGCGTGAGTATATTGATGGTGGGGTCACCATGTGTGTTGATTTATTATATTATGATTCAAGTATTAAGTGTTGTACGGAATAAGGGATCGTGACAACCTAGATCTCCGACCCCGGATCTGGGGGTGTTACAGCATCCGTTGAAGGGTAATACCTCTACGGATAGTAAGCATCCATTGATGGAAAACACCTCTATGGAAGTGACCTGTCCAAAGAAGTGTACATCTATTGTTAGTCAAGAGAAACTTGAGAAGCTGAACAAAAAGTATGGTCCAACCAGCAAAAATTTTGTTCAGGGAGAGTGTAGCAAAACCAAAGCTAAGGATGTCAACATAGGTCACTTGTCCAACAAGCAGTTGAAGGAAAAGGTAGAAAATATAGAGGTCAAGGCTGAGGTGAAAAGGAAAAAGAATAGAAATGGTAAGGTAGGGATTAACAAGCATAACAACTATACACCTGAAAAGTATGCTCTTAGGAAAACTTGTGTAAAGTGTGGTAGTATTAATCATTTATCTACCAATTACAAAACTGTTAAAACTCCATCTGTTCATATGCCAATGCCTGTACCCAATATGCATATGTCTGCTATGCATAACATGTTTGCACATACTGATCAAGCATCAATTTTGTATGCCAACAAGCCATTTGTTTCAAATCCTTATATGAATGCATTCACAATGCCACAAATGACATGGAACATGCCACACATGAATGCTATGTATGCACAAAATTCTCAAATGCCTGCATCAAACATGTATGCATATGAACATCCTCAGCATGTTGTCTCTCAGAGGTCAACACCCAGGGTCAAGGTTGATTTAACTCAATCTGAGATTAAGGTGCAAAATGACAAGAAAGGCAAACCTAACAAGAAAGGACCCAAGGAAACTTGGGTACCAAAATCAACTTGATTTGGTTTTGTTGTGTGCAGGGATACAGAAAGAATCTATGGTACTTAGACAGTGGTTGTTCTAGGCACATGACTGGAGATTCTACCCTGCTCATAGAGTTTGTGGAGAAAGCTGGCCCTAGCATTACATTTGGAGATGACAGCAAAGGTTACACTAAGGGATATGGCTTGATTACAAAGGAAAATGTCATCATTGATGAAGTAGCACTAGTTGATGGACTTCAACACAATTTGTTGAGTATTAGTCAACTGTGTGATAGAGGTTTCTCTGTTTCATTCAATCAAGGAGCCTGTGTTGTTTCTAACAAAGAAAAAAACAACGTGGTGTTGACAGGATACAGAAGAGGTAATGTGTATATAGTTGACTTCAACTCAACAAGTTCAGATTCTATCACTTGTCTTCTGAGTAAAGCAAGTAAGGATGAAAGTTGGCTATGGCACAAAAGACTGTCACATTTGAACTTCAAGTCAATGAATGATCTGGTAAGAAGAGACCTAGTTAGAGGTCTTCCTCAGTTGGAATTTTCCAAGGATGGACTTTGTGATGCTTGCCAAAAAGGGAAGCAAAAGAAGAGTTCTTTCAGAAGCAAGCTGGACTCATCAATTGAGCAACCTCTACAACTGTTACACATGGATTTATTTGGACCAGTAAATGTCATGTCAATTTCAAAGAAACGATACCGCCTTGTGATTGTGGATGATTTTTCTAAATTTACATGGACATATTTTCTGTACTCCAAACATGAAGCAAGTGAAATCATAATCAATCACATCAAGGCTGCTAACAATCATCCTGATCTCAAAGTTAGAAGAATCAGGAGTGACAATGGCACTGAGTTCAAGAATTCAACAATGAGGCTATTTTGTGAGGAGAATGGAATCATTCATGAGTTTTCTGCAGCTAGAACACCACAACAAAATGGAGTGGTGGAAAGGAAAAATAGTTATTGAGGCTGCAAGAACAATGCTAGGAGAATCAAAGTTGCCCACTTATTTTTGGGCTGAAGTAGTTAACACTGCATGTTTCACTCAAAACATCTCTTTGATCAATCAATCAAAAGGGATGACTCCATATCAGTTACTCAAAGGAAGGAAACCATCCTTGATTTTTCTACATGTCTTGGCTGTAAATGTTTTGTATTGAGAAACCAAGGTGAACATCTTGGAAAATTTGAGTCAAAGGCAGATGAAGCCACTTTTGTGGGATATGCAGCTGGAAAAGCCTACAGGGTTTTCAATCACAGAATCAACATTGTTATGGAATCTGTACATGTTGTTTTTGATGATGCCAGAATTCAAGGTCTCACTGATGAGGGTTTTCATGAAACTCTCAAGTTTGAGAATGAGGTGGAATGTCTATTTTATGATGATGAAGGTGATGATTATGGGGATGAATCAATCCCTCCAAGAATGACTATTTCAAATATGGATAACTCAAGTTCAAATGAGCCATCCATAGAAGGGACAATGGGAGCATCCGTAGGAAGCCAAAATGGAGCATCCGTAGGAAGCCAAAATAGAGCATCCGTAGGAAGCCAAATTGAAGCATCCGTAGGTGGATCACCACACAGAGTTACCACCCCAATAAACTCAGGGGGAGTTTCTCTGAGTCATGGATCAACCTCAACTCCACATGATCATGCTTATGAGAATGATGCTACATCCTCAAGACCTACCCCTGCAACAAGAAGAACATGGACAAGGGATCAGCCATTTGATCTGATCATTGGTGATGCATCCTCAAATGTCCAAACTAGAAGAGCTACTCAAGATGAATGTTTATACAGCAGCATTCTTTCTCAAGAAGAACCAAAGAAAGTTGAGGATGCTCTTCTAGATCCAGATTGGGTATTAGCTATGCAAGAAGAGCTAAACCAATTTGAAAGAAACAAAGTATGGAAGCTGGTACCCAAACCTAAAGACAGAAATGTTATAGGTACAAAGTAGGTATTTAGAAACAAGATGGATGAAAATGGCATTGTAACAAGGAACAAAGCTAGACTGGTTGCTAAGGGCTATTCTCAAGAAGAAAGAATAGATTATGATGAAACATTTGCCCCTGTTGCTAGATTGGAAGCCATAAGGATATTCCTAGCCTATGCAGCCCATGCCAATTTCAAGGTCTATCAAATGGATGTCAAGAGTGCCTTCTTGAATGACTGGAAGAGGAGGTGTATATCAGTCAACCTCCTCGTTTTGAAGATCCAAATTATCCAGAATTTGTCTACTTCCTACTCAAGGCACTCTATGGACTGAAGCAAGCACCTAGATCCTGGTATGACACCCTGTCATAGTTTCTCTTAGATAATCACTTCACTAGAGGTACTGTTGACAAAACTCTTTTCTTTAGAAATGTTAATGGCTCTAGTATACTTGTTCAAATTTATGTAGATGACATAATCTTTGGGTCTACAGATGAGAAGATTTGCAAAAGGTTTGCCAAACTTATGCAAAGTAAATATGAAATGAGCATGATGGGTGAACTTACCTATTTTCTTGGCTTACAAGTTAAGCAAGTGAAAGAAGGAATCTTCATTAGTCAAACTAAATACATCTTTGATCTATTAAAGAAGTTTGATCTAATGGATTGCTCTCCTGCTAAAACACCCATGCCAACTGCCGCTAAGCTTGAATTGAATACTAAGGAAAAATGTGTGGACATTTCAAGCTATAGAGGCATGGTGGGCTCACTTTTATATTTAACAGCTAGTAGACCTGATATAATGTTTGGTAAATGTCTATGTGCTAGATTTCAGGGTGATCCTAGAGAGTCTCACTTAATTGCTATCAAGAGGATTTTCAGATATCTCAAGGGAACATCAAACCTTGGCATTTGGTACCCTAGAGAATCTGGTTTTGATCTAATTGGTTATTCAGATGCAGACTATGCAGGTTGCAAGATTGACAGAAAAAGTACAACAGGCACCTATTAATTTCTAGGAAACAAGCTTGTTTCATGGTTCAGTAAGAAGCAAAATTCTGTCTCCACTTCTACAACTGAGGCAGAATATATTGCTGCTGGAAGTTGTTGTGCACAGATACTTTGGATGAAAAATCAACTAATAGACTATGGTGTAACAGTTAATAAGATTCCAATATTATGTGACAACGCTAGTTCAATTTCCATAACTGAGAATCCAGTGCAACACTCAAGGACCAAGCTCATTGACATAAAGTATCACTTCATCAGGGAACATGTGATGAATGGTACTGTGGAACTTCATTTTGTTCCAAGTGAACAGCAAATTGCAGACATTTTTACCAAGCCACTTGATGAATCAACATTCTCAAGGTTGATAAGTGAGCTAGGTATGCGTAACTTCTCTTAATTCATTTAAATGTCTGATAATTTGCAATGCAGCCAATGTCAACATGATTTTCATGAGAATTAAAACTCTCTGAAAGAGAAGAATTTTGTCTAAGTCAAAATTTCTCCCTCTACGGATATCCCTATCCATTGATGGTCATTTTAGACACTGGATCTTTTTTTGTCTACGGATATCATTTGTACACCTCTACGGATGTCGAATCCCAAAAGGTAAAATCCTATCCGTAGATAGTTTAGTTTTAATCGTAACCGTTAAAGTCACTATCCTATCCGTAGTTACATGCGTACAATTTATGTATGTAATTGCAGTAAATTCGTGGCTTTACTTTTTAAATCCATTACTTTTAAACGGTTACTTTATTGCCCAATCAGATAATTACTTTCAATTATTCTGGTTTTATTAGTGAATTATTTTGGGGGAGTATAAATTGAATTTTACTCTGAGTTAATCTGTTTCTATCATTTTCCAAAATTCACTAAGGCAAGAAATCATCTTCTCTCTCAAAGCAAAAATCTCTCTCTGTAAATTCAAAGCTTACATCAATGGCACCAACCAACAAGACTATGTCTCTCACTGGTTTCAGGAATATGTGATTAATAGTGATGTTATTACTGCTTGCTTAAATTTGCCTGAAAACAATAGGGTAGAAAAACATAGTGATACTGATATTGTTAACATGCTGAATTCAATTAACTATGCTTTGCCTATGGGTAATTTAAGTAAGATTCAGAGAAGAGGCATGGTCAAAGAATGGAGCTTTTTCTTTGATGCCATTCTTAAGGTTTTCTCTGGTAAAATTAGCAACTATGATTCTGTTACTTTTTCTATGCTCGACATTGCTTACATGCTTTTGAATGATAGCTTTTATAACCTAGGATCCTTAATTCTGTTTGAACTAGGAGCCAAACTAGGGAATAAAGCATCTAGAAGTAAGAATGTCTATTATGCTAGATTTATCATGTTGTTAGCTAACCATGTAGAGAGTAACCTGGTTATCTGTTGGTCCCTGACTATTGCAGAGGGGGGGGGGGGGGGGTTGAATGCAATACTGATAAATCTCAATCTACGTTCCAACAACAAAAACTAAGATTAAGGATTATCAGTTTATCGAATGCAAACACAAGTAGCCACACGAGTAATTCTCACAAAATAAATGTTTTATTTATTTTGTAATGGGTTGCTACAACCTCAAGAAAATGTTTGTTTTCTCGAGCTTCGGTTTCTCGAGTGATCGTTAAAAAAGAATGGATTGAGAGATAGTCTTAGTAAAACTAATCCTATCACTATCAACACGGGTCTAGTGAAGCTGCTGTCATTTTCAAGTGGCAGCTTCTTACAAATTGCCTACCCGTGAATCTTTCCTAAATTGCTATACGAACAGCTTATCAGTACAGAACAAAGCAATCTAGAACCATTCTATATTAACCTAACACAATTCAGTAGATGTAGATTTGTCATACTCTGGAATTGGTGAGCTTTGTCATGTGATCTTTCAAGCTTCGGTCGTAGTCTTGCAGACCTGTTGCAGTGTTGGGATACTGCAACACGCCTGTTTCTTGAACATCCAAACTGTCACAAGTTTGACTGGGTAGATCCCCAATACAAATGTTATCCCTTCATGACAATATCCTGATGGCTAATCTTGCTGTCACAGGAATGCGCTTTTGGTGATAGTAAGAAATCTTCGAAGAAGGTGCTGTCAGGATTTCCAAGATTGTTGTCAGGCTAAGGTAAAGTTGCTGTCCGAGGGCTTCCGCCAATGTTGCTGTCAGAGTGAATGTACTGTCGTGACTTGCAACATGTTGTCTTCAAGTAACCTTATTGTCAATGTTGTGACAGTAATATTTATTCTTGCTGTTCATCTCGAGCACTTCTTGAGGCTTGAACAAATAAATGAACTTCTACCAAGATGTACTAGAATCTTATTTGCAGCAAACAAAAACGGTTACATAGACATACTCTGGCTGTGACAGTATGTTCATACTTAATAAAATTAAGTACATAAAATATCTAGTTAAGTTGTCTCATAGCTATCACCCATAAATCCTAAAAATCTCTCCCAATTTGTTTTTATGGAAAATAACAACAAATTTACAATTAATACATGCTGACAACTTAACTAACCAAGATCAGAATTGACAGAGAATTTTTACTTAGCTTCAGGTTTCCTTTTCTGTCTTGCTTCATCCTCTCTGTTGAGAGCTTCCTTAAGAACTTCTCTGAGCTCTTCCACCAGTGCTTTTTCATCAGGAGAGATAGCCTCATCTTCAATCTCATCAATGTGCTTTTGAACTGTCTTGGAGAGGCATACTCTAGCATCCTGAAGATCCAGCCATAAGTCTTTGCCAAATGCATGAGTTCTGAACTTCAGTGTGCTTCCAAAAACTTTGACTCTACTTCCAGGATATGCATTTAGGGTTTTTCTCCTTGACTTATGTTCACACAAAATCACGCAAGCATACGCGGTCACAAGTAATATAAGAATAAGTAGAGTTCGTTCCCACAGAGACTGCTTTGGTTACTATAGTTATGCACTTATGCACCAATGTATGGCTATTGTTCAATGCTAAGACAAATATCAAGTTTGTGTTTGATTAACTAATTAAACTAAGCAAATTACCAAGACTATAATTAACTAAAGATTTCTATTGAATTACTTATGAGAATAAAACATGGGATCCTAACTTCATTAAGTACTTCATTCAGAGTCTTATGTCTTTAATCAATGCATGTGACAGTTGTGATAACTAATCGGATAACACGAAATCAGTAGACGCTACCTTTCAGTATACGTATACCAAACCACTCAAACATCCACAAAATAGATAGAAGTTGGGTAGACACCAATTATGCTTAGACCCTATATGTCTATAAGATTTGAAAACATAACGGTTTAACGAGCAAGTTATCCATTCAGATTACATAGGGCAGGTAAGATGGTTAAAATCACCTACGAATCATGCATGACAAACATACACAAACCTATGCTAGCATGGCAAGTTCTAAACCTCTATATCCACTTTCGCAATCAATAGAGATTAACAAACAACTTAGATGTTAGCTACGCATCCAAGAAGAATAAGCATAACCAAACTAGGTTATCAACAAATCATCACACACAAATCTTTAAAACGATTAACTACTAAAATCCATAAATAAATCCGTTAGAATCCCACGACAACGATTAGTTCATAATCGAACCGTTCATCATCGTGGGTTCTGATGAAAACATGATAATAAATATGTCTGGAATACTGAATAAAGTACTAGAGATAAAGTTTAAGAAAAACAAAACCAATGAGAATCCAAAGTATCGCCTAATTAGAAGAATACAAAGATAAATTGAAAAGTAGATCTTCGTAATCAGCCGTCTCTTTGTTCTCCTCACCGGTGGATGAATATGTACGTATATATGACAATGTATATATCATAAATCGTCCACCAATAGTTTATATAGGCCTTAGAGTTGACTGGTCATCTGCTGTTTCCTTTTCTGAGTTGAAATTGCCTTTTTCCAGAATGTTTCAGGAGTGGGCGCGCCTGTAGGGCGCGGGCGCGCTTGGAAGGACTTCACCTAGGGCACGGGCGCGCTTGGAAGGGGTGGGCGCGCCTGACCTTCTGTCAAATTTCTCCAAAAACTTGTTCCTTGACAATTCATGCTCTCTTCAACTCCGCAACCTCTTGGCTTCCTCAACAATGATCAAATAGCACCACATAACCCTAGAAACTTCACCACACTGCTGACGAAGCAACTCTGCATACACTAACACAAAACACATCAAAAACACCATGTACTTGAGAACAAACGATCAATTTAAGCCGATTTAGGGTGTTTCAAGTAGATATGAAATCCACTTATCACACCCCCAAACTTAAACCGATGCTTGTCCTCAAGCATAAACAGACTCACTACATATATATAATTCAATGCATGAATGCAACTAATATGAAAATGCAAACGATCCCCTCAGACTAACCATAACAAATCAACAAGTCAACATCTCAAAGAATGCAATCTTCCAAATAGAGCTCGACCAAATTCCCGTATACTAACCATACAAACACAGAAACGTGCGTGTGTGCAATGCTCATCAATATACTCCCAAACTAAACCAAGACCGTATCCTATTCTTCACCAAAACAACCACAAGCTTATAAACAGAATGAACTCTAGACACAAGAAACCACTAAAAGACACCTCAACCTCCACTTGAGTTAGACAGGAAATCATGCTTTATTACTACACACATGCTTATTTGACCGTGCAATGGATGAGACCCCAAAAGGCTTATACAATAATACCCATGTAGCGAGCGTTAGGTTAGTGGATCCCAGACCGGAAAAGTCTTAGGTCACTAGGCACAAAGTCCCCTAGAACTTAATTGCTCGAGTATTAAAGAGCTCACCCTGATCAATTCTGCATAAACACAACTCTTTTTTTTTCATTTTTTTTTCTTTTTTTTTTCAACAATTTCGGAATGAGTGCGCTTTGCTTTTTTCTCATCCCACCCTAGACTACTCATTTTCATGAGCGGCTACTAGCCATTTGACGCCTAGCCTTTATTAACAACTAGCATGAAATCCCTGGTTTCCCCCAAACTTAGACTTAAGTGCTTCTTTGTTTTCAAGAGAATAGAAGAACATTCTAAATATAAGCAAGTGATTAAATTCTAACATCCAAACAAACATGGTCTGATCAAATTCAAAAGCAACCAATGAGACTTATGAGATTAATTTGTTTCTGGCATGCAAGTCAATTCCTAGGAACTTAATCAACCCTCTATTCATCACTACCACATTCCCATCAACATCGACTCACCAACCAAGAAATAGTCAAGTCCTAAGGGATCATGAAATATGTTATGCTATGCAACTAAATGGACTCACATGATAGATCTAAATGCAAACAGAATGCCCTATATGACAAAAACATGCAAAGATATGAATGAACTAACTACATATGCAATATGAAACCTATATGACACACACACTAACCTTCCCTAATTACCACCCCCAAACTTACAATATTCAATGTCCTCATTGAAGGTAATAAAAAGGAAAGATGCAGAGAATACCTAATCATCAGCAGGACCACCCTCCTCGGGTGGTGTATCCGGTGGTGGATAAACAGAATCAGCTCCAAAGGTAGGCCAAGTGATGTCAACTCCAGTAGCTCTGAATGCAGTACTCAAAGCCTGAGTCAACTCCTGAGCAAAACGGCTATTACTGTCATGCATCGCATCAATGCGCCGAGTCAGCCGCCTATACTGCACATACCCTAAACCAGACCTATCCACCTCACACTGAATCCTAGATGCACGTTCCCTCCGTGCTGCAGGATCACGAGGTGGAACCGCTGCTCCCTCAGCATCAAAATCAGTATACCCTAAACCATAGTAGTCCGGGGCACCACCATCCCAGTCCTCCATCCTAGAAATCGTTGAATGATCGATATGAGCACTCGGTAACTGAACCTGCTCCTCCTCAGACCAACGAACACCAACTGCAGCACACAACTTAGTAACACTAGAGGCATGAGGAATCGCCCCCGTTGTACAACCCTTCAAAAACTTCATAATACTCCTATGAAGGAGCTCTCCAAGATCAATGTACTCTTCATTCAGAATACCCCAAAGAACAATAGCCCTTTTCACCGTAACCTCATGCGAATGCGAAGAAGGAAAAATATTAGCACATAAAAATAAATTCCAAGCCCTCGCATGCCTGTTCATCGCAGAAGCCGGGAAAATAATCGGCTCAGTGGTGCCAGCCTTGTACTTTCAAGTTGTGCCTGGAACACGCATCTCCCCAAGAATGTACTCGAGATCAAGATCTGCCCGAGTCTTCAAAGACAAGTCTTCCTCACCCCTCTTTTTCCTAGGCAGATTCAAAACCCGATGAATTGCCTTAGCAGTGTAGTCCACAGTCGGTCCTCGAACCACACTATAACCGTTCTTGTCGGCTTTAGCATTAGCATAAAACTCCCGCACAATAGACAACGGGACCGGCTCCGGCGCTTCACAAAAGAATTCCCAACCCCTCTTCGTAATCATATTAAACAAATGCCCATCAGTGGGTTGAGGCAAAAATCCCCTTTCTTTAGCCACGGCTTTGGATAACAACCGTGTAAACTCCAATTGAGCCTCCGGAGATGAAAACTTCTCACCCCAAATACCAATACTAGACTCCTCTTCAGATGAAGAGCGACGAGTGCTGCTACTACCCGTAAAACGACCTCTCTTTGGTGGAGCCATGAAATTGATGAAGATATGGAAGAAAGTGTATGTATTTTGTGTGTATATGTAAGTATAGATGTGAGAGAGAATGAGAGAGAGGCTAGGGTTATGACATAGGGTTGGGGAATAGGTTAAAAGGGGTTTAAATAGGGGAAAGAAACAACACAAATCTGTTTTTTGTTTTTTTCTTTGTTTTTTCTCGTTTTTTTGTTTCCTGGACAGAGAATGGGCGCGGGCGCGCTGACCTTGCTGCCAGAATTTTTTTCTGATTTTTGATTTTTTTTTATATATAATCAGAATAGAAAAATACTTACAACAATAACATGGGTTGCCTCCCATGAAGCGCTCGTTTTACGTCAATAGCTTGACGTGATTCCGACTCCTTAATCAGCTGAAACAAGAACCGCGGTCTCCGCCTCGCGATTCACCCGTTCACCAAAATACGGTTTCAACCTCTGACCATTGACCTTGAATGCTTCATCCGGTGACTTATCAAAAACTTCCACTGTACCATGTGGAAACACCGTTTTGACCGTGAATGGCCCCGACCACCTTGACTTGAGTTTACCAGGGAAAAGCTTGAGACGAGAGTTGAAAAGCAAAACTAGTTGGCCAGGAACAAAGGACTTTTGCACCAACTTCTTATCATGCCATCTCTTAACCTTCTCCTTGTATAACTTGTGATTTTCATAAACCTGTAGCCGAAACTCATCCAACTCATTAATCTAAAGCATTCTTCTCTCACCAGCAGCTGACAAATCAAAATTCAACTTCTTCAACGCCCAATATGCCTTGTGCTCTAGCTCGGCAGGCAAATGACAAGCCTTACCATACACCAGCTGAAATGGTGACGTACCCAACGGAGTCTTGTAAGCTGTTCTATAAGCCCAAACAGCTTCGTCTAGCTTCAACGACCAATCCTTCCTCGAAGGATTTACCACTTTCTCAAGAATACGCTTGATCTCCCTGTTAGAAACTTCAGCTTGTCCATTTGTCTGAGGGTGATAGGCAGTAGCAACACGATGATTGATATTATACCTCGCCATCAAAGCTGTGAACTTGCGGTTGCAAAAATGCGTACCCTCATCACTGATGATTACTCTCGGAGTTCCGAAACGCGTGAAGATTTGCTTATGCAGAAAACTCAGCACCACTTTAGCATCATTGGTCGGTAAAGCCTTTACCTCAACCCATTTAGAAACGTAATCCACTGCTAATAGTATGTACTGATTATTGCAAGACGAAACAAACGGTCCCATGAAATCGATTCCCCACACATCGAAAATCTCCACTTCAAGCAGCATATTAAGAGGCATCTCATTCCTCCTAGATATTACCAACCCTTTGGCATCGATCACATCTCAACACAAACTGATGAGCGTCTTTAAACAGAGTCGGCCAGTAGAATCCTGCCTGAAGTACTCGAGTAGTTGTCTTCTCTCCACCATAATGACCTCCATAAGTGGTGGAATGGTAATCTCGCAAAACACCCTCAGTTTCACTATAAGGAATGCATCTTCTTATCATCTGATCAGCTCCTTGCTTGAATAAGAATGGCTTGTCCCAACGGCACCACTTCACATCATGTAAAAACTTCTTCCTTTGAGCATAAGAGAATTCAGCAGGGATGACATTACTCACAAGATAGTTCACAATATCTACAAACCATGGTTCTTCATCTTGCACCCCAAAAAGTTGCTCATCAGGAAAAAATTCATTGATAAGAGTTTTATCCCCTGCATTCTTACCGTGGTCTTCCAATCGTGACAAATGGTCAGCCACCTGGTTTTTTGTACCCTTTCTGTCTTTAATCTCCAAATCAAACTCTTGAAGCAAAAGAACCCAACGAATCAACCGAGGCTTTGAATCTTTCTTAGAAATCAGATAACGAATGGCTGCATGATCAGTATAGACTACTACCTTCGTCCCAAGCAAATACGACCTGAATTTCTCGAAACTGTAGACAATTACCAAGAGCTCCTTCTCTGTAGTAGTGTAATTCAGCTGCGCATCGTTGAGAGTTTTGCTAGCATAGTAAATCACATGAAACACCTTGTTCTTCCTTTGCCCAAGAACAGCTCCCACTGCATAGTCACTAGCATCACACATCAACTCAAAAGGTTCATCCCAGTCAGGTGCAGTGATAATAGGTGTAGTAGTCAACTTCTTCTTCAAGAGCTCGAAAGCAGCTAGGCAATCTTCATCAAACTTGAAAGGAACATCCTTTTCCAACAAACTACATAAGGGTTTAGAGATTTTGGAGAAGTCTTGAATGAATCGCCGATAGAAACCCGCATGACCAAGAAAACTGCGAATTCCCTTAACTGAAATTGGTGGAGGAAGATTTTCAATTGTCTCCACTTTGGCCTTATCCACTTCAAGCCCCTTGCTAGAAACCTTATGCCCAAGAATGATTCATTCTTGCACCATGAAGTGACATTTTTCCCAGTTGAGCACCAAATTGGTCTCAACACACCTTTTCAGCACCATGCCAAGATTCTGTAGGCACTGGTCATAAGAAGTTCCAAAAACTGAGAAGTCATCCATGAATACCTCCACATTAATGCCAATAATATCTGAGAAAATAGCCATCATACACCTCTGAAACGTTGCTGGAGCACCACAGAGTCCGAAAGAAACACGACAGAACGCAAAAGTGCCAAAAGGACATGTGAATGTGGTCTTCTCCTGATCCTCTGGAGCAATAAAAATCTGATTGTAACCTGAATAACCATCCAGAAGGCAATAGAACTCATGACCAGCCAACCTGTCCAGCATCTGATCAATGAACGGAAGAGGGAAGTGATCTTTTCTGGTGGCTTTATTCAGCTTTCGGTAGTCCATGCAAATTCTCCACCCTGTAACTGTACGAGTAGGGATGAGCTCATTCTTCTCGTTTGCAACTACTGTCATGCCTCCTTTCTTAGGCACACATTGCACCGGACTCACTCAAGAACTGTCTGAAATAGGATAGATAATGCCTGCATCTAGCCACTTAAGAATTTCTTTCTTCACCACCTCTTTCATGATAGGATTGAGCCTTCTTTGAGGATCCACAGTTGGTTTACTTCCTGGTTCAAGCGGAATCTTATGCATGCAATACGAAGGGCTGATTCCCTTGATATCCGCTATGGTCCAACCAATTGCTGATTTGAACTCTCTCAGAATTCGCAAAAGTTTTTCTTCTTCACTACCTGACAAGTTAGATGCAATAATCACAGGTAAAGTAGATGCATCACCTAAGAAAGCATACCTCAAGTGATCCGGTAGTGGTTTAAGTTCAAGAGTAGGAGCTTCTTCAATCGATGGCTTGAGACGCTCCTGAGATTTTTTTAGCTCAGCTATGCCAAAAGAATCAAATGGCATATCAATCTTCCTTTTCCACGGATAGGCATTCAAGTACTGCAGTTGCTCTTCTCTTTCTTTGTCTTCAGTATCAGAATCCCCTATCAGTACCTTCTCCAAGGTATCTGACTTAAGCAATTGCTCGATCTCCGTGTAAACTGCAGACTCAACCAAGTCCACTGAAAAACACTCTTCATCCTCTGTAGGAAACTTCATTGCATTGAACACACTGAAGGTGACATTCTGGTCATGTACCCTCATTATAACTTCTCCTTTCTTCACATCGATCAAGGTACGGCCTGTAGCCAAGAACGACCTTCCCAAGATAATAGGAATCTTCTTGTCTTCCTCAAAGTCCAGGATCACAAAATTAGCAGGAAAGATAAGCTTATCCACTCTAACCAAAACATCCTCCACTATGCCCCTTGGATATGTGATCGACCGATCAGCCAGCTGTAAGGACATGTTTGTAGGTTTAGGCTCAGGCAGCCCAAATTACATGAAGACAGACAACGACATCAGATTAATACTGGCTCCCAAGTCACACAATCACTTGTTGAAAGATAGATTGCCGATAGTGCAGGGTATGGTGAAACTCCCTGGATCCTTGAGTTTAGGAGGTAACTTCTCCTGTAGGATAGCACTGCACTCTTCAGTTAGAGTAACGGTCTCCAACTCCTCGAGTTTCAACTTCCGAGATAGAATACCCTTCATGAACTTTGCGTAGCTCGGCATTTGTTCTAGAGCTTCCGCAAAAGGTATATTGATCTGTAACTTCTTGAAAACTTCGAGAAACTTAGCAAACTGCTTGTCCAGCTTCTGCTTTTGAAGACGTTTAGGGAATGTCGGAGGAGGATAGACCTCCTTGATCTCTGTATTCTGCTTTAGAACAGATTTCTCAGTCAAATGGTCACGCTTTTCCGCTTCGTTTCCCCCCAAACTAGCTTTTTCCTCTTTTTCTTCACTTTCTAGCAGAACCTCAGGCGCGGGCGCGCTCCCTAGGGCGCGGGTGCGTTCCACCTTCTGCTGGGAATCCAAAAAATTTTCGTTTTCTGCTTTTTCTGAGTTCCGGTCACTCGTAACCTTTCCAGAATGCAAGGTAACTGCTTTGACATGTTCCTTGACTTCTCTTTTGCCAGGATTAGCTTCCGTATCACTAGGGAGAGTTCTCTGTGGTCTATTCAACAAGGCATTGGCAATCTGACCGATTTGATTCTCCAGAGTCTTGATGGAAACAGCTTGGCTCTTGCACATTAGCCTCAATTCCTCCAATTCAGACTTTTCATTAGACGACTGACCAACGTTGCCTTGAGACGGTTGTTGAAAACCTGGTGGTTGATATGGTTGCCTTGGAGCATACTGTTGCTGAAAACCAGAAGAGTTAAATGGTTTAGCTCCAAATTGTTGACCTTGATACTGCTGATACGGCTGCTGTGGTTGTTGCTGACCTCCCTGATTATTACTCCAGCTGAAATTAGGATGGTTCCTGTTATTCGGATGATAGGCATTAGGCACTGGCTGTTGTGATCTCTGGAAATTGCTCACAAACTGTGCCGATTCATTGGATATGGCACATTGAGTCGTGTCATGAGCACCTGCACATAGCTCGCAAACACTAGCCACCTGCTGAACTCCATAGTTAGTCAGAGAATCCACTTTCATAGACAACGCCTTTAGCTGTGCAGCAATAGCAGTAGCTGCATCCACTTCCAGAACCCCTGCTACCTTGCCTTATGATAACCTCTGAGTTGGATTCTGGTATTCATTCGCAGCCATCATCTCAATTAGTTCATAAGCCTCATCGTAGCTTTTAGCCCAAAGAGCTCCACCTGATGCTGCATCAAGAATTGGTCGAGATTGAACTCCCAGACCATTATCAAAACAATTGATCACCATCCAATCAGGCATTCCATGATGAGGACACTTCCTAAGCATCTCCTTGTAGCACTCCCAAGCTTCACATAAAGTTTCTCCAGAATGCTGTGCAAACTGAGTAAGAGCATTCCTGATTGCTGCTGTTTTAGCCATCGAGAAGAATTTAGTGAGAAACTTCTGAGCAAGATCCTCCCATGTAGTAATAGAACCTGCTGGTAGAGAGTGCAACCAACCCTTAGCCTTATCCCTCAGAGAAAATGGGAAAAGTCTCAGCTTCACAGCATCTTCTGACACTCCGTTAACTTGAAGGTTTCGCAAATCTCGATGAAATCCCTAATATGCATATTAGGATCTTCCGTCGGAGCACCCCCAAACTGAACTGAATTCTGCACCATCTGAATAGTACCAGGCTTCATTTCAAAGGTATTAGCTGCAATAGGTGGCCTGACAATGCTAGATTGAATGTCATTGATCTTTGGCTGAGAATAGTCCTTCAGAGCCTTCGTTTCTGCTACTGGTTCAATTCAATTCAATTCAAGCTCTTCTTTCCGAGATTGAGAACGTGTTCGCATACACGCTCACTAAAGTATCTGAAACACACCAAACAAAGTAAAATTGATGAGAATAATCCGAGTCAGTGAACGTTAACGACCACTGATGACAAGCACATAAACTATATAAATAACACCGAGTCCCCGGCAGCGGCGCCAAAAACTTGTTCACACAAAATCACGCAAGCATACCCGGTCACAAGTAATATAAGAATAAGTAGAGTTCGTTCCCACAGAGACTGCTTTGGTTACTATAGTTATGCACTTATGCACCAATGTATGGCTATTGTTCAATGCTAAGACAAGTAACAAATTTGTGTTTTGATTATCTAAATTAACTAAACAAATTACCAAGACTAAGATTAACTAAGGATTGTTGTTGAATTACTTATGAGAATAAACATGGGATCCTAACTTCATTAAGTACTTCATTCAGAGTCTTATGTCTTTAATCAATGCATGTGACAGTTGTGATAACTAATCGGATAACACGAAATCAGTACACGCTACCTTTCAGTATACGTATACCAAACCACTCAAACATCCACAAAATAGATAGAAGTTGGGTAGACACCAATTATGCTTAGACCCTATATGTCTATAAGATTTGAAAACATAACGGTTTAACGAGCAAGTTATCCATTCAGATTACATAGGGCAGGTAAGATGGTTAAAATCACCTACGAATAATGCATGACAAACATACACAAACCTATGCTAGCATGGCAAGTTCTAAACCTCTATATCCACTTTCGCAATCAATAGAGATTAACAAACGACTTAGATGTTAGCTACGCATCCAAGAAGAATAAGCATAACCAAACTAGGTTATCAACAAGTCATCACACACAAATCTTTAAAACGATTAACTACTAAAATCCATAAATAAATCCGTTAGAATTCCACGACAACGATTAGTTCATAATCGAACCATTCATCATCGTGGGTTCTAATGAAAACATGATAATAAATATGTCTGGAATACTGAATAAAGTACTAGAGATAAAGTTTAAGAAAAACAAAACCAACGAGAATCCAAAGTATCGCCTAATTAGAAGAATACAAAGATAAATTGAAAAGTAGATCTTCGTAATCAGCCGTCTCTTTGTTCTCCTCACCGGTGGATGAATATGTATGTATATATGACAATGTATATATCATAAATCGTCCACCAATAGTTTATATAGGCCTTAGAGTTGACTGGTCATCTGCTGTTTCCTTTTCTGAGTTGAAATTGCCTTTTTCCAGAATGTTTCAGGAGTGGGCGCGCCTGTAGGGCGCGGGCGCTCTTGGAAGGACTTCACCTAGGGCGCGAGCGCGCTTGGAAGGGGTGGGCGCGCCTGACCTTCTGTCAAATTTCTCCAAAAACTTGTTCCTTGCCAATTCATGCTCTCTTCAACTCCGCAACCTCTTGGCTTCCTCAACAATGATCAAATAGCACCACATAACCCTAGAAACTTCACCACACTGCTGACGAAGCAACTCTGCATACACTAACACAAAACACATCAAAAACACCATGTACTTGAGAACAAACGATCAATTTAAGCCGATTTAGGGTGTTCCAAGTAGATATGAAATCCACTTATCAACTTATCCAGCTTTGAGTCTTCACCCTTTCTCATTCGAAGAATGCCTTCAATCTCAGAAGAGCATTGTTGTTCCAATGGATGAATTGATCCAATCACCAAGTAGAGTAAGTCTTTCAGGGCACTGGTTTTGAGTTTGTGAAAGCTTCTCACTGGAATCTCATCCCATATGAACTTGAGTCTCAGAGGATTCTCGAGCATACAAGATTGGTAATTGGATCCTTCACTCTCTACCTTGTTGGCTTCTGTACTTTTGTTCAAGAATGCATATTCCATATCTTCAGTGGTTTCTCTTCCTGTAGGGTTTGAAGATTCTTCATGGCTTGGTTGGGATTACACCTCTTCTTCAGGAGGATCATCTTCCTACTCAGCTATTTCTTCTTCAGATTATTCGAGCAAATGAGCAATATCAGCATCATCATACAGTGACCATTCCCCAAATTTCTGATAGAATTCTTCATCTCTCACAGCTTTGTATGCCAAAGCATGGTCCATGCTCAGGGACATTGTCATAACCTTGCATTAGATTGACCATCCTTACCAAGTAGAAGTAATCAATTCTCCTTGTTTCTATTCTCCTACTGTATGAAAGAGTTTCTGATACATCATGTGATGTTACCTCCATGGAAAAGTCCTTTTTAACTATCACAAATCTTGATGCATCAAACCAAAGAACATATTCAGTTGCTTCTTTGTTGCTATCCAACTTCACCTCAACATTCCTGATTTGTGCAGCTTCTTTTTCCAAAAGATCCAGAGAGCTGTAAAGTTTTGATTGGATAGGCTTCCTCAGTTTCCTGCCAAGTCCAGTAGCTTTCTCCTTTCCTGAGTACTTGTGTTTTCCTTTCCTTGCTTTTGTAGTCTCCTCAGGTTCAGGTTCCTGTCTAGAGAACCAAGCCTTGGCTAGGGATTTTGTCCTCTTTGGCTTGACAGTAGGCTTGAATCCATCCTTGACAGCATCTTTGTTGACAGTGTCCTCTATGACAGTATCTTTCTTGACAGTGTCTTCTGTGACAGCTTCTTTCATGACAGCTTCCTTGAGGACAGTGTCTTCTGTGACAGCTTCTTTGGTGACAATATCCTTTTCAGCAATTCTACTGTCTATAGCACATCTTAAAATATTTGCCTCCAAAGCTTCAATCAATACAGACTCCTCTTCTTCTGTAACTCCGGCATCTTTCTTTTCTTGCACAGGAGATTCTTCTTTATTTTCCTCCTGGGATTTAGATCCAACATTCCCAGAGGTGCTTCCACTAGCATTTCCTGCTTCTCCAGTTCCTCCACTACCAACCAACTCATCATCATCATCAAAAGGAACATCATAGGAGCAGCTTTCTCCTTGTTCAACTTTGTTGGAGTTTGCTTTGGAGATCATCTTCTTCATAGTAGAACTCAGTTCCTTGTCCCTTTTCACCAGCAAGTCATAGATTGCTTTAACAGCAAGAACTCTTTCCTTGTTGGCTTTAGAGTTGAGAATCATGTTTAGCACCTTCAAGACTGACCTTGACTCCATTGTTGAAGTGCCTCCTACACTCATGTATGCACATCTTCTGCTACCACTTTTAGTGGTACCTTCATAGTAGACACATAATGGATTGGTGTAGACTTCTGGGAGTTTCTCTACAATTAAATTCATCATTTGTAGATGTAAAATCTCATTGAAGGCTGTATGGTTTGCTGTGATTTTGTTCTTCATTACTGTTAGCACCTTTGTTGGAAGACTCTGCAATAGCTGCATAGTAATGAACATGGATATTCCAGTGTTTAAATACACATCAATAGCCCACCTCCTTTCTTCATTGATCTTTACACATACACTGGTGATTTTCTCTTTAAGCAAGGTTGATCAGTTACTCAACTTTCTGCTTGGCTCCTTCATAGCTCCCTCAACTATCCTGTAGAAGTCCTCATCATGATTCTTCAAGGTACTTTCCCTGTAGTCAACCATTAGGGCATTGGCATCTTCTTGGCTGAACTCTGTTCCTTCACTCCAAGTGTTTCCTGACAAGATGTATTCATGCATCTTGCCTTTCCCTTTTCCCAACCTGTTATGCTCCTCTTTTTCTCTCCATTGCCTTTCAAGAGCACTCTCTTTTGGAATTGGAGTTGGCTCTCTTATTGTTAGAGGAGATAAATTGGGTTCTTGGAAGGAACATTACCTTGCATTGCTTCCAGGGCTTCTTTGGACATTAGAACAGTCTCTCCAGCCATTTCATATTCAAAGAGGTTTTCAGCCTCTTGCACTTGCTCCCCCTTACTTCCTGAATCTCCTTTAGTTCCCCTTTTCTTCTTTGCAGACCCTGATCTCCCTTTAGCTGCAGGCTCCCCCTCACTCCTTGAAACCTTCTTTGAGACATGCTCCCCCTGAGCTACATCCTGCCTGGTGATACCTTCTGATTCTGCCCTTTGAGATTCTGATCTTGCCCTTTTCTCCCCCTTCGGTAAGTTGGCAGCATCAATACTGGCAGATAGAACCTGAATGGCCTCCTGAATGCTAGAGAAGCCAGTGGCCACCATTGTAGACAGGCTGTCAAGCTTGGATTCCATGGACAAACACCTGTTCTCTAGAGCTGTAAGCCTGAGTGCAGTAGAGGGACCACCTGATCTTAACCTTTTTGGGGGTGAAGGAAAAGATTGGGGCTTGGAGGCTGTGGGGGTTCTCACACTCTCAGTGTTTTTCTGAGTGATCTCATCACTCCTCACAGAAGAACTCTCATGGCCTAATGCCTGGAAATGTGAGGCTCCCTCAAAATCACTCTGGACATGCTCAAGTCCCTCACCTTTTGCCAGCTCATTTGGTTGCCTCTCAGTTTTATACTCACCTCTCTTTTCTTTTATCTCTCTTTTCTTTTGCACACCCTCACTCATCCTAGATGCATGGGTATGAGCAGTACTTACATGCAATGAAAAAGATGGTTTAGAGTGTACCTTTAAGAACTGAGATAGTGGCACATCATCATCAGAGACATCTTCAACTATGACAGCATCAAAATCAGGCTGAGCAGAGATGACAGGAACTTTGCCATGAATGTTACTATCAGTTAGAAGGTTGACAGTAGGTTCCACTGTATCTTGGACAGCAGGTTTGGTTTTGACAGCAACTTCAATTGAGTCCTCGACAACAGGGTCATCTATGACAGCAACATTCACAGTGTCTTTGACATCAACTGAGGCTGTAACAACATCTTCCCTAAGGTAAGATGCTCCTTGGAGATTGAACAAGGTACTGGCTGTTTCACTTTCTAGCAGAGTTGTACCTTGCTCTTTCTCAGTGTTTGAAGGAGTGGTGTTCATCTCACTTTGAGAAATGGGTTCTTGTCCATCTCCTGAAGGGTTGGGACTGTCCGCCTCTCTAGGTTATGGAGAAGAAACAAATGAATGTGTAGGGAAGGAAGAAGGTGAAAGTGGAGAAGAGAATGTTGGCTGCTTCTCAGATGGAACTTGAGAAGCATCAATAGGGGAAGTGAAATCCTCACTGTGTCCTGACTCCATGTGTGTTTCTGCAAGTGGAGGCTCCTCATGAGTTGGAACATGAGGTTGTGCAGACTCTTTACATGGTGCCTTGGGAGACAAGCCAATTTCAATAGATGTCCCTTGTTGAGAAGGAACACCTAGGGAGGAGTTTATTTCCCTATTGTCCTCTACAGTCTTTTGGGAGACTACAGGGAGGCTGATAGTGGTTTTGGTCCTCTTAGCTCTCTTCTTCTTAGGCTCAGGAGGAACCACTGTGGGTTCTAGTGGACTACCTTCCTTATTTGCTGCACTATGTACAGGAACTCCCTCTTGACTCTCAACACTACCACCAACACCAGTCTCTAGGGGTCTTTTTCTTGTTTCTTGTAAGGCTTGTCTCTGTACTTTGGGAAGTCTAGAGAACCTAGGCTGAATGTATGGGGTAGGATGAGGGTTAACTGAATTTGGGTCTAATCCAACTTCATTCTCAATAGTGAAGGTGTAAAAACCAGAAGGTAATGGAAAATCAAGGTCAGTCACTTGATCAACCATGTGTTTGGTGAAACATAGTGGAATATGTGCATTTAAATTCTGTGAAGTGAGAGTTGTGTGAGTGTTTCTTTTCAGTACAGGGCACACCTCTAAACGAGGGGCATTCTCATCAAAGTCACATAAAGAATTAATGCATAACATTAGAAAGCGAGGATAAATGTTTACCTTCTTATCTATGGCAGCCTTGAGGTGTGCCATGAGCAGCTTTCCAACATCCACTTTGTACCCATGAACAAGAGAGTGAGTGGGTTTCTTGATGTAGGTGGGAATTCCATTCCAGCCTGTGGTCTTAGTAGAGAACACTTTCACCATAGCATCAAACACCATACTCCACTCCTTGTGGAGATATTTCCTGTCCATTTCACCAGAGGGGTACCATTTTGTTGTTCCCTCTTCAAGAATAGGTCCAGAATACCCAATCTTCAAGACGAGCTTCTTCAGGGTCTCATCACTAGCAAGCTCGGCATAAGTCTTTCCTGGTTCCAACACAATTCCCAAAGCTGCATTGATGCCCTGAACATTGAGAGAGTAGCTGTGCTCCTTGATTTTGAACTGAATGGAGGAGATGTCACCATCTTCTTGAACAACGGCTGTCTCCCAGAAATTTTCAATCCTGTCTAGGTCAAGAACAGGAGTAGAGGTAATTGCATACCCAAGGTAGGACTTATTTAGAAAATAAACAAGCCCTTTGAAACCCTCACCAGCATCACTTGGAGAGTAGATGCCAGCAAAGTTGGTTTGTGAAATTGATTGCTTGGGGGCCATTTTTGCTTGATGAGAGAAGAAAGAAGGTAGAAGATGAATTTCTTGGAGAGAAGAGAAAGGAGAGTGTTGTGTTTGCTTTTTGAGAATAGTTATATGTTTGATGAATTTAGAGGGAAGTTCAAGCATTTAACTAACAAAGTGGAAAAGTGAAATCGTGTCTTAACCCAATTAACAGTCACGTGGGTTACTGGCTGATTTTTCTCTCCTCGTGGAGGATGTGTGCCCAATTTTAACGGTCCACTACTTTGACAGTAACCTGTGCGCTCAAAACACCTGTGTCAGTAACTTTGGTCTGATGACAGCATGTTTTGCGTGATAGAAACATTTTGCGCAAAACTTACTGTCATCGTTAAGTTCTCACATGACAATATCTTTTACAAGTCATGACAGAAGGTTGTTTGCTGCTGTGGAGAAGCTAGCTGTCAAATAACCGTGACAGCTACTTTTCTTGATGACAACAACCTTTGTAGGAAAATAGCAACTGTCAAGACTTTGTATTGAAACTGTTATGATTAATGACTTAACTGAAGAGACACCAGTTAAACATACACAATATTTATTACAGATTTAGCATTCCCAATTCACTTACCAACCTGTTAAAGGTTGCTTCATCCAGTGGTTTTGTGAAGATATCTGCAAGTTGCTTTTCTATAGGGACATATATCAACTTCACAGTTCCTCTTTCAACATGCTCTCTTATGAAATGATGTCTAATATCAATGTGCTTTGTCCTAGAGTGTTGAACAGGATTATCTGAGATGGCTATGGAACTTGTGTTATCACAGTAGATAGGGATATTATTTAACACTAGACCCTAATCCAACAGTTGATTCTTCATCCATAGAATTTGTGCACAGCAACTTCCAGCAGCAATGTATTCAGCTTCTGCAGTAGATGTAGAAACTGAATGTTGCTTCTTACTAAACCATGACACCAATCTTCCACCAAGAAATTGACAGCTTCCTGTAGTGCTCTTTCTGTCAATCCTACAACCAGCATAATCTGAATCAGAATACCCCACTAGCTCAAATCCAGTGTTTTTAGGATACCAAAGGCCTAGATTGGGAGTGCCCTTAAGATATCTAAAAATCCTTTTGATAGCAATCAAGTGTGACTCCTTTGGATCAGCTTGAAACCTTGCACAGAGACATGTAGCAAACATTATGTCAGGTCTTCTAGCAGTTAGATAAAGAAGAGATCCAACCATGCCTCTGTAAGCACTAGAGTCCACTTTCTTCCCTTTGGAGTCTAGATCCAGACTGGTTGAAGTAGAGATGGGAGTCTTGGCAGGTGATGAATCTTCTAGGTTGAACTTCTTGAGAAGTTTCTTGACATACTTTGCTTGACAAATGAAGATTCCATTATCTTTTTGAAGAACTTGTAAACCAAGGAAGAATGACAGTTCTCCCATCATGCTCATCTCAGACTTGTTTCTCATTAGAGATGAAAACTTCTCACACAGCTTCTCATTTGATGAACCAAAGATGATATCATCAACATAAATTTGAACCAGAATGATGTCTTTTCCATGATGCTTGTAGAATAGAGTCTTATCTACTACACCTCTTGTAAACTGGTTTTCCAACAGAAAGGCAGAGAGGGTATCATACCATGCTCTTGGAGCTTGTTTCAATCCATAAAGTGCCTTGAACATCTTGTACACAAAATCATACATTTCAGCATCTTCAAAACCAGGTGGCTGTTCAACATACACTTCTTCCAACTCTCCATTTAGAAAAGCACTTTTGACATCCATTTGGAACACCTTGAAGTTACAGTGTGCAGCAAAGGCTAGAAAAATCCTGATAGCTTCAAGTCTGGCAACAGGTGCAAATGTCTCATCATAATCTATTCCTTCCCGTTGACAATAACCTTTAGCTACTAGCCTTGCCTTGTTTCTAGTCACATTTCCATTTTCATCTTTGTTTCTGAAAACCCACTTTGTCTCAATAACTGATTTTCCCTTTGGTTTTGGAACCAACTTCCACACATTGTTTCTTTCAATCTGGTTGAGTTCCTATTGCATAGCAATCACCCAATCAGAATCCAACAATGCTTCATCAATTGCTTTAGGCTCCATTTGAGAAAGGAAACAGGAAAACATGTTGTTAGAAGAAACATTGTTCCTGGTCCTCACCCCAGAAGTAGGATCTCCAATAATTAAATCATTTTTGTGATCCTTGTTCCACCTTGTGGTTCTGGGCAAGCTTCTTGTTTGATATGAAACAGTAGCCTCAGTTTGAGGAACTGAGTCTTCACTAGGGCAATTGTCTCCACCATTTTCTTCAATGTCTCCAGAGTCACCATCAATTTGAGTATTTCCTGTGATAGTCTGTGACTGGGCTGGAGTTTGATTAGCATCAACTTCAATGACAACATCCTTTTTTATTTCAACAGTTTGAGTGAAAGTAGGTTCTTCATCAACAATTTCTTCTTCCTCCAAGTATCCTTGATTCTCAAATCTAAGAATTTGAATTTGACCTTCTTCATGCAATCCAGGAAACTTGGTTTCATCAAATGTGACATTCACACTTTCATCTATGATTCTGTGTTCCAAGAGATAGACTCTGTAGGCAGTCCTTTCTAAAGCATACCCCATGAAAATACCTTCATAAGCTTTGGTGTCAAATTTCCCTTTCTTTTCATGGTTATCTTTCATCATGAAACATTTGCTTCCAAACATATGAAAATATTTGACAGTAGGTTTCTTTCCATTGAGCAGATAGTAAGGAGTGTTCCCATGAGTCTTGTTGATCAAGGTTCTGTTCTGTGTGTAACAGGCTGTGTTGATAGCTTCTGCCCAGAAGTATGTAGGTAACTTTGCATCATGTAGCATAGTTCTGGCAGCTTCAATGAGAGTCATGTTCTTCCTTTCTACAACTCCATTCTGCTGAGGAGTCCTTGCAACAGAAAATTGTTGTACAATTCCTTCATCTTTACAAAAATTACCAAGAGTGGCATTTCTGAACTTAGTCCCATTGTCACTTCTTAATATTTGAACTTTGGCATTTGGAGCTCTTTCAAGAACTCTTAAGTGATCAATGATGACTTGAGCAGCTTCATCTTTTGATTCTAGATACTTCACCCAAGTATACCTAGAGTAATCATCCACCATAACTAATGCATATCTCTTCTTGGATAATGATGGAACATTGACTGGTCCAAAGAGATCCATGTGAATTAGTTTGAGTGGTTCAGTGTTGGTGTTGACTTGCTTTGACCTGTGCACAGCTTTCTTCAATTTTCCCATTTGACAGTCCTCACACAGTCCTTCTTGACAGAATTCCTGTTGAGGTAGTCCTTTCACTAGTTCCTTCTTCATCAGCATATTCATTGTCTTGAAGTTGAGGTGTGAGAGTTTCCTGTGCCAAAGCATACTGTCACCAATAGTAGCTTTACTGTAGAAACAGTAAATATTATCCTTCTTTGTTGAGCTTAGGTCAGCAACAAACAGGCTTCCTTTCCTTACCCCTTTCAGAGAGAGGCTTCCATCTTTCTTATGATAGATATTGCACACCATCATGTCAAAATCAACCTTGAATCCTCTGTCACTGAATTGGATGACACTGAGAAGGTTGTGCTTCAATCCATCAACAAGTGCAATATCATTAATGACAACATTTCCAATTTCCAAACAGCCATATCCCACTGTGTAACCCTTGCTGTTGTCTCCAAAGGTTATGATTGGGCCAGCTTTCTCTACAAATTGTGATAGCAGGGCTTTATCACCAGTCATGTGTCTAGAGCAATCACTGTCAATGATCCATATGACCTGCTCTTTATTCTTACCCTGCAAAACAAATTGTATTTAAGAGGCATATGGTA
Source organism: Heracleum sosnowskyi (assembly GCA_030848705.1). Lineage (NCBI taxonomy): Eukaryota > Viridiplantae > Streptophyta > Magnoliopsida > Apiales > Apiaceae > Heracleum > Heracleum sosnowskyi. The sequence continues at coordinate 60,141,796 of CM061240.1, read as the reverse complement.
CCCAATCCTTGTTGGGTCCAGTTACTTCAGTATCACAAGCATAATCAACATTTTAAACTTTAATAATCACATCAGGAATCTTCTGTTGGACTCCTTTCTTCACCCACTTATCTTTAGAATTAGACCTGATCTTCTTCTTAGTGGATGAAGCCTTCTTACTGTTTCCAGTAGGCTCAGAAGTCTCAACAGTTTGCATATAGAGACAGGGTTCAGTAGATGAAATAGACAAATTGAAACAAGTACTCATGGCAGTCACTTTACAAGGCATACAGTCAACATTATTGCAGACTACCATAGATCTATGCATAATGGGGGTTCTGTGTAAGTTACCATCTATCATGGTCACATTGTTCTTGACCTCCTTTGGTTTCTTACAAACATGAGTTAAGTGATATGAAGAGCCACAATTATTGCATAGTTTTCTAGGAGAGTTAGCATTGCCATTTCCTAACTTACCATTCATGTTTCTAGACTTGTAGGTGATTGTGTCAACATGATGTTTTGAAGTTATTGTCGAGCCTTTCTTGACAGTACCTTTCACACCTTCTATCATGACAGTAGGTTTGGAAGTCACTGTCTTTGAGGCTCTCTTGATAGTACCTTTGGAAGCTACTGTCTTGCCATTATTGTAATAAATCCAAATTTTGGACTTAGTTAAAATTTTTTGATGAATAGTAAATGTCGATGAATAGTGAATTTGCTGATGAAAAATATTTCAGACCACACTATATGGAAGACATGGAATGAATGTTTCGAAGTTATATTAGTAATGTATAAGGAGAATAAGTGAATGTAAACGCGATCAGAATCGGGAGATTCCAACTTTAAATTTTGATCACTATTCATCAGACAATCAAGGATGTATTGATTTGATCGTTTTGAGAAAGTATGTAGAATGAGAAACCCATGATCATATCTTAAGCCAAGGTGAGAAATCTAGGATCATATATTAAGCCAATGTAGTGGAAAGATCAAGGAAGTATCTCCTAACATTGGTACAGAGAAACGTTTTCAAAATCACTTGAACCTATCGCGAAACAGAAATGTAACGAATTATGGATTAAACCCTAACCGAAGGGGGAGTATCATATAAGATCATCAAGTGCAACATATAAAAGGATTGATGATACAAATTATGACATAAGCATGATGCAGGAGGATAACATAGGTGTGACAAGGTGATGACAAGGTGATGAATCACCACCTTGTCACCACTTTCACCACAAACCACAACAAGTTGACATGTGGCAAGGGGGTGACTAAACTAAACCATAACCACACAAATTGGATGCATCCATTTAGCATCATTTTGACAAAAGAAAAGAAAAGAAAAATCAAGCAAATATTCATCTTCCCCATTTTCTTCCAAATTCTGCCCAGCATGAGCAAGGAGCAAAGAGAAATTCATAACTCAAAATCTACTCATCCTAAAATATCCAAATTTGGACTATATCTCCCTCCATGTATACCGAAGATAGTTTCAAAATTTCAGGGCCATCCAAGATGTATAGCATGGTCAAATATTAGATCAAAGTTGAGGCATGAATAGTGAATTCGAAAATACTAACTTGTGTTCTTGAAGATTAAAGCTTATTGAGGTTGTATAAGGATCAAGCAAGGGTAAACAAGCTATTGTTAGTCTTTACCAAGAACCAAGGAAGGTATAAACCCTCTCACACTTTTTATTATGCTTTGATTATAGTGATTAAATGATGATGTTTAGAGATGGTGTGATATTAAGGATGAATTTTTGTTAATAATGAATGTTTAGTAGTTATTTTGATGGTGGAACTTGTAGACATTGGTATGAACTTGTTTAGGTAGAATATAAGTTGTTGATATGGATAATTAGAAGTATGGTTGATTGGTGGATTTATTGGAGTGTTTTAAACACGAGAATCACGATTAAGCGTCATTGCCATGTCGGATTTTCCTTAGAAAGTTTCGACAGAGACCACGGTTACCTTCTAGGCATAAAAAAAATGCTTTCTGCCCATGATAATGTAGGCTCTGTTTTTTAGTTTATTTTGGTGAAAGAATCGTATCGTTTCGATTTACGGTTTAGGAGAAACACCCGTTTTAGTGAAAGCGGTTTCGAGTAACTAAGTAGTTCACTGCATGAACTTTGAGATTGTGATCAAACCCTTTAAAAATGGAATTGGGTCGATTTATTAATATGGATACTAGTATGGACAGTTAGGAAAGGAACCTAGGAGGTTTCGTGTTAAAAAGTTAATTTTTCGATTTTATAAAAATGCGGGAACAAAAGTTGCGCGAGTGAAATACCCTTAAGGGGATGGTTAAAAACAATGAGTTAGCAATGGTAAAGTACTTGGGTTTTGAGAATAGATTTCCACCCAAACTTTTGACTTAAGAGTTTAAGGAATGTCATGAGATTATAAGTGACCAAGAGCGAGACATTTGATGTTCGTTAATAGAACGTTAGTGCTTAAGTTAAATGCACTTTAATTGATTAAGCCAGGGGACTGATCGAGGATTTCCTTGTTTATAGATTTTTCGGCAAGTTCTCGAACCCACACTACTAGAAAAAGTGCAATAGACATCACACATTTAACATCGATTGTAAAAACCACTTATGTTAAAGGCTTTTTTGACATCGGAAAACTTGGAAATGATGTTAAAAGGGTTTTTTACATCAGTCTGAAGAAAAACTAATGTCTAAAGTACTTTTCAAAAACTAAAAAAAATGAGGCGGATAAATTTCCCCTTGTTAAAAAGGTTTCCCCCTTGCAAATTTTTTCATTCCCGGCCAAATATTCCCCCCTTTTCTCAAGTCTTTTCCTCCCCTCTCTTACTCACTTTCGATTCTCTCTGCTATCTCAAAACCCACATAAAATTTAAACAAACACACCCTTTTAATCTTAGAACCCTATCATTTCTCTACAACATTGCATACTATTGAAACCCTAAGTCGAAAAGAGGTCAACCAGATTTCAATTACACACAAACCTAGCTTTTCTTCGTGTCAAAATTGGTCGATTTGTGTTAATTAGGCGGAACTAAAGCTTAAATCGTGCTATTCTCTCTGGTTTTTAGCTTTGCCTTCTTCCAATTAGTAAGTGGTTTTTGAATTTCTTATCAAATTTCAGTTTTTGTTTTTCAATTTCACTTATTCTATAAATTGGAGTTTGATTCAACAAGCAACAGTAAGCAGATTAATTCTTAATGTTGTTTTGCTATTTGTAGATTGGTTGATTTATTAAGGATTTAATATGGTTTTGTTCTTCTTAGGTAAATTTTAAAGAAGAGAAAGAACAGAGGATGAGAGGTTGTGCCAGTGAACAAATGGATCTTTCAGGTCCTTTTTTCTTTAATTTCCGAAATTTCTAATTAGCATATTTATGGGTATATCTGATTTTAGTTATTCAACAACCAACACAAACATTGTTTTCCATGTTAATAGTAAATGAGGTTGCAAGCATTGTTATCTCAATTACTGTTCATAATAATTTAACTAGCTCCATAACTGCTTTAATATAAAATATCAATATTCTTGAAGTTGCACAAATTCTATTTTTTCTGATGGTTTTTCTGTAATAATTTGTTACAAATAATTTTTAAAGGAATTGCCCAATTGACTTGAAGGAAGCAATTGCAAGTGTAATATTCGCAGCACCAAGATGTTCAGATGTACCAGAACTGTTAGATGTTAAAAAACATTTCACAGAAAAATATGGAAAAGAATTTGTTACGACATGTTGGCCGCATGGTAAGCTTCTACAGCTTGCATATCTCTTTAATTATCATATTTGATCAGATATCAACTGCTAAGATGTACATAGTAAAACGATTTTTTTTTGTTCGTCATGATTTTCTTTCTTGTTTTCAGTTGGTTGAAAAATTATCTGCAATTGCACCAGATGGGCAGGCTAAATTTAAAGTATTAAATGCCATAGCAGAGGAACACAACATCAAGTGGGATATTTGTTACCGAGCAGAATGGACCAAGTACTTCTGAGAAGGCCATTGAAATGGCAGTGGAAGCCCCTGAAATCAGTGTTTCTAATGTTCAAGCTACGTCTAGTCATGATAGGCACTCTAAACCTTTGAATTTTACCGAGCCAAACATTGTTTTACTGCTGGGTGGCAAATGGATGAAAAACCTCTTGTGATAGATAAATTTGAGGTAAGCTTTGTGTAATGTTTCGTTTACACATTGATGGTCTCGTAAATAAATCTATCTGTTAAGAACAAACGTTCTGGCACACAGATATCCTTATGGTGTTTGTAACACCCCCAGACCCGGGGTCGGAGATCTGGGTTGTCACGATCCCTTGTTCCGTACCAACGCTTAATACTTGAATCATAAAACAATAAATCAACACACATGGTGACCCCACCATCAATACACTCACGCTAGTTATGTCTCAGAAACGAACTTACAATAACAGTAGTCATATGATCCACAAATTAAAGTTATTACAACCCAAAAGTAAAATACTTGCAACCTACTACCAGTATGATTTCTATGTGAAACCATAAGGTAGCGCAAAAGTTTGTTCTTGTTTATTAATATACATAAGTGATACTTATAATTAAACCTAAGCAACAAGAGTTACACTCCGAACCAACTCAGTACTTCTACCTGATCAACTGTAACAACCATGCAACGGGCGACCTGTATGTCCCTGACGCGCTTCCGAGCGGTACGACGAATCCTGGAGCACTCGGCCCAGCAATAATACAATACAGCATAAGCATATAAGTAAGCTTATATCATAAAGGAAAACCTTTAAAACTTCATTCGTATACATAATGATATATTTATTTCTCTTTTCGTCAAAACATACCATACAGTACGACTACTGTATGAGGAACATCATTACTCATTACTGTCACATTATCAGTAACTCAGCGCCTAGGCTTTTGTTACAATGTGCAGCTCAACTCCAATTGGAGGGAAGGGAATGTACTGGAACACCCGATACACGATGATCAGCCGTTGTATCGTAACTTTTCTTTTCTACTAGTAGAAGGACGACTTCCTGTTCGGTTATCACCCTGACCGCATATGGGCCATTGTACTAAGAGATCACTACCTCGGCGCCTATTTCGTCACTGGGCAAGCCTTAGCACTCAAGAGATCACTACCTCGGCGCCTATTTCGTCACCGGGCAAGCCTTGATAAATTTGGCACTACCCCGGCACCTATTTCATTGCCGTGTAGGCCTTTCCAATTCCCACGATGAAAAACATTAATGAAACGGAAATCGGAATTTAATTCCATATTTCCCAAGTACGAATACTCGTCAAAACTTTGTAACCGTTTAGAACACCTTACTCCGGAGTAATTGCAAGGAGTAAGTCAAAGTGTGGGTTGACATTAGTCAACGAGACTACCAATGATTACTACGTATTTTGAAATCATGACCAGAGAGTTTATTGAAATTTCAGAGTTCAGCGAGTTTGAAATACTCTACTTGAATGGGGGAGCCATCCCCTAGTTATAAGTATTCTAGAGGAACAGTGGAAGTAAAACTCTGTCCTCTACTCCTTGAACTAGATTCCCAGTTTTCGATGAGTTGGAAAAATACTATTCGCATTTAATTACCTTTAACTATCTTAAGATAATAGTTGGGAATCTCTAATTTTAATACCTTTTCTGAAAAATCAGAAAGTTATATTTTTGTGTAAATAATAGAACCTTTGATCATATAATAAGGTTCTATGATTTTAAATCATATTTGGAATATTTAAAAAATACCCAAATAATAAATATTAAATTATTAATCAATATAAAACCACCTAAGTGAATATTCAGAATAATATTCACTTAGTTATATAATCTTCAAATAATGAGTATTGAATTATTATTCAATATAAACTACTTAAGTGAATATTCAAAATAATATTCACTTAATTAAATAATATTCAAATAATATTTATTATAATATTATTTAAATATCTCACCTTAAATATCCCATAATGTAGATATCGTAATATTTAATAAGTCTTTAAAATATAACTGTCCCTGGAACCTTCCAGCTTTTGACAGTAGTTTAAAACAAAATAATAATTTGACTCCCGGTCTAAGTTTTAAAATCATCGTACAAGTACTATATACTTAGAGTCTTTAACCTTTAACCTTGGTTTATATCTAGTACTTATCTAGCATATAAACCTTATATCTTATACCGCTTTTTATTAAAAGCGAAAACAGTTTATAAGTCATTTCACAGCATAAAGCAGCATATATAGTAATACCACAACATATATCACAACATCATCATTATATGGTATAGGGTTTGAAAACTTGCCTTGGGGTCTTGGTGGTGTGGTAGTGGGGGCTTGAGAGTGTGCGCGTCGATCTATAACAAGATATACAATTACAGTCAGTCCCCTAGAACCATTTAATGTGCTATAACTCAAGCACTACAGTTCTACCAATGAAAATTAAACGTCTCGCTCTTGGTCATCTATAACATCGTGACATTCCGTAAACTTCTAAGTCAAAAGCTTGGGTGAAAACCATTCACAAATCCCAAGTTCTTTTACTTTACCATTTCCTTGTTTTAAACCATCCCCTTAAGGGTATTTCACTCGCGTAACCTTCGTTCGCGTATTTTTATAAAATCACCAACTCATCTTTTTAACTCGAACCCTTCTAGGTTTCCTTTCCTAATTATACATACTAGTATCCATTTTAATATCTCAATCCAATTCCAATTTTTAAAGGGCTTGATCCCTATCTCAAAGTTCATACAATGAACTATCTAGTTACGCGAAACCGCTTTCACTAAAACAGGTGTGTCTCCTAAACCGTAAATCGAAACGACACGATTCTTTCGCTAAAACAATCTAGGAAACAGAGCCTACATGCTCATGGTCAGAAACTTCAAGTTTATGCCCTGTATTGCAACCATGGTTTCTGTCTAAACTACCTAAGTAAAATCCGACATGGTAACGGCGCTTACGCGTACTTCCCGTGTTTTTAAACACTCAATCCAACTACAATTCAACCATCAACCAACCACCAATCAAACATAAGCTAATACTACCATTTTTCTGTCCAAACATGGTCATACTCTTATTCATAAGTTTATCCACAAATCAACCATTAAACATGCTTAAAATCATGCATACATGCTTTATTCTAACATAGTTGTCATTCAATCACTTCTAACTACTAGATCAAGCATAATCTTAAAAAGAAAGAAGTTTTATACCTTCCTTGGAGCTTCAAAAAGACTATATATGGATGATATATCCTTCCTTGCTCCTTAACTAAGCTAATCAAACCTAAAAACACCAAAACAAATCAAGATCCTATGAGTTTACTATTCACATCACTATTCATCATCAACTTTGAATCCATTTTTTGACCAAGCTATGATCCATGGATGAGGCTAAGATTCGAGATCTACCTTTCATATAGGATGAGGGTGATTTAGAGCCCAAGATCAAGATTTATGGTTGAGTGGAAGTTGGAGCAAAACGTTTTAGCTCTTGAATGGAAGAAAAGGGCCGAAAGTTTCCTTCTCGAGAATGCATCTCTTTTTTATTTGTTTTCTTTGATTTTTCTTTCCTTTTTGTTTTGTCTAATTAACCTTAATACTTTGCCAATTAATTTGTGTGGCTAATACAAGGACTTGTCATCAATGACAAGGCTATTTTGGATGTGTGGTGGTGGTGAAAGTGGTGACAAGGTGGTGATTCATCACCTTGTCATCACTTTGTCATGCTTATGTCATTTCCTTGCATCATGCTTATGTCATCCTTTGCATCCTCAATCCTTTTATATATTGCACTTGATGATCTCTTATAATACTCCTCCTTTGGTTAGGGTTTAATCCATAATTTATTACGCTTTTGTTTCGCGATAGTTTCAAGTGGTTTTAAAGACGTTTCTCTGTACCAAAGCTAGGGTACTTCCTTTATCCTTCCATTACCTTTGTTTAATATATAATCTTAGATTTCTCACCTTGGTTTAAGATATGATCATGGATTTCTCATTCCACATACTTTCTTAAAACGATCAAATCAATACATCCTTAACTGTCCAATGAATAGTGATTTAAAACTCGGATGGGAATCTTCTGATTCTGATCGCGTTTACATTCTTTTATTCTTCCTATACATCAATAATATCACTTCGAAACATTCATTCCATGTCGTATACATAGTGTGGTCTGAAAAACTTTTCATCAGCAAATTTACTATTCATTAGTGGAAATTTACCATTCATCAAGGTTTTAATTATTACAAAAATTTGGGATATTACAGTCTCCCCTACTTAAAAGGATTCCGTCCCGGAATCAGATCAAAATAGATGAGGGTACTTTTCTAGCATTGCGCTCTCTAGTTCCCAAGTAGATTCTTCAACATTATGATTTCTCCACAAAACTCTTACCAGCTTTATAACTTTATTCCTTAGCACTTGATCCTTGCGGTCAATGATTTCTACCGGTTGCTCTATATATGACAGGTCTGGTTGTATATCTACTTGCTCGTGTTCTACCACGTGTCTGGCATCCGGATTGTACTTCCTTAACATGGACACATGGAACACGTTGTGAACTTGCTGCAGGTTTGGGGGCAAGGCTAGCTCGTAAGCTACTTCCCCGATACGTCTCAAGATCTCGAAAGGTCCAATATATATGGGGCTCAATTTCCCTTTCTTTCCGAATCTCATCAATCCCTTCCACGGAGATACTTTCAACAGCACAAGATCTCCCACTTCGTATTCTTTGTCCTTTCGGGCCAAGTCTGCATATTTCTTCTGTCTGTCTTGGGCTGCTACCAGCCGTCCTCTGATAAGGTCTATTGCATCCTTAGCTGTTGGACCATTTCGGGTCCGAGCATTTTTCGCTCTCCAACTTCATCCCAATACAAGGGTGATCGACATCTTCTTCCATACAAGGCCTCATACGGGGGCATCCCGATACTTGCATGAAAACTGTTGTTGTAGGAAAACTCTATCAGGGGTAGGTGATCATCCCAATTTCCTTTGAAATCTATGGCACAAACTCTCAACATATCCTCTAAGGTTTGGATAGTCCTCTCACTTTGCCCATCCGTCTGGGGATGGTAAGCGGTACTCATGTTTAGCTTGGTTCCTACACATTCCTGAAAGCTTCTCCAAAATCTGGAGTTAAATCTAGGGTCTCTGTCTAGAATCTCTAGGGGTCTTAAGAGTCCACCGGGTCTTTGGTGTTCTGCCTTTACTCTTTGGCAGGTCAAGCATTTGCTTACCCACTCTGTTACGTCCTTTTTCATGTTAGGCCACCAATAATATTCCTTTAAATCCCTATACATCTTAGTACTTCCCGGGTGAATTGAATATCTTGAGCTATGACTCTCATGTAGAATCTCGTCTTTTAATTCCCGATCATTAGGAATCCAAATCCGGTAAGTATACCTCATAACTCCCTTACCGTCTCTCTCAGTCCTTAATTCCTCTCCCATCATTAGCTCTTTCCCTTCGCTCATCATGCGTTCTTGACTTAATTTGATATTTTGTAACAAATCTGATTGTAGTGCGATTTCAAATAGTTTCTCCGTGCCATCTCCGGTTATTTTAACCTCCATCTCCATCTTTTCAAACTCTTGGATTAACTTCTCTGAGGAGGTTATCATTTTGAGTCTCTCCTTCCTACTAAGGGCATCGGCCACCACATTGGCCTTCCCTGGGTGGTAAAGAATCTCGCAATCATAATCCTTGATTAATTCTAACCATCTCCTCTGTCTCATATTGAGCTCTTTCTGAGTGAAAATGTACTTAAGGCTCTTATGGTCTGTGTAGATCTCACACTTTTCTCCATATAAGTAATGCCTCCAAATCTTTAAGGCGAAAACTATTGCTGCTAATTCCAAATCATGGGTAGGATATCTACTCTCATATTCTTTTAACTGCCTAGAAGCATATGCAATCACCCTTTCGTGTTGCATAAGCACGCATCCTAACCCTTTGTGTGATGCGTCACTGTAGATCACAAAATTTCCTTTTCCGTCTGGCAGTGCCAGTACAGGGGCAATAACTAGCCTCCTTTTCAATTCCTGAAAACTCTTTTCACATTTCTCAGTCCACTCAAACTTCTCAGTCTTTCGGGTCAGTCGGGTCAGTGGGGCTGCTATCTTGGCAAAATCTTTCACAAATCTTCGATAATACCCGGCTAAGCCTATAAAACTTCTCACCTCAGTCGGGGTGGTCGGTCTGTCCCAATTTGAAATGGCTTCTATCTTAGCAGGGTCAACTAGCACTCCATCACTGCTGACTACATGGCCTAGAAACTGTACTTCTCTCAGCCAAAATTCACACTTGGAAAACTTAGCATAAAGTCTTTCCTTTCTCAAAGTCTCTAACACTATTCTCAAGTGTTCTGCGTGTTCCTCCTCTGTCTTAGAGTAGACTAAAATATCATCAATAAAAACTATGACGCACTTGTCCAAGTATTGCTTAAAGACTCTATTCATTAGGTCCATGAAGGCTGCTGGGGCATTCGACAGCCCGAACGATATTACTAAGAACTCATAGTGTCCATACCTCGTGCGAAATGCAGTCTTGGGTATATCTTCAGGTTTTATCTTTAGCTGGTGATATCCAGTCCTCAGTTCAATCTTGGAGAAGTAAACCGCATCTTTCAACTGGTCAAACAAATCATCAATCCTTGGTAAAGGATATCGGTTCTTAATGGTCAACTTGTTTAGTTCTCGGTAGTCTATACACAATCTCAAACTACCATCCTTCTTTTTCACGAACAGCAGTGGTGCACCCCATGGTGACACGCTGGGTCTTATCATTCCCTTATCTAGCAATTCCTGCAATTGGATAGCTAACTCTTTCATTTCTACCGGAGCTAACCTGTACGGGGCCTTTGAAACTGGCGCCGTCCCTGGAGCTAATTCGATAGCGAATTCTATCTCCCTATCAGGTGGTAATCCCGGAAGGTCTTCCGGAAATACGTCTTCAAATTTATTAACTATAGGAATATTTTGTAACTTAGGAATCTCTCGATTTGTATCTATCACATAAGCTAAGTAAGCCTCACACCCATGCCGCAACAACCTCTTGGTTTGGGCCATGGTTAAAAATTTACGGGTTTGTCGTTGTCCCTTGAACACGACCTCCCGCCCTTCGGATGTTTTAATCCAAACTTTCTTTCTTTCACAATCTATCTGAGCACCATTGCTCGACAACCAATCCATTCCCAGAATAACATCAAATTCCCCTAATTTAAATGGAACCAAATCTACACGAAACTGTCGACCTTCTATTACTTGGCTACAGTCTATGTGTATTTCATCAACTGGAATTACTTCCTGATTTGCTATTTCTACCTCTAATACTTCTTTTAATGGTTCCGCCCTAAGTCTTAACTGACTCGTGAAATCCCTCGAAATAAAAGACTTGGTAGCTCCCGAATCAAATAAAACATTTGCATTGACGGTGTTGAGAAAAAGGGTACCTGCTATCACATTAGTGTCCCTTACGGCGTCTTTCACTGTCATGTTGAAAGTTCTAGCAGTTGGGGGCTTATTAGAGGCGGCTCCACTGATTCTCGAGCCGGCAGGGTTTGCAATAGGGCAGTCTCTTTTCACGTGTCCTAATTTTCCACATTGAAAACACTTCTGATCATTTCGGGGGCAAGCGCTGGAGTAATGCCCTGTTTTGTTGCACGTGAAGCATGTTACCGACTTTAGGGCACATTCTCCCAGGTGTTTTCTTCCACAAGTCTTGCAGTCAGGTAGTGGGGGTCTAGGTTGATTAAAACGGGACACTCCAGTCTGTCTGCCGCCCTGGCTTAGACTCTTATTCTCTGGTTTCCTGAATCATGAATTCCTTAATGGCTGAGACCTGGTCCCTCTGAATGTCCTTACTGGAAAGCTCTTGTTCACCGAGCTTCCTCCTTGACTACCAAACTTCCTCTTTTTCTCTTCTCTTCTCTTCCTTTCTGACTTTGCTCACTACCTGCTTCCACTATGGTTGCCTTTTGCACTAGCGACGCATAGTCCGTTAATTCCAACACTGCTACTCTATTCTGAATCCATTGTTTCAGCCCTTGCTGAAACCTTCTTGACCTCTTCAAGTCAGTATTGACAAAATCTGGCACAAATCTAGACAATTCAGTAAACTTGGCCTCATATTCTGCCACAGTCATGTTATCCTGTTTCAGTTCCAAAAACTTCCTTTCCATTTGTGCTTCCATGAACACAGGGAAATACTTTTCCAGAAATAAGGTAGTAAACCTTGCCCAGGTAACAACGGTATTTGTTTCTAGGTTTTTCTTTGATTCCCACCAGTAGTTAGCCTCCCCTTTCAGGAGGTAAGTAGCAAAGACGGTCTTTTGGGCTTCCTTAATACATAGGATTTCAAAAGATTTTTCCATTTCCTTCAACCAAGCTCTTGCCTCAACAGGGTCAGCAGATCCCTGAAATTTCGGGGGTCCTAAAGACTTAAAAGCCTTAAAAGCACTATGCCCCGCAGTATTGGGACCCGGTGGTGGCGGTGGATGTTGGTTCAAATTCTGTCGGAGTAGGTGCATAAATTGGTCCATCGGGAACCTCTACATTCTGAGTACTCTCATAATCTTCCTCTTCGTAGTCCTGATCATCAAACTCATTGTAATCATCATCCTCTCCGCTTCCTTCATACTCACCTTCCTCATGGTTCTGTTCTTCCACCTCGTGGAAGTCTGGGTTTTCTTCCTCATTATGATAATCTTGCCTTTCATCTCCCTGGTTAACACTACCCTGAGCCGCAGGGTTGGCAAGGCGTGCTCGGGTTACCACACGTCGGGGTGGCATTTTCCTGATGTTTTTAAACAAAAACTTTTATTAAACCCATTTGTTCCTTTTTTTTAAAATATGTGGTTGAATCAATTGAGTCCTTGGTGAAAATCTTGGAAATCATCCTTGCTCACACAAAACTCTTTTTATAGGTATTTTTTTTTTGTTGTCAAAATGGGGGTTGCACAGTTTATATGTCAAAACTAATAACTTGTAAAATAATTGAAATAGCAGGGGATATCAAATCTTAAAACTGAAAGCTTCATCGAAACTGAAATGCATGAATATATACATTAGTGACATAAAGTCACGAGATGCTGAGTCAAAGTTCCATCAAAAGCGAACACATCGCTGAAATACATCATCCCTACAACAGTCAAAAGCTAGGTACTACCAGTCAACCAGTCAACATCTGCTACGTCAGTCTGATCAGCCTATCTCTAACTCAGAAAGGATACTACTATACATCGGAACCATCCCACAAAAACTGGCACTACTAACGACCATCTGAGTTTAGAGAACTAAGCTATCTATCACCTATCAAGTCTCCCCCTCTGAGCGGGTCAGATTCCTGACACGCGCCATAGCATCTGCCCAAATCCTCTCCGTGGCTAGTCGGGGTACCAGTCCCTCAACAATAACAGACATGCCTCTCATGCGGACCATAGCTCGCCACTCGATGCGGGAAATCTCAAGTCTCATCTCCATAGGAGTCATAAACCTCATCCCGTCCTGATAAGAACGACGGGTCTCTCTCTCTCTGCAGCTAACTATCTCCTCAGCTCATCAACTCTAGCCTCTGCCGCTGCCAAGTCAGTGGTCAGCCGTCCAATCATCCAATCATGGATCACAGTAGGTACTCCAGTAGGTGAGGGAGGAGGTGTGTCTGGATCAGCCATAGCCTGGTCCTCCTCATATCCCTCAGGGGAAAGATCATAGTCATCGTCTGATGGTAACGGGCTCAATGGGGGCACAGGAGGGGTAAGGGCTCTCATAATAGGTAGAGGGTACATCCTGATGCCTCCTCGGCTAGCACTGTCCTCAGAAATCTCATCATCATCCGTAGTAACTACATCAGGTACAATCTGATCCCCCTCAGTGGAATCATCATCATCAGTCGAATATCTCTCAAGAGAGAGAACAGGAGAAGTAGGAAAGTCAAACACAGTCGTGGGGTCCACTTCCAGATCCTCGTCCGGGTCCTCAGTATCCTCCTCGAGATCCTCCATGGGGTCGTCCACGGGGTCGTCCTCAGCCGCCAGCAGAGCCTCGTCGTGATGGGTCTCAAAGTCATCAGCCTCCTCGGCCGCGAATACCTATACAAGCGAAAACTAGGTTACTATACTGTGTAATCAAAGTTCCCTTGCGGGTTTTAACAGTCGGTGCTACATCCGGTAGCCCAACCATGAACTCGATGGGAGTTCTTCTTATTATTATAGTTGCATTTATTATTCCTAACGTCCTATCGTTTCTGAGATTAATAACTATACGCTCTGATACCATTTCTGTAACACCCCCTTTTCTCAAGTCTTTTCCTCCCCTCTCTTACTCACTTTCGATTCTCTCTGCTATCTCAAAACCCACATAAAATTTAAACAAACACACCCTTTTAATCTTAGAACCGTATCATTTCTCTGCAACATTGCATACTATTGAAACCCTAATTCGAAAAGAGGTCAACCAGATTTCAATTACACACAAACCTAGCTTTTCTTCGTGTCAAAATTGGTCGATTTGTGTGAATTAGGCGGAACTAAAGCTTAAATCGTGCTATTATGTCTGGTTTTTAGCTTTGCCTTCTTCCAATTAGTAAGTGGTTTTTGAATTTCTTATCAAATTTCAGTTTTTGTTTTTCAATTTCACTTATTCTATAAATTGGAGTTTGATTCAACAAGCAACAGTAAGCAGATTAATTCTTAATGTTGTTTTGCTATTAGTAGATTGGTTGATTTGTTAAGGATTTAATATGGTTTTGTTCTTCTTAGGTAAATTTTAAAGAAGAGAAAGAACAGAGGATGAGAGGTTGTGCCAGTGAACAAATGGATCTTTCAGGTCCTTTTTTCTTTAATTTCCTAAATTTCTAATTAGCATATTTATGGGTATATCTGATTTTAGTTATTCAACAGCCAACACAAACATTGTTTTCCATGTTAATAGTAAATGAGGTTGCAAGAATTGTTATCTCAATTACTGTTCATAATAATTTAACTAGCTCCATAACTACTTTAATATAAAATATCAATATTCTTGAAGTTGCACAAATTCTATTTTTTCTGATGGTTTTTCTGTAATAATTTGTTACAAATAATTTTTAAAGGAATTGCCAAATTGACTTGAAGGAAGCAATTGCAAGTGTAATATTCGCAGCACCAAGATGTTCAGATGTACCAGAACTGTTAGATGTTAAAAAGCATTTCACAGAAAAATATGGCAAAGAATTTGTTACGACATGTTGGCCGCATGGTAAGCTTCTACAGCTTGCATATCTCTTTAATTATCATATTTGATCAGATATCAACTGCTAAGTTGTACATAGTAAAACAATTTTTTTTTTTGTTCGTCATGATTTTCTTTCTTGTTTTCAGTTGGTTGAAAAATTATCTGCAATTGCACCAGGTGGGCAGGCTAAATTTAAAGTATTAAATGCCATAGCAGAGGAACACAACATCAAGTGGGATATTTGTTACCAAGCAGAATGGAACAAGTACTTCTGAGAAGGCCATTGAAATGGCAGTGGAAGCCCCTGAAATCAGTGTTTCTAATGTTCAAGCTACGTCTAGTCATGATAGGCACTCTAAACCTTTGAATTTTACTGAGCCAAACATTGTTTTACTGTTGGGTGGCAAATGGATGAAAAACCTCTTGTGATAGCTAAATTTGAGGTAAGATTTGTGTAATGTTTCGTTTACACATTGATGGTCTCGTAAATGAATCTATCTGTTAAGAACAAACGTTCTGGCACACAGATATCCTTATGGTGTTTGTAACACCCCCAGACCAGGGGTCGGAGATCTGGGTTGTCACGATCCCTTGTTCCGTACCAACTCTTAATACTTGAATCATAAAACAATAAATCAACACACATGGTGACCCCACCATCAATACACTCACGCTAGTTATGTCTCAGAAACGAACTTACAATAACAGTAGTCATATGATCCACAAATTAAAGTTATTACAACCCAAAAGTAAAATACTTGCAACCTACTACCAGTATGATTTCTATGTGAAACCATAAGGTAGCGCAAAAGTTTGTTCTTGTTCATTAATATACATAAGTGATACTTATAATTAAACCAAAGTAACAAGAGTTACACTCCGAACCAACTCAGTACTTCTACCTGATCAACTGTAACAACCATGCTACGGGCGGCCTGTATGTCCCTGACGCGCTTCCGAGCGGTACGACGAATCCTGGCCATCTACTCTAGCTGTTGTGTTGTGATATATATGTATAGAAAGAAAAAGCAAGAGTGAGCACTCGGCCCAGCAATAATACAATACAGCATAAGCATATAAGTAAGCTTATATCATAAAGGAAAACCTTTAAAACTTCATTCGTATACAGAATGATATATTTATTTCTCTTTTCGTCAAAACATACCATACAGTACGACTACTGTATGAGGAACATCATTACTCATTACTGTCACATTATCAGTAACTCAGCGCCTAGGCTTTTGTTACAATGTGCAGCTCAACTCCAATTGGAGGGAAGGGAATGTACTGGAACACCCGATACACGGTGATCAGCCGTTGTATCGTAACTTTTCTTTTCAACTAGTAGAAGGACGACTTCCTGTTCGGTTATCACCCTGACCGCATATGGGCCATTGTACTAAGAGATCACTACCTCGGCGCCTATTTGGTCACCGGGCAAGCCTTAGCACTCAAGAGATCACTACCTCGGCGCCTATTTCGTCACCGGGCAAGCCTTGATAAATTTGGCACTACCCCGGCACCTATTTCATTGCCGTGTAGGCCTTTCCAATTCCCACGATGAAAAACATTAATGAAACGGAAATCGGAATTTAATTCCATATTTCCCAAGTACGAATACTCGTCAAAACTTTGTAACCGTATAGAACACCTTACTCCAGAATAATTGCAAGGAGTAAGTCAAAGTGTGGGTTGACATTAGTCAACGAGACTACCGATGATTACTACGTATTTTGAAATCATGACCATGGAGTTTATTGAAATTTCAGAGTTCAGCGAGTTTGAAATACTCTACTTGAATGGGGGAGCCATCCCCTAGTTATATGTATTCTAGAGGAACAATGGAAGTAAAACTCTGTCCTCTACTCCTTGAACTAGATTCCCAGTTTTCGATGAGTTGGAAAAATACTATTCGCATTTAATTACCTTTAACTATCTTAAGATAATAGTTAGGAATCTCTAATTTTAATACCTTTTCTGAAAAATCAGAAAGTTATATTTTTGTGTAAATAATAGAACCTTTGATCATATAATAAGGTTCTATGATTTTAAATCATATTTGGAATATTTAATAAATACCCAAATAATAAATATTAAATTATTAATCAATTTAAAACCACCTAAGTGAATATTCAGAATAATATTCACTTAGTTAAATAATCTTCAAATAATGAGTATTGAATTATTATTCAATATAAACTACTTAAGTGAATATTCAAAATAATATTCACTTAATTAAATAATATTCAAATAATATTTATTATAATATTATTAAATATCTCACCTTAAATATCCCATAATGTAGATATCAGAATATTTAATAAGTCTTTAAAATATAACTGTCCCTGGAACCTTCCAGCTTTTGACAGTAGTTTAAAACAAAATAATAATTTGACTCCCGGTCTAAGTTTTAAAATCATCATACAAGTACTCTATACTTAGAGTCTTTAACCTTTAACCTTGGTTTATATCTAGTACTTATCTAGCATATAAACCTTATATCTTATACCGCTTTTTATTAAAAGCGAAAACAGTTTATAAGTCATTTCACAGCATAAAGCAGCATATATAGTAATACCACAACATATATCACAACAGCATCATTATATGGTATAGGGTTTGAAAACTTGCCTTGGGGTCTTGGCGGTGTGGTAGTGGGGGCTTGAGAGTGTGCGCGTCGATCTATAACAAGATATACAATTACAGTCAGTCCCCTAGAACCATTTAATGTGCTATAACTCAAGCACTACAGTTCTACCAATGAAAATTAAACGTATCGCTCTTGGTCATCTATAACCTCGTGACATTCCGTAAACTTCTAAGTCAAAATCTTGGGTGAAAACCATTCACAAATCCCAAGTTCTTTTACTTTACCATTTCCTTGTTTTAAACCATCCCCTTAAGGGTATTTCACTCGCGCAACCTTCGTTCGCGTATTTTTATAAAATCACCAACTCATCTTTTTAACTCGAACCCTTCTAGGTTTCCTTTCCTAATTATACATACTAGTATCCATTTTAATATCTCAATCCAATTCCAATTTTTAAAGGGCTTGATCCATATCTCAAAGTTCATACAATGAACTATCTAGTTACGCAAAACCACTTTCACTAAAACGGGCGTTTCTCCTAAACCGTAAATCGAAACGACACGATTCTTTCGCTAAAACAATCTAGAAAACAGAGCCTACATTCTCATGGTCAGAAACTTCAAGTTTATGCCCTGTATTGCAACCATGGTTTCTGTCTAAACTACCTAAGTAAAATCCGACATGGTAACGGCGCTTACGCGTACTTCCCGTGTTTTTAAACACTCAATCCAACTACAATTCAACCATCAACCAACCACCAATAAAACTCAAGCTAATACTACCATTTTTCTGTACAAACATGGTCATACTCTTATTCATAAGTTTATCCACAAATCAACCATTAAACATGCTTAAAATCATGCATACATGCTTTATTCTAACATAGTTCTCATTCAATCACTTCTAACTACTAGATCAAGCATAATCTTAAAAAGAAAGAAGTTTTATACCTTCCTTGGAGCTTAACAAAGACTATATATGGATGATATATCCTTCCTTGCTCCTTAACTAAGCTAATCAAACCTAAAAACACCAAAACAAATCAAGATCTTATGAGTTTACTATTCACATCACTATTCATCATCAACTTTGAATCCATTTTTTGACCAAGCTATGATCCATGGATGAGGCTAAGATTAGAGATCTACCTTGGATATAGGATGAGGGTGATTTAGAGCCCAAGATCAAGATTTATGGTTGAGTGGAAGTTGGAGCAAAATGTTTAAGCTCTTGAATGGAAGAAAAGGGCCGAAAGTTTCCTTCTCAAGAATGCATCTCTTTTTGATTTGTTTTCTTTGATTTTTCTTTCCTTTTTGTTTTGTCTAATTAACCTTAATACTTTGCCAATTAATTTGTGTGGCTAATTCAAGGACTTGTCATCAATGACAAGGCTATTTTGGATGTGTGGTGGTGGTGAAAGTGGTGACAAGGTGGTGATTCATCACCTTGTCATCACTTTGTCATGCTTATGTCATTTCCTTGCATCATGTTTATGTCATCCTTTGCATCCTTAATCCTTTTATATATTTCACTTGATGATCTCTTATAATACTCCTCCTTTGGTTAGGGTTTAATCCATAATTTATTACGCTTTTGTTTCGCGATAGTTTCAAGTGGTTTTAAAGACGTTTCTCTGTACCAAAGCTAGGGTACTTCCTTTATCCTTCCATTACCTTTGTTTAATATATAATCTTAGATTTCTCACCTTGGTTTAAGATATGATCATGGATTTCTCATTCCACATACTTTCTTAAAACGATCAAATCAATACATCCTTAACTGTCCAGTGAATAGTGATTTAAAACTCGGATGGGAATCTTCTGATTCTGATCGCGTTTACATTCTTTTATTCTTCCTATACATCAATAATATCACTTCAAAACATTCATTCCATGTCGTCTACATAGTGTGGTCTGAAAAACCTTTCATCAGCAAATTTACTATTCATCAGTGGAAATTTACTATTCATCAAGGTTTTAATTATTACAAAAATTTGGGATATTACAGTGTTCATGTTAAAACATACACACCACTGTTTACATTGGCATGGCTTTGATGAAAGTCCATTTACAGTTTTGGCCAGCAAATATTGGCTAGAAGTTGTTCCTTTTCTATGTAAATTGACTGTTAATTGATTGTGTAGGGTTGCTATGTCTATGACACAAATGGGAAAAAGTATCTTGATTCTCTTGCTGGTCTATGGTGCACAGCCTTAGGTATCCACTTTATGTTTCTAATTTGGCGTCTAAAGCCATTCTGGTGCTCTGTTTTTTTTAATTGTTGTATCCTGTTATTTTCGGTATATACTTCTCCTGCTTCGTATTGGAACTAAAGGGGCAGCACCTGAGTATTATTTTCAGTTAATCGAGGCAGGTGACATGAAAATGGGATGCATGCAAGAAAGAAATTTAAAAGAAGAATGTGTAGATATCTATATTTAACACCATGGACTTAACATAAAACTATGTAATTTCTTTTATTTTTTTTATGAATTTAACAACCAAAATTTGCTTGTAGGTAAAGCTAGTTTGGTATTATAACAATGCACTTGGAAGGCCAAACAAAAAAAGCATAATATTGATAAACATTAAAAATTTTATTATATACTAAACTCGTGAGTTGAATCAAAGATTTTTGTGTGTCTTCAGTAATTTTTTATATGATTTCAATGATGGAAAACAATGATGGTAAAAGTTTTGGCAGAACAAGCATTGAGCCGAATTTTCATGACTTGTACTTAAAGTTCTTGGACGATGTATCATTTTTTAGCCTGTAATAATCAATTCTAAGGTGAAGTTCTCATTGTGAATTATAACTTTCCAGGAGTACTTGTAGTTTGATGATAGGACACAAACTAAATATCGATGGATCTCTAGATCAATAGAAAGATAATAAAAAGGTGTTCTTTGAAAATAATATTAGAATGAATGATATGCTAATTTTTGCTTTGTCTATTACATTTTGCAGTGGTTAATCAAGGCTCAAGAAGGTGGAATTTGGCGTGATGCATTTGGACATATATACAAGATCACATATATTTCTAGTACTTCTAGATTTTTTTTTTAATTTTCCCATGGGATACAAGGTTTAGTCTTGGAATAGCTACTTCCGACTATGCATGCAACTAGTATATGGAATAGGCATGTTTCGACTTGATCGATCTTGATAATATATCTAGTTTGCTGTTAACGGGATTTAATTGTAGTCATTGATGTATATGCTGAATTCTTTGTATCATGATAATTGAGTTATGGTTATTTTTGTGCCTCATTTGAGTTTTAGCTTGTTTAGTATTTCTCTTTGGTACACATGTACAAAACAGGGGTAAATAATGTAAAAAAAAAAAAAAAAACTTCGCATAAAGCAACAAAATAATGTTTTCAGAGGCATATTACATCGCTTGGACAAAACAAAATGATGTATATAATATGTTGTAACATCGCTTTGTTTGTAACTAATATGATGTTAAAGACTCTAGACATCGGTTCATAGATGATGCGTAAGATCATTTAAAACATCGGTAACATATAAGAAACTGATGTTTTAAATACCTTTAGACATCAGTTATAAACCGATGTAAAAGTCATGGACCTTTCTTTAAACCGACAAAGACATCGGTTCAAAAGTTGCCAGACATCAGTTTTTACCCGATGTCTATTGACGTTTTTCTAGTAGTGCCAAGACTGCGTTTCATACTAGGTATGGACACTACGAGTTTTAGTGATGTCGTTGGGCTAACGAATGCCCCTGCAAATTTCATGGACTTGATGAATCGAGTTTCAAGAGGTATTTGGATAAGTGTGTCATAGTGACATCGACAATATTTTGGTTTACCTCAAAGACCGAGGAAGAACATGTAGAACGTTTGAGGATAGTGTTAGAAGCACTGAGGAGAGAAAAGTTATATGCCAAGTTCTCAAAGTGCGAGTTTTGGCTAAAGGAAGTACAATTTTTAGGACATGTGGTCAACAGTGAAGAGGTGTTGGTTGACCCCGCTAAGATAAATGCTGTTTCGAACTGGGAAGGACCAACCACACCAACCGAGGTAAGAAATTTTGTGGATTTAGCCGGATATTATCGGAGATGTGTACAAGATTTTGCTAAAATAGCAGCCCCACTGACCAGACTTACTCGAAAGACTGAAAAGTTGAATGGACCGAGAAATGTGAGAAAAGTTTCCGGGAATTAAAGAAGAGACTAGTCACCGCCCTGTGCTGGTACTGTCAGACGGGAAGGGAGATTTTGTGGTCTATAGCGACGCATCACATAAAGGGATAGGGTGTGTGCTTATGCAACACGAAAAGGTAATTGCGTATGCATCCCGACAATTAAAGGAATATGAATTTAGATACCCTACGCATGACTTAGAATTGGCAGCGATAGTTTTCGCTTTAAAGATTTGGAGGCACTAATTGTATGGAAAGAAGTGCGAGATTTATACAAATCATAAGAGCATTAGATACACTTTCCCAGAAAGAACTTACCATGAGAATTGAAAAGATAGCTAAAGCTAATCAAGGATTAGGACGGTGGGATTCTTTACCACCCAGGAAAGGCCAATGTGGTGGCCGATGCCCTTAGTCTGAGAGACATAAGATGATAACATCGTTGGATAAAGTTAATCCAAGGATTTGAGAAAATGGAAATTGAGGTTAAAATAACCGTTAATGGTACTGAGAGACTATTTGAGATTGCAATGCAACCGGAATTGCTACAGAAAATCAAGTTATGTCAAGAACGAATGACGAGTGAAGGTATAAAGTCAATGTTGAAGAAAGAATTAAAGACTGAGAAAGATGATAAAGGAATCATGAGGTATTTTTACCAAGTTGGGATTCCTAATGTTCAAGAGATAAAGGATGCTAAATGTTTTTCAGAAGGACTAATAATAGGAACTGAAAGGATGAAGTTGAAGTTAAGAGTACAACAAGGATTATTTAAAAGTCCTGATTGAGCCTGAATAAATCAAGGAATGAAGATCTGTCATAGAGAGACAGCTACATCAAGAGTAAAGAAATTTAAGGAAATGTTATTGTTGGTCGGATAGATTAAAAGGATATTATCGATTGTTAAACAAATATTGGATATGTCAGAAAATAAAGGCATAACAAAGACCTAGTTGACTATCACAGTTAGTAGAGATTCCTGATTAGGAATGTAATTTACTGTAATGGATTTTGTGATAGGATCAACATGAATCAAGTCAGACTATGACGTCAATTGAGTTATAATTGATGAATTAAATGAGTCTACTCATACTTTGTTTTTAGCGAGAGATCTTTAATCGAAGAATTACGAAGGAGATAGTTGGGTGACGTGGAGTTCCAATCACCATCGTGTCAGATAAGAACCAATGATTGAACTCCCGATTCGGGAGGAGTTTTCCAAACTTGTTTGGCGACGAGATTGAGTGCGAGCACTACGTAGGATCCGCAGACCGACAGACAGACCAAAAGAAACATTTCAGACAATCGAAGTTACGGTAAGTGTTTTACCGCCGATTGCAAGAATAATCGGATGTTGATAGAAAATGGGTGTATAAGAATACAACCAGAATCGGCTTATATAAAGCGCCCGGTAGATATCACAGACCGGAATGAGTAAGTGTTGTAATGAACCAGAGGGTTGAAGAATCAACCTGGAAACTGGAGATTTCTATATTGGAAAAATAATCTCGGCTATTTTCTTAGATTCCGGGACGCAATCCTTTTAAGTAGGGGAGACTGTAATAACCCCAAATTTTGGACTTAGTTAAATTTTTTTGATGAATAGTAAATGTCGATGAATAGTGAATTTGCTGATGAAAAATATTTCAGACCACGCTATATGGAAGACATGGAATGAATGTTTCAAAGTTATATTAGTAATGTATAAGGAGAATAAGTGAATGTAAACGCGATCAAAATCGGGAGATTCCAACTTTAAATTTTGATCACTATTCATCGGACAATCAAGGATGTATTGATTTGATCGTTTTGAGAAAGTATGTAGAATGAGAAACCCATGATCATATCTTAAGCCAAGGTGAGAAATCTAGGATCATATATTAAGCCAAGGTAGTGGAAAGATCAAGGAAGTATCTCCTAACATTGGTACAGAGAAACGTTTTCAAAATCACTTGAACCTATCGCGAAATAGAAGCGTAACGAATTATGGATTAAACCCTAACTAAAGGGGGAGTATCATATAAGATCATCAAGTGCAACATATAAAAGGATTGATGATACAAATTATGACATAAGCATGATGCAGGAGGATGACATAGGTGTGACAAGGTGATGACAAGGTGATGACAAGGTGATGAATCACCACCTTGTCACCACTTTCACCACAAACCACAACAAGTTGACATGTGGCAAAGGGGTGAATAAACTAAACCATAACCACACAAATTGGATGCATCCATTTAGCATCATTTTGACAAAAGAAAAGAAAAGAAAAATCAAGAAAATATTCATCTTCCCCATTTTCTTCCAAATTCTGCCCAGCATGAGCAAGGAGCAAAGAAAAATTTATAACTCAAAATCTACTCATCCTAAAATCTCCAAATTGGAACCATTGCTCCCTCCATGTATACCGAAGATAATTTCAAAATTTCAGGGCCATCCAAGATGTATAGCATGGTCAAATATTGGATCAAAGTTGAGGCATGAATAGTGAATTCGAAAATGCTAACTTGTGTTCTTGAAGATTAAAGCTTATTGTGGTTGTATAAGGATCAAGCAAGGGTAAACAAACTATTGTTAGTCTTTACCAAGCACCAAGGAAGGTATAAACCCTCTCACACTTTTTATTATGCTTTGATTATAGTGATTAAATGATGATGTTTAGAGATGGTGTGATATTAAGGATGAATTCTTGTTAATAATGAATGTTTAGTGGTTATTTTGATGGTGGAACTTGTAGACATTGGTATGAACTTGTTTAGGTAGAATATAAGTTTTTGATATGGAGAATTAGAAGTATTGTTGATTGGTTGTTGATTGGTGGATTGATTGGAGTGTTTTAAACACGAGAATCACGATTAAGCGTCGTTGCCATGTCGGATTTTCCTTAAAAAGTTTAGACAGAGACCACGGTTGCCGTATCGTTTCGATTTACGGTTTAGGAGAAACACCCGTTTTAGTGAAAGCGGTTTCGAGTAACTAAGTAGTTCACTGCATGAACTTTGAGATTGTGATCAAACCCTTTAAAAATGGAATTGTGTCGAGATATTAATATGGATACTAGTATGGACAGTTAGGAAAGGAACCTAGGAGGTTTCGTGTTAAAAAGTTAAATTTTCGATTTTATAAAAATGCGGGAACAAAAGTTGCACGTGTGAAATACCCTTAAGGGGATGGTTAAAAACAATGAGTTAGCAATGGTAAAGTACTTGGGTTTTGAGAATAGATTTCCACCCAAACTTTTGACTTAAGAGTTTAAGGAATGTCATGAGGTTATAAGTGACCAAGAGCGAGACATTTGATGTTCGTTAATAGAATGTTAGCGCTTAAGTTAAATGCACTTTAATTGATTAAGCCAGGGGACTGATCGAGTATTTTCTTGTTTATAGATTTTCCGGCAAGTTCTCGAACCCATAACAACCAAGGACCCGAGGCAAGTTTTCTCATCCCATGCTGTTTTCCATTACTTATATTGATGATGCATATGATGTGATATCATGCATGCTTTCAAACCTTACATCGTATATAGATGTAACGGTATTAAAAATGTTGAGATATAGTATATACATATGATATTATATCATGCATGCTTTCAAACCTTACATCGTATATAGATGTAATAGTAATAAAAATGTTGAGATATAGTATATGCATATGATATATGCATGCCAATTTTCAAACCCTACATCATAAAAGTGATGTTGTTGTGATATATTCTTCTTTAATGTTGTGAAAATATTTACAAACTGTTTACGCTTTTGATAGAGAGCTTTATAAGATATAAGGGACAGTTATATTTTAAAATGTTGATTAAATATTCCAATATATATATTATTGGATATTTAATGTGAGATATTTAAATAATATTATTAAAAATATTATTTTGAATATTTATTTAATTAAGTGAATATTATTATGAATATTCACTTAAGTGGAATCTTATTGAATAATAAATCAACATTTATTATTTAAATAATTATTTAATTAAGTGAATATTATTTTGAATATTCACTTAAGTGGATTTATATTGAATAATAATTCAATATTTATTATTTGAATATTTATTAAATATTCCAAAAATGATTTAAAAATGACAGAACCTTATTGAAATATTATGTAAGGTTCCAATAGTTATTTAAAATATTTTCTGATCTCAGGAAGTGAACATATGAGTTCACTTACCTCTTTCACTAAAAGTGAGTATGTTTTTGGGTTCTGATTTATCGGAACTAAAGGTATTTTACAAAACTCCCGGGTCGTAATTTCAAAATACGTGGTAATCATTCGTAGTTTCGTTGACTGATGTCAACCCACACTGTGACTTACTACCTTCAAATACTCTGGAGTAAGGAATCTGAACTGTTGCAATGTTTTTGACAAGTATATGTTCTTTGGGGAAATAGGATTAAATTCCGATTCCCGTTTCATTGATTTTTATTCGGGACCAGGAGTAGACGCGAATGAGGCTGTTGGACAGTACCTCTGATTATAGCGTAAGAGGCTGCTGGGCAGTCCAGCACTTATATAGCGTAGGAGGTTGTAGGACAGTCCAGCAGATACAAAGCCCGTACGCGCACTACACCATATTTGACCTATTGCAAGCCCAAAAAAGCGTATCGTTAGCCCCCATATGTGTTACAGTAGAGTTTTATGTAACACTTTAGCCAAAACTCGGTGTTGCATTTGCGGCCGTTGCCTATGAACCCATATAGTAACGCTTTGATGTACTTATTGCAACATTTGTCAAGTATTACAATAGCGTTTTATTGCAACACTTTATCTGTTTTAGTAACACATTTAAGGTGTTACAATAGACTTATGCAACATATTTTTGCAACATTTATTGGCTTAGAATGCTACAAAATTGATTTATTTGTAACATTATGATGCAACATTTTGATGGTTGTTGCAATATTTTTGGTTTTTTTAGCAACATTTTATCTGCAACATTTTTATCCCTATTGTAATACTATATATCTTATTGGCAACACATTGTTGCAACACTTTTTGTTAGTCTAGATTGCAATATACTGTTTGAAAATTCATTATACCATGCACAAAGGCATACCAAACCAAAAATGACATCTAAAGTTTTATTGAAAACAAATAGAAGAAACTCAAACAAAGTCGGTTTATACCGCTACATCTTACATCTAGTACTTAAGTCTAAAGTCGAAACACATAGTCGACTTGCACCATAATTCACATGAAACTTGGTCTTTTAAGTTACAATATCCAACCAAATGTGTAGACATATACAAAAAATAAGTATGAATCAACAATTATATCACAAAACCCCTTTTTGGTCCCTGTCCTCGTCTTCACCTTCATCACATTCTTTTGTGATGAAAAAAATGAAAAAAAGTTTTCTGTGACAGTGATGATTTTTTTTTCCTGTGAGTGTCTTTTGTTGTGGTCTATATATGTTACTCAAAAGCGTCTGTTTTCATTGCTTTGAACTCCATGTGTTACTAGTACTTTCTCCCTTACTTTCTTCCAATATTCCAGCTCCAACTCCGATAGCTCCAGCAACTGAAACTGCACTCACTGTCCCTGCAATTTATATGTTCCGAACCGAAATTAAGAACAATTTAATTTATTTCCATGTCCCTTCCTTAAAAACTAAAGATAAACATAAGAAGCCTATGCACATGTGTTTGTATATATATTGTTGGGATTTATGGGTGATAGCATAGGAACAACTTAACTTTGTATATACTTAATTTTTAATTAAGTAGAACATACTGTCACAACCAAAGTATGTTCTTGTAATCAGTATGCAATGTTAGTTTAATTGTGTAATTTTGAAGAAGTTCACTTTCTGTGTTCAAGCCTCAAAGAACGCATATTGGATGACAGCATGAATAAAGGTTACTGTCATAAGAATTGACAGTAAGATTACAAGAAGACAGAATGTTGCAAGTCAAGACAGCATATTCACTCTGACAGCAACATTGGCGGAAGACTACGCGACAGCAACTTTAGCCCTCGACAGCAAGTTTGGAAACCTCGACAGCACACTATGCGGGGAACTCCTACTGTCACCAAAAGCACATTCCTGTGACAGCAAGCTCTGCGGCAAAAGTAACTGTCTCGAGAAAGATCCGTGTTCTAGGTATCTCTCTCAGTCAAACCCCGTGACAGTTTCAATGTTCAAGAAACAGGCGTGTTGCAGTATCCCTAAGCTGCACCAAGTCTGCAAGACTACGACAGAAGCTTTAAGCACTGCAAACAAAAGCGAATCAATTCAAGAGCAAGGTCAAGTCTCTATTTGCTGAATTGTTTTAGCTAGAAATAGAATGAATCTAGGTTGCTTTCTTTGTAATGTATATCTGACATTGTTAGCAATTTAGGAAAGTCACATGGGTAGACACTTTGTAAGAAGCTGCCACTTGATAATGACAGCAGCTTCACAGACCCGTGTTGATAGTGATAGGATTAGTTTTATACTTAGACTATCAATTCATTCTAGAGATGTAACGAAGACAAGCAAGTGTCTTGGAGAAGAACGAAGCTCAAGAATTCTCTCTTGAGGTTGTAGCAACACTTTGCAAAATAAATAAAACATTTATTTTGTGAATCCTGTCTTCTCTATTATATTGTTTGTGAATGCATACATATTATTGATAACATTAAATCTTAGTTTTAGTTGTTGAAATTGAGATTGAATTTTATCAGTATTGCATTCATCCCCTCCCCCTTCTGCAATACACAAGGACCAACAACTGGTATCAGAGCGATCAGATTAACATACATATCTGAGATCCCGAAGACAATGCAGAAATCAAACAGTATCAAGATCCCAGCTTTTGATAAAGAGAACTACAACATTTGGAAAAGAAAAATCTTGTTGTTTATCAAAGCTGCGAATCCACTATACCCAGGTATACTCGAGAATGGTCCTTTCATACCAAGGAAGGAAATTGAAGCCACAACAGTAAATGGTGAAATCATTCCTGCACATTGGGTTCCCAAAGATCCCTCGGAATTTTTGGAAACTGAGAAGGAGAAAATGGTGCTAGATGATCACTTGCAACTCATCTTGCTCGATTCTCTCACGTTGGATAAAGCCATGTGTGGAAGTGTGATAAGCTACACATCAGCCAAGGAGATGTGGATCAGGTTAGCCTTACTCTGTGAAGGAAGTGAAGAAGTTAAAGGCAACCAAAGGCAAATACTTATATCTCAATATGAGGCATTCATGGCCAAGCCTGGTGAAGACTTAACCTCGATGTTTGAAAGGTTCAGTAAGCTCTTAACTGAACTGCAGATACATGGCAAGTACTATGACAGAAAAGAATTGAATGTCAAGTTCTTGCTTACACTGCCTGATCATCTTGAACACAAGACAACAGCCATACGAGAAGGAAGAGATCTCAACAATATAACCTTTGAGACACTTTATGGTATTCTGAAATCATATGAACTTGAACTCTTTCAAAAGAGAGCCATACAAAGTGGAACAAGGAACAAGATGGCTAACATGTCAAGTGCCCTAGTAGCACAAGTGCCAAGAATCACACAACCTAGTGAAGCACTACAAATCACTCAACCAACCCATGTACAATCCTTGAAGATAGAAGAGGTTGTTGAAGATGATGAGAAAGTAGTACTACAACTCAAGGATGTGGAAGATGAAGACTTCTACACTATGGAGGAACTGGAAAGCATGGACAATCCTACTATGGCTTACATGGCCAAAAAGTTCAAGAACTTTAGGTTCAAGAAGGATAGGTCATTCAGGCCCCAAGGCCAAGCATCCAAGTTCACCAAGGGAAGCTCATCAAAGGCTGCTGTGGGAAGCTCATTCAAAGGAGGATACAAGACTGGATTTGTGGATAGATCTAAATTCAAGTGTTACAACTGTGGTGAACCTGGTCATTTTGCTACTGAGTGCAAAAGACCCAAACAGGTTCAGAGATTTGAGAAAGGAACTGGTGGATACTCTAAGAAGAATCAAGGTAGAGCCTATGTGGCTGAAGGAAAGTGTTGGGATGAGTCTGATGATGAAGATGAAGAAGAATATGTCAACCTAGCTCTCATGGCTAGCACTGATGAAGTAACATCAACATCTTCAAGTCAGGTACCTTCACTTGTCTTACTTGATATGTCCATTGATGAGTATAAGAAAACCATTAAACACTTAAGTGCTGAATGAGGAGATCACTAGGCTGAGTAAGCTAAATGAAACCCTAAAGTCTGAAAATGAATCTCTTGTTCTCAAAACCAGTTCACTAGACTCTTTAGCTCAGGAGAATGCTAAACTTAAAAATGAATTGAAATGTGCTAAAGAGGTTGAGGAATTCCTGAGAAATGAGATTGCTGAAAATGAATTTAAAATCAAGGCTTATAAAAACTCATCTAAGATAGTTCAGGATTACAATGATAAGCATACAGAAAATCAGTCAGTTGGTATAGGTTTTTCATATGGTAGAAGACCTGGAAAGGAAACTGTGATTCATGATTGTTCTGGAAATGCTGCTGTCAAACCCACCATTCTCAAGAAAGTTAAAACTCCCATTTTCAAAGCTGCAGAAATTGAGTTTGATCAAGAAGCCATGCTCATCAAACAAGAAATTCTTGATGAGGATGAAGGTGTTGACATCACATTCAAGGATGGAAAGGATACTGTCACAATCCCCAAGACAGTAAACTTACCAAGCAATCAGACAACAAGTTCAAAAGATACTGTCACAGTTGGCAAGACAGAATCTTCCAAAGATACTGTCAAGAATGGTTCCAAGACAGTAACTTTAAAACCTTCTATCAAGACAGTAGGAATAAAAGATACTGTCAAGGAAAGTTCGACAGCAACTTCTGAACATACTGTCAATCTAGTAACTCCCAAGTCTAAGAATAGGAATGGAAAGGTAGGAGTCAACAAAGGAAATGGATACACTAATGTTGGAGGTGCTTCTAGGAAACTATGCAATAACTGTGGATCTACTCATCACTTAACACATGTTTGTAAGAAACCAATTGAGGATAAGGTCAATGCAACTGAACTCAATGGTAACTTACACAGAACCCCCCTTATGCATAGAACTATGAGTGTCTGTAATAACATTGAATGTATGCCATGCAAAATTACTGCCATGAGTACATGCTTTAACTTACCTATTCTCACTACTGAAAAATGTTCATACATAAACACTGTTGAGACTTCTGAGCCTGCTGGCAACAACAAAAAGGCTCCATCCACTAAGAAAAGGACCAAGTCCAATTCTAAACCTAGGTGGGTGAAAAGAGAAGTCAAACAGGAGATTACTGATAATGCTTGTGACTTTATGACTAAAAGAAACTCAGGAGATACTGAAACTGCAGGACCCAACAAGGATTGGGTACCATATGCATCTTAGACACATTCTATTTTGCAGGGCAAGAAGAAAGATCAAGTCATGTGGATCATTGACAGTGGTTGCTCAAGGCACATGACAGGTGATAAAGCCCTGCTATCACATTATGTTGAGAAAGATGGCCCAATCATAACCTTTGGAGACAACGGCAAGGGTTACACAGTGGGATATGGCTGTCTAGAAATTGGAAATATTGTCATTGAAGATATTGCTCTTGTGGATGGATTGAAGCACAATCTACTCAGTGTCAGCCAATTCAGTGACAGGGGATTCAAGGTTGATTTTGATATGATGCTGTGTAACATCTATCACAAGAAGAATAGTAGCCTCTCTCTAAAAGGGGTTAGAAAAGGAAGCTTGTTTGTTGCTGACTTTAAATTCAACAAAGAAGGATAAGGTTTACTGCTTTTACAGTAAAGCTACTGTTGGTGACAGTATGCTTTGGCACAGGAAGCTCTCACATCTCAACTTCAAGACAATGAATATTCTGATGAAGAAGGAGTTAGTGAGAGGTTTGCCCCAACAGGAATTCTGTCAAGAAGGACTGTGTGAAGACTGTCAAATGGGCAAACTGAGAAGAGCTGTGCACAAGTCCAAACAAATTAACACCAACATTGAAGCACTCAAGTTGATACACATGGATCTCTTTGGACCAGTCAATGTACCATCAATGGCCAAGAAGAGATATGCCTTAGTAATGGTGGATGATTACTCAAGGTACACTTGGGTGAAGTTTCTTGAATCCAAAGATGAAGCTGCTCAAGTGATTATTGATCAAGTCAGAGTTCTTGATAGAACTCCAAACTCAAAAGTTCAAATCTTGAGGAGTGACAATGGTACAGAATTCAGAAATGCCACTCTTGGAAATTTCTGTAAAGATGAAGGAATTGTACAACAATTCTCTGCTGCAAGAACTCCACAGCAGAATGGAGTTGTAGAGAGAAAGAACAGGACTCTCATTGAAGCAGCTAGAACTATGTTGCATGATGCCAAACTGCCAACATATTTCTGGGCTGAAGCTATCAACACAGCCTGTTATACTCAGAACAGAACCATGATCAACAAGACTCATGCAAGTACACCTTACTGTCTGTTAACTAGAAAGAAACCTACTGTCAAATATTTTCATGTGTTTGGGAGCAAATGCTTTATGATAAAGGATAACCATGAGAAGAAAGGAAAATTTGACACCAAGGCTTTTGAAGGACTATTCATGGGTTACAGCACAGAAAGGACTGCCTACAGAGTTTATGTTATGGAACACAAGATTATTGAAGAAAGTGTTAATGTCACATTTGATGAAACCAAGTTTCCAGGACTGCATGAAGAAGCAAAGATGCAGACATTCAGATTTGAGAATCAAGGATACTTGGAAGCTGAGGAAATTGTGGATGAAGAACCTAGCTTCACTCAAATTGTTGAAGTTGATAAAGATATTGTCAATACCACTACTGTCAACCAAACTCCAGCTCAGTCACAGACCATAACCTCTAACATTCATAACAGTGGTGACTCTGGAGACAATGAAGAACATGGTGAAGACAATGGGATTGGTGATCATTCAACTCAACAAACTGAAGCAAATGTTCCTGTACATTCAAGTAGCTTGCCCAGAATCACCAAATGGAACAAGGATCACTCAAGTGACCTCATCATTGGTGACCCCAATTCTGGAGTGAGGACAAGGAACAATGTATGGAAGCCAGTTCCAAGACCTAAGGGAAAGTCAGTCATTGAGACCAAATGGGTTTTCAGAAACAAGCTTGATGAAAATGGATCAGTGACAAGAAACAAAGCAAGGCTAGTAGCTAAGGGTTACTGTCAACAGGAAGGAATAGATTATGATGAGACATTTGCACCTGTTTCAAGACTTGAAGCTATAAGAATCTTTCTAGCCTATGCTGCACACTGCAACTTCAAAGTATTTCAGATGGATGTCAAAAGTGCCTTCCTAAATGGAGAATTGGAAGAAGAAGTGTATGTTGAACAGCCACCAGGGTTTGAGGATGCTGAAGTGTATGATTTTGTATACAAACTTTTCAAAGCTTTGTATGGACTAAAGCAAGCACCCAGGGCTTGGTATGACACACTCTCCACTTTTCTCTTGGACAATCAGTTTACTAGAGGAGTTGTGGACAAGACACTTTTCTACAAACACCATGGCAAAGACATCATTCTGGTACAAATCTATGTGGATGATATCATTTTTGGTTCAACAAATGAGAGGCTGTGTGAGAAGTTTTCCTCTCTCATGAGTAACAAATATGAGATGAGTATGATGGGAGAATTGTCATTCTTTCTGGGATTACAAATTCTTCAACAATCTGATGGAATCTTCATTTGTCAAGCTAAATACATCAAGGAACTTCTCAGAAAGTTCAACTTGGAAGATTCATCACCTGCAAAGACACCAATGTCCACCTCAACCAGTCTGGATCTTGATCCTAAAGGGAAGAAAATTGACTCAAGCACCTATAGAGGCATGGTAGGATCTCTCCTATACCTAACTGCTAGCAGACCTGACATCATGTTTGCTACATGTCTCTGTGCAAGGTTTCAGAGTGATCCAAAGGAGTCTCACTTAGTAGCCATCAAGAGAATCTTTCGATACCTAAAAGGCACTCCTAACCTAGGTCTTTGGTATCCCAAGAACACTGGATTTGATCTAACTGGCTACTCAGACTCAGACTATGCTGGATGCAAGATTGACAGAAAGAGTACTACTGGTAGCTGTCAATTTCTTGGTGGAAGATTGGTCTCATGGTTTAGCAAGAAGCAGCATTCAGTTTCTACCTCAACTGCAGAAGCTGAGTATATTGCTGCAGGCAGTTACTGTGCACAAATTCTATGGATGAAGAATCAACTTCTGGATTATGGTCTAGTGTTAAGTGAAATTCCAATCTACTGTGACAACACTAGTGCCATAGCCATTTCAGACAATCCAGTTCAACACTCTAGGACAAAGCACATTGATATAAGACATCACTTTATCAGAGAGCATGTTGAACAAGGAACTGTGAAGCTGATCTATGTCCCAACTGACAAGCAACTTGTTGACATCTTCACTAAGCCATTGGATGAAGCAACCTTCAACAGGTTGGTAAGTGAATTGGGAATGCTGAACCTGGTATGTTGATTTACTCAGTTTACTATAATTCAAAATTCTCTAATGAAGCTCATGACAGCAACTTCAAACCTGCTGTCAAGAGAAGTTACTGTCTACTTGGTCTATGTCTGTTATGTGACAACATGTGTTGATTTGACTTTTCATGTCAGTATTTTGTGCCAGTCTCATACTTTTAGACCGTGTATGACATTAATGTGGTTACTTGTTAAGTTTGAGAGATAAAAATCTGTTCCATTGGACTTTCACACCGTTTTGCATTAATCTGTAGGATTAAAGGAGGACACGACCATTAATTACTTTTGTGGTAGTTGTATGGGTACTCTAACTGTTGACCATTAGACTTTAATCCTTAGACGGTTTTGCCTATAAATTAACCTTAGGTTTCACCAGTCTGCTCTCAGTTTTAAAGTAAATAATGGAAAACAAAGTAGGAATTGAAGTAGGGCTAAAACGGTGCGATAGTGAACCCGACAGTGAAGAGATCGACGAACTCTTCGAGATGCTGTTGGACGGCATGGATGAGATCGAAGAGGAAAAGAAACAGGAAGAGGAGGCCAAGGCTCAGGAAGAAGAGAAGGAGCTTCAGGCACTTCTTGAAAAAGAAGGCCGCTCTGAAGAAGAGATTAAGGAAGAGCGTTTAGGACTAGTTGATAAGATCATAGAATAATGTACTCCATGTTCTATTTTTAATGATTTTATCAATAATAATAATAAAAGTTCTTCTTCTTGTGTTTATAATTTGTCTGTGTTAATTGCTTAATATCTGTGTTCAAAAGATTACATTGCTAAATCCATAATGTGTCAATATTAAGTTAAGTATATGAATAAAGCATTCTAATAAGTTCATGACAGAACCAATTCCCAATCGAAGTTACTGTCGTTAAGAAGAATACTGTCGTGTGTTTCTTGACAGCAACCTTCTTGACAGCAGGGAAAGACTTTCTGTCAAGACTTGTAAAGGATACTGTCATTCATATGCTTAACGGTGACAACAAGTTTTTGCGCAATAGTTGCTATCGTGCAAAACCTACTGTCACCACCTCTTATTACTGACAGATTGTTTCTAGCGCACAGGTTACTGTCAACAATAGTGGACTGTTGAAATTGGATATTCATCCCACGTTGGTCAGTGAATAACGGGCAGTAACTGACGTGTTATAAGAGTGGGTTAAGACACGTTCTTTAATTCCACTTTTTGTGCACAACGTTTGCGATACCTCTATTTATTCCCCAGTTACTCAGACATATCACTCTCATCAAACTCAAGGCAATATATTTTTCTTCAAGAAAAAAGCCACTTTCTTACTTTCTTCTTTTCTTGAAATCTCCATGGCATCCAAACAGACTCTCTCTCAAACAAACTTTGCTGGCATCTTTTCCCCAAATGATGCTGGTGAAGGCTTCAAAGGACTCGTGTTTTTCTTGAACAAGTCCTATCTCAGTTATGCCATCACCTCAACCCCCATTCTAGACTTAGACCGAATTGAGGCGTTTTGGCAAACTGCTGTTGCTGAAACTGAGGGTGAGAACCCGGGTATTCAATTCACAATCTCTGGGCAACAATACACTCTTACAACTGAGGTCATCAACACTGCTCTTGGAATTACCCTGGAAGCAAGACAACAATTTACTGAACTTGCAAATGATGACACTCTCAAGAAGCTCTTCTTGAAGATTGGGTATGCAGGCCCTATTCTCGAAGAGGGGACTACCAAGTGGTATCCAACTGGTGAAATGGATAGGAAGCATCTGAGAAAGGAGTGGAGCATGATATTTGATGTGATGGTCAAGGTGTTCTCTACCAAGTCCACAGGCTGGAATGGAATACCCTCCTACATCAAGAAACTGACACATTCTCTTGTTCATGGATACAAGGTGAATGTTGGAGCTCTCCTCATGGCACACCTACAAGCTGCCCTAGGTAAGAAGGTATCAATCTACCCTCGCTTTCTTATGATGTGCATTAATTCATTCTGTGATTTTAATGATGCCGCCCCTCGTTTAGAGGCTTGCTCAGTTTTGAAAAAGAACACACACACACTGTTATCTTCACAGAATCTCAATGCACATATTCCACTTTGTTTCACTCAGCACATGGTTGATCAAGTGTCCAACCCTGATTTACCATTACCATCTGGTTATGATTCTTTCACTCTTGAGAATGAAACTGAATTAGACCCAAATTCAGTTAACCCACATTCAACACCATACACTCAGCCTAGGCCCTCTAGACGTTCCAAAGCCCAAAAAGAAGCCTTGCAAGAATCCAGAAAAAGGTCCTTAGAAGCTGATGTTGGTGGTAGCTCTGTTGGTCAAGAGGGAGACACTGCACCTAGTGCAGCAAATAAGGAAGGTAGTCAAACAGAACCCACAGTGGTTCCCCCTGAGCCTAAGAAGAAGAGAGCTAGGAGGACCAAAACCACTGTTACCCAAGCTGCAGTTTCTCAACAAACTGTAGTTACTGAAAGGGACTCAAACACCTCCCTAGATGTGTCTTCTCAACAAGGTGCATCTATTGAAATTGGTCTGTCTCCCAAGGCACCCTGTACAGAGTCTGCACAAACTCATGGTTCACAACCTGAGATACCCCCACTTGTAGAAACACACAGTGAGTTAGGGCACAGTGAGGATTTCTCTACTCCAATTGATGGTTCACATGTTTCATCTGTGAATCAGCCCCCACTCTCTGCTACACTTTCACCTTCTTCCTTCCCTACACATTCCTTTGTTTCTTCTCCACAACCTAGAGAAGGGGACAGTCCCAACCCTTCAGGTTTTGATCATCCATCTCCAATCATGGATGAGCCCCCATCTAGTGGTCCACAAGAACCCATTTCTCAAAGTGAGATGGACACCACTCCTCCAAACACTGAGCTAGGGCAAAGTGGAATTTTTTCAGAAAATGAAACAGCCAACACTTTGTCTAAAATCCAAGGAGCATCTTATCTTCAGGAAGATGCTGTCACAGCCTCTGTTGCTGTCAAAGACACTGGCAATGTTGTTGTCCTCGACACAGCTGCTGTCATGGGTGGAGAGAAAGATACTGTCACTACTGAACCTACTGTCACTACCGAACCTACTGTCACTCCACCTCCCAAAGTTGTTGTCATGCCAGAACTTGCTGTCCAGACTCCAACTGACAGTAACATTCCTGCCACAGATGCTGTCCAGTCCTCTCAGCCTGATTTTGAAGCCGTAATCATTGAGGATACCTCTGATGATGATCTCCCTCTTGCCAAACTCTTAAAGGTACATTCTAAATCTACTCCTTCCATGCATGTTAGTACTGCTCATACCCATGCATCTAGGTTGAGTGAGGGTGTGCAAAAGAAAAGAGAGATACAAGAACAGAGAGGTGAGCATAAAAATGAGAGGCAGCCAAATGTGCTGGCAAAAGGAGAGGGACTTGAGCATGTCCAGAGAGACTTTGAGGGAGCCCACACTATTCAGGCATTAGGCCTTGAGAGTCAATCTGTGAGGGGTGATGAGATCACTCAAAAACACCCTGAGAGTGTGAGAACCCCCATAGCCTCCAAGCCCCTTTCTTTTCCTTCCCCTCCAAGAAGGTTAAGGTCTTGTGGCCCCTCTGCTACTTTTGGTAACATGATTGCAGCTCTGGAAGGACAGTGTGCTACTTTGAACTCCAAGATGGACTCTCTCTCTCAACTGATGGTTGATGGTTTTGCTGCTACTCAGCTCTCTATCCAGTTCCTCATTGACCTAGTAGCTGCCAACTCAACTAAGGGGGAGAAGGTAGCAAGATCAGAATCAATATCTATTCAGGAATCAGGTAGAACTCAGGGGGAGCCAGTAGCTGTGAAGACCAAAGGGGGAGCTAAGGGGAAAGCAATATCTAAGGGGGAGCAGGTCAAACCAAGCAGTGGACAACCAAAGGATAAAACTGAAGAGCTTGTTGAAGTTGACTTGGATGGAGAAAGAGTACTGATGTCTAAAGCAACTCAAGATGCAATGCAAAGAAGACCTGCATCTAGACATCCAATTCTACCTCCTGTGATAATCAGAGAGCCAACTCCAGCAACTCAAGAATCTGCTCTTTAAAGAAGATGGAGAGAAATGGAGGAACATAATAAGTCTGGGAAAGGTAAAGGGAAACTGCGTGAATCCATCCATAAAGGAAATACTTGGTCCAATGGTACTGAGTATGATCAAGAAGAAGTCAATACTCTAATGGTGGATTACAGGGAGAGTACATTACACAATCATGACAGTGAATTTAGCAGTTTGGTGGAAGAAGCAATGAATGCTCCAAGAAACCGTCCAACCAACACCACAAAACTGTTAAAGGATCAAATCACCAGTGTCAGTGTAATGATTAATGATGAGAAAAGATGGGTTGTAAGTATCTATTTCACTTCTGGCATATCTTATTTCATCACAATGCAGTTATTGCAGAGTCTGCCAGCAAAGGTGTTGTGTGCTTTGAAGGGAAAGATCAGGGCAACTCAAACACCATTCAATGAAATATTGGATATGCAAATCCAGAACCTGCTCACACAAAAGCTACCTGAAGTCTACACAAATCCACAAAGTGTTTTCTACAGATCTGTAACTAAGGATGGCACAAGAAGGAACAGCTTCATGAATTTGGTTGGCATATCCAAAATGGAAACCAAGTCAATTCTGAAAGTGTTAGATGGAATACTCAGTTCAAATGCCAATCCAGGAAGAGTTTATGATGTTCAAGAGATCTACAAAATGCTGGTGTTGAGAGACAAGGCACTGGGAGCTAGAGTGAAGGAACTAATCTCTAGAGCCAATGCTAAAAGAAATGATCAAGGTGGAAGCTGTCTCTATGACATTCCTCCTCAGGATGATGATGATGAGGTTGGAGGAGGTGAAGCTTCTGGAAATGCTGGTGGAAGTAATTCTGGGAATACTGGTATTCAATCTCAGAATGAAG
Source organism: Heracleum sosnowskyi (assembly GCA_030848705.1). NCBI lineage: Eukaryota > Viridiplantae > Streptophyta > Magnoliopsida > Apiales > Apiaceae > Heracleum > Heracleum sosnowskyi. The sequence continues at coordinate 60,102,450 of CM061240.1, read as the reverse complement.
GCAATGAAGAAACTCCTAATCAGGAAAAGAAAGATGCTGGTGCAACAGATGAAGATGAGCCAAGAATACTGGAAGCTTTGGAGGCAAGCATTCTTAGATGTGCTATTGACTGCATAAATGCAGAAAAAGATGCTGTCACCAAAGGTACTGTTGACAAGGAAACTGTCAAAGAAGATGCTGTCATGGAAGATACTGTCGACAAAGGTACTGTCAAGAAAGGTTCTGTCAAGGATGAAGCCAAAGCTACTGTCAAGCCCATAAGACTGAAAGCCAAATCAAGAGCATGGTTTTCTAGACAGAAACCTGAAGGAAAGCACAAGTACTCAGGAAAGGAAAAGGCCACTGGATTTGGCAGGAATCTTAAGAAGCCAATTCAATCAATACCTCCCAACAGTCTTAAGATACAACAGATGCAATCTAGAAAAATCAAGAGTGCTGAGGTCAAGATGGATGCAAATCAAGAGGTCACTGAGTACATTCTGTGGTGGGAATCTACCAAGGTTGATAAGGATTTCAATCTGGTCTCCACATCAACCAGTGGTAGGACATCAACCTTAGATAAAAGAAGAATTGACTTCTTCTACCTGGAAAGAAGGGTAGAGTTGCTGGAGAGCTATGAAAATTTTCCAGAGTCTGTTATGGAACATATTATGAAATATCAAGCTGATAGGGATGCTGAATTCTATCAGAAATTTGGCTACAACTTTGCAGATTTTGATGATGTTGATATTTCAACTGATTTACCAGCTTCTCCTATACCATATCACTGGTACTATGAGTTTGATGACTCACCCACAGAAGAAAGGAAAACCCAACCCACAGAGGAAGGGCAACCCAAGCCAAGCAAAAGACCTGACTCTTCTCAATACGCTCAATATCAGTCAGAACTTGATAAGAAGGAAGCTGAACTCCTGGAAAGATGCAAGACTGCCAACAAGGCAGAAAGTGAAGCTCCAAATTATCAAACATGTATGCTGGAAAATCCCTTAAGAATCAAGCATCTAAAAGAAGAAATCTATGTTTGCAGCTTGCACAAGCTAAAAACAACTATTCTGAAGGATTTACAGTATATGGTTGCTGGATCAATTCATCCCCTGGAGCAGATCTATTCTGACAAGATAGAGGAATTATTAGAAAGGAGAAAAGGAGAAGATTCGAAGCTGGACAAGCAAAGGAGGATGTCTCTCAATGCTTATCGAGGAAGTAGATTCAATCTCATTCATGAAGAACTCCACTTCAGAAGCTATCCATTTAATCAAGAGCAATGGTTGAATCTCAGGGATGCTAGTTCTCTTATTTCTCCTACTATCAAGAAGATCATTGAAGAAATAGAAGATGCTGCAGTCACACATGCTGAAATCTCTCTAGTAGAAGGTCTAAGAAGCAGCTTGGTAGAAGCTCTCAGAAGAGAGGAAGTAACAAGACAGAAGAGTAAATCTCAAGCTAAGTAAACATTCTAAATCCATTCTGATCTTGTTAGTTAAGTTGTCAGCATATATTGTAAATTTGTTGTTATTGTCCATAAAACAAATTGGGGGAGATTGTTGGGATTTATGGGTGATAGCATAGGAACAACTTAACTTTGTATATACTTAATTTTTAATTAAGTAGAACATACTGTCACAGCCAAAGTATGTTCTTGTAATCAGTATGCAATGTTAGTTTAATTGTGTAATTTGGAAGAAGTTCACTTTCTGTGTTCAAGCCTCAAAGAACGCATATTGGATGACAGCATGAATAAAGGTTACTGTCATAAGAATTGACAGTAAGATTACAAGAAGACAGAATGTTGCAAGTCAAGACAGCATATTCACTCTGACAGCAACATTGGCGGAAGACTACGCGACAGCAACTTTAGCCCTCGACAGCAAGTTTGGAAACCTCGACAGCACACTATGCGGGGAACTCCTACTGTCACCAAAAGCACATTCCTGTGACAGCAAGCTCTGCGGCAAAAGTAACTGTCTCGAGAAAGATCCGTGTTCTAGGTATCTCTCTCAGTCAAACCCCGTGACAGTTTCAATGTTCAAGAAACAGGCGTGTTGCAGTATCCCTAAGCTGCACCAAGTCTGCAAGACTACGACAGAAGCTTCAAGCACTGCAAACAAAAGCGAATCAATTCAAGAGCAAGGTCAAGTCTCTATTTGCTGAATTGTTTTAGCTAGAAATAGAATGAATCTAGGTTGCTTTCTTTGTAATGTATATCTGACATTGCTAGCAATTTAGGAAAGTCACATGGGTAGACACTTTGTAAGAAGCTGCCACTTGATAATGACAGCAGCTTCACAGACCCGTGTTGATAGTGATAGGATTAGTTTTATACTTAGACTATCAATTCATTCTAGAGATGTAACGAAGACAAGCAAGTGTCTTGGAGAAGAACGAAGCTCAAGAATTCTCTCTTGAGGTTGTAGCAACACTTTGCAAAATAAATAAAACATTTATTTTGTGATTCATGTCTTCTCTATTATACTGTTTGTGAATGCATACATATTATTGATAACATTAAATCTTAGTTTTAGTTGTTGAAACTGAGATTGAATTTTATCAGTATTGCATTCATCCCCCCCCCCTTCTGCAATACACAAGGACCAACATATATGATCTGTAAAATTAATATCAAAAAAACAATAAAGATCACCAATAAAATACAATTCATCAGTATTTAACAAAATCAGGTAGCTTGGAATATACCTTTGCAATAAGTAGTAACATTTCCTTTCTAACATAAGCACAGAAACTCCTGTGTTTTAGTATCAAATCCACACATTCCACCTCCCTTAGCAACATCCTGGCGATGTGGGCACCTTGTAGTGTCCGGAATATTAAAATCAACTCCAGTCCCATATTCAGGAACCTGATTATCCAGCTGTGTCGCACCAACATTTCTCCAATACACACTAGCATAGCTAGAACAATATTTTAGCATCAGCCTTAAAGAGTAGCTTTCGGATAATAAGAACAACAGGAACTCCCACGCAATGCAGAAGCACATTCAGGCAAATGCCTACAAAGACTCAATGAAAACAAAAAAAGAAAAAGATAAACAGAAAAACTCAATGTAAACTAGTTGTTCGATTAAAGGCCCTGTTCAGTTGGATCCATGTTACAATTTGTCACCTTCTCTGCTGTTGGCATTTGGAGGAACCATGATTTTGAATTACTAGTAGACAAAGCCCCCTCCCCCAAACCCCTCCCTGGCTATTATTCTAGTTTTGATCATAAAATACGGGTGATAATTTTTTACATATTCTTTCTGATGTGCTTCTGATCTTCAAGATACCAAATGTATGTACATTGTGCAAATGTACTATGGTTTATATGTACATGTCACACAATTTTACAACAGGATCAGAATCTGTTCACAAACTAAGTGATAGTAGCCAATATTATATCAGTGGCCTTGCAGAAACTACATACCGTGTAGCTTGCAGTTAGAACATAGTTCGAAAATTGCCATGCATAACCCACAGAATCAAATGTGAGATCTGTTATACCGCCAGTTATTGCAAAGATAATCTGCAATGCACCAATGACAGAAAATAAGCTTTCTAACCAGGAAAGAAAAATAGATGGTAGTAGAAGGACAGTGGGTATATCAGTCGTATTTGGTATTTGGGACAGTGGGAACATCAACTATAAATAAAAATAGATCTCACCTTTTGGTAATGTTGATTTAGGCAATTCTGAATTTACTTTCCAATATTTCCAATCATACTAAAACAAAAGGCAATATAACTTAACATACAGAATGCTAAACCGAAATCCAAGAACCTAAAAATGACAGATTTTAAATATATATAAGCAACTTGATGAATTAAGAACTAAATCTAGTTAAAATTGTATGCAATGAGAGTATGAGACAGATAAATTGTGGCAAATGTATGTTAATGAAAACAAATTTAAAAGATTGATACCATAGTACCTAAACTAAGAAGAACAGAAAGAGTTTTATTTTATTTAAATTTATTTAACTGAGGCCTCAGCCACTTTAATGGTACTACTTGGGCATTACTCTGTTGCCCATCTTCACTATAGCCGTGTGCACCTCATTTAATATATTAATGTATAGACCCTCTTCTGTAACCCCTTATTGATGACCAAATACAATATCCGCCTTCCAAGCTAAAACAAATATGTAGTTACCATTAAGGCAAATATACCAAAAAATTAAATATGGTACTCAATAACGGAAAAGTACATACTGAACTTGGGTCCTATCAAAATTACCATTAACTGAAGAACAAACACAGGAAAACAGAACACAGCAGACACAAAGTACATATATTACAAAAGCAAATTTCACCTCTAAATATGTGTTTAAATCTCCATTCAGTTCCATGAAGATCCTTGGCAACTAGCTCCTATGTGGGAGTTGTCTGGGTCATGTCTTGATGATTGAAAAAAAAATATTAAACATACTGATTAACTGAACAGTATTCAACTTAAAAAGAACATAAAAACTTGAAGAACAATCACTATTATTACCAGGGGAGGAAGGCACTCGTTTGCATGTTTACGCAGAACCGAAAAGCCACCATGGGTGCTTGTGTCTGAGGCTGTTAAAACCTTGCAGAAAGTGTGCACAGTTGTCCTTGGAGGCTCGGGAGGGCAATAATCAGGACTGACTGGCTCAGTTTGCTGGAAAGGATATACATAATTATCGATCAACTTTAACCATATAAGCAAAACTAATGTCATCCATTCAACAAGGCAATTTCAGTTGTTCTTAGAAAAACTAAAGAGTACGTATCGAGTTCTTACATCAGATTCGATGAACAAAGAAACTAAAGTTCATGATCGAATCACACAATTTGCCGAAAAGAATGTATATATATAGCTGACCATTACTGATGGTGAAGAACTACTGATCTACGTTTAACAAGGCGATTTCAGAGGATTTATCTGAGATTTTATCAGATTCAGGCAACAAAGTAACTAAATATCAGGACTAAGTGGCTCAGTTTGCAGAAAGGCATATACTTGACTTAAAATCAACCTTGTACACAATTAAAAAAAACATACATAATTTAAACAAGGCAATTCCACTTTCTCTAAAAAGGAAATACTAAAGAGCATGTATGTTCTAATTTCTTACATCAAATTCAGGCAACAGAGTTATCTGCGCATAAACCTCATCTGTTTCTTGTTCAGCCTATAAATCAAGACCACCAACACATGATTTAGTTTGAATCATGCATAATTGCAATTTCTTACAAATAAAAATTTCCAACTAAAAAACAGCAAAATAATGAAAACCATACCTTTAGCTCAACATGAACAACTCTACAAAGGAGAAATATTGAAAAGTGGAATCCTGTGATTCAGTTCTTGATTTGTTGATTCCTCTAACTACAAGTCAACACATACTAAATCAACAAAATAACCAAAAACCAAAACATAAACACACATAAAACCTCAAACATTACCATAAAAATCAAAACTTTACAAAAATAAAACAACCAAAAACAGAAAGATCCCACAAATTTAACACAAAAATTGTAACATCCGGGAAATTAGGTGTGAATTTCCTATTTATTAAATAATAAAAATGGTAATATTTAATTGTTATAAAAAATTTGCTGCATTAGGTGATTAAATGTTTAATAATATTATGTGGATATGTGAGGTGGTATCATGTGTTAAAAATTTATTTTTTTGACAATTATTAGTAAATTTGAGCCCGACAAAATTGTTTTGAGTAAATTAGTTCAAAATTCATAATTTAATGAATTTTGAGCATTTAAATATTTTTGGAATAATTTGGGCAGATAAATAATTTTATTAGCGAGATTTAAATTAATTTAGAATCGATTTGATTTAAAGATTTATTTTAATCAGCATCGTATTAGTTCTGCTATTTTCAGTCAGTGGGCTAATAAAATGTTAAATTGTTATCCTTATCAAGAAAGTGATAGAAGGATCCAGAGACCCCTCTGTTCTGTTAAAATAAAATACACACGCACACACGCAAATACACACACAAACCCACACAGGACTCACACATCTGCAAAGAAAAGTATCGGGAGAAACCCCCCATTTCTGTCCTTCCTCCTGGCGCAACACCGCCTCCAGACTCTCAGTCTTCTCGCCACCACCGTGCACTTCTGCTCAATCGGCCGCCGCAGCTTTTCCGGCCTTCTTCCCGTTTTCCGATCGCCGGCCGCAGCCCTCTTCAGCTAAACTCCGACCACCACCTCTGGTAGTTCTTCCGGCGTTGAAAGCCGCGCAGCTGTCCTTTTTTTCCCGTCAAATTCCGGCCGCGACCATCATGGACAGATCCCCAATCAGAGCTCGTAGTTGTGGGTATTAATCGAACTCTAATTTAATTGTTTCGTTTGTTAATTTATGTGTTAATTCGTTTTCTGCAAAGCTCTGTTTTAGTGTAAACAGTTAGCTACCTTAGTAGTAATATTGTGAACTGAATTTTGGTGACAAAGTACACTTTAGAGTATAGATTTCACCTGCGAAATAATTAGATTAAAATCATAATCGAGTTAAAAGGTATACCCATTTTTCTGAGTTGTGTGCGTAGCTGCAGAACAGCTTCAGATGCCTGACTTGTGGGCCCCGTTTTAGTGCTTTAAACTTGGAATTGCTTTCTGAAACTTTTACTGTATGTTGTAGTGATGTTTAAGAGTGTCTTACAAAAATTTCATATAAAAATAGTATATTTTCAATTTATTAAAAATCACAGAGGGAGGGCTGTTGTAGCCACAATTCCATTTTCTCGCTTGTTGATGTCCTGTTTTGGAACATCTATTTAACTGGCCTATGTTAGGTTTGTGTAATAGAAATTTTGTGCTTAAATACTCCCTGGAGTCTAGTTTTGACTCGTCAAAGAATTAGATTAAAATCATGTTCGAGTCTAAAGTTATGGTCAATCTAGTGTGTCGTGCGCAGAGTTTCTGAACAGGGTCTGGTACCCTGTTCGCCAGCTCTGTCTGGGGGCCTTAAATTGAAATTTACTTTTGAACTATTTACTGTACATAGATGAACTGTTTAGTGATGTCCCAACAAAATTTCACTTAAAAATGATAAATTTTCTATTTATTAAAAATCAGGGAGTAAGACCATCCATGAAACTAGTTTACATTTCTTTCTTCCATAGTACATAGTTCAAACTACAATTGGTTTACTTGTAAATATTTTGATAATTGGGTGTAACAGCCCGACTTTTCGGACTATTAATTCTAAATTAAAACTCAAATAAAATACTATAAACTGACAATTACAGACGGAAGCATGACAAAAGTTCTATACAAGGATAACTATTACAAAAGCGCAGCTAACGATAATCCTCAAAATCCAAACCTATCCCACTTGAGTTACACCGAACCTGAAAATTGTAAGGAATGAGCCATACAGCCCAGCAAGAAACCAATTGATCCAACTAGTCGGGCAAATAACATATATATACAAAACAGAATACATTATTCGATACGATACGATATATGAAACAAATAACTTTCGATACACATTCGTATTCTTATTCGACAAATACGATACGATACCACATAACAACAATAACATGAAACCCACAATTCATGCCACGACCACTACAACCCGGTGATAACGGTCCTAAATTTTCAGAAAACTGTCACTACAACCCGGTGACTCGGTCCTTATTCTTATTCGATATTTTCACAAACCATGGCACAAATCAGAATCGCAATACTATTATTGCTTACACATAACACATATCAAATAAACACATCACTTCAAAATATAATCTCACTTAGCCCATGTTGTATAAGCAAATATATACATATAACACATAATTTCGAAAACACTAGGAAAATCAATCGGAAACTTACCTTGACGCAACCTAGATCATATGTCCAATTCTGATCAGTTCTGTATTTAGCATTTATTATCCTCTAAACGACGGTTTCTGGAAAAACTCAAAGGATGATAGTTGTAGAGAACGAAAAGACCTTTCTGAAAAGATATGACTCGTCAGAATCGGACTTATAACGAATCAGAAATTGAATAAAACGTCCGCTGAATTTGAACAGAAACTGAAAAACAAGATCTGTATGTGTTTTGTGATTTTAAGAACCGTTCAGATCATAATATGGAAAAACACCATGAAACAAAAGTTGTATAAAATTGAAAGATATTTCCGAAAAGTCCAGAATCATCAAATTCTGACTTACGGTGAATTTATTACGAATTTTACAAGACAACAGAATACTATGTATAAAAATCCTACGAATTTTGACAATAAAAACGAAGAAAGAGAATATGATGTTTATATAAAGACTCGGAACCCTAATTCCAAACCTACTACTTACCCGAACTTAAATCTGATCTATATTTTAGGCCCATTAGTCTAATTTAATTTTAAATCCTATTCTTTTTCAAATTTTAATTTTTTTTATTCTTTTATTATTATTAATCTAAAAATTACGGGATATTACAAACTACCCTCCTTAAAAAGAATTTGGTCCCCAAATTCATAACAATCCTATACTCCAAAAACTCATGACACATATATTCCAAAAGTCAAGTTCTAAAGACTCTAAAGGATCGCATCCTTGGGAATGTATTAGTCTCATACGTAACACACTCCGAAAGACAGCCTGCTCTGATACCAACTGTAACAGCCCGACTTTTCGGACTATTAATTCTAAATTAAAACTCAAATAAAATACTATAAACTGACAATTACAGACGGAAGCGTGACAAAAGTTCTATACAAGGATAACTATTACAAAAGCGCAGCTAACGATAATCCTCAAAATCCAAACCTATCCCACTTGAGTTACACCGAACCTGAAAATTGTAAGGAATGAGCCATACAGCCCAGCAAGAAACCAATCGATCCAACTAGTCGGGCAAATAACATATATATACAAAACAGAATACATTATTCGATACGATACGATATATGAAACAAATAACTTTCGATACACATTCGTATTCTTATTCGACAGATACGATACGATACCATGTTAGGAATTTGTTGTTCTTGATGATAATTATAAAAACACTTAGTAGATTTTGTATTAAGTCATTTTGTAACTGTCAACGAAATGGCATGCTTTGCAGCATTCCGTTGACAGGTAGCTCATCAACGAAATGAGTGATGTAGCAATTACACTGTACAATACTTCACAGTTTGATATGCATTTTGATGTATGTATTAGATAGGTTTTCTAAGTCATGTTGACTAAGTACTAGATAGGCAAAATAGGTTGGTTAATTGTAAATATGTTATGCCTTGTAATTTTGCCTAAGTGAAGACATGTCAACGGTATGAGGATTACTCTATCAATGAAACAAGGATACACCATCAACGGTATGGAGTTTACTCATCAACGAAACGAGAGAAACACCATCAACGGAATGAAGAATAAAGCTATCAACGAAACACATCTCCCTGCTATCAACGAATCATTATTGCTTTTCTGAATAGTTGACAAAGTGATAGTGACAGTTTACTGAACAGATCTAAAGGTGATGTGGAAGTGTACTTTGCATTGGAAACCATTAAAATGGACATGGGGAATAAGGAAACATCCCAGTTTCCAATTGGGCTCTTGGGAGTGATCATAATAAGCATGAAGACAAAAGCAAGGATCTCCAAGGACCACTGGACAAAGGGATGAAAAGCAAACTATTGGCGGTTACCTTTAGTGTACTTTAGTGTAGCCAAAAATAGTATTGTAAACTTGGGGAATATATAACCAAGTGTAGCAGTTAAGATAGAGTAAGAGAAGAAAAACAAATAGTTTGTATTAGCTATCCTTGAGAGCATTCTTCTCTACAACTCTGTAACTGGGCAGCTGTGTACTTGTGTATCACAGATTATTTCCGCAATAAAAACACTTCAGTTGGATCATCAAACAATCCAACTGAATTATTTATATCTTGTGTTTTTATTTATTCAGTTCAGTTTTATTTTATAAAGTGTTTTAAGTTTAAGAAAATATCAAGAATTGTATTCAACCCCCCCTTCTACAATTCTGTTAGGTCATTTGGGATTAACAATTGGTATCAAAGCAAGCTTCTAACACACAAGAAGTTTAAAGATCAAGACCAAAAACAGAAGCCATGGTGAAGAAGGATGCAGGTGTAAAGATACCAGTTCTTGATAAGGACAATTACTTTCACTGGAAAGTAAAGATGCATTTACATCTCATGTCTATGGATGAGAGATATGTAGACTGCATTGAGAAAGGTCCACACGTTCCCATGAAGTTTGCATCTAGAATTGGAGTGCCAGATGATGCTCCTGATGTAGAAATTCCAAAACTTGTCTCAGAATGGACTATTGAAGATCTTGCAGAAATCCATAAAGATAAGAGAACCATGAACATTCTGTTTAATGGTTTGGAGCAAGAGATGTTTGACAATGTCATAAACTGTACAACCTCCAAAGAAGTATGGGACACTGTCAGAACACTATGTGAAGGAACTGAGCAAGTAAGGGAGAACAAAATGCAACTCCTTATACAACAATATGAGCACTTTCACTTTAAAGCTGGTGAAACCCTAAATGACACGTTTAGTAGGTTTCAAAAGCTTCTGAATGGATTAAAGTTGTATGGGAGAATCTACCAAACTAAGGACTCAAACCTTAAATTTCTAAGAGCCCTTCCAAAAGAATGGAAGCCTATGACTGTTTCTCTAAGAAACACTCAAGAGTACAAAGACTACACTCTTGAAAGGCTTTATGGAACCTTGAAGACTTATGAGCTGGAAATGGAGCAAGATGAGGAAATTGTAAAGGTACAGAAGAAGGGTGGATCTATTGCATTGATTGCATCTGTGAACCAACTGGAAGATGACACTGAAGAAGCTGCAAAGGCCACAACTAGTCGAGCTAGTTGTAGAAGTGATGTTAGCAAGGGTAAAGGTAAGATGACAGAAGAAGAAGAACCAGAATCATCCAACTTGGATGACTTAGATGAGATTGATGAACACATTGCTTTTCTGTCAAGAAAATTCTCTAAGTTCAAGTTCAAGAGAAACTCAGAAGCAAGGCCACCAAGAAGAGACTTTCAACCTAACAAATAAAACTGGATTGAAAAGTCTAAGTCAAAATGTTTCAATTGTGGAATGCTTGGTCACTTTTCTGGAGACTGCAGAAAACCCAAGGTTGAGAAGGGCAACAGGAAATTTGAGCCTGTTGATTATAAAAAGAAATACTTTGAACTTCTCAAGCAAAAAGAAAAGGCTTTCATGTCTCAGGAGTATGATTGGGCTGGTAATGGTGAAGATTCTGATGATGATGTTGAATATGTCAACTTGGCTCTTATGGCTAACAATCATGAGCAGGAAGCAAGCTCCTCAAGCAACCAGGTAACAATTACTAATCTTTCTGAGCTTTCTAAAGAGGAATGCGATAGTGCAGTAAATGAAATGTCTACTGTATTATATAATTTGCGTGTTACTCTTAAATCACTTACCAAAGAGAATTCAAGAATTAAAGAGACTAATTTGCTCTTAAGTGATAGGAACGCAATGTTAGAAGCACAGCTCATTGAATTTGAGAAAATGAGATGTGTTAGTAGGGATGCTAAGAAGGAACTTGAGAACGTTTTACAAAGGGAAGAAATTCTTAAGACACAACTTGAAATAGAACAAAGTGTGATTGCTAAATGGAAAGATGCCAGGAATGTTGCTACCAACATCATTAATGTTCAAGGTATGGAATCTTTCTGTGAACAATCATGGAAAAAGAACAAAGAGAAACTAGGGTATGTTTGTGAAACCTTAGAATTAGAAACAGAGTCAACAAACAACAATGATCATTTGTTGAAGGTTGATATGTCAACGGAATGCAATGTTTCGTTGACAGATGAACCATCAACTGATCAGGGTGTTTCGTTGACAGAGGAAAGAAAAGATGAACTCACTAGACTTAATAATAAGTATGGTCCTGTCACCAAGAACTTTGTTCAAGGTGAGTCTAGTAAATCAAAGAAAGTTGAGAAGCCTGTTGAGAGAGCTAATGTAGGTCACTTATCTAACAAGCAATTGAAAGATAAGTTAGAGAATGTTCAAGTTGAGGCTAAGGGAAATAAAAGGAATAACAGGAATGGCAAAGTAGGAATTAACAAACACAACAATTACACACCTGATAAATATGCTCCTAGAAAAACATGTGTTAATTGTGGAAGTGTTAGTCATTTATCTACTAACTGCAAATCTGTTAAGAAGACTGTTAAAGTGAAAATTCCCAAGCCTGCAATGAATAGTTCCATGCCTACAATGCCTGTTATGCCTAACATGTTTGCTCCATATGCACAATTTCAAAATCCATATGCCAGTATGCCATTTGTGTCTAATCCATACATGAATATGTTTAATGTGCCACAAATGCCATGGAATATGAATAACATGTTTGTTCCTCCAATTATGCATGCTAAGAATGAAAATGTGAGCAATCCTCAGAAATCAACACCAAGGATAAAGATTGATTTAAATCAATCTGAGCCCAAGGTGAAAAATGATATAAAAGGAAAAACAAAGGCTAACAAAACAGGATCCAAGGAAACTTGGGTACCAAAATCGACTTGATTTGGTTCTATTGTGTGCAGGGAGACAAAAGGAATCTTTGGTACTTGGATAGTGGTTGTTCAAGACACATGACTGGTGATTCTACCCTGCTCACAGAGTTTCAGGAAAGAGCTGGCCCTTGTATTGCTTTTGGAGATGACAGCAAAGGCTACACAAAGGGATATGGCTTGATTTCAAAAGAGAATGTCATCATAGATGAGGTTGCATTGGTGGATGGTCTTAAGCACAACTTGCTTAGTATCAGCCAACTTTGTGACAAAGGATTTTTAGTTACTTTTTCTAAAGAAGCCTGTGTTGTTTCTAAAGGAGGAAACAACAATGTGGTAATGACTGGATTCAGAAGAGGGAATGTGTACATTGCTGACTTTAGTAGCACAAGTTCAGAAACCATCACTTGTCTTTTCAGCAAGGCAAGCAAGGATGAAAGTTGGCTATGGCACAAGAAATTATCTCATCTGAACTTTAAAGTTATGAATGATTTGGTGAGGAAAGATCTTGCTAGAGGAATTCCACAAGTGGAATTTTCCAAGGATGGTTTGTGTGATGCCTGTCAAAAGGGGAAACAAAAGAAGGCATCATTCAAAAGCAAGACAGAGTCATCAATTGTCCATCAGCTTGAGTTGCTTCATATGGATTTGTTTGGCCCTGTAAATGTCATGTCTATTTCAAAGAAGAAATATTGTCTTGTGATTGTTGATGATTTTTTTAGATTTACATGGACTTTCTTTTTGCTCTCCAAGGATGAGGCAAGTGAAATCATTATCAATCACATCAAGATGGTAAACAATCATCCTGACTTGAAAGTAAGAAGGATTAGGAGTGACAATGGGACAGAATTCAAGAATTCAAGCATGAAGGTGTTCTGTGAAGAAAATGGTATTTTGCATGAGTTTTCAGCAGCAAGGACACCACAGCAAAATGGTGTAGTTGAAAAGAAAAACAGAACATGTAACAGCCCCAAATCCGGGGTCAGGGATTTAGGGTTGTCACAATCCATGTACTCCTTGCCTTACCTGTAATACTCACACCATTCATAATTTACCTGCTCATGACCCCACAACATATGTCTCACACACACACACACACGGGTTAGAGTCTCAGAAACGACACAATACAACAATTGCGGAATAAATAACTTTTATTACAATACCCAAATGTCTTTTGAATCTGTTACTGATACAATTTCTAAGTATTGTTACATTACCAACTTAGCCTTCTGATGCTCGCAATCCTCTTATACCATTCAGGTCTATACATGAGTTGAATACCAAAAGCTGTAGCCTGATTCGATTGGTTCGTACTACTCTCGGGATCACTGCTAGAAACTGTTTACGGAAACGCCTTGCGAGGTATGTGCCGACCCATTGGCATCCTGCTTCGCTGCTATATAATATATATAAAACAATAGCAAGAGTGAGCGATAGCTCAGCAAGGAAATGAAAGTATGGCATAATTCTGCCTTTAACTCAACCCAGAATAAAGCGAGTATAAGACAATAATTTGTCAAAATATCTCGATACTGAAATTATATCCTTATCGGAATGTATTCCCAAAAACAGTACCATTATGGTACTTCAAATATCATTTCCATAATATTTCTGCAAACTTTCGATATTCAAACTATGAACAAAGTTCTAGTATAAAAGATGAGGTTTCAAAGGAAACCAAATATAACCTTTCCAAAAGTATCTGCTATGTAAGCAGAATATCAACACATATTTTAAAATATGAAGTTATAAGGTGATTCAGTATAAACAACTCCCTTACCATAACCCATGTTATGTAAGGTATCCACAGAGTCATAACTCATAAATAAAAGATGAAGTTGCATGAATTTATTGTCACTTCATTTTCAAACACTTTCGACCCCCTGCCAACATGATTGGTTTTTCATCCCAATACATGTTGCAGGAATATCCAAAATGGATGATGAACTAATACTGGAGTTGCTACCGCGCCCGCTGTGCCTAACCTTGCTATGATCAGTAGCAGGTCGCACCGCTCAAATATGTTTTCTACATCTAGATGGAAGAATCACGACGGCCTGACATTGTCTACCGCCTTCCAGTGACCTCCCGGCCCATTTGGGGCCAAAAAGTTGGATGGGTCAATCGCAACTGGACCACTTACACCACTCCTAGTTCAGATGAAATCCATGACTCTGAAACGTAAAGGTCGTCCTCCTTTCCCCAAGTGTAACACTTGTTGATACGACTCCACTAAGTAGTTATATCTAGGTTGGAAAGGAAGATTCCCCAATATTTCCCAAGCTAGGTTTGTTAATGGATATCGACTTGTTCCATGAATTTACCCCTCGATCATTGAGGTGGTAACACAATATTTGACTTGCAACAATCACATTGTTCCGAAAAATACCTGTCCCTTGACAGTTTTTTGAATTGAGAGTTTAAAAAGAGTAGTAGTCACTTAAATCAGGTTTCCCATATTTTTGATAGGTGAGCGAGCATTTAAATCCCCTTTAAAAGACAGATTTAAATGGAAAACATTGTTTTGGGAACCTATTTTTGATTTGAAAATAATTAATAATGTTTATTAAATAAGTAAATCTTAAATGAATATTTGAAAATAATATTCATTAAGTAAGTAATCCTTAAATGAATATTTGAAAATAATATTCATTAAGTAAGTAATCCTCAAATGAATATTTGAAAATAATATTCATTAAATAAATAATCCGCAAATGAATATTTGAAAATAATATTCATTAAATAAATAATCCGCAAATGAATATTTGAAAATAATATTCATTAAATAAATAATCCGCAAATGAATATTTGAAAATAATATTCATTAAATAAATAATTAATCTTCAAATGAATATTCAAAAATAATATTCATTAAATAATCCTCAGATAATATTCACAATAATATTCTTCGATTAAGTAAACCTCAAATGAATATCTGAAATAATATTCCTTAATTAATAATTCTCATTTGAATATTCGAAATAATATTCATTAAATAATTAAATCTCAAATAAATATTCAAAAGTAATATTCATTAAATAAATAATCCTTAAATGGATATTCACACTAATAATCTTTAAGTCAATAATCCTCAAATGAACATTCATAAATAACATTCTTTAAATAAATAATTAATCCTCGAATAACAGTATCCGATATCTTTATCGGAAAATAACCTTTATCATATACAAAATATAATCACTTCTGATTTTTCAAGAAAATCACACGCCCTTATCTTAGGGCAAATATAAAATCCTGGCTTATAGTTGATATCCCATATCTAGCTTAGAAGCCCATAATCAAATCATCTCCAAGTAATAACCTTCGAATGAGGTAATATTCAAATAACATTCCTCAAATCATTTCCAGATAATTAATACTTTCTAGAAATATAATTATTGTTTAATAATAGCAGTCCTCAAAATAATTAGTACACTGCCGCTGGAATCCCTCCGGGTTTCCACGGCTATCTCTATATCTCAAAATACTGACTCCCGGTCTAGAGTCGAAAACAAGAAGTATGCTCTTATCTCTAGAGCTACAAGGTATACCGGTTTATAACTACTTTATCTCAAAGCTCATATATAAACCCAAATCAAACTCTATTTTATACAATATATGACATGTATCGCACAACTGTATAACTCCACACATGGCAACAGCAGTAATATATAATCAATACTTCAAAGTATAGATTTATAAAACTTGCCACAATACTTGCAACAAAGATTTGGTATATAAATTGGGAATACACAAGTATTGAACATTGGAAAATATACCTACTCTAAATAATAGAGTAAGGTTTAGTAAACTTGCCTGATGCTCGAGAAGTGATAGGGGTTCGCGACGATGCCGGACAATCTAGACAAAGTCAAACGAAAACACACGGTTAATTCCCTCGATAAACCACTTATAACTCAATGCTTAAACACGTAAGCGAAACACAACCAAGGCATTACTAGCTCGTTATAGGCTCATACTAAGTCCATGTTTAGTCGACAATTACTTCAGTCGTAGGTTTAGTCCGAAATCGATCCTCGAATACAAGTTATACTTAACCATTTTCAACATTGGTTCCTAAGTCATGCTCTTAAAGGTTTTCACTTGCGCAACCTCGGCTAACACATTTTTATAAAATCGGAAAATAATCTTTTGGACTCGAAACCTTCGTACAAACCTTCGTAACTGCCCTTGACACTTCAATACAAAATTTCATATTTTAAAACAACTCTTAAGGGTCTCAAACATAGCCACAAAGTTGGTACATTTCTGCAATCTCATTCCTTGAACCACTTTCACTACAATGGTCATATCTCATAAACCGTAAATCGTAATGACATGATTCTTGCGCTCACATAAACTAGAAACAAAGCTCTACACACTCATGTTCATAACTGAACCAAAAGAGGCAGTTAGGTTTTCTGATTCTAGGCAGTTTATAGAGTTACCGAAAATCGGGCATTACGACGGCTTAAAATCGAATAATCCTATTTTGTCACAACATAAACAAGCCACACCGGGCATACCATACATCTACAACCTCAACAAACAACCATCATACACCTCTAAGATCAGTGGGGAGGCTCAAATCCAACACCCATCATTTTACACATTCAAACAAATCCAAATAATCACTAAATCACTTAATCATGATCTTAACTTTACATGAACATCAAAACCACTTTAAAACTCATATAAAACTCAAAGGGGCAGAGGTTTATACCTTCCTCCAAGCTTGCTTGCTGCTATATTCCTTATGTAACCTTAGATCCTTGCTTAATACAACCTTTGGAAGCCACAAACTCAATATCAAAAGCAACAAAGCAAAATACAAGTTACTATTCATCATCTTCTCCAACTGTTACTCACTGAAATCGAAGGGTAAATCACAGAGGTGAGGCGAGCGCTTACCATGGTTGCGTAGAGATTCTCGAGAGCTTCGATTTGAGTGGTGGAACGCCAAAAACGGACCACGGAATCTCAAGTTATGATCATTTCTTTCTCTCCCATTTTTCTTTCTTCTTCTCTCCCGAAATTTCTCTTCCTTTTTCTTTTTCTTCTTATCTTGTTTAATTACTTGATATTTATCCAATGTGGTGAGTCATCACCCTTGGTCTCTTCTTGTCTTGACACTTGGCAAGCATGCATTGGCTTGGAATAAAGTAGCTTTTCTGGTTCGTTTAATTTCGTAGAACGCTCGCAAGGTTTCTCGAGGGTTCTATCGAGGTATTTTACCGAAATCGTTCTCGATACTTCTAATTCATTTATCAAATCCATATCCATAGAATTAATAATTTAAATCCTTAAATATCCTCAAATAATAATTATTTAGTCCGTTTTTGGTGAAATTTCGGAGAAAACGAAAAATGTTATTTTTCCGATTCTGACAGCTTCTGCATTCTTTTATTTCCATCGTAGATCACTAATGCGACTTTGAAAGTTTATTATATCGTCCCGCATATAGGGTGGTCTGAAAAACTTTTAAATGAAGAGTTACTATTCATCAGTGGTTTTTCTATAATCCTTTGGATCAAAATCCGTTCCAATATTCCTGATCTATTTTCTCTTTACTCTTTGCACTTAGAAAACGTTCTAGTGATTTCTCGGGCGTACGCTATCTTGTTTACGGAGTTGTCGGATGTATTCCAGATATTGATTTGGATGACATAAAAATACTTTCCTTCCCTGGAGTATTGTATTCTTATCTTCCAGATTGATTGTTCTTATTTATATGTTCAGTCCATTCTTACTATTCTCAAAATGTTTGAAAACCGAAATTCATATTCATTTCATAACTTGATTCTCAAAGTCATTGCCACTATCCATATTTACATCAACATATAATAAAAGTTTTAATTCTACCCAAAATCTGGGGTCTTACAGAACACTTATTGAAGCTGCAAGGACAATGCTAGATGAATCAAAGTTACCAACTTATTTTTGGGCTGAGGCAGTTAATACAGCTTGCTTCACTCAGAATATTTCTTTGATTAATCAGGCCAAAGGAATGACCCCTTATCAGCTACTCAAAAGAAAGAAGCCACTATTGGATTTTCTTCATGTCTTTGGATGCAAGTGCTTTGTTCTGAGAAATCAAGCTGAGCATTTGGGGAAATTTGAAGCAAAGGCAGATGAAGCAATATTTGTGGGTTATGCAGCAGGGAAATCCTACAGAGTCTACAATCTCAGAACCAACATTGTTATGGAATCTGTACATGTTGTTTTTGATGATCTCAAAATTCAGGGTCTCTGTGATGAAGGTTTCCATGAAAGTCTCTCTTTTGAGAATGAGGAAGGAGAACAAATGGATCATGATAAGACTATTGAGAAACAGTCCAAAGTTGTTGTATCTAGCACAGATGAAAGCAGCAGTGAAGATGAAATTGCTGCATTAAGATTGAAAAGAATAGCTGCTAGTAGACCAAATGGTCATTCCGTTGACAGTCACAGAAATGCTTCCAGGAGTGATCAATTAGGGACAACAAACTCAGGGGGAGTTTCTCAAGGACAAATATCTAATCTAGGCAATCATGATCATGAAGCTACTTCTTCAAGAGCAAATCTACCTCCCTCAAGGAAATGGACTAAAGATCATCCCTTTGAACTTATTATAGGTGATGTGTCTTCAAAAGTCCAAACTAGAAGAGCAACTCAAGAAGAATGTCTATATAGCAGCTTTCTGTCTCAAGATGAGCCAAAGAAAGTTGAGGATGCACTTCTAGATCCAGATTGGGTCTTGGCTATGCAAGAAGAGCTAAACCAATTTGAAAGGAACAATGTTTGGAAGCTGGTGCCCAAGCCTAAGGACAGGAGCGTCATAGGCACAAAATGGGTGTTCAGAAATAAGATGGATGAAAATGGCATAGTCACAAGGAACAAAGCTAGATTGGTTGCAAAAGGCTACTCACAGGAAGAAGGAATTGATTTTGATGAAACCTTTGCTCCTGTTGCAAGACTAGAAGCAATAAGGATTTTCCTAGCCTATGCAGCCCATGCCAATTTCAAGGTCTATCAAATGGATGTGAAGAGTGCTTTTCTAAATGGGGAATTGGAAGAGGAGGTGTATGTAAGTCAACCTCCTGATTTTGAAGATGATGATTTTCCAGAATATGTATACTTCCTCCTCAAAGCACTCTATGGTTTGAAACAAGCACCTAGAGCCTGGTATGACACACTTTCACAGTTCCTCCTTGAGAATCACTTCACTAGAGGTACTGTAGATAAAACTCTTTTTCATAGGATTGTGAATGGCTCTACAATACTTGTTCAAATATATGTAGATGACATAATTTTTGGGTCTACAGATGAAAAACTTTGTCAAAAGTTTGCCAAGCTTATGCAAAGTAAGTATGAAATGAGCATGATGGGAGAGTTAACTTATTTTCTTGGTCTTCAAGTAAAGCAAGTTAATGAAGGCATTTTCATTAGTCAAACCAAGTACATTAATGATTTGTTAAAGAGGTTTAACTTAATGGAATGCTCTCCTGCCAAAACACCCATGCCTACTGCCACCAAACTTGAATTGAATACTAAGGAAAAATCTGTGGACATTTCAAGTTACAGAGGCATGGTTGGCTCACTTTTATATTTAACAGCTAGTAGACCTGATATTATGTTTGCTACATGTCTATGTGCTAGATTTCAGGCTGATCCTAGGGAATCCCATTTAGTTGCTATTAAAAGAATTTTCAGATATCTCAAAGGAACACCAAACCTTGGCATTTGGTATCCTAGAGAATCTGGTTTTGAACTAATTGGTTATTCAGATGCAGATTATGCAGGATGTAAAATTGACAGGAAAAGCACAACAGGAACCTGTCAATTTCTAGGAAACAAGCTTGTATCATGGTTCAGCAAGAAACAAAACTCAGTTTCCACCTCCACAGCTGAGGCTGAGTATATTGCAGCTGGAAGTTGTTGTGCACAGATTTTATGGATGAAAAATCAACTACTTGATTATGGAATAAGAGTTGAGAAAATTCCTATTTTCTGTGACAACACTAGTGCCATTGCCATTACTGAGAATCCAGTGCAGCATTCAAGGACCAAGCACATTGACATCAAGTACCACTTTATTAGAGAACATGTTATGAATGGTACTGTGGAGTTACATTTTGTTCCAAGTGAACAACAACTTGCAGACATCTTTACCAAGCCACTTGATGAATCCACATTCTCAAGATTAGTAAGTGAGCTAGGTATGCTAAATTTCTCTTAATTATTTTGAGATTTTTGCAAGTTAAAATGCAGCCAGGAACTTGCTATAATTTTTCTGTGAATTGATTTTCTCAGGAAAAGGTGAAATTTTGTCTAAGTCAAAATTACTATGTCAACGAAACGCACCATTTCGTTGACAGTCTTAGCATTTTTCTGGGTGTTTCGTTGATAGCTCTTTTATATCAACGAAACGCAGCTTTATCAACGAAATAAGACTGGACTTTAACCGCCCAATCCTGATTCGTTGATGTAGCGCTTTTTAATATGAACCGTTGAAATTTCACGTTCTTTATCACGATCTATACATACACCCCTGTAAGCATAAATCGTGGTAATATTTAATTCTAACGGTTACTTTTTAAGCCAATCAGGTAATTTAGATTAATTATTGGACTTAATTTCTGAGAATTTTTGGGGGAGTATTTAAGAAATTTTAATTTCTTTATTTCATTTCTACCTGTTCTCAAAAATTCCAAAAGTTTTTCTATCTTCTTCTCTCTAACAAGCAATACAGCTCGAAGCTTTTCCTCACTCAACAATGGCACCCATAGTCAAGCTTATGTCTGCTGGTGGGTTCATCTATGAGAAGAACAATTCCATTCCATTTGTCGTTAAGGAGAGTCCGAACAGCATCTTTTTCAAAATGATGGATTTCATGAGGAACTGTAAGTTGAGCTATGCGATGTTTCACTCTACACCACTCTACAATGAAGTAATCGAGGAGATTTGGACCTCATGTGAGTATAGTGGAACAAACGGCACACTGCAATTCACTCTTCAAGGTAATGAGTACATAGTTAATTCTGATGTTTTGCAAGTATGTTTACATATTCCTGATAATAACTGTGATGCTTTGCCTACTAACACTGAAATAACTACCATGCTAAATTCTATAAACTACTCTTTGCCTACTGATAACTTAGGTAAGATTATTAGGAGAGGTTTGGTTAGGGAATACAGTTATTTAGCTGATGCATTCATTAAGGTCTTTTCTGGAAAGATTAGTAATTTTGATGCATTAACTAACTCTATGTTAATTCTCCTAACCATGCTTCTAAATGATAGATATTACAACTTTAGCACCCAACTAATGTATGAAATTGGTGCTAAGTTGAGTGATAAGGCAAATAGGAAGAAAAATATCTATTATGCAAGGTTTCTGATGATGCTGGCTAATCATGTTAGTCCAGCACCATTAGTTATCTCTAACCCTACTGCCAGGTTTGAGTGCTTTGTGCAAGAAAAGAGAGTATTGACAGACATACTGAGGCTGAACCACAATGGTGATGTTCCAGTGGTGTATCTGCCAATCATTGAGGTAACTACTGCTATCCCTGTTAGTATAGCTGTTACTTCCATTGTTTCATCCAATCCAATTGCTATGGAGTCTGTAGCTGTGACCCAACAGGCTCCTGCCCCAGCAACAAAACCAAAATCTAAGAAATCCTCCAAGCCAACCTCAGGTGCTTCTCAAAAGGCACCTGTTATAAGAACTACCACACAAACTAAGGGGAGTGAGTCTGGAGTTGTGAGAGGTGAGGGAAGGGGTGAAAGTCAAAGAAACCCCAAGGATAAGGAAGGTGAGGTAAGTGTTTCCCAGCCTAGCCCCATTGTGTCTTCCCAACAAGGCACAATGAGTAAAATGGATTTAAGCACAAGTCTAATTGCATCCTCCCAAAAGGATGTAATTATTGAAACAAGCTCTCAACCTAGAGCACAGTCCAAAAGGGTAAGGGACACTTCAAGCCCACAGTCTACATTTTCCCAATACCAAAGGAGAGTGAAGCAAAAATCCCAGGTTTCACAGGGTGCACACACACTGGAAGCAACACTTCCAGTTTCTCAAATTCAGTTTGATGTAACCCCTATCATTACTCTGGGGTTACAGTCCCATTCTCTAAACATCAATCTTGAATTATCTCCATCAAATTCACCAACTCAATCTTTAGATGTGGACATGATCCATACATCTATTCCTGATTCTCCAACTCTAATCTTGGAGAAGCCCCACTCTGAAACTGGTGGCCATCACTTGTTAAGTGATTTGTTGGGCCATCAACCAATTTTTCCTGAAGTTGCAAGGGGATCTGTGGACCAATCTCTCAAATCAATCACCACAGACTCTACTGTAATTTCTCATTCTCAAAGTGCTTTCTTGACTTCATCAACGAAACAGTCTATTTCGTTGACAAGTGTTTCTCCATCAACGGTATCCATACCGTTGACAGTTCAAACTACCATTCCGTTGATAGGTCATTCTACACCCCTTATTGAAAATCTAGTTGTTTCCACAACTAGTGTAGATGACCTGGTGGTAGTTGAGACACTTTTAGGATTGAGAGGGAGTGAAACTGAGAGGCTGGCTTGCAGCCAGGCAAAAGGAGAGAATGAGAGTAAGAGGCTGGCTATTTCTTCCAGCCAGGCAAAAGGAGAGATAGAGAGTTCCACCTTAGTAGGTGAAGGTGAGGGTGTGAGAGGTGTGAGCCATGGGGAGCCCATGATGCAAGAATATAGAGGAGAGAGAGAAGGGACTACAGGAGTCATAAGGGAGGAAGCAGCCATTGCTAGTGAGTTAATGGAGGTCAATGAGGGAGAAAGGGAACTTACCTTCCAAGAGCATTATCAACAAACTCTGGATAGTATTTCCCTGGATCCTGAGACCTTTACTCATCCTGTGTCAGCCTATCAATTTTTGGCTCAACAGGGCAATGTGGAGGCAGAGAGGTCACTACAACTAATACATACAACTGCATCAATGCAAAGAGCAAAGGATGCCTTGACCAATCTATCTCCAGGAGCTGCAGTAAGTGGTGAGTTTGATTTCTCTGATGATGAGGACAGCTTTGGTGACAATCAGGTGGCCACTACTTCACAGACTGGGACTTCTGTGGTGCCTCCTACACCAAACTGGTTTTCTCAAGATTTACAAGGAAGGATCTCCCTGGATGCTGCAATCACAAGGCAGTACAATGAGGCCTATCTGGCTCATGAGTCTGCAAATGCCAATAACAAGAAATTCTACAAGGCTATTATGGATTCACTGGAAATCCAAAGGCTACAGATGATGCAGACAAGGATTGAGGCTAGAGAAATCAAGGACTCAATTAGCAATCTCAAGGATGCTAATGACAGGAGGCTAGATGAAAAGCTTCCTCTTCTCACTGTGTCCAAGATGAACAGGTTTTTCACTAAGGAACCTGAGGTGGCTACCTCCTTGAAGACTCTCTCTTCTAGAGTGGACAAGGTGGAAGCTACTTTATCTCAGATGCAAAAAGAACAGGAGAAGCAGACACAACTATTGGCCCAGCTAGTGGCAGCTCAAGGACTCCCAGTCATCTCACTTGATGATAACAAAAAGGGGGAGAAATCTAAGGAGCTAGACATTCAAATCACAAAGGTTATGGTCCCAGCCATTTCCCTGCCAAAGGAGCCACTAGCTATGGGGGAGTCAGGTAAAGCTAAACTGGACAGCATTGACCTGATTCAGCAAGCATCTATGAAGCTACAGCTTGCTGAACAAATTAAAGACCACTGGTCCAGGATAGATGAAAGAGTCAAGAAGTTAGCTGGTACTGCAAAGAGTTCAAATCCATCAACGGATCAAGCTTCTTCTACAGAGCCATCAACGAATGCCATGGTCTTAGCATCAACGGAATGGGAGCCACAGACCAATTCTTTATATAAGGTAGAGCCCCTTCTACATGGAGTCACTCAAGGATCAAGGAAGGAGAAAGGACAAACTTCATGCATTAGGGATGTGGAAAAAGCTACACTGCAAAGAAGCCTATCTCCCAAGTCTCCTGCTAAACCAAAGGGCAAAAATACAGAAAGGACTTTCTATCCTGTACCTTATCCAGATGAGCACAAGCTTCTTGGTCTTCTCATCACAAAAAGCAAGGAAAGCAATGACTATGAGATAAGGAAGCAAAGGGCAATTATCTACAGGAATGGACAACAAATCTGTGTTTGGGCTGGTCACCCAAACTTTGCTGAAGCTAAAGCTGAAGAGTCAGAAAGAGCAGCAATGCAAGCACTTACAGTTGCTCAATCTCTTGATGAAGAAGAAAGACAGCAAGAAGAAAAAGCCAGAGAGGAAAGGAGTGCAAAGAAGAGCACAAGGCAACCAAAGGCAAGAGCTAGGAGAAATATAGCCTTTGAGAATGATGACTCTCAGAGTATTGCATCAGACTCTTCTGTACCAACTGCACCTCCAACAATTCCTGATCCAGCTCTAGGGGAAAAGTTAGCCTGTTATCCTAAACATCCTGTTAATTTCCATGATCAGCCAATTGAGCCAAAGGAAGAGCCAATTGAGTTTGATGAGGCCAACTTTCCAAAATTCCTCTTTGAGATGGATCCAAAGAAGAAATCTAAGCAAAGGGCTACCAAGGCTAAGCCAATTCTAGTAAGGAGACCACAAGCTGAAAAACCTCCTACCAACCCAGAAGACTTCATCTACATTGCTGATATCAGGGAGGAGTCTGACCTACACATCAATCTTGATGACCTAGTTGAAGTGAGAGGAATTGCAGCTTCTTACAAACTACCAGAGAGATTGGTGTTTGTCTACAAGGGTGGGAGAGAACAGGTTTGGCCTCTACATAGAATTCTGGGAGAAGACTATCAGACACTGCTTTCTGTGTTCAAATGCCTGAAGAAAGATTTTGGTTTTACCAAAACAGCTAAGTCTGAAGTTGTTTCCAAAATCTGCCAAATCAAAGCTAGCTGGAACAAGCCTGGTGCACTTCCCAGAGTATTGAAGGTCCCTCAAACAGGAAAGAAGATTCATCTCCAACCTTTTTGGATGATGGAATTCAGAGACAAGGACAACTGTAGAAGATTCTTCAGAATAGAAGACCAACTGGAGAAGGCATCCAATGAAACTCTAAGAATAATGCAATCCAAGTTGGGGAATGAAGATGAAGAAGAGAAGATTTTCTACAGAAGACTTCAAGCTCAGATTGAGGAGAACAATGCAAGGAAAGGGAAGAAAACAAGACCACAGAGGCAAAGATGAAAAATCTGCTCAGTCTAGAGGAGCAACTCTGTGCACTTGTTTAGTAAGATTTTCTACTTTGTATTTTAATTAAATTCAATGAAGCTCAATGCAATTTCTACTTTTATCATGTGTAATTTGACTGAGTGTTTTTGTTATCATCAAGGCTCTTGATTTATGGTTGTTATTCTATCAGTCATAAATTGGGGGAGATTGTTAGGAATATGTTGTTCTTGATGATAATTATAAAAACACTTAGTAGATTTTGTATTAAGTCATTTTGTAACTGTCAACGAAATGACATGCTTTGCAGCATTCCGTTGACAGGTAGCTCATCAACGAAATGAGTGATGTAGCAATTGCACTGTACAATACTTCACAGTTTGATATGCATTTTGATGTATGTATTAGATAGGTTTTCTAAGTCATGTTGACTAAGTACTATATAGGCAAAATAGGTTGGTTAAGTGTAAATATGTTATGCCTTGTAATTTTGCCTAAGTGAAGACATGTCAACGGTATGAGGATTACTCTATCAACGAAACAAGGATACACCATCAACGGTATGGAGTTTACTCATCAACGAAACGAGAGAAACACCATCAACGGAATGAAGAATAAAGCTATCAACGAAACACATCTCCCTGCTATCAACGAATCATTATTGCTTTTCTGAATAGTTGACAAAGTGATAGTGACAGTTTACTGAACAGATCTAAAGGTGATGTGGAAGTGTACTTTGCATTGGAAACCATTAAAATGGACATGGGGAATAAGGAAATATCCCAGTTTCCAATTGGGCTCTTGGGAGTGATCATAATAAGCATGAAGACAAAAGCAAGGATCTCCAAGGACCACTAGACAAAGGGATGAAAAGCAAACTATTGGCGGTTACCTTTAGTGTACTTTAGTGTAGCCAAAAATAGTATTGTAAACTTGGGGAATATATAACCAAGTGTAGCAGTTAAGATAGAGTAAGAGAAGAAAAACAAATAGTTTGTATTAGCTATCCTTGAGAGCATTCTTCTCTACAACTCTGTAACTGAGCAGCTGTGTACTTGTGTATCACAGATTATTTCCGCAATAAAAACACTTCAGTTGGATCATCAAACAATCCAACTGAATTATTTATATCTTGTGTTTTTATTTATTCAGTTCAGTTTTATTTTATAAAGTGTTTTAAGTTTAAGAAAATATCAAGAATTGTATTCAACCCCCCCTTCTACAATTCTGTTAGGTCATTTGGGATTAACATACCACATAACAACAATAACATGAAACCCACAATTCATGCCACGACCACTACAACCCGGTGATAACGGTCCTAAATTTTCAGAAAACTGTCACTACAACCCGGTGACTCGGTCCTTATTCTTATTCGATATTTTCACAAACCATGGCACAAATCAGAATCTCAATACTATTATTGCTTACACATAACACATATCAAATAAACACATCACTTCAAAATATAATCTCACTTAGCCCAAGTTGTATAAGCAAATATATACATATAACACATAATTTCGAAAACACTAGGAAAATCAATCGGAAACTTACCTTGACGCAACCTAGATCATATGTCCAATTCTGATCAGTTCTGTATTTAGCATTTATTATCCTCTAAACGACGGTTTCTGGAAAAACTCAAAGGATGATAGTTGTAGAGAACGAAAAGACCTTTCTGAAAAGATATGACTCGTCAGAATCGGACTTATAACGAATCAGAAATTGAATAAAACGTCCGCTGAATTTGAACAGAAACTGAAAAACAAGATCTGTATGTGTTTTGTGATTTTAAGAACCGTTCAGATCATAATATGGAAAAACACCATGAAACAAAAGTTGTATAAAATTGAAAGATATTTCCGAAAAGTCCAGAATCATCAAATTCTGACTTACGGTGAATTTATTACGAATTTTACAAGACAACAGAATACTATGTATAAAAATCCTACGAATTTTGACAATAAAAACGAAGAAAGAGAATATGATGTTTATATAAAGACTCGGAACCCTAATTCCAAACCTATTACTTACCCGAACTTAAATCTGATCTATATTTTAGGCCCATTAGTCTAATTTAATTTTAAATCCTATTCTTTTTCAAATTTTAATTTTTTTTTATTCTTTTATTATTATTAATCTAAAAATTACGGGATATTACATTGGGCTAAGTTGAAATTTCAGATTTATTAAGTATGGTGGAGTGATTTTATTGTGAGGGTTTAAACTGATATTTGAGTTGATACTTGTTAAAACTCATTTGGATGTAAGGTATGGTGAAGTGGTTTCATTGTGAAGAGTTACTTTTGATATTCAAATTAGTTATTCTGTGTAACTCTAAACTTCGAGATTATTGTTAAAGATTGTTGACGGGTGATTATTATTGTGGATTACTGAGTGATTGGATATACAGGTTATTGTGATGCTGTACTATGTGATCCGTCCTATGATTGGGGGCGCAGCATAGTACATGCAAAATTTCTGGCTAGTCCTGTTTACGAACGGGTCATGCCGAAATTTCGTTAAATCTATTTAATTGTTTTATTATTTGTTTTAAAGTCATTAGAGTTTAAAGAGTAATTAAATTTGATTATTTTTAATCAATTTTAGATAATAATGAAATTGATTCAATTGACCAATTAAGTTGAGAATTAATTGGTGAATTTTATTAATTGGTTATTATTTAATTTTGATTATTTATAAATCAAATTTGATTATTATTATTTTCAAACTATTTTATTATTTTAGTATTTATTTATTCTTTATCTGTTTAACTTGATTGATTTGGTCAAGTAAACGAGTTGTTTGATTGTAATCAATTATTTCTGACTTTGTGCTATATATATATATAAATATATATGCACACACACACACACACACACATATATATAAGTGATTAAATGCTACATGCTATTATGTATATTACTGAGTTAAGTGCTTAACCAGCATGCTAGTGTTGAGCAAATGCATGATTATCTGCTATGTGCATTTAGCGTTTAAACTAGTTATAATTGCTTTTGATTGATTTTAATTAACCAAGTTATAAATGCTATGAAATGGTTGGTACTTGGAGTCGAACTATGAAGTGATTTTTATGATTGTTTTGGGAGTTATATGTTTATTTTTAAGAATAAGTTGGTATTGTAGAGCGGCATATGAATTGATAAGTCCTATGTGTTTGGATGATTTATCGAGTTGAGTACGTGATGTTGTAGTTGTGAGTTGAGATTGATTAAGTTAAGTTATGTTAATATGACAGTTTAAATGCATACATGAATAAGATATGCATGTGTTAAATGTGAAGCTATTAAATATGTATAAATTATAAGAGTTATCGGTCCAAGCATGTGCTAGGTGTTATCTGAAGTATATGAAATTACGTGAATTAGTTATTTGACTTGCTACGTGATAAATGTCGAATGTGATTGTGATTTCTGGATAAAATAATGGCAAGGCTATGTAGAATTATTTCTTATATGTTTACTGCAAGTCGAGGCAGCTTATTGAGTATTAAATAAATTGTGGACTTAATTGTGGATTGATTGAGTTAGAAGGTTTTGGTGTTTGAAAACAGGGCAAACGTCCACTTTACGAATAGGTCATGCCCAATTTTCTGTAGAAATATATGCGTTTAAGTTATAAACATTTATATTATATATAAGTTATAGTATGAGGGCTAATCTAATCTTATCCCAAACCCCCGGCAGTTTTATTTCCACAGCCGGCCGAGAAGAGAAAAGAAAAAGAGGTGAAAATCCCCTGGCCCGTGATTGAAAGAGGACACGCGGGTAGAGTATAATAATTAATTGATTTTGTGCATAGCGCTATCGAGGCAAGTTCCTTCTGACCCTTCCTCCTGCTAATTATTTGAGAAATGATGATGTTTTTATATATATTGATGAATTATTTTATGGAAGATATGTTTCGGAATGTTTATGAAATTTATTATGCTAGTTTTCCACTATAAATACTCCTTGTCCTTAAAGCGTATTCCATCGAACTTCCTCGGGCATCTTAATTGTTCAAGATGACCCTCTAAAAATTTATTCAGCTATGACTACTCTCATTTTTTTTGAGGTAGTTAAACAATTGTTGACTTCAATCGGATTTATTGTTCAAATCCGATAAACTTTATTTGAGATTCTCAGATTTGATTCATTGTTCGGATCAAAGTAGATATGTGCAGAATAGTGGATAGATGAATAGAAATTCCTCGAAACTTCCTCCTAAACAATCATCCTAGCGCATTTGTATAGTGTCTTGATGAATTCGAGTTGTTCTTATCTTTCAAGACGACTCAAAATATTTTATGCTACTCAATAAACCTCCTTGTTCGAGGTTTGTTATCTTATTGTCTGGTGTGACATATTGTTCGTGTCCACATAATCATTTTGTCAAAGGTTGCAACGGCCCATTGTTCCGGTCGATATCTTATAAATAGTAACTGGCAGTCGGCCAGAATAGTCGAGATTATATGATAAATCACTCACACTCAATTGTAGTTCATTTTATTCTGGAGGAAAATCTTTACTCCACTGGTCAACATGGGAGTGGCCCATGAAATTTTCTTTCTGATCAACACGAGATACAAACTCGTGGTATCAAGAGAGGAATATATTTATTTTGGCACAAATGTTGTCGGGTTGATAATTCGACCCCCTTTATGCTAGCAAAACGATTTTGTGATACTTGAGACATAGTAGTGATCGTGCTATGGGGTATCACGGGTGTGCGGTACTTGAGACACGGCAGTTGATCGAGCCGTGGGGTATCGTAGAGGAGATAAGACCAGTATCTACATCATTCAAAGTTCAGTGTTCACATCGTTCAAAGTTTGGTATCTACATCATTCAAAGTTCAAATGCAATTGTGTTGACTTAAACGATTTGGTAAATCATTGGACGTCTAGTCCGTCAGAATAAATTGCTATACTGTGATTCCTGTGGACATCATTCCTATTATACCTCAAAGGTAATGTATTCAAGTGCAATTGTTTTGAGATAAATGATTCGGTCAGTTCATTGACCACCTCTCTATCAGAGTAAATTTTTAATTGATTATTGATTTGAATTCCTTTGCATGAAAAGTATTTTCCTTCACATTTCTTTTATGGTTAGTATGAGTAAGCGAGTCGGTGGAATTTGCTAAGAACCTAGTTGCTCACCCTTGTTGTTAATCATATTTTTCAGCTAAAGAGGAAAAAGTCGATTCATCCCGATATAGAGCTAAAGGGTAGATTGACAGTATTTAATTGTATAACTATGGAGCGAGAAGATCCAGACGACGTTGGGACGACGAGTTGATGCAGAGCATTTGGATTTAGTGACAGGTTATTGTATAAAGATGATTACTAGTAAATATTATATTGTATAAGTAGATTTGCCTGGTATACTACACATTGAAGTTATACCAGTGTTAGAGATTTATGTAAAGAGATTGTTGTATAAGAAAGTTAAAGTTTGAATGAAATTTTGGACTCTTGTTTTTAGCCCTATAACCTAAAAGATCCGAGGTAGAGTTGGGGTCGTAGATGATATATTCGTATTGGATTTATATTAAGCAGGTTGTTTTAGATTGAGAATCGAGCGTGGCGACCAAATCCGCTGACCCCGGATTTGGGGGCGTCACAAAAATCCTACTAATTAGTACAAAATCCCTACTATTTTAACACTTAATATTTTTTCTAATCGAACAAAAATTATGAACACATACAATCGAACATATAATCGAAAGATTTCACATGTATACACATATATACATGTACAATCCAACAAAATAGAAAAAAGTTAGGTATATTACCTCTAATTGAAGCTTTAATTGAATATTTACTCTAAATCTTTCTCTAATCAGATTTGGGGTTTTGGGGTTTTGGGGTTTTGAAGTCGATTTTACGAGTTTGAGACGAGTGAGGTCGAGAGAGGTGAGGTCGAGAGAAAGGGAGGTCAAGAGGGTGTGGTGGACAGATGTTTGAGAGAGGGGTATTTTGTGTTCTAAAACTTATTTTCGTGTAAATAACTAAAATACTTGGCACTAAAATCACCCGCCCAACGAAAAAATTGAACTCCCGCTTACACTATTCGGTCAAATTGACCAAAAAAGTGAAACGTTATTGTAACACTTTTCTGAAGTATTGCAATAATTCTAAAATTACCGAAATGCTTCTTAGCCTTGCAACACTTTTCTATTTTATACAACACTTTGCGAAAGTATTACAATAAATGTGCAAGTTTCTTATCTATAGCAACATTTTATGCAATAGGTCAAATATGGTGTAGTGGCGGCTAGGGTGATAATCGTGTTAAGATGTCGTCCATCTACTAGTAGAAAAGTGTGAGTACGATACAACGACTGATCATCGTGTATTGTGGCCTGCTTCGGAAAAAGGTCGCTTTCCTCCAATTGGAGTTGTGCTGCACATTGTAACGAAAGCCTAGGTGCTGAGTTACTGATAATGTGGCAGTGATGAGTAATGATGTTCCTCATAGAGTAGTTGTACTGTATGGCAGTGATGAGTATGTTTAAACATATCGTTCTGTATATGAACGGAGTTTCAAAGGTTTTCAATTATGATATCAGCTTACATATATGATTATGATGCTATATCTTATTGTCGAGCTATAGTGCTCATTCTTGCTTCTTTTATATACCACAACACAATAGAGTCGAAAAGGTGTCCATTACTGGTATTTTACAGTATTTTGAACAGTATGAGATATCTAAATAGATATGTGTGTATATATGTTGAGAAGGTATTTAAGATATACAATATGTTGAACTGTATAGTATTTTGAATCAGTGGATAGGCTTTAAGCCTTGATTCCAATATTTGATATCTATTTTAAAAGATATGTTTTGAATCTTGGTTCATTATATCGATACCAAGGATTTCTAAATGAATTACGAAAAGTATTTGAGTATGATTATAAGTCATACAGTATTTTGAACGATATACTATTTTGGGGTCAAACCCTAATAGTGTTAAAACTTTGATCCTATATGGATTATCTACCTTACAGGTTAGAGATTTAAACTGGGATAGATTCACCTCGTGTTACGAGATCAAGGGAATGGAGAGACCACCCTTGAGTTAGTTCAGCAAGATGGATACTGTCGGTGTGAGCAGAATAGTTACAGACTGAATTAGTAAGAATTGTTTTCGAGTAGGTTTGTATTATTAAACCTTGTATAGAAAGGTGAGGTCTGTTATTGTAACTTCAGGTAGAGGTTGTAAATAATAGATGAGATCCTAGATAGTACATTTGAGTTGTAATAACAAATGATACTTTTGTTTCTCATTTCCAAGGCTATAACTTGTGTGTGTGTGCGTAAGTGATTGGGGTCTTTGGAGTTGTATTATTAGAATGTTGTAAGTAATGAAGGTATTGTATAATTGATGGAGCGTGACAACCCAAATTCCTGACCCCGGATCTGGGGGTGTTACAATTATTGACAGCATCTTTAGAACATTCTGTCAGATTGTTTGGGGAAGTTACTGCCTTGGGGATTGTGACAACATCTTTTCCATCAACTGTTGTACTGTCAATACCTTCATCCTCATCATCAAGTTGTTGCTTGATGAGCATAGGTTCCTCATCAAAATCAAGTTCAGAAGGTTTAAAAATAGGTTTGTTGATCTTCTTGAGGACATGAGGTTTGACAGAAGCATCAGTTGAACAATCCTGACTAACAATTTCCTTACCAGGTCTTTTACCATACTCAAAACCTGTCCCTACTTTTTGATCCTCTGTGTGTTTCTCATGATAATCCTGAAGTTGTTTGGATGAGTTTCTATAGGCTTTAATCTTGAATTCGTTTTCACTAATTTCTTTCCTTAGAAACTCCTCAATTTCTGTAGCACAGGCTAATTCATTTTTCAGTTTAGCATTCTCCTGTGTTGAAGATTCTAAACGACTGGTCTTTAACAAAAGCAAATCGTTTTCAGAAGTGAGTGTTTCATTCAATTTAGTTAACCTAGCAATTTCTTCATTAGCTGCAGTTAGACTAGTGTGAACATTGAACATTTCTGCACTAAATTCCTCAACAGTTTGTTTGTATTCATCTTTAGACATATCAAGTAAGACAAGTGAGGGTACCTAACTTGGAGAGCTAGAGGTGGCCTCATCAGACTTAGCCATGAGGGCTAGATTCACATATTCCTCTTCCTCTTCATCATCAGAATCATCCCAGCACTTTCCTTCAGCCACATAGGCCTTTCCCTGTCCTTTATTGAAATGTCCACTTGACCCTTTATCCATCCTCTGATTCTGCTTTGGTCTTCTGCACTCAGTGACAAAATGACCAAGCTCATTGCAGTTGTAACACCTGAACTTGGATCTATCCACCGTCCCTGTTTTGTAACCACCTCTTGTGGCACCACCTTCAACCTTGGAAGAGTTCCCTCTGCTGAACCTTGATGTTTGACCCTGAGGCTTAAATGACTTGTTTCTATTGAATCTTATGTTTTTAAATTTCTTAGCCATGTAAGCCATAGTTGGATTATCCATCTTCTCCATTTCTTCTAAGGAGTAAAAGTCTTCATCCTCAACATCAGTTATCTGCAGTACAACTTTATCCTCATCATCCACAACCTCTTCAATCTTAAGAGTAGGTACTGGAGCAGGTTGTGTGATTTGAGTTTCTTCACTAGGTTGAGTGATTCTTGGCACATGAGCCATGAGAGCACCTGACATATTAGCCATCTTTCCTCTGGATCCAGCTAGAATAGCTCTTTTCTGGAAAAACTCTAGCTCATATGATTTAAGCACACCATATAAAGTTTCAAGAGAAATATTGTTTAGATTTCTTCCTTCTCTTATGGCAGTGACTTTGTGCTCTAGATGCTCAGGAAGTGTGAGTAAGAACTTGACATTTAGCTCCTTCCTATCATAGTACTTGCCATGAATCTGTAGCTCAGTCATCAGTTTACTAAACCTCTCAAACATAGTTGTTAGGTCTTCTCCTAACTTTGCCATGAAGGCTTCATACTGTGAGATAAGAATTTGTCTCTGATTGTCTTTCACTTCTTCACTTCCTTCACATAGCAGCTCGATCTTGTTCCACATGTCCTTGGCTGATGAGCACCCAATGACATTCCCACACATGGCTTTGTCCAAAGTGAGAGCATCCAGTAGGATGAGTTGGAAGTAATCATCCAAGGCTACCTTCTCTTTTTCTGGCTCCAAAAACTCTGAAGGTAATTTGTTGACCCAGTAGGCTGGAACAAGAACACCGTCCACAGTTGAGGCTTCAATTTCTTTTCGTGGTACGAAGGGACCATTCTGGAGGATACCCAAGTATAATGGATTCGCAGCTTTGATAAACAACATGATTTTTCTTTTCCATACATTGTAGTTCTCCTTATCAAAAGCTGGAATCTTTATGCTACTTGACTTCTGCATACTTGTCATGATCTCAGATTTGTAGAACAATCTGTCTGCTCTGATACCAGTTGTTGGTCCTTGACTATTGCAGAAGGGGGGGGGGTTGAATGCAATACTGATAAATCTCAATCTACGTTCCAACAACAAAAACTAAGATTAAGGATTATCAGTTTATCGAATGCAAACACAAGTAGACACACGAGTAATTCTCACAAAATAAATGTTTTATTTATTTTTCAATGGGTTGCTACAACCTCAAGAAAATGTTTGTTTTCTTGAGCTTCGGTTTCTCGAGTGATCGTTACGAAAGAATGGATTGAGAGATAGTCTAAGTAAAACTAATCCTATCACTATCAAAACGGGTCTAGTGAAGCTGCTGTCATTTTCAAGTGGCAGCTTCTTAAAAATTTCCTACCCGTGAATCTTTCCTAAATTGCTATACGAACCGCTTATCAGTACAGAACAAAGCAATCTAGAACCATTCTATATTAAGCTAACACAATTTAGTGGATGTAGATTTGTCATACTCTGGAATTGGTGAGCTTTGTCATGTGATCTTTCAAGCTTCGGTCGTAGTCTTGCAGACCTGTTGCAGTGTTGGGATACAGCAACACGCCTGTTTGTTAGGTCCAAAGTATCGTAGAAGGGGGGGTTGAATACGATACTCACAAATAATTCAATTTCGTTCGCGGATTAATCTTTCAGTTCTATAACGAAATCAAACACACCAAACCAAATCAAGTTTCGGGGAATATATCTTTTTATAAATATAAACCTCGAGGGGTGCTACAATTTCTAATCCGTAGATTAGCTTCAATGAGTTCTAAGTTATACACAATCAAAACTTTGATAGAATTCAAGCAGAATTAATTTCTCTGTATTTTCTCTCTGGCTCAAGCTCTCTCTCAGTTATTGCTTCTGTGTAAATAACTTCGACTGAAGAAGACACTTTCTTCTCTCTGTATTAATTGTAGTCTTCAATTGAAAACTATCGAACTAGGAATGTAGAAACAATCTTGGTCGTCCATCTTCAACTTCAACCTGTAAAACAAGAATACTTTTCACCTGCTCCTTAATTAAAAACCATCGAATGAAATACTTTAATTTACCATTCGATAGTTTTTTAATCAAAACTATCGAATACCAAATTAAAGTAAACATGGTTTTCAATGAATCATTATTATACCATTCGATAGTTTTCTTAATTGAAAAACTATCGAATTCTTGTTTCTTGTCTTTTATCAATTAATGATTCCACTGAGCTCCTGGGTCTTTAAGTAATAGACTGTATCACTTTCTTCTGAGATGATAAAACAACTTGATCTTTTCAGTGCCGTCACCTAGTGCAACTGGTCTGGTTCACAGATGAATAACACTTGATCAATTCTTCTTTTATGTCTTCAATTCAATGTTGCTGATACGTCCCTTGTCGTTCTGGTTGCTTCATTTAAATCACTGGAATCCCGTGGTTCTTAACCCTAAATCATTCACATACTTCTGTCGTCTTGAAAGTCTTGTTTCTTTTGCTGTCACTGAGGCTTGAACATTTTCATGAACTTCTTTCCGTGACCTGTTTACGGACTTCAATAATACATAACGTATTTTGATTTTTTGAGTTTACCTTTTCTTCTTTGATTCTGGATTCCTGTGCTTCTGTTAATATTATTGTCTGTCTTGTCCTTTGTTGAGTTGTAGTTATCTCTTTTACATCTTATGTTACATTATGCTTTACAATCTCCCCCTATTTGATTGGATAGAGTTCGACAAGCAAATACTTCGAGGATAACTCAACTAACTAAGGAAACATGAAACTAATTAAAGTAAGACAGCGTAATAATATTAAATGCATTCTGGATCAGATATATATACATTTCCAGATTTCATAAATCAAAAAACAATTAAACTTTATACAATGAAGTTGCTCCTCTAGTCTGAGCTGATAGTTCTTTTGTTCTTTGCTTCTGTTCTTCAGTCCAATTCGATCTCACCTTCTTCAATCATTGGATCGGAGTTAGCAGCTTGATAATCAATCACTGATAGATAGTGCAGTGGTTCTCCAGGTTTAAGGATTGCTCCTTGGAGGTGTCTTCCAATATATTCAACCTCTTGACCCACTCCAGCCCATAACCATGCAATGTTAACATCTTTCTTGTTTAGCTTTGGCATGTTTGGCAGTCTGGTATGCACTTCCAATCCTCTTTCCACTCTTTTCCTATAGTAAGGAACATTCTCCATTAGAAATCTTCTAAGAGTGTCTGCTTCTTTGTCCTTCTCCGTTGATGAGAATCCAGTGGATCTAAGATACTTCTCAACTGAGATTAGATAGATACTTGGGTAGTCCCTCAGTTTGTCCTCAGCCAAATAGCAGATTCTGAACAAGTCATTCGTCATGAATCTAACCATTGGAGGATCTTCAGTAATCTCTGGACCGACTTTCATCAAGATCTCCTTAACATGCTCACGGAGCAGTTCATTCAGCCTTGTCGTTCTTTGGATCTTGATGAGTATCACCTGCAGTTCTTCCTCAAAACTGCTTGGTTTCTTTCTCTCTCAGCTTGCCTGGCATCTATTTCAGCTCTTTGAGCTTTCACCATCTCCAAGGCAGCTTCTTCTTCCAGTGATAGAGAATTTGCTTCTTCTTCCATATCATCATCCAAGATAGGATGTTCTATTGGCTCTGGATAATATGGCTCATGCTCCTCCTGTAGTGGTTGCTCTTGCATGATCTCAAATTCCTCCTCACTTTCTTCTTCTTGCACAATGTCTTCAATCCAGTACTCTCTAACTGGAATAGCTTCATTGGTTTCCCAAACTCCCCATCTAGTTGTTAGCCAACCTTCATTAGTCACTTCATTTGTTTCCCCTTCTCCAACTTTCTCCCCCTTAGTTGAGGAATCCTCGATGAAGTTATCCTCATTGTAAAAGGTAGTAGAAGGATCAGGTTGTTGCTGTGAAGGTCCGGGTTGTTGGTTCCTCAACATATTCCATAATCTCCTTGAGGGTGGATTGAACATGTACCTCTAGGTAATAGCAAATCATTAATATTTGGAAGGGTTAGGGTGTCACTCCTCACGTTTGGCTCTGGGTGTACACTCAACGTTTCTGTCGGTGTTTCACTCATTTTTCCTTTCCCACTCAGGGCAGGTGTAAGTGTTTGTGTTTCACTCAATCCCTTTGTGCTAGTTGTACCTGCAGAAGAAAACACCGTAGCCATCCTTAAGGAGGTCACCGGTGGTGCAATGGGGCTTCGCAAGTCCCCGTCCTTGGATAAACCAAGTTGCTGATCATCCGTAGATGATATATCCTTTGAAGGATCTAGAGTTTGAATCTCTAGGGGGTTAGAAACATGCTCTTTTAACAGCAGAGATCCCGAATCTTCCCCGATAGTCTGTGAAGACTTTACCTCAGTTGACTCCTCAATAGTAATTGATTCATTGTCAACGAGTTGCCGATCTGCATCTACGTCAGACCCTTTACCCACAGGATCCAGATATGTTCCATCTGGGGAGGTAGACAATGACCCTTTAGATTGTGCATTTAGGTCAAAGCCTTCTCTCGACGTTTGTGAAGACCCTTGGTTCTTTGAACCTTCAACCAGTGAACCTGACCGTAATATGGTCGGAACACCAGTTGCTTCCATCAATTATTCCTTACCTGATTGAGCTAATGGTTCAGATATAGCTTTCGTTAGTGTAGCCCAATCAGCATCAGAAAAATCAATAAAGGGCGCTTTGAAGTTTGAAATAAAGTATCAACAGTTGCCTCAGTTTCTGTTCGTCTCCTTTTAGAGGAAGGCAGAGCTGCTGTTGAATGGTGTATCTCCTTATGTGGTGCTGCTAAGGCACTATCTCCCACTACACTCACGGATGTCTGAATATTGGGTATAGGAGGGGAAGGAGGTTCATTTATTGTTTCATTTGGCTCTTCCAAAGGCTCTTCGACCGTGGTTAGAGGTTGTGGGTTTGCAACCTCCTGGTCAGGAATGGCCACTGAGGGCTCTGGATCAACATCCATTGGTTGTGGTTCAGGAGCCAGTTCAGGTTCAGGATTGTTACCTTGATTTACCTGTTCCCCTGGGGGTAGAAGTGGTAGGGGCACCGTTCTTAGATAGTCTGTGAGAACAGTGGGTACCCCTGGAAGATGATTCTTTCTTATCAGAGCGGTTATTGCATTGCTCTTCATCCTCATGCACTCCATGGTCTCCTCACCTTCGAATGTCTTTGCTGTTTAATACAAAAACTATCGAAAACCTTTTGTTGAAAAACTATCGAGAATTAAAATAAAGGAAAAATTAATTCTCTCCGATAGATTTTCTTTTTATTTCAAAAACCATCGAGAATTTAGATATTATTTAATTAAATTCACTTCGATGCATTTTCAAATTATTCTCAAAAACTATCGAGAATTGTTTTCGATAGATTTTCTTTTCCTTTTCAAAAACTATCGAAAATTAAATTCGATAGATTTATCTATGTACTTGAAAAACTATCGAATTTCCTAAAATTCGATATTTTTTGCTTCTTTTCTAATTTCTAAAACCTGTTCTTGTTTTAGGAATCAGAAACTTTTATTTCCTGTCCAGTTTTAATTCTAATAAATCTTTTAAAATTTACCAAAATCAATTGTTAACAGAAAATTCACAATTTTCTTAGAATAAAATCAATTAAATATCATTGAGTGATATTAACCAATTAAAATCCAATCAATTATGCTGCATTAATCTACAATGTTAAAAACAAAGTAAATTAATTCAAATTAAATAAATGCTTGAATATTTAGAACAAATATTAGCACTTAAATAATTTTTAGAATTAATAACCAATTAAATGCCAGAAGATATATCATCCATAATTATGACATAAAATTAGTATACTAATCCTAACTACGAGAATTGCTCCAGAAAATAAATTCACGAGTCCTAAAGATATAGAAATTCTTAAACTCATGTATTCACTAGGACTCTCTGCAGTTACTGACTTCTAATCAAAATCAATTAGAAAGATTTAACATCCCAAGTTCACCAACCAGCTTATTGAAAGTGGATTCATCAAGCGGTTTAGTAAAGATGTCTGCAATTTGATCCTCTGTGGGTACAAAATGTAACTCCACAGTTCCATTCATGACATGCTCTCGGATAAAATGATACCTGATGTCGATGTGCTTCGTCCTCGAGTGTTGCACTGGGTTGTTTGAGATTGCTATGGCACTTGTGTTGTCGCAAAATATTGGAATCTTTGTCAACAAAAGTCCATAGTCACGGAATTGGTTTCTCATCCACAAGATCTGAGCACAACAGCTTCCAGCAGCAATGTATTCAGCCTCAGCTGTTGATGTGGAAACTGAATGCTGCTTCTTGCTATACCAGGAAACTAACCTTCTTCCAAGAAACTGACAGCTTCCTGAAGTACTCTTCCGATCAATCTTACAACCTGCAAAATCAGAGTCTGTGTATCCAATAAGATCAAATCATGTATCTTTAGGGTACCAAATTCCAAGATTTGGGGTCCCCTTAAGATATCTAAATATTCGTTTAACAGCTATTAGATGAGATTCTTTAGGATCAGACTGAAACCTAGCACACAAGCATGTTGCAAACATTATATCTGGTCTACTTGCAGTGAGATAAAGTAATGAGCCTATCATACCTCTGTAGCCTGTGATGTCAACCTTCTTACCAGTTTCATCCTTATCAAGCTTAGTGGCAGTTGGCATAGGAGTCTTTGCTGTAGATAAGTCTTCCATTTGATACTTCTTCAGAAGATCTTTGATGTACTTGGACTGACAAATGAATATACCATCTTGTTTTTGGTATACTTGCAGTCCAAGGAAGAATGACAATTCACCCATCATGCTCATTTCATAACGACTCTGCATTAACTTAGCAAATCTCTTGCATAGATCATCATTAGTAGAACCAAATATTATGTCATCAACATATACTTGCACCAATATCAAATCATTTTTATGCTTTTTGACAAAGAGAGTTTTGTCTACGACACCTCTTGTAAAATCATTTTCAAGTAAGAATTCAGAGAGAGTGTCATACCATGTCCTTGGAGCTTGTTTGAGTCCGTAGAGAGCTTTGAATAGAAAGTACACAAAGTCTGCCAGTTTTGAATCCTCAAAACCTGGAGGTTGTTCCACATACACTTCTTCTTCTAACTCCCCGTTCAGAAAAGCACTCTTCACATCCATCTGAGATACCTTGTAATTGGAATGTGCAACAAATGCCAGAAACA
Source organism: Heracleum sosnowskyi (assembly GCA_030848705.1). Lineage (NCBI taxonomy): Eukaryota > Viridiplantae > Streptophyta > Magnoliopsida > Apiales > Apiaceae > Heracleum > Heracleum sosnowskyi. The sequence continues at coordinate 60,061,094 of CM061240.1, read as the reverse complement.
TTCTGATGGCCTCAAGTCTTGCTACTGGTGCATAGGTTTCATCATAATCTATACCCTCTTTTTGAGAGTAACCTTTAGCAACCAGTCTGGCTTTGTTTCTCGTTACAATGCCATCTTCGTCTAACTTATTTCTGAATACCCATCGTGTTCCAATAACAGATTTTCCCTTAGACCTGGGTACCAGCTTCCAAACTTTCTGCCTTTCAAACTGATTGAGTTCCTCTTGCATAGCAATCACCCAATCTGGATCATCTAGAGCATCTTCAACTTTCTTAGGTTCTGTTTCTAAAAGAAACCCAGAATAGTGACATTCATTTTGTGATGTTCTCCTAGTTCTCACTCCTGTGTCCGGATCACCAATGATCAAGTGAAAGGGATGATCTCTATTCCATACCCTTTGTCTTGGCTGATGCGATCTTGATGATTCTCCTTGTTCTAGATGTTGTGGAGTGTGACTAGTTGATCCTTCTCCTGCTCCCCCTGAGTTGTTGACGGTTTGATCTGTTGATTCTGAAGACTGACTAGTGGATCCTGTAGAATGTTGAGGATCTCCACTTTGGTCACCACTTTGTCCAGAATCATTATCATTATGATTATTATTAATGACTGTAACAACTTCAGGTACTTCTTCATTGTCAGAGAGATCTCCTGATAGATTTTCAAATACCAAGGATTCAGAGTTCTCTCCAGTTTGCAGGCCTGGTCTTTTGGTGTCGTCAAATGTTACATTAAAGCTTTCCAACACCTTCTTATCTTCAATCACATATACCCTGAAAGCCATAGATTCCAGAGAATAGCCCAGAAAAATGCCTTCATCTGCTTTGGCATCAAACTTGCCAAGATGTTCTCCATCTTTAAGTACAAAGCACTTTGCACCAAACACATGAAAGTACTTCAGTGTTGGTTTCTTGTTGGCCATTAACTCATACGGAGTCTTTTCATGATCTTTGTTGATCAGGGTTCGATTCTGAGTGTAGCAAGCTGTATTCACTGCTTCAGCCCAAAAGTAAGTGGGAAGTTTTGATTCACTCAACATGGTCCTTGCTGCTTCAACCAAGGTCCTGTTCTTCCTTTCCACTACTCCATTATGTTGAGGAGTTCTTGGTGCTGAAAACTGTCTTGATATTCCTTTCTCTGAGCAGAAATCATTAAGAACTGCATTCTTGAATTCAGTTCCATTGTCTAATCTGATTGCCCGCACAGGTAGCTTATCTTCCACTTCTATCTTCTTGATGTGATCAATGATTAGTTGTGTTGCTTCATCCTTTGTTTGTATGAACAACACCCACGTGTACTTGGAGTAGTCGTCCACCATCACCAATGCATATCTATTCCTTGAAAGTGACATAACATTAACTGGACCAAATAAATCCATATGAATCAGCTGTAATGGTTCAGTAATGCTTGTCATTCCTTTGCTTCCATGTGATGCTTTCTTTGACTTCCCTTTTTCACATGCTTCACATAGTCCCTCCTGATTGAATTCCATCAGGGGCAACCCTCTCACTAACTCTCTCTTTACCAAAGAGTTTATAGTTTTGAAGTTCAGATGTGAGAGCTTCTTGTGCCATAGCCAACTTTGTTCTGAAGATGCCTTTGCATAGAAACATGTAACTTCTCCTTCACTGGTAGAACTTAAGTCAGCTATAAACAAATTTCCTTTTCTCACTCCCAATAGAGTAAGCTTCTCATCCTTCCTGTTGGTGATCAAGCACTTGTCCTTTCTGAAATCTACATTGTAGCCTTTATCACAGAACTGACTGATACTTAGAAGATTGTGCTTTAATCCTTCAACAAGAGAGATGTTTTCAATGATGACATTTCCAGATTTCAATTTACCATATCCCGTAGTGTATCCTTTGTTGTCATCTCCAAAGGTTACAATCGGGTCGGTCTTCTTAACCACCTCTGTAAGCAGGGACTCTTCACCTGTCATGTGTCTAGAACAACCACTATCCAGAATCCACACAACCTTTGAGCTTTTAACCTTACCCTGCAATCACAGATTGATTAAGCGGACTTTGGTACCCAAAATTGTTTGGGTCCTGAAGGTTTAGATGATTTAACAGGAGTAACATTCAATTTAGTCTTACCCTGTTTGATATTCATAGTATCTGTGGATTTAACATTAACAGTGCTATTGCTACTATCAGACATCAACTTAAAATAAGCATGCATGATGTTGTACTTACATAGCAAACAATCTTTCTTTCCACAGGGTTCATGAAGATCAGGCATGTCAGACATGTTATGCATTTCAGAAGCATTAGCAGTTTCTACTTTAACCTTTTTACATGCATGTGTAAGGTGTCCAGCAGAATTACAAATAGTGCACAACTTCCTAGATGCAATGGGAGAAAATGGAACCATTTCCTGATTAACAATCTTCTTCTTCCCATTCCTGTTCTTTTTAACATTACTAACTACGTCACCTACTTCAGTTTTAGGTAAATCAGGTTTAGGTAATTCATTTTTTACTGATTTCCTAGGCAACTTAGTCTTTACCTCTTTTTCCTTCAACAAATCCTCCTCAAGCAATTCTTGTCTTCTGAAAAGGTCATCCTCATGAAAAAGTGGTGGAAACGGCTTAACAAAAACTGGACAATCAACATTCTTAAGAACATGTGGAGTATTCCTTTTGACAACTGAAGATGTCACAGGGAATTCCACAATCTTCTTACCAGCTTTCTTGTTATAGTCAAATCCTATGGCAGTTTTATTCTCTATGGCCTGAGTATCAATGATTTCCTTAGCCACTAGAGCAGAATTCTTAAAAGCATTCAGCTTCAAATCTAGATCTGAAATCTGCTTCCTGAGGATAGTCTCTATCTCAGCATTACACTTGACCTTGTTCTCTAAGTACACATTCTTTTGCTTAAGATCTTCTAATGTTACAGCTACAAGCTCTAGTTCTTCATTTTTAGATTCTAACTTTTTAATCTTAAGAACTAGTTTAGCATTTTCCATTTCTGATGCTAGCATGCTTGTGTGTACATTAAACAATTCTACACTAAGATCTTGCACAGTTTTCTTGTACTCAGAATTAGACATATCAATTGTAGTTAAGATAGGTACCTGAGATGATTGTGGTGATTCCTCTGAAGAGTCAGCCATTAGAGCAACATTTACATATTCCTCCTCTTCATCCGAATCAGTATCATCCCAGTGCTTTCCCTCTGCTATATAAGCTTTCCCTTTCTGCTTTCCAGAGAATGCCTCCAATTGCTGTTTAAGCTTGGCATTCTCTTTCTTCAACTCATCATAAGAATCCTTCTTTCCATAGACATCTTTCATGTCTCTCGCTTGACGAGGCTTCCGGCATTCAGTGGCGAAATGCCCTAACTCATTGCAGTTGTAGCATCTTCATTTGCTTCTATCAATCATGCCAGTCTTGTAGCCTCCCTTAAAGCCTGTACTAGGTGTATAATTGCTCTTCTGGAATCTGTTGGTTGAACCCTTGAACTTGTACTTAGGGTTTCTCTTGAAACGAATGTGACTAAACTTTGCAGCTAAGTACGCCATGGTTTTGTCTTCCATTTGCTCAAGCTCTTCTAGGGTGTAGTAATCACTTTCATCAACACCCAGATTCACAGAATCCATTTATGCTTCTATTATCACCTCCTTTCCAGCTCTAGGGGTTTGAACCTGAATCTCAGAAGTTATTGGTTCATCCACTACAAGTGCTGCTGATCTCACAAGTGCATTGTGCTTGTTCTCCACTGTCCCTGATCCGTAGATTATCATCCTTTGTTCCTGTTCCATCTCATAGGTCTTCAACTTGCCATAGATCATCTCTAATGACATCTTTGTGAAGTCAATTCTTTCCCTAATGGATGATGACTTGTGTTCTACATGATGGGGCAGCGTCATCATGAACTTCCTGTTTGATTCTCTCAGTGGATAGGTCTTTCCTTTCATTGCCAATTCATTGAGAAGCTTAGTATATTTCTCAAAGACCTGAGTTATACTTTCTCCTGGCAGTGACCTAAACGCTTCTTATTGAGAAGTCAGAATGTCCAATCTGTTTTCCTGCACGTCTTCAGTTCCTTCCATTATCAAGTTAATGGTATCCCATATATGTTTCCCGCTTGTACAGTTCATCAACTGATAGCTCATTTCCTTGTCTGCGGAGTCCGCCAATATCAACATTAAACCGGTGTCCAATCGAATCAGTTCTTTGTCAGAATCTGTATATTCAGTAATATCCTTAGGTTGGGTGCCTTGAGGAATCCTGCTACCATCAGGAGCTGTAGATTCACTAAATGGTTTCATTGGTACAAACGGTCCATTCTCTAATATGCCAATATACAACGGATTAGATGCCTTGATAAATAACAGCATCTTCATCTTCCACAAACCAAAATCATCTCTAGTAAACGGGGGAACTTTAATACCAGCGGTTGTCTTTGGAGCACTCATGGTTTCTGAAAATTTCAAATTGTTTAAAATTCAAGAAATTCCAATTAAATGAAAATTTTTGAAAGTTAAAAAATTTGCTTCGAATTTTCACGCTACGTTTGATTTTGGTCTCATTCACCGGATCTGATTTGTATATCAATCAAGTAGCTCTGATACCAATTGTTAGGTCCAAAGTATCGTAGAAGGGGGGGTTGAATACGATACTCACAAATAATTCAATTTCGTTCGCGGATTAATCTTTCAGTTCTATAACGAAATCAAACACACCAAACCAAATCAAGTTTCGGGGAATATATCTTTTTATAAATATAAACCTCGAGGGGTGCTACAATTTCTAATCCGTAGATTAGCTTCAATGAGTTCTAAGTTATACACAATCAAAACTTTGATAGAATTCAAGCAGAATTAATTTCTCTGTATTTTCTCTCTGGCTCAAGCTCTCTCTCAGTTATTGCTTCTGTGTAAATAACTTCGACTGAAGAAGACACTCTCTTCTCTCTGTATTAATTGTAGTCTTCAATTGAAAACTATCGAACTAGGAATGTAGAAACAATCCTGGACGTCCATCTTCAACTTCAACCTGTAAAACAAGAATACTTTTCACCTGCTCCTTAATTAAAAACCATCGAATGAAATACTTTAATTTACCATTCGATAGTTTTTTAATCAAAACTATCGAATACCAAATTAAAGTAAACATGGTTTTCAATGAATCATTATTATAACATTCGATAGTTTTCTTAATTGAAAAACTATCGAATTCTTGTTTCTTGTCTTTTATCAATTAATGATTCCACTGAGCTCCTGGGTGTTTAAGTAATAGACTGTATCACTTTCTTCTGAGACGATAAAACAACTTGATCTTTTCAGTGCCGTCACCTAGTGCAACTGGTCTGGTTCACAGATGAATAACACTTGATCAATTCTTCTTTTATGTCTTCAATTCAATGTTGCTGATACGTCCCTTGTCGTTCTGGTTGCTTCATTTAAATCACTGGAATCCCGTGGTACTTAACCCTAAATCATTCACATACTTCTGTCGTCTTGAAAGTCTTGTTTCTTTTGCTGTCACTGAGGCTTGAACATTTTCATGAACTTCTTTCCGTGTCCTGTTTACGGACTTCAAGAATACATAACGTATTTTGATTTTTTGAGTTTACCTTTTCTTCTTTGATTCTGGATTCATGTGCTTCTGTTAATATTATTGTCTGTCTTGTCCTTTGTTGAGTTGTAGTTATCTCTTTTACATCTTATGTTACATTATGCTTTACACTGTTTCTTGAACATCCAAACTGTCACAAGTTTGACTGGGTAGATCCCCAATACAAATGTTATTCCTTCATGACAGTATCCTAATGGCTAAGCTTGCTGTCACAGGAATGTGCTTTTGGTGACAGTAAGAAATCTCCGCAGAAGGTGCTGTCAAGATTTCCAAGCTTGCTGTCAGGCTAAGGTAAAGTTGCTGTCCGAGGGCTTCCGCCAATGTTGCTGTCAGAGTGAATGTACTGTCGTGACTTGCAACATGCTGTCTTCAAGTAACTTTACTGTCAATGTTGTGACAGTAATATTTATTCTTGCTGTTCATCTTGAGCACTTCTTGAGGCTTGAACAAATAAATGAACTTCTACCAAGATGTACTAGAATCTTATTTGCAGCAAACAAAAACGGTTACATAGACATACTCTGGCTGTGACAGTATGTTCATACTTAATAAAATTAAGTACATAAAATATCTAGTTAAGTTGTCTCATAGCTATGACCCATAAATCCTAACATGATCCAATTCCCTACAAACTCCAAGGAATGTTGGGTTCAAAATAAGAGAGTCCTTGAGGACTTGAATAGGCTGAACCACAACAAGGAGGTTCAATTGGTGTATCCACCAATTTTCAATGCAGCTCAAGAGGCACAGGTGGGTCAGGTAATCTCCTCAATCGTTCCTTCCTCTATTGTCATTTCTTTGATTTCCAGTGCCAACATGGAGGCTGGAACTGTCCAACATCCTCCTACCCAAGTGGCCACCTCTAGAATTCCTAAATCAAAATCCAAAAAGCCAACCTCAGGTGCTTCTGAAAAGGCACATGTTGTAAAAACTACCCAAACCCTTGAGGGGAGTGTGAAGGAGGTAGTAAGTGGTGAGGGAAGGGGTGAACATCAAAGAAACCCCAAGAACAAGGAGGGTGAGATAAGTGTGTCCCAGCCTAGCCACCCCGTATCTTCTCAAAAAGATGCAGTGGTTGAAAAGGAATTTTTCACATACCTAGTGGCATCCTCCCAAAAGGATGTAGCTATTGAAAATAGTCCCCAACCAGGGACACAACACAAGAGGGATAGGGACACCAGAAGCCCCACAAATACAACCAAGGCCTATGAAAGGAGAAAGAGGTCTAAAACATCTGGGGTTGCACAGGGATCACACACAATGTCAAGGACACCATCACAAATTCAGTTTGATGCGGCTCTAGTAAATGTGGAGTCACAACCCCATTCTTTATTTATTCAAACTGAAACAGAAACACCAAGTTCACCTACTCTCTCTTTGGATGTGGATATGATTCACACATCCATTCCTGATTCTCCATCTTTAATCTTCTTGGAGAAACCCCACTCTAAAATTGGTGGTCATCATCTTATTGATGATTTGTTGGACCACCAATCTATCATTTCTAAGACTCTGGCTTCATCTATGGCTCTCAATTTAAAATCAATCTCCAAAGATTCAGCCTTAGTCTCCATTTCTAGAGCTACTTCTTTTTCTTCATCAACGGATATTTCTCATCCGTTGACAAGTGTTTGTCTGTCTATGGATATGCCTAAAATCAGCTATCCGTTGACATATACTTCTACTACCTCTACAGATACTCCTTTCATACTTGCACTTCAAACTTCAAATATTACAACTTCAAGTGTGGATGATTTAGTAGTAGTTCAAACACTTTTAGGATTGAGGGAAGGGAGTGAAGCCACTAAGAGTGAGAGGCTGGTTTGCAACCAGGCAAAAGGAAAGGGAGAGAAAGAGGGACAGACTATTTCTTCAAGTCTGGTAAAAGTGAGTTCTGAGAGTTCCACCTTAGTAGGTGAAGGTGAGGGTGTGAGAGGTGTGAGCCAGGGGGAGCCCCTGATGCAAGAACAGAGAGAAATTGAGAGAAAAGCAGGTACAAGAGAGATAAGGATGGAAGACTCAGCCATTGCAAGTGAGTCAATGAATGTCAGTGATGCAGACAGGGAGAGACTGTTCCAACTTGAGTATCAAAATGAGTTGGATCAAGTCAACCTGAATGCTGAGACATTTACTCATCCTGATCCAGCCTATCAAGTCTTGGTTGGACAGGCCAATGTGGAGGCATAAAGGATGTTGAATTTGGTGCACACTACTGAATCAATGTCTAGGGCAAAAGAAGCAATTCAAAATCTGCATGCAGGAGCTGGTGAAGACTTTGCTTATGATGAAGACAGTGATGATTCTGAGAGTAGTGAAAGAGGAGATGAAGGCCCTTCCACTCTCCAAGAGATGCTTACTTGGTTGTTTTCAAATTCCTATGTTCACAATGACACCAAGGCAGTCATTCTCAAGAATTATCAAAGGGCACATGGTGAAGCTCAAACATCCAATCCTTTGCATTCCACCACAGTTCAGAACTTTGTGGCATCACTTCAGCTTCATCAGGCTCACATCCTCCAGCAAAGAGCCAACACTGATGACATCAAAGGCCATCTTGATGGGGTGAATGATGCATTGGAAAGAAGGGTTGATGTTGCTGCTCCTTCTACATCTCAAAGATGCAAGCAATATATGTTGGTGAAGGATGTGGCTGCCCTTATTGTGAGGATGGATAAGATGGAGAAAGAAATGGACATCTTCCTAGATAACCAAACTCTACAGACTCATCTTCTGCAACAGTTACTGCAGGCTACTGGTGTTACTCCAACCCTTGATGATAACAAAAAGGGGGAGAGTGCACTAGTGGTCTCTGAAACAGTAACGAAAGGTGTGCCATCAAGCCAGGGGAACCACCTCAAATCATAGCAAATCCAAGTGAGTTTCAACTCAAAAAGGTGGTCTCTCCTCAAGCTAAGGATGTTCAAGTCTTTCTCAACTCAGAAAAGTTAATCAAGGAATCCATCTTCAAGGCTGTGACTTCATCTTCAACAAGTTCAGCGCATGTCCACACAACCATCCTGAAAGTTCTCACTCCTAATACCATTATTCTACAAAAAGAATATGATGCTAAACACTCAAGTGTCAAGGAGTTTGAACCAATCTTCAATGGCAGGACTGGATCACCACCAAGACATCATGGCAATAACAAATTAGAAGTGGACTATCCATTCCCCAATCCTGATGAGACAAGGGTTGGCTGTTATCTACAGGAATGGTAAAGAAATTCACATCACAAGCAGCCATCCCAGGTTCAATGAAGCCAAAGCATAAGAGATTTCCAGAATAAAGAGAGAAGCCAATCCCCAGGGTTTTGAATCTACACCTGAAAAACAGGCTAGATTGGCCCAAGAACTTATGAGGGAGATGGAGGAAGAAAGTAGTGAGGATGTAGAAGAAGAAGCCCCTACTAAAAGGAAATTGAAGAAAATGAAGACAGTGCCTAAGGCCAAGCCTACCAGATGGAAGCAAAGATCACATAGGGTTGTCTCTCCTAAGAAAGTAGAAGAGACGAGAGATACATGGATGAGGATTATTTTTGAAGATCCTATTACAGCTTCAACTCAATCTCAAACCACCTTCCATGAGACTCCTGTAGAGCCTAAAGAAGAGCCTGTTGAGTTTGAAAACTTGGTTTTCCCTAAGTTCATAATTGAAGCTGAAAAGAAGTCAAAGAAAAGGGAACAAGTCAAAAGAAATCAACAAGGACCAATCAAGCTGAATGTTGCACCAAAAGTTGCCAAGCCAGTTGAGAACAAGGCAGACTTTTTGTACATTACAGAAATACAGGAGTACTCAACCATGGATCTTTTCCTTGATGAAGTTAGTGAAATAAGAGGCACAAACAAATTCAGAGATCTGCCTGAAAGACTAACCTTTGTCTACAAAGGAGGGAAGGTGAGAGCATGGCCCCTGAAACAAGTGCTGAATGAAGGATATTCTACCTTGGTGAAAGTCTTCTTAGGCTTCAAAAACACAAGGGGATTCTCTGAGGTTACAAGGAGTGTTGTTTTGAAGAAAATTGAGGAAATCAGAAGCAGCTGGAATTCTCTTGATAGTTTGCCAAGAAAGCTGAAGATCAATTTCAATGGACAAAGAATCCATCTTCAACCTTACTGGATGATGGAATTCAAGGATGAAAAGGGCTGTAGAAGATTCTTCAGGATTGAAGATCAATTGTCTAAGGCTAGCACCAGGTACCTTAGATGGTTGCAAGGCAAGCTAGATCCAAAAATTGCCGAAGAAGATGCATTCTACAGAAAGCTTCAAGATCAAATTAAGGCAAACTATGCTAAGGAAGGGAGATAGAAGATTCAGCCTCCAAGAGAGAAGAAAAGGAATTAAATCTGCTCAGTCTAGAGGAGCACTCTCTATGTAACTATCTCTACTCTTCAGTTGTTCATTTATGTAGCTTAATGCAATTTTTACTATTACTGTTTATTTGTTAGAAGTGGTTTTGTTATCATCAAGACTCTTAATTTATGTCCGATTCTCAACCAGGCATAAATTGGGGGAGATTGTTAGGAACTATGTTGTTTCTTGATGATAACTAAATTAACTTAGTAAAAATTGTATAAGTAAAATGTAGCCATCAACAGATAGCATGCTTGTGCAGTATCCGTAGATGGGAAGCTTATCTACGGATAAGACTCAATGTAAAATGCTTATGTAATCCTGATGTACAATCCTGATATGCAATCCTGATGTACAATCCTGAGATGCAATCCTGATATGCAATCCTGATGTACAATCCTGATGTGAAGTCCTGATGTGTATTCCTGATTTGTAATCCTGATGTTGAAGTTGAAGTATTAGTTTTTAGGATGAATAAGTCATGTTGACTATTAATAGATATGTAAAATAGGGAGGCTAATTGTAAATAGTTTATGCCTTGTAATTTTACATAAGTAAAATTGATTATCAACGGATAGCATCACTAGCCTTCTACGGATGTAGACAATGTACTGTCTACGGATAACAGTACTAACTGTCTACGGATGTGATCAAGATACTCTCAATGGATACAACTCAAATATCTTCTACGGATACACACTGTACTTATGAAATGGACAGTTCAGACAGTGCACATGGGTTGACAGACTACATAAAGCATGAAAGCCAGTATTTCTGGAAAGGTAACGAGAAGAAGTAGCATTCTGTTTGTATGGTCAAAAAGTAGCATTTTCATAAAATAAATCAGTAAGGCAATTTAGAGAGCACAAAGCAATATCCTTTGTAAATTGTTGAAGCTAGAATTGTGTGTATGCAGCTGTGTGTTTATTCATAAACATCACAAAGATTTCTTCAAATAAAAATCTCTCAGGTGGACAAAACAATCCACCTGAATTTTCATTCTTGTGTCATTTATCTTGTTTGTTTTTCTGTTATTGATTTTAGTTTCATATTTCTACTATCAAGAACTAAAGAAATTTTAAAGATTGTATTCAACCCCCCCCCCCCCTCCCTTCTACAATCTTGATTCATTGTCTGGGAAGAACAATCCTGGAACACCACAATGGAATGGTGTGTCTGAAAGGAGAAATCGTACCTTGTTGGACATGGTGCGATCGATGATGAGTCTAGCGGATCTTCCAATTAGTTTCTGGGGTTATGCTCTCGGAACGGCTACACACACACTTAACCACGTTCCTACTAAATTGGTTCAAACCACACCATATGAGATATGGACTGAGAAACATCATAGCATGTCATTTTTGAAAGTATGGGGATGCGAAGCGTTTGTAAAACGTTTAGTCACTGACAAGCTAGGACCAAAATCAGACAAATGTAATTTTGTGGGATACCCAAAAGAAACTAAAGGGTATTATTTATATAATCGTACCGAGAACAAAGTGTTTGTTGCTCGAACTGCTGTGTTCCTTGAAAGATAACTGCTTTCTAAGAAAAACAGTGGGAGTATGATAGATCTCGATGAAGTTCGAGAACCACATAATGACATTGAACTAGAGTTGGATTCGCCACGAGCCTGAGAGATATTATGGATTTCTCTTAACTCAGTCTGGCGATGTAATGCTTATGGATAATGATGAGCCTCTTACCTATCAGGATGCTATGAATAGTCCAGATTCTGAGAGATGGCTGAAAGCTATGAAATCTGAGATGGATTCAATGTATGAAAACAAAGTATGGACTTTGGTTGAACCACCTGAAGGGGTAAAACCTATTGGGTGCAAATGGGTTTTCAAGAAGAAAACATACATGGATGATAATGTAACGACCTACAAAGCAAGACTAGTGGCGAAAGGTTTCGAAAAAATTCATGGTATTGACTATTATGAAACTTTCTCACCAGTAGCTATGGTCAAGTCCATCAGGATTTTGCTTACGATTGCAGCTTACTATGACTATGAAATCTGGCAAATGGATGTCAAAACTGCTTTCTTAAATGGGAGCATAGAAGAGGATGTGTATGATACAACCAGAAGGTTTTGTCGATCCGAGATTTGCTAGAATGGTCTGTAAGCTACTACGATCTATTTATGGATTGAAGCAGGCCTCAAGGAGTTGGAACATTCGTTTTGATGTAACAGTCAAAGAGTTTGGCTTCATTCAAAATGAAGATGAGCCATGTGTTGATAAGAAGGTTAGTGGGAGCAAAGTGGCATTCCTAGTATTATATGTTGATTATATATTACTAATAGGGAATGACATACCTTCTCTTCAGGCTGTTAAGACTTGGTTGGGAAAAGGTTTCTCAATGAAAGACTTAGGCGATGCTACCTATATATTAGGGATCAGGATCTATAGAGATAGATCTAGAAGATTAATTGGCTTAAGTCAGAGTACATACATTGACAAAGTATTGCATCGTTTTGGGATGCAAGAGGCAAAAAGGGGATTTGTCCCTATGTCTCATGGGATAGTGATCTCAAAAGAAAACTGTCCTAAATCATTAGATGATAAGGACCGCATGAAAAAGGTACCATATGCTTCGGCAATTGGTTCAATAATGTATGCAATGATATGTACTCGACTTGATGTTTCGTATGCTTTGAGCATGACGAGCAGATACCAGTCTAATCCAGGTGAAGGTCACTGGACGACAGTCAAGAATATTCTTAAGTACCTCAAGAGAACTAAAGATTCATTCTTGGTATATGGAGGAGATGAGAAGCTAGTTGTAAGAGGTTACACTAATGCTAGTTTCCAAACAGACAGAGACGATACTGTGTCTCAATCTGGGTTTGTATTTTGTCTAAATGGAGGTGCTGTAAGCTGGAAGAGTTCGAAGCAAGAGACAGTAGCTGATTCTATAATGGAAGCTGAGTATATTGCTGCCAGTGAAGCAACCAAAGAGGCTGTTTGGCTTCAGAAATTTATTAAGGGACTTGGAGTAGTTCCATCGATCGCAGATCCAGTTGATCTTTATTGCGATAACAATGGAGATATTGCGCTGGCTAAGGAACCAAGGTCTCATTCCCGAGCAAAGCATATACTTAGAAAATATAATCTACTTTGAGAGATTACAAAAAGGGGAGATATACATATATGTAAAGTGCATACTAATGATAACATTGCAGACCCACTGACTAAGGCTTTGTCGCAGCAAAAGCACGAAGGTCACACTAGTTCCATGGGTATTAGATACACGGGTGATTGGCTCTAGTGCAAGTGGGAGATTGTTAGTATTTGTGCCCTAGAGACAATACTATAATGTTCTTGGGAAAGATATTTTGATTATTAATAAATATTTTCTATGAATATTCATTATTTATTTATTATGTCTTTATTAACTGCGATATAAATATTAGAATCATAAATGTCCTTGGAATATAAGCATGAATTCTATATCTCTAAGTATATGACTTAGAAATGACATTATATGAATAGTGTTTATAATCCTAAAGATCCCTAGTCGAGTATTATTATTTGAGGACAATAATAATGCATTAAGACTTGTATGTTTGTTGATAGATGACCACATCTCATTGGTCATTAGTATGGTGATACTAAAGTCAAAGACATAAGTGCATGTTAGAAAAACATGGCACTGGATAGACCCACCGTGTGAATTCTTCATGGTAAATGTTATCAAGTGTCATAAGTAATTCTCACAGTGATAATGGTATAATGATCCTTAGACTTCAAATCATTATATTTCTATATAAGAATTAATATACTTTGATTATACTCAAAGTTACCTTTGATCGGGCAATGATAAATGTGGACATTTGGTATATTATGAATCATATGAGAAATATGAATGATAGATATAGGATTTAACCCTCCTATTTTAGGAGTGATATTATTGGCCTCTTGATTGAGTGAGACTATGAAATGCATGACCATGCTCAAATAATGATTTGTTTAATAGTCTACTCATTGATCAAGTAAACCAGGATTAAATAACGAAGAGGATGACACAAACCATGCCTCGAGTTTAATCTATAATATAAGGTTAAAATGATTATATTACATGGGACATTATTCACGAAAGGTTTAATTGGATCACCAATTATTATTATTACTTGGGTAGCAATGATGTATTACTAGATGCTGCTCATTGTTTATAATTTTATTATTAGATATTAAAATTATTGCCAACGTAATAATAACCTAAAGGGTCACACACAGAGAACGTTTTAAATGGAGCTTTATTTAAATTACGAATTTAAATAAATTATTATTATTATTATATTGAATTAATTAAGTGGGACTTGATTAATTAAACAATAATTCGAATTTAATAATAATACAACCAATAATCGGACTGAGTTTTGGAAGCCCAATCAGATTAGGGTTCAGCCCACTCTTCTCTCCCTATAAATACATAAGGATGTATTATTTTAGGATTTTAATATTCAGAATTTTTTTTTTTTTGGAAAAAAATCCTAGCCACTCTACATCAAGGAGAGGCTAGAGAGAGAGAGAGAGATTCGAGGCTGCTTCCTGGCTAGTACCAAACTACGGTGATCGTTGGACGTTCGTGTGGACTAATTAAAGACGTATATCGCAAGACGGGATACATGGTGATCATATCTGTAAGATCTGTGAACTTTATTGATAATATAAATTGTATTATATGTGTAGAATAATTATTATGAAGTATTTTGAGTTTTAATAATAAATGTTGTTAAGTGTTTATGTGTAAATTGCTGTGTCGAAAGTCCCGTTCAAATATTTTGTCATTTGAAAATATCTTCAATTTTGAGCCCCGCTTTGAAAATTCAAGGGCCCCGTTGAAATTTTGTACATCATTGTTATTCCTTCGTCATTCGTGTTCGAATCATTATTGGAGGATTTCTTCGTATTATTATATCCCTTATTATCCGATACTATCAATAGTATTTGTTTTATTCAAAGGAAGAAAAATTATTCCAAACCCTAACCCTAACCCTAAATTTTTTCTAGGGTAACTGATATATCGTCTGTATCAATAAATACATCTTTTATAGCCCCAGTATGCTTGAGCATTAGTTATATAAATGATATGTATTGATTTGGATAATTATCCGTCTTTGTGGATAGTTATCACCTCGTAAAACATGTATTTTACATTATTAGGGTTTTAAAGCGAACCAGTGGATCAATATCGATCCAAAAATGTCGTTTTGGGTATTATTTTCCACTAAGTATAAAAAGGAGAATCGTACATTATACTTCATATAATCCGTATTAAAAATATGCAAAAATATAAAATTCCCGAACCGTGTTCTTCGTGTTCTTGAAAATCAAAATCAATTTTGATTGTGTTATTGAAATCCAAATTCAAAGTTCAAGTACTCAAATCAAAGGTCTTGAGCTCTAGTTTCAGAATCGTCCAACCTCATCATCATATGGTAATTTTTCGATTTTATATGAATTTTTCAAATTTCGAATTAAAATTAGGGTTTATGTTCGAATTGGGGATTTTCATTCTGTTGATTCTCCGTTCAATTGATTGCTTCCAACATGTTCCTAGGGTTCTAATTAGTAGGAATTCATGCTTATGTTCGATTTTAAGAAATTCGAATTCTAGGTTTTTGCCCGATTTTTCTTTTTAATAGTCCGTTCATATGAATGATCTGACATTGTTTTTGATAGAGGGCTTTTGTTGTATGTGTTCTTAGCTTCATTTTAACATAAAGAACGTAGAGTTTCATGTACGATTTTAGTAGATCGGAAAATTGTTTGAGCTCGCCGGAAAATAGTCGGGTTTTGGATTCTGGTGATGTTTTTGGTTTGTTTTTGATCGGAATGTATTGGTATGGTTATGAGGAGTGTTTTGGTATCAAAAGCCCCAATTTTTGATGTGTTTTTGGCTCGCTAGATTCTGGAAAAGGTCGCCGGATTCTGGGAATTTTCCGGCTGTTCTTCGCGACACGGATTGTTCTTGGCGACCCGTGACCCGATCCAGTAACCTGTTTCCCTGACCTGGTTTCAATCTTCGAAACCCTAAAATATTTTCAGAAAACTGTTTTTGAATTTTATTTTTAAATTTAATTCGAAAATAGTTTAATTATTTATAAAAATCATATTTTTA
The DNA here is from genome assembly GCA_030848705.1 of Heracleum sosnowskyi. NCBI lineage: Eukaryota > Viridiplantae > Streptophyta > Magnoliopsida > Apiales > Apiaceae > Heracleum > Heracleum sosnowskyi. Next base: position 60,045,033 of record CM061240.1, on the reverse strand, counting down.
TTTTAAAAATACATTTTTAAATTCAGAAAATTCTGGAAAATTATATTTAATTATTTAAATTCGAAAACTGATTAAATTTAATTATTTTGATTATTTTTAATTAATAATTAATTAATTAATTTATTTAATTGATTAATTCTTTTAATCAGTTAATTCTTAATAATTAATTATTAATTAGATTTAATTAATTTAAATTAGGTTTAATTATTTTCTAGCCTGATTTAATTATTTAAAAATAGTTTGAGCATTTAGAAATTGTCAATTAATTTTATATTAATTGATTTAATTGTTTTTAATTACTTATATTGGGATTAAACATCCGATTTTTGATTTAAAAATTATTTGTGACTTATTTAAATTCAAATAAGCCTTGAATATTGTTTTAAAAATATTTATAAGTGCTATATGGTTTATATGAGTCGAATAATGTGTTTTAATAGTCCGTAAATGCCTGTACGAGGGCTAATGTCTGAGTTTTAATTACCGTAAAATAGATCGAGCATCCGATAGGAACCCGATTACTTGTTTAAATGTAAAAATGGTTATGAGTATATATCGAGGATATAATAAGGATAGTTAGACTTACTGTAATGAGTTGTTTATTATATAATCGAGTTCCCGGAGCAAGGGAAAAGAGAAGGTAGAGTGAGCTCGGTAGATTTCCGTCAACTACTAGACCAGGCAAGTATCTGTGCCTTTACTTGTTGATTCAATTGTTATTATTCTTCAGAATTTCATGTATGTTACCATCAGAACGATTCAAATTATTCAATCTTCACCCGTATTGAGCACTTGATGTTATTTCCTTGAATATTCCTAACTTTTGACTTAATCCACAATCGTGTTGGATATCAGAAACCTTGACCTTCAATTCAGTTTATATTGATGATAACCATTGTTGACTTTCTTAAATGAGTACGTTGTACCCTTGAAACCATTCTGAATCTATTTCTCGGACTTTCTTTGATATTGAATAGTTGAAGCTCTTTTGCAACTATTACACCCCGTCATTGTGTACTTATCTTGTTATGCATGTTATTGCTTATACCTTATGATAGAATTGGCATGTTTTAAAATGAGCCCAGTTATGGTCGGGCCATATTTATGGTCGTAATAACTTAAGGCCTAGATGACCATGGATCCTAGTGGAGGACTATGCTATAAGCCAGTCCGGGGTTGATGCGTGACTGATCAGCAGCTCAACCTTTGTATTTGAAAAATGTAGAAGTCCAATTCTAATTCCTCTTTCTTCAATAAAGATTGTTAAAAGCATATGTTTGACTTGTATATTGTTGATTCAGATAACTGAAATCTTTCCTTTCATTATGGAACTGTGATTGATATATATATCATGCTTGCTGAGCACACGTGGCTCATACTTGTTTTGTTTCTAACCCTATTCCAGTGAAGCGAGAGAATGAGCAGACACAACGTTAGTGACAGTTCTCCAGATGCTAGGAGACCAACCCGAGTGATTGTCATTGGACGGGTAGTTGTTTTACTTTGGAAGTTAGACTAGATGTCTAGCTTTGTATATTAAGTGTGTAATAACTCTGAAAACTGGTTTTTAATAATTATGACTTAGAAGCTTGTTTCATTCCATAATCTGGATGCGGTCTTGGATAAGGGGTATTTTATGTTATTATATTATTATGCATGTGTTAGATTCAGGTATATTGTGTTTCGTTGGTCGAGTGACTCCCCAAATCTGTACCCCGGGTTTGGAGGGCGTCACAGGTTGGTATCAGAGCAACAGGTTATGGCATTTGAAACAAGTTAGGATTTAGGGTCCAGGATAACATAGAGGGTTAGGAATTCACCTAATGGTCATAGAAGGTCGATTAGAGATATTATGTGTAATAATCGAGTATGGTTATAATTGCAGCCACCTAGCTCTAGTTCAGATTCAGATCCGTCAGAGCACCCGATAGAGGAAAGACCTGTACTAGATATGAGAGCAGTACCGTCGCGACCGACACTACCTCAGTCTGGACCTATAGTGGTCAGGAGAGATCCTATACCTTGTCCCGTTCCACTTCGACGCATACCCGCAGCATTGCGGTCTCAGGCTTCAGTTTCCGGACCTTTGTTCCAGATCTCTGAGCCACCAGTTCCACATCACCGTTATCAGAGGATGAGAGAGGAGAGGGATTACTTTCGTAGACAGGTATTAGAGATGCGTGGGATGCGATCAACGGAGGCAGGTGTAGCCAGAGATAGAGATAGATTCAGGGATCAGATAGGAGAGACACGGATAAGACTCAGGGTTGTGAGGACATTGGTAGAGACGAGGTTGCATGGACTAGCTACTAGTAGAGAGGGAGAGACTACAGTAGGGATGAGAGAGATTTGGGACTTTGTGATGAGGGAGATTGGGGAGATTTCCGGGCCATCACTATGGGAGACTAGAGATGATGATCCATGAGCCGGTAGAGACGAGGTTGGGGTATTATGTGGATTCCAGTCAGATAGTACATAGATGCATAGTATAGTACCAGCAGTGCACCAGGCTTATAGTATCGCCTTGGATTGTTGTTGTATTTTGTTGTTGTACTATTGATCGGCAGTTGTAGTTCAGCTATGACACACTTTACTTTTAAAAGCGTTCTACGCTTGTATCGAATCTATGTATATATTTATGATAACCATCCTTTGTAGAACTATTATAATTCTCTTGTTATTCATTTTCAATATTAAAATTGTTATTCTACTTGTGCTACGAGTGTACCCTTACGCCGTTGAAAATCCGTAAATCATGGTCCTACCAATTGTGTTCTCTTTCTCTTCTATTTATGAATTATTTGATTAAATCAGTTATTGTTTATTCATCACCAATATGCCTCCTAGACGAAATACCCGTGCGAATAATTCCACTGACCAAGGTCAACAGAATACACCCCCAACGGGTCATTTAGATCCGGTTGTAATACAGCTTTTGAATACCCTCACTCAACAAACTACTGCTCTAGCACAACAACAACAACATATCCAATAGCAGTTACTACAGCAGCAGCAGCAGCAGCATCAGCAACATGAGCATCAACAACATCAGCACCAACAGGTAGTACCCGTGGTTACGTTTAAATCTTTTCAAGCAGCAAAACCTCCAGAGTTCAAGGGATCTGCTGATCCAGTTGACGCAAAGGCATGGTTAAAGGAAATGGAGAAAGCTTTTACGTTGATAGAGGTAATGGGATAAAAGAAAACTGAGTATGCTAGTTATTTTCTGAAAAATGAGGCAAGTTATTGTTGGGAAACTAGTAAGGCTTTAGAACCTGAAGGGTTAATTACGTGGGAGAGATTTATAGAATTGTTTTTAGAGAAGTATTTTCCTGACTTTATGCGAGATCAAATGGAGTTGAAATTTTTAGAATTGAAGCAAGGTAGTATGACTGTTTCTCAGTACGAGACCATGTTTACCGAGTTGTCTAGGTTTGTTCCGACATACGTTGATACGGAGAAGAAGAAGGCCACGAGGTTCCAACAGGGACCGAGGTCATGGATTCGTAGTAAGTTAGCAGTTTTGGAATTAGATACTTATGCAGCCGTAGTACAGAAGGCAATGATTGCGGAAGGGGATAGTGATTCATACATGAGAGAGAGAGAGAGAATAAGAAAAGAAAGGTAGGGACATCTAATAAGGTCCAGTCACAGGGAGATCTTCAGAGCCATTCGGACAAGAAACTAGGATTCCAGCCGAGCAGAGGTACAACTTTCAAGAAACCAGATACCGGAAATGCAGGACCAATCAATCGTCCACCAAACAATAATCAGCAAGTAGTTTCCAGACCTCCACTGCCAGAATGCAAGACATGCGGGAAAAGACATCCAGGTATATGCCACATATTGAGTATCACATGTTTTAAGTGTAACCAGAAGGGGCATTATGCCAGGGATTGCAAGACAGGTATTGTGTGCCATCGATGTAAGAGACCAGGCCATATGATCAAGGATTGTAGAGCGCCAGCACCCGTGAACAACATGATTCGAGCTATAGAGGCACCCCCAGCTGTTGATGTTCAGCCGTTAGCCAGAACCTATAATATGTCAATGAGGGAAGCAGTGAGAGACTCCGATGTGGTGGCAGGAACACTTCTAGTAAATTCTGTTAATGCTAAACTGCTGATAGATTCAGGAGCTACTAAGTCGTTTATTTCGGAAATGTTTGCTCGTAAATTGAATTGTTTAATGGAACCCTTAAATGGAGTGTTGAGTGTAGAAATAGCTAACCAGGATCGTATACCGGTCAGTTCGTATTGTCCCCGTTGTGAAATTGAGATTTTAGGGAGTCGTTTTTATGCTGATTCATTACCTTTCAAGTTGGGAGAATTTGATATTATTTTAGGAATGGATTGGTTAACTGATTATGATGCGCGTATTGATTTTAAGAATAATAGGATTACTTTAGTTACCCCAGAAAAGAAAGAAGTGATATTTAAAGGAGAGAAACAAATGAAGAAATTTTTGACAATGATTCAGACTAAGAGGTTATTAAAACAAGGATGTGAGGCTTATCTCGCATATGTGATAGATACAGAGAAGGAAGTTTCTAAGTTAGAAGATATTCCGGTCATGAGTGAGTTTCCAGATGTTTTTCCAGAAGAGTTACCTAGACTACCTCCGGATAGAGAGATTGAGTTCGCAATAGATTTAACACCAGGCGCGGAACTAGTATCCAAAGCACCATATAGAATGGCACCCGTGGAGATGAAGGAATTAGCTAAGCAATTGCAGGAATTGTTAGACAAAGGAATTATCAGACCTAGCGTTTCACCGTGGGGAGCACCAGTGCTGTTTGTCAAAAAGAAGGATGGAAGTATGAGACTTTGTATAGATTATCGGGAGTTAAACAAACTAACCATCAAGAACAAGTATCCATTGCCCAGAATAGATGATCTGTTTGACCAGTTAAAAGGAGCGGTTCATTTTTCTAAGATTGATCTACGATCAGGATATCACCAATTGAAGGTTAAACCAGACGATATACCGAAGACAGCTTTTCGAACAAGGTATGGACATTATGAGTTTTTAGTAATGGCATTTGGATTGACGAATGCACCAGCAGCTTTTATGGATTTAATGAACATGCTTTTTAAGAAGTATTTGGATGAGTTTGTAGTGGTATTCATCGATGATATTTTGATATATTCCAAGACGGAAGAAGAACGTACGAATCATTTGTGGATCGTGTTGGAGATTTTAAGACAAGAAGGACTATACACAAAATTTTCAAAGTGTGAATTCTGGTTAAGGGAAGTTCATTTCCTAGGGCACGTGGTAAGTAGTGAAGGCATCAAAGTAGATCTAGCAAAGATTGAAGCAGTAAAGGATTGGGAAAGACCAAGGACACCAACTGAAGTTAGAAGTTTCTTGGGATTAGCCGGATATTATCGGAGATTTGTACATGATTTTGCAAAGATAGCTACTCCAATGACCAAGCTGACAAGGAAAAGCGAACGATTCATATAGAACGACAAATGCGAAGAGAGTTTCCAAGAGTTAAAGAAGAGACTAACTACGGCACCAGTGTTAATGCTACTAGACGATCAAGGTCAATTTGTAATCTATAGTGATGCGTCTTACAAAGGGTTGGGTTGTGTACTTATGCAACATGACAAAGTAATTGCTTATGCGTCAAGACAATTGAGACCTCACGAACAGAAATATCCTACACATGATTTGGAATTAGCAGCGATCGTATTTGCACTGAAGATATGGAGACATTACTTGTACGGAGAGAGATGTGAAATTCACACCGATCACAAAAGTCTGAAGTATATCTTTACTCAGAAGGAGCTGAACATGAGACAGAGAAGATGGTTGGAGCTAATCAAGGATTAAGACGTTTCTATAAATTATCACCCCGGCAAGGCAAACGTGGTAGCAGATGCATTGAGCAGAAAAGAAAGATTGAATATGCTGACGATGACCAAACAATTGTACAGAGAGTTTGAAAAGTTAGAAATAGAAGTACGTGTTCCGAAGGACGCGACAGAAATGATTTACGCCATAACGTTTCAACCTGAATTGTTGGAAAAGATACGAAAATGCCAAGAGCAAGTCATGAACGACAATGCAAATAGTTTAACAGGCGAGGAAATATGTAGCCAACTGGACGACAAGGGAATCTTAAGGTTTGCTTCTCGAATATGGGTACCTAATGTAGCAGAACTAAATAATGAAATTTTGCACGAAGCGCATTACTCGAAGTATTCAATTCATCCCGGAAGCACGAAGATGTATCGAGATCTTAAAATGAACTTTTGGTGGCCAGATATGAAAAGAGAAATTGCTGAATGGGTGAGTAAATGTTTTACATGTCAAAGGGTCAAGGCGGAACATCAAAGACCAAGTGGATTACTGCAGCCGTTAGAAATTCCTGAGTGGAAGTGGGAACACATCGCAATGGACTTTGTGGTAGGATTGCCGAGAACGAAGACTAACCATGATGTAATTTGGGTTATTGTGGATCGATTTACGAAATCCGCACATTTTCTTCCAATTAATGAGAGATTCTCGCTGGATAAATTAGTTCGTTTATATGTAAAGGAAATCGTGGTACGGCATGGAGTTCCAGTGTCAATAGTATATGATCGAGACCCTCGATTGAACTCAAGATTCTGGAGAAGTTTTCAAGAGTGTTTAGGCACCGAATTGAAAATGAGTACGGCTTATCACCCGCAGACAGACGATCAAAGTGAAAGGACAATTCAAACCATCGAAGACATGCTGAGAACGTGTGCACTTGATTTTAAAGGTAATTGGGACGATCATCTACCCTTAGTAGAGTTCTCATATAATAATAGTTTTCACGCGAGTATCGGGATGCCACCTTACGAAGCTTTATATGGACGTTAGTGTCGATCTCCAGTATATCGGAAAGAAGTTGGTGAACGGAAAGTGATAGGGCCAGTATTAGTACAGCAGAAATATGCTGACCTAACAAGAAAGGACATGGGATTCAAAGTCGGAGAGCAAGTGTTACTCAAAGTTTCACCATGGAAAGGATTAGTTAGGTTTGGAAAGAAAGGGAAATTGAGTCCGAGATACGTTGGACCATTTGAGATTTTGAAGCAGGTTGGGAAAGTAGCTTACGAGTTAGCATTACCCCCGCATATGCAGCACGTTCATAATGTGTTTCACGTATCCATGCTTAAGAAGTATCGACCAGATTCGAACCATGTAATAGAGTATGAACCCATAGAGGTCCGGTCATATTTATCTTATGTAGAACGACCATTTCAGATATTGGATTGTAAGGAAAAAGTGTTAAGAAATAAGTCTGTAGTGATAGTAAGAGTTTTGTGGAGGAATCCTAAGGTAGAAGAGTCTACCTGGGAGTTAGAGAGTGATATGTTAGAGAAGTATCCCCAGTTGTTTCCTTGATCTGATTCTGAGGACAGAATCTTATTAAGGGGGGAAGGATGTAAGATCCGTGAACTTTATTAATAATATAAATTGTATTATATGTGTAGAATAATTATTATGAAGTATTTTGAGTTTTAATAATAAAGGTTGTTAAGTGTTTATGTGTAAATTGGTGTGTCGAAAGCCCCGTTCAAATATTTTGTCATTTGAAAATATCTTCAATTTTGAGCCCCGCTTTGAAAATTCAAGGGCCCCGTTGAAATTTTGTACATCATTGTTATTCCTTCGTCATTCGTGTTCGAATCATTATCGGAGGATTTCTTCGTATTATTATATCCCTTATTATCCGATACTATCAATAGTATTTGTTTTATTCAAAGGAAGAAAAATTATTCCAAACCCTAACCCTAACCCTAAATTTTTTCTAGGGTAATTGATATATCGTCCGTATCAATAAATACATCTGTTATAACCCCAGTATTCTTGAGCATTAGTTATATAAATGATATGTATTGATTTGGATAACTATCAGTCTTTGTGGATAGCTATCACCTCGTAAAACGTGTATTTTACATTATTAGGGTTTTAAAGCGAACCAGTGGATCAATATCGATCCAAAAATATCGTTTAGGGTATTATTTTCCACTAAGTATAAAAAGGAGAATCGTACATTATACTTCATATAATCCATATTAAAAATATGCAAAAATATAAAATTCCCGAACCGTGTTCTTCGTGTTCTTGAAAATCAAAATCAATTTTGATTGTGTTATTGAAATCCAAATTCAAAGTTCAAGTACTCAAATCAAAGGTCTTGAGCTCTAGTTTCATAATCTTCCAACCTTATCATCATCTGGTAATTTTTCGATTTTATATGAATTTTTCAAATTTCGAATTAAAATTAGGGTTTATGTTCGAATTGGGGATTTTCATTCTGTTGATTCTCCGTTCAATTGATTGCTTCCAACATGTTCCTAGGGTTCTAATTAGTAGGAATTCATGCTTTAATTTCATGTTTATGTTCGATTTTAAGAAATTCGATTTCTAGGGTTTTGCCCGATTTTTCTTTTTAATAGTCCGTTCATATGAATGATCTCACATTGTTTTTGATAGAGGGCTTTTGTTGTATGTGTTCTTAGCTTCATTTTAACATAAAGAACGTAGAGTTTCATGTACGATTTTAGTAGATCGGAAAATTGTTTGAGCTCGCCGGAAAATAGTCGGGTTTTGGATTCCGGTGATGTTTTTGGTTTGTTTTTGATCGGAATGTATTGGTATGGTTATGAGGAGTGTTTTGGTATCAAAAGCCCCAATTTTTGATGTGTTTTTGGCTCACCGGATTCTGGAAAAGGTCGCCGGATTCTGGGAATTTTCTGGCTGTTCTTCGCGACCCGGATTGTTCTTGGCGACCCGATCCAGTAACCTGTTTCCCTGACCTGGTTTCAATCTTCGAAACCCTAAAATATTTTCAGAAAACTGTTTTTGAATTTTATTTTTAAATTTAATTCGAAAATAGTTTAATTATTTATAAAAATTATATTTTTATTTTAAAAATACATTTTTAAATTCAGAAAATTCTGGAAAATTATATTTAATTATTTAAATTCGAAAACTGATTAAATTTAATTGTTTTAATTAATTTTAATTAATAATTTATTTAATTAATTTATTGATTAATTCTTTTAATCAGTTAATTCTTAATAATTAATTATTAATTAGATTTAATTAATTTAAATTAGGTTTAATTATTTTCTAGCCTGATTTAATTATTTAAAAATGGTTTGAGCATTTAGAAATTGTCAATTAATTTTATATTAATTGATTTAATTGTTTTTAATTACTTATATTGGGATTAAAAATCCGATTTTTGATTTAAAAATTATTTGTGACTTATTTAAATTCAAATAAGCCTCGAATATTGTTTTAAAAATATTTATAAGTGCTATATGGTTTATATGAGTCGAATAATGTGTTTTAATAGTCCGTAAATGCCCGTACGAGGGTTAATGTCTGAGTTTTAATTACCGTAAAATAGATCGGGCATCCGATAGGAACCCGATTACTTGTTTAAATATAAAAATGGTTATGAGTATATATCGAGGATAGAATAAGGATAGTTATACTTACTGTAATGAGTTGTTTATTGTAGAATCGAGTTCCCGGAGCAAGGGAAAAGAGAAGGTAGAGTGAGCTCGGTAGATTTCCGTCAGCTACTAGACCAGGCAAGTATCTGTGCCTTTATTTTTGATTCAATTGTTATTATTCTTCAGAATTTCATGTATGTTACCATCAGAACGATTCAGATTATTCAATCTTCACCCGTATTGAGCACTAGATGTTATTTCCTTGAATATTCCTAACTTTTGACTTAATCCACAATCGTGTTGGATATTAGAAACCTTCACCTTCAATTCAGTTTATATTGATGATAACCATTGTTGACTTTCTTAAATGAGTACGTTGTACCCTTGAAACCATTCCGAATCTATTTCTCGGACTTTCTTTGATATTGAATAGTTGAAGCTCTTTTGCAACTATTACACCCCGTCATTATGTACTTATCTTGTTATGCATGTTATTGCTTATACCTTGTGATAGAATTGACATGTTTTAAAATGAGACCAGTTATGGTCGGGCCATATTTATGGTCGTAATAACTTAAGGCCTAGATGGCCATGGATCCTAGTGGAGGACTATGCTATAAGCCAGTCCGGGGTTGATGCGTGACTGATCAGCAGCTCGACCTTTGTATTTGAAAAATGTAGAAGTCCAATTCTAATTCCTCTTTCTTCAATAAAGATTGTTAAAAGCATATGTTTGACTTGTATATTGTTGATTCAGATAACTGAAATCTTTCCTTTCATTCTGGAACTGTGATTGATATATATATATCATGCTTGCTGAGCACATGTGGCTCATACTTGTTTTTTTTCTAACCCTATTCCAGTGAAGCGAGAGAATGAGCAGACACAGCGCTAGTGACAGTTCTCCAGATGCTAGGAGACCACCCCGAGTGATTGTCATTGGACGGGTAGTTGTTTTACTTTGGAAGTTAGACTAGATGTCTAGCTTTGTATATTAAGTGTGTAATAACTCTGAAAACTGGTTAGTAATAAATTATGACTTAGAAGCTTGTTTCATGCCATAATCTGGATGCGGTCTTGGATAAGGGGTATTTTATGTTATTATATTATTATGCATGTGTTAGATTCAGGTACATTGTGTTTCGTTGGTCGAGTGACTCCCCAAATCTGTACCCCGGGTTTGGAGGGCGTCACAATATCAAAGGACCTCCATTAGATAGCCATTCATAAAGCTTCAAAAGGTAAACGATTCTATTCACAAATTAAATATCGTTTTTGTTAGATCAGGATTCAATGATCGTCAGGATCTAGACTCAACTGATCAGGATTGCTGACGTCATCAGTATTGCATGGTCATCAGTATTTGCTCAAGCGTCAGTATCAGGATTATCATCAGGATTTATATCAGGACTGGGATCAGGATTGATCATCAAGACTGGAAGCTGATCAGGATTCCTACTTCGAAGTATATTTGGAGTCTAGTTAAATAAGGAAGTTTATTTTGTCGGTTCCTTATTTATAGGAATGAAGCTATCAATTTAGGATAGGTTTCAATCTTTGTAATTGATTAGGTTTTATCATGTAATTGATAGAGAAGCTGTGTAGTATATAAACACATTTTAGATTTGATTTTATATTGATCACATACACGAGTATATTGTAACCTAGAAGCTCTCAAGAACATCAGAATTTCTTGAGAGAGTTTGTAACAGTTTTATATCAGATTTAATAAAGCTGTTATTATTCTTACATATTTGTGATACATAATTTATTAAGTCGATAATCTTATACAATTGTATTCAACCCCCCTTCTACAATTGTTATTTACTGGGCATCATCAATTTTTCATCTTCTTCTTTCCCTCTGTGCTTACGAACCCTAGTTTTTCAATCTCAATTCTCAAGTTTTTACACAGTAACAATGGCGTCTTCATCATTCATGAAGAAACAGATTGTAATTATTGGTGTTACTTTTGTCACTAATAATTTTGTAGCTGTTCTATCTCATCAGGATTTGCCTTCTGAGTTCCATATAATCCAGGATTTTCTTACTTCAAGCCCATTGAAGTATGCTTTAACAGAACCTGCGAGTGTTTCTCTTAAGTGTGTGATGCAGGTTTGGAACACAGCTGTTTTTGGCAAAGGGCCAACATGAAATGTTTTGTTGCAGTTTGAATTCAATGGTGTTACTCATCATTTCACTCCTGCTGTTGTTGAAGAGGCACTTCACTTGCCAATTCTGGGTGATAAGGTACCTGATAATGTTACAGATTCTGAAATTTTTGAGTTTGTCACTAAATTGGGATACAATGGTGAGGTCAAGAGGTATGGAAGCCTCTTCAGGACAAAGCTTAAAAGAGAGTGGAACTTTTTATTTGATACTATCAGTCGCTGCTTCCTGAATAAGACATCGATTTTTGATGCCCTACCATCAGGATCACTAAAGATTGGGTACTCTCTTATCTATTCTCAAGTGTTTGATTATGGTAGTTTAATTTTAAAAGCTTTAAGTGATAGGAAGTCAGATAAGTTAGGTTATGTCTGTTTCCTTAGATTTTTTCAGCTAATCTTTAATCACTTCTGTCCTGATGTTGTTTCTGAAGAAGATGTGATTCTACCCATTTGTAGAATTACAGAGAATAATATTAAGTCCTTAGTCAACAATGATAAGGCAAATGGTTTTTCAGGCAATGCCTTTATTCCTGATGAGGTTAGGCTTTTCTTAAAAGAGAAAATGCCTACTCAATATGGATCAGTTTCTGATGTTATGGGGCAAGGCCAATCACACCTTGTTCCTAACCCAAGCATCCAACCCAAACAGTCAAAACAGTCAACAGCCTCCTATATTGTCTCTCAAAAGACTTTAGTTGTAAAAACTAAGAAATTAGCTAGATCTGATGTGTCTGGAAGACAATCAGGATCAAAGGATTTTTCTTCTACACCACTCACTAAAAAGAAGATTCAAGGGGGGTGTACAAGGGGTCCTGGTAAAGAAGGCTGTCAAGGGTGTTGAGGCTGTTTCTGTGAAAAGGAAGTTAGTATTGAGGTATGAGACTGATTCTGAGGATGATATGTCAATATCCTCTAAGTTGAAGATAATCAAGGAAGTTGCTGATACTGCTACTGAAGCTGTGGCACCATCTTCTAAGCCACAGAAGAAAAGGAAATTATCAAAGAGCATGTATCATATTCCTTTGGAAAAGAAACAGGATACTGATGATCAGGATATCTCAAATCCTGATGAGCAGTCAAATCCTGATGCTCAAGCAAATCCTGATGTTGGTATTCCTGATGCCGCACCATGTTCAATGATAGATATCTCAGACTCTCCAGCAAAAGCCTCTCCAACTACAAGAATTCTAGATATATCATGGGATAAGAAAAGGAAGGCAGATGGGTTTGTTTTTACTAGACAAAAGAAGCTGAAAGGATCAAGCCCACAAGAACCTGGACCTCAAAATGGTTCAGCAGCTATTACTGTTGATCCTGCCTCACAAGAACCACTCAATCAAAGTTTGGGTGAAGGCATAGCAATTGGAATGGTCACACAAGAACCATTTTCTCAAAGGGAAAATGAAGACATTTCTATTCCAGCCACACAAGAACCATCTTCTCAATGTGAAGATGCAGGCAAAGCTACAATTTCTGAGGAATTTCCTGACATTGCTCAAGGGGTTTCTGGTGCAGATGAAAAATTGGTCGAGAACACTGTCAATGAGGGAAGTCCAAAAGAACCTTTAACTCAAAGTGTTAAAGTAGCTTCTGAACCTCAGGCTCCACAAGAACCATCAGTAACAAATCCTGATGAATGCCAATCAAATCCTGACGGTGTTGCTCCTGACGCTAGTGGTGCTCCTGATGCTGAGCCAATCCTGATACAACCACTTAGCTCAAGACCAATGACAGATTCTATCACAGCATTACAGGACAAACTTAAAGGTATTGCTATTCCTGATCCTGATGTTACTCATGATTCTGATGCTGATGATAGTGATGATAATGATGATGATAATAATGAAGAGAATGATCAGCTTGCCACAGCTATTAAATCTAGTCTTGGAACCAACTTTGGTTCTTCAAGCACATTCATGACTGGCAAGGCTACTACAGGAAAGGATCTTCGACAAGACTTTTCTAGTCCTTTTGAGATTGATCCTGTTGAGCAGCTGAGATTGCATCAATGGAATAATGAATGGTATAGATCTGATGAATCTGTCAGCTATCCATATGCTTTAGATCATGCTTATAATGCTGCAAAGTTGATACAGAATGAAGATTTGAAGAATCATTTGAAGGCTACTACTCTTTTATCCAAAAGCCTCAAGCATGAAATTGATTCTGTCAAAGATACAACTGAAAGAGTGAGGACTGATATTTCTCAGAACTTTACAAAGGTGCCTACTGCTTTTCAACTCAGGGTAGTAGAATCCCAAATTAAGTCAATCATTAATGAACAGTCTTCCATCAACAGCAGAATTGATTCTCTTGATACAAAGGTAACTGATATACAAACCTCTCTTGCCTTAATTTTGAATTTATTGTCAAATACTGATGTCAAAAAGGGGGAGAAGGTAAGTTCTACAAAATGTACACCTGATCTAGTATTGAGAAATAATGATGATGATGATCATACTGGAAATGATGGTGGTGACAAAGTTCTACAAGGAGAAACCTCTGATGCTGTTGTTCTGAAGTCTACAATTCAAACTTCTCAAAGTCAAACAACGCAGTCAACTCATGTTTCTGATTCTGGAGTTAAGACAGTAAGGACACTGGCAAAATCTCAGATCCTGATGGAAGAACAAATCCTGACAGGTGATCAAATCCTGATGACTGATCAAATCCTGACGCCTGGTCATGGACATACTCTTGCTACAATTCCTGAAGGTGATGAAGATGTTCTAATTGCAAATCCTGAAGATGCTGCTAACTTATTCCAGAAGTTCAAAACAAGAGATGGTAATGTTGTTACTCTTTATCACACTGATAAGAGAGTTCAACAATTGTTTGCAAGGAAAGCTCTCTCTACAGCAAGTGAAGAATATCCTGATCTCTCACAAGAAGAATTCTTAAATCAACAGAGAGAAATGATGGATAGTTTTAATAACCCTGCTCCTACTAGAGGAAGAGGAGGCAGAGGAAGAAGAGGTGCTAGAAGGTCTAGAGGATTAAGAATAGAAGAAATTCCTGAACCTACTCAAATTCTAGTAGTTCCTGACAGGTCTACTTTTGGTGATGATGGAATTGTTGAAGAAGAACCTGAATTAAGGAGAAGATCAAGACAATCAACTCTCAGTAATACAACTCAAATTGAAGATTCTAATCCTGGCATTGTTCCTGACACTGTTCAAGATCCTGATGAATCTGAAATTCTACAAGAGGTTGATCTGTTAATACTGACTACTGTGGTTGATTCTCACAATAAGGAAGTGGATGAAGAAGAGGAAGCCAGAAGAAGAGAAATCACAAGAACAACAAATAGAGATTTCAATCTCTATGTACAAAGGCTTAAACTCTCAAACAGAAGGTTGTGGAGAAATCCAAGCAGACAAGAACCTCAGCTAGAAAGAATCTATGATTTTGAAAAAGAGAAAGACAAGAAGTGGAAACACATAAGCACACTTAGGTGTAATAGACCTATCAATTTTCAGAATGGTGGTGTTATAACAAGTGCTTCCAGTGTTACTAATTTCTCTGATTCATATAGATCAAAAGCACTCTGGTTACAAATGTTCTCAAATATAAGGCAAATGACAAACAACTCAAGAGGAGGTATTGGACACAAGGATGCTGAATATTTGAATATGCCTCATGTTGATCCTTATGCCTTGACTGAAATTAGAGGTATTTTAACTTCTGAACACCTGAACAATTTATTAGTTGTTGATATAGTTATAGATTGTCATGATGGTACTGAAAAGAAAGAGAAGCTTCTATATTTTATGAGAGATGGTAGTGTGAAGATTCTGTCCATTCAAGATTTGTTGGTGAAAACTACAAAGGAACTGAAATATGTTCATTATCTGTTAAAATGGAAGAACAAAGTGTGCAAGGAATGGTCAGATATGATTCTGTCAACTATAAGGAGAAGATTTGATGAAGGAAAGAATTTCAATGGTGATTATACTCCCATGTACTTAAATCTAAAAGATCAGGATGTGGAAATGCAAGGAGGCACTGCTGTTAAAGAAATGTCTTTTGGCATGAAGCAACTGATTCTTAATCCTGATGGGAAGGAAATTGCTTACCTCCTAGTTGAAGATCATAGTCTACCAAGAAGTTTGATTTAAAATCTCAGAGCAGCTATCTACCAGATTAATGATGAGGATGAAGAACTCAGAAATCCTAAGGAAAGACTGATTCAAATTCTTGAAGAAAAAGAAGAAAATTTGTTATCCAACTTCTTGAAGATGAATCTGTTCTATCAAAGAATTTAAACAGATAAGTTGCTGCTGTAAATATTTGTACATTTTGTAAATATGTTTTTGACATCATTGAATCTAGGAATCTATACTTTATTTTACAAAGTATGAGATTGGGGGAGATTGTTAGATCAGGATTCAATGATCGTCAGGATCTAGACTCAACTGATCAGGATTGCTAACGTCATCAGTATTGCATGGTCATCAGTATTTGCTAAAGAGTCAATATCAGGATTATCATCAGGATTTATATCAGGACTGGGATCAGGATTGATCATCAGGACTGGAAGCTGATCAGGATTCCTACTTCGAGTTATATTTGGAGTCTAGTTAAATAAGGAAGTTTATTTTGTCGGTTCCTTATTTATAGGAATGAAGCTATCAATTTAGGATAGGTTTCAATCTTTGTAATTGATTAGGACTTATCATGTAATTGATAGAGAAGCTGTGTAGTATATAAACACAGTTTAGGTTTTGATTTTATATTGATCACATACACGAGTATATTGTAACCTAGAAGCTCTCAAGAACATCAAAATTTCTTGAGAGAGTTTGTAACAGTTTTATATCAGATTTAATAAAGCTGTTATTATTCTTACATATTTGTGATACATAATTTATTAAGTCGATAATCTTATACAATTGTATTCAACCCCCCTTCTACAATTGTTATTTACCGGGCAACAGTTTTTCGCATGGATCCTACTGAGCGTTTCGTTAATTTTTCCGTTTTACGCATTTTTACATTGCGTTTTCATGCCCGAAACCCTACACAATGATCTTCGCAACTTAATTGAGTAAATATCTCGGGGTCTTGAACTATATGCTTCAGGCATTTTTAATCCATCAGGGATTTTCATGTAAATGTCATTATCTAGTGACCCATATAAGTAAGCAGTTACAACATCCATTAAGTTCATGCGGAGCCCTTCTAAAATTGATAAACTTAGTAAAAATCTGAATGTTGTTGCATTCATTACCGGGGAATAAGTCTCTTCATAATCAATTCCCGGTCTTTGTGAGAAGCCTTGTGCAACAAGGCATGCCTTGTATCTCACAACTTCACTTTTCTCTTTTTTTTTGCGTACAAATACCCATCTAATCCAACGGGTTTCACACCTGCAGGTTTTTGGACAATAGGTCCAAAAACTTGTCATTTTTCAAGTGATTTTAATTCTGTCTCAATTGCATTTTTCCATTTTGGCCAATAATTTTTTCTTTTACATTCATAGATTGATCTAGGTTCATGATACTCTATGACGCCCTCCCAATCTGGGGTCATGATTGGGGAGTCACTACAACCTCTATACTTATAAACCTGTGAATAATAATATAAACATGCAGACGCGACCCCAACTTTACCCTGGATCTTTAACTGGTAATGGTATGAAACAAGCATCAACTATCTACTTCATTTTATTACATAATAAAAATCTCAAAAGTTATTACAACCGTGTCTTAAAAGTTCTACATTTCCTTATACAAAACACGTTCTATAAGTCTTCATCACCTGCCTGAGCTGGCATCCCAAAAATAACCCTATAGGAAGACTTCCTAGCTGACTGAAAAGTGCGTACCATCTTCTCGTTTAACTGTGGGTTAGAACAGGGGAAAGAATGAGCCAAATGCTCAGCAAGTAATAATATATCCAAATAGTTAACCACTGTGAAACAGTTTCCAATATCAATATGTATGTCATGGGTATAGCAGGATCCGTATCAAGGGATTATCAGAACAATGACATGAATATACAATTTCAAAGGGGTAAACCCATTTCCTTATAAAGATATATGATTTCAAGAAAAACAATAAGTAATTTGGAGATTTTTCACAACGCACCGGACAATACGGGTGATCAGCCACGTAATGTCCCCATACCGGAGACACAGTCCCTCTGGTCATTGTATTGGGTCCCAATAGGTACACATTGGCCTTTAGACTAGTCCATCCCTAGTCCATTTATTATAATTAACAAGTGTTGGGCCGGCGTCACTCGGCCTCTTACGCCTCCAAACTTAGAAATCCGTGGAAATCATAAATCGGAATTCAATTGATTATAAATTTTGAAACTTCCTTTCTTTTAAAACCTTTCTTATGAAAGAAATCCTTTGTAAATCATTGGATGTGTGTTTGTATAGTACCCAAGTGAAGGTTCATGTATTCTCAATTTCAAGTAAGTATGTGATTCATAGGTACAAGTTCAAATCTAATGCAATAGAATCTCAGGTTAAAATGTAAGTATAATCAAAGGATAAGGATAAGGCCTGAAGAAGAGTTTAAGCAAGATATGGTTCACAAGACATTGTGTTGTGTCTATAATGTTTGTATATAAAATAGTCTTTTGGGAGTTGGATAAGTTCAATATGATCAATCTGGATTTCTATTAATGGGAAAACAAGAAGTAAATGTCATCCGGTACATTTTGGAAATGTATTAGAATGAGGGTTCAGATATATTCACTTTCAGGTATAAAAGGAATGCATAAGCAGGTGATCAACTTCAAATTATAGAACCATAGGTTATTGGGCTTTAATACATTGATATAATCAGGGTATAAAGGTTCAAGGAAAGAAAACTAAACAAAGTAGGGTGTACAGAACAACATGGTATATGAACAGAGATAAGGGTTACCAATGAACAATATGTGTTTTCAGAATTAAAAGTATATCAAAGCAAGATAGCAATTCATATATGTCAAAATGAAAGAATGGAATCGAAATACGAAAGCAAGTTAGTATTACTTGCCTTAAGTAGCTAAAAAGAGTAATCAGATTCATTGGTTCTCCACCTTTGTCTTGCCTTAATTTCTAGGCTAGTCTTTGGATTCTTAAGTAGCTTTTAGAACAAACCGTACTCACTGAATTTCTGCCTTCACCTTGCCTTTATCTCTATGTTCCACGTCTCGTGACTCTACAAAAGAGTATATACTATCTCAGAATGATCCTCTCAAAATTCTAATCCTTATTCTAAACTACCCAACGTTCCCTAAACGCGTAAACACATAGTATTTATATCACTTATAACTCTTAACCATATAATAAGCACAAAACTCACATAAGCGCACATTGCCATTTAGGTTCACATAACACACTCCTTTAACATACATGTATATATCCTGACTTTCCGTTTATACCACACTTGGTTATCCCTTTAAATCAACCTGATCCATGCTAACCATATCCTTAACACCTTTACAAACAATGTTTTCATCTCAAAAAGCAGAAAAATCTGCTGCGCATACTTTACTAAAACATTTTTCATAAATCCAAAAGAAGTGAAACAAATACCAAATTTGACAGGCTACTTCCTGATTACTAATCCAACTTAGCATAAAAGTTTCAACTTCAGAACAATTTATTTAGATTAAAAACGAACTGGTTAAATTAGGTACTGAAGCACAGAAAATTCCTGCTGCGCAACTTTACTAAAACAATTTTCAGAAATTCAAAAATAATCAAACAAATACCACATTTTACAGGATACTTCCTGATTACTACTAAAACTCAGAATAAAAATTTCAACTTCAGAACAGTTTATTTAGACTAAAAACGAACAGGTTAAAGTATGAACTGAAGCACAGAAAAATCCCTGCTGCGCAACTTTTAGTAAAACATGCATAACTCTTTACTCGCTAACTCTATCGATACAAGGTTTGCGCGTGCACAAACTAGACTCCAACTAGAACAATTGCATCCTAGACTTTCTGTCTAAAACAGGCAGCAACCATTCGAAATTAACCAAAACAGAACAGACGGTTCTGGGCATCTCAACATTCTGCACATAAACCTTTAATCACTAACATTCTTATTGCATAACCTATGATACAACTAATCAACCATTCTCAACTACTTAGGCTTCCACAACACTCAAAAATCAGAACTTTAAGAAGAAGTACTCAATTTATACATTAAAATCAATTAGCATCAAAAATCACAAACACTACACTTCTAATCCGATAAAAACCCCAAATCAAGACCTTCAACTTAAAATCAAATATCAAACATATATAATCCAAAATTCTCTAAACTTAACACAATAATTAAAATGAAATTATCAATTAATCATCAGCACCAATACTTCAAACCAATTTTTATAAAAGGGGAAAATTGAAAATACACACATGCATTTCAATTCCTCAACATGCAATCAAAATTACATCTATATATAACTATCAATATATAAATTTTGAATCAAGAACATCATCATCATCCCCGTCGGCTCGCCGGAGCTCATTGCCGACGGCGGCATGGTTCGGAGGTGCCCGGAATTTGGGTTTCCTTCAACAAACCTCACCAATAAGCAATTTAAAACAATCAATTAATCACGAAATCATCACAAGCAAGCTTTCGGAATTGAATTAAGATCAAAATCGCTAAAAGCCCTTGCATGCAAAACTGATATACACACATATACAAACTGCCATACATACACACATACACGATCATATATATATATATATGTATATATATATATACCTCAATCGATTGTGTGGAGAGAAAAGAAGAGAGGGAAGAAGATTTTACAAAAAAGAAAAATGGCCGAGAGAGAGAACAGCAGAG
Organism: Heracleum sosnowskyi; assembly: GCA_030848705.1. Lineage (NCBI taxonomy): Eukaryota > Viridiplantae > Streptophyta > Magnoliopsida > Apiales > Apiaceae > Heracleum > Heracleum sosnowskyi. The sequence goes on along the minus strand of CM061240.1, from coordinate 60,024,601 downwards.
AGGAGAGAGTCGAGCAAAGTAAATGGGGAAGAAGAACTGGTGACATGGGTTTTATAACCCCAAGGGCAGTTTGGTAATTTCATAATTCAAAAATCTGATTTTTAATAAAAGAAAACCATTAAATTGCATTTCTAAAATCCGAAATAAAATGAAAATAACACCTAAAATCAAAATTTTATTTTTAAAACAGAGAATACGAATTTACAAGCTCACCCATATTTTTAAAATATTTTTATGATCAAAATTGAATTAAATGTGAATTTTCAAAGTTTAAATCACATAAATGACATTTAACTCATAAAATCAGTTTTAACTCCTTAAGGCCAAAAATAAATTCCTTCACTAATTTTAGAAAATAATAGAATATAAAATAAAGGTTGTGAAAAAGATTTCACAATAAAATGAATCTCTGATGATTTTATAAAATTCCCGGAAGGTCAAAAAGAATTTATTTTTAATAAGAAATTCATATAAAATGCAATTAAAAGCATACACATATATTTTAATCCATACCATTCACCAAGTAAACATCTAATCATCACATTTTCAAATATCCACCTTTCACACAATATTCACATATCATAGATCTCAAATATTATTAAATATTAATATTGTACAAGCGTTTTTCTAAGTCGTTATAACTTTCCCCTCTTAAAAAGATTCTGTCCCCAGAATCTAACCTTATGAAAATAGATGCAGATACTTTTCAAGCATCTCGCTCTCAAGTTCCCAAGTCAATTCTTCAACTCTGGGATTCCTCCACAAAACCTTAACTAACTTAACAGTCTTATTCCTTAATTTCCTATTCATACGATCCTGAATTTCTACAGGTTATTCTACATCAGATAAATTTGGCTCAATCTCAATAGGCTCATATTCGATCACGTGATTTGTATCAGGATTAAATCTTTTAAGCATCGATACATGAAAAAAAAACATTGTGAATGTGATCCATGTGGGGTGGTAACGCTAACTCATATGCAACTTTTCCGACACGTCCTAGTATCTCAAACGGTCCTACATATCTCAAGCTAAGTTTCCCTTTCTTGCCAAATCTTGTAACTCCTTTCCATGACAACGCTTTTAGCAACACTTGATCTCCTTCTTCAAAACTCATATCCTTCCTGTCTTGGGCAGCGTACTTTCGTTGTCTGTCTTGTGCCGTAACTAGTCTTTTTCGAATGATTTTAATCTTTTCCTTCGTTTGTTGTACTAGCTCGGGTCTCAAAACTTTTCGTTCTCCCACTTTTTCCCAATATACAGGTGACCTATATTTCCTTCCATACAATGCTTCATACGGGGGCATTCCAATACTTGCGTGATAGCTGTTGCGGTAAAAGAATTCCACTAATGGTAAGTGATCACCTCAATTGCTTTCAAAATCCATCGCACAAATTCTAAGTATATCTTCGATTGTCTGGATAGTCTACTCACTATGACTATATGCTTAAGGACGATAAACGGTACACATATTTAACTTGGTTTCTGAGCATGTCAAAACTTTCTTCCAAATCTTGAATTAAAATGAGGGTCTTGGTAAGATTCGATTGATACTTGAACCTCCTGCTTTACTACTGTCTCTTACAGATAAAACAAATTTATCCAATGAATGTTTCTCGTTGATGGAAAAAGGAAATGTACCGACTTGTTTAATCTGTCTAACATGACTCAATTGGCATCATGAGATGTTCCTATTTCAACTCAGGAATTTCTATTGGTTGTAATTATCCACTAGGTCTTTGATGTTCAGTTTTAACTCCCTGACAGGTAAAACACTTACTTACTCATCCAGTAATATCTCTTTCGTATATGTCCACCAAGATTTTCTTTTAAGCCTTGTTACATCTTCGTACATCTGGGATGGATCGAATACTTCGAATTCACGTGCATCATTCAGTATTTCATTCTTTAACCATGTCACATTGGGTATCCAATTTCTAGAGAAAAACCTAAAAATTCCTTTATCATCCTTTTGACTCCTTCTACTTTCTCCTGTAAAGTTACTCATGCTATCGTTCATCACTTCTGCTTGACAGTTTTCTACTTTTCTCTAGCAGCTCAAGTTGAAAAGTCATTGTATATATGTTTATCATCTCCGTCGCTTGATCTGAAATACGAACCTCTATTCCTACTTTCTCAAATTCCTTGATCAGTCATAACCATTTCCTCTACCTTATGTATACAGCTCCTTTTCGGTGAAAATATATTTCAAATGTTTATGATCCGAATAGATTTCATATTTTCCTTCATACAAATAGGCCTCCAAATCAATGCGAAGACTATTATGGCTAGTTCTCGGTCACGTGTCGGGTGTTTCAACTCGTGGTTCTTCAGTTGTCTAGAAACAGACACAGTTATCTTATCATGTTAAATTAGTCTTGATTCTTAACACAAAGTTGTCATCTCAATTTTAGTTATTGATATTGTCCCAAGGTACATGAGTCATCATTTCCAGTAACAATGAATCTATTTTACCATTATGGCTCGACTAAAGAGTTCTGTTCCTCTAGCAATTTAAATATTTCCTTATCCATTTATCTTCTTCTTTAACTCTTGGATGCTTTCCAGTAAGCTTGGTTAATGGTGTGGATATCTTGGTATAATCCTTGAAAAACCTTCGATAATCTCCATCCAATCTCATAAAACTTCTAACTTCTGTAGTTGTCTTAGGCCGTACTCAATTCATTACTGTTTCAACCTTAGCTGGATCCACTTGGATTCCTTCTCTACTAACTACCTGTCCTAGTAATTGTAATTCTTTCAACCAAAACGCGCACTTAGAAAACTTTGCACACAATCTCTATTTTCTTAAAATTTCTAGGGTTATTATCAAATGATCTGTATGCTCTTCTTCCATCTTTGAATACCTTAAGATGTCATTTATGAAAACAATCTCAAACTTATCCAAATATTTCTTAAAAATCATATTCATCATGTTCATAAAAGTGGCAGTTGTATTCATCAAACCGAACTCCATCACTACAAACTCATAGTGTCCATATATATCAGGTTCAGAACGTCGTCTAAGGAATATCTTCGGGTTTTATTTTTTTTAAATGACAGTAACCAATTCATAAATAAATTTTGAAAAGCACACTGTGTTCTTTAACTGGTCTGATCATCAATCCTTGACAATGGGTATTTGTTCATAATGGTCAACTTGGCGCACCCCATGGGAATACACTAGACCTTATAACTCCTTTTTTCCTAAGATCTTGCAATTGAATTGCTAACTCTTTCATTTCTACTTATGCCATTCTATACGGAGCCGTCGAAACTGGTTTTGCCCCGGGTGCTAAGTCTTCAACAAATCTATTTTCCTGGCGGGAGGTAAACCTAAAAGATTGTCAAGTAATACAATTCGAAATTCGTTAGCTACTTGAATCTTCTCTATCCAAGGTGTTTCTTTCCTAACATTTACCTCGTATGACGATAAGCTTTACAACCTTGACACAATAATCTTTTACCTTTAATAGGTAGATACCTCTTCGTCTGCTTCCGACCTCGGATAACAACTTTTACATTATCTAGGGCTCGAAATTTCCATTTTCTTCATATTCTGTTAACCAATCCATTCTTAGAATTTACATCAGATTTCTATTATATCAATCTCACAGTGAGGACAAGCAAGATTAATCGATATATGTTCCTGAGTAGCTATTCATGTAGTCAAAACTTTACTTAACAGTCGCATTTTACAGTCCGACTTATGAGCAAATTCTCTGAAAATATAATACTTTATGGCTTCGAATCAGTTAACACTTTGGCACTTATGTAGTTAATATTAAACGTATCTGCAACCACATCCTTGTTCTTTACTGTATCACTCATGGTTATATTGAGGATTCTTGTCCTTGGTTACTTAGTGTGTAATGGTCATGTTACCCTTAACATATTGCTTAATGGGTCTAGTGCTTGTAATCTCTTAAGGAATGTCATACCTTCCTACACCTGTTACACGTAACTCTTGCCTTCGTTTTATGGCTCTCATTGGCGTAGTGTCCTGTCTGAGTACACTTGTAATGTACCATATTGATCTTATTACAAACTCCCAGTTGCTTCTTTCCACAAGTTCTACATTCTGGTATCGGAGGTTTCGGAGGTCTTGGTTAATCCATATTTTATGGACGGTTCCCTTGCTTATCATTTCCAGTTTCTGGTCTTCCAAATCCAACATTCCTATTTGACTGACACTCAGGCCTTATATTGAAATGGTTCTAAAAGTTCCCTATTTGTTGGTTTCCTTCCGGTGTCTCTGGCTTCCCTTTTTTTTCTAGCTTCTTCTGTTTGTGATCAATCACTTTATTTCTTACTTCAACATGATTAGTATTCGTATATCCTTGTTACCTTCTCCTTGTCTATACCAAACTCTTGGTAATAATAAACCTTAACATCGTGTTGTAAGTCTAATGAGTAATTTACTCGACATCCAATCCCTCATTTTAAAACAATTTCCCATTTTTGATCAAAACAGTTTCCCGTCAATATAAGTACAGCTTGACACTCAGAATACCGTCATTCGCCTTTGAAATTTCAAATCGCTGATACCTCTAAGAGTTTCCGACAGAATGAATCAATAGATATGAAGGTGTCAATATATATGGATATATGACAAATATGTTTAGTAAGAATTTCTGGTAAAAAGAATCAAACTAAGAGATCAAAATGATCATCGAACTTTATCAGGTTGCATTTGTCAATTTAAACAACAAGGTACAGAAGGTGGCCAACCTTTAGTACTTCCATGACAAACACACCACTGGTGGCGTCCCACCGGACTTCTATCACACAGATAGAAAGTACCTGAATCCCCTATATATATAGGGTTGTTCATCTCAGTTACAACAAGGAGGATCAAAAATTTAAGAGGAACATATGAAAGGTTTAAGAGTTTCAAAAGTTTCTATTATATATATATAATATTGGATCAATTAGCCTCTGAACAATAGAGGTATTTCGTAAAGAATAAAATAATAGAAATGAAAAATTGAATCTTTTAAAAAGGTAAATTGAATAAAATCAATGGCTAGTTATGAACCGACTTATCCTTACATCGAACGTATGGAGATAATCATGCCTTGTCTCATGTAGATGGTCCTTAGGGGAGTTAATTTCTAGTTTGAGGTTATAGGTATGTCCCGATAGTAAATCAACTGTATGTAATCTTGAATAAAGAAAGAATCTACACTTAGGCCACTTCTCTGGGCAAATGTCTCTATCGCGGGGGAAAATCGTTATTATATCGTAAAGAATCTATCTAAGTGTTTCTAGACGTTATCTTGGGGATTCTACTCTCGCTCAACTCTAACCACACTTGCTACGACACCTGGCGTGGTGTTTCCTATAGCTTCCGCGGTGCAGCCGAAGTTGCAGATGAAATTCTATAAAGTACATAAGGATCTACAAGTGATGTCTTCTGAACTGGTAGTCTGATTCTCCGATTGATTCCTCCAGCTTCGAATTAGTTTCCTCGTCTATAACCTGATCTTCAGATGGTTCCAGCGTATACTCGCTCGATATGTCGGAATACTATATAACATGAAAGTGCGTAACTTAAGCTAATATTTCTGTAGAAAATTCGGCATGACCTATTCGTAAACTGGACTGTTAGGCCGATTACACAATATAATCAAGTATGTATACGAGAATAACAATCAAGAACACAACAAACTGTAATTATATTAACAGTTTCTCTCTTAGTGATGTTAATGAATCACAAAGAGCTACTAGGTTACAAGAATAATATATTCAATGTTCGCGTCCCTTCTAGGGATAACCTATCTGTGTTTATATAGTACACAGCTACATACAATCCTTATCTAATTGATACTCCTATAAATCAGCTATACAATTATTATCAATTAAGGATTGCTTCAGTCTTCTGTCCAGTCTCCTTAGCTGTATCAATATATTCTGCTTCTTTCCATCTTCAGAATATATTGCTTCTAGAATCTTTATCTTTGCACCGACAGCTAAATCAACTATCACCCTGTCAGACTTTAACAAACTCTGACCGGCTTCCATGTATACTCTTCACCCAGTCAGACTTTATCAAACTCTGACTGGCTTCTATATAAACTCTGATATGTACCTGTTACTTAAACACTGATGAACAAACGTCAGCAATTATATTTAACAATCTCCCCCAACTTGTTCATAATAAAAATGTACAAGTTAAAAAAAATTGATGATGTCAAAACATATAACAAATGCAGTGTTTAAAATATGTCAGAGTTTAATTTTAAAACAGAGTTTAAATTTAACTTAGAACAGAAAACATAAAAACTTACAGTCAGACTTTACTGAATTTCTTGGATATCAGGTACAGTCCTGATATAATCTGACAGTAACTTTCTCTCAGCTCGATCTAGTTCAGCAATCATATCCTTCTTCAGCTCCTTCAATTCTGGTTCATCTTCACCAATTTGATAAATGGCAGCCCTTAAAGAATAGATGTTGTTCTTGTTCATTTCATTGCCAAGTCTGATATAAAAAGCCTTATCAGACTCTAGATTGAACTCTAGAACTTTCTTATTTAGTGCAGTCCTGAATCTAGCACTATTTTTCTTCATTTCCACCAACTTTCCATGTGCATCTCTGTACTTAGGAATATAAGCACTGGAAACATTTCCTCCAAAAAGAACTTTCGATTTCATCATTCTGTCTTTTAAAACCAAAGCAGCATTATGAGTATTTCTATTTTTGATCTTCAGAAGATAGAGAACATACTCTAGCTCTTCCCAGAATTTTAGACAAATATCATCTTCTCCAATTCTGTAAACTCTGCCATCAGCCATAAAATATAATAAAAACTCCTTCTTCAAGCCTCTGTGGTAAATCATCTGAACAGATTCTAGTTTATCAAGGTTTTCTTGAGTAACCCCAACACCAGGTTCTGCTAGTGATGTATGATCTAAAGGACTATTATTAACTCTTTTCTCTCTGTGGGAACCCAAACCAGATTTATCATAAGATTGTTTTCCAAGTACTGTTCTGGTTTGTAGAAAGTTCACCTGGCTAGGCTTCAGAGTTTCAGGTAATGAAGATCTTTTGAAACCTTGGAGTGGTGAAGATAGCTGAGTTTGCACAACTTGAGCATTGTCAGAGGTTGGCACATTCTTAACAATAACATCAACTTGAGCAGCGTCAGAGGTTGATTTAGCTAATCTTGTTTCAACTTGAGCAATGTCAGAGGTTGAATAAATCTTCTTAGGTAACTGTTCTTCTTCTACCAGTTTACCTTTTCCTTTGTCAGTATTTTTAATCACAGGCCTCCTTGAGTACTGTAAACTCTGATCAGAGTTTACATTCTCTTTGATAACAATTCCTTTTTCTTTCTTTCTAGGAGCCTTGATTTCCTTCTTCTTGTAGATTCCAGCTTCAAGATTCTTCCTGTGTTCCTCAGCAAGCATTTGCTCTTCAGCTTGGATATCTTCAATTGTAACATCTTTTCCATGTTCTGCCATAAACACCTTGGCAGCAATTTCCTCATCTTTAGTAGGCTTATCAGAGATTATCAAACTTTTGAATCTTGAACCAATGGCAGAGTTTGCATGTCCCTTTCCAGAGTTTGATCTTTTATCAGAGTTTGATCTTCTTGAAAGTAGTCTGCTATCAGCATTTGACCTTAAGCTCTTTCCATCTCCCTTGTGTCCATCATCATTGAAAGGCATATGTCTAGTCCTATTTGTAAACACCGAGGATTCTACTCAACTTTAATTAAGATGTAATAAGTAAATAATAAAAATCAATTGTCACAGGAATCTCAGAAGGTTATATCTGTCAAAGAATGAAGATTAAAGTCATCTACAGACTTGAAGTGATTCTACATTGAAAGAAGCTCAATTTATTGATCAAGCCTCAATGAAGTATTCAAGCTCAGTGGATTTATTAAAGTGACAGAGATTTCAAGTGGTGACAGAAAAAGATACTGATTACGGAGTTCTTGAATGAGAAGGAAGTGAATCACTGCTTAAAGTCAAACAGATAAAGAACAGACATTGTCGTTAGTCACTCATGAACCAGACAGTGCATCGAGTGTCAACGTACTATTTTTGTTTGTTATTTATCTAAGTTTTTAAGTGATTCTGGAATTAATTGGGAAGTCAACTAATTCTATTTATTCTCTTATAAATAATTAATATTATTAAGTATATTATTTATTAATTTAATTCTGCAAAGAATTAAATTAATACATAATTTATTTAGTTAATTATTTAAATTAGAATATATTTGAACTAGGAAAACTTAGATTTTGTACTAGGAAGACTTAGTTTTTGAACTAGGAAGACTCACAAGTGAGTCTTCCCGATTGTCTTCCTAGAACAAATCTCAGTTTACCCGATTGTCTTCCTAAGCCATTCCTAGTTTTCCCGAGAGTCTTCCAAGGCCAAAATGATAGTTTTTCTACTTGTCTTCCTAGTACAAATTCAGAACTGTCAAGTGGATTTGCACGTGTGTTGATTAAAAAGAAAAGCAAAGGTATTTATTCAAGGCAGGAGACTTTATTACATTCATTACAACTGAAGAAAGAAAAGACACAAAAACAAGAACATTTCATTTCTCTCTGTCTTCATTACTTCAAACTGTCCGAGCATTAAAATCATTCAGAGATTTAATTCTTGTATTGTTTCTTAACATTTAATCCATAAGAATTGTATCTCTTGTACTGCTTTGACTTTCTAGCGGATCATAATCCCTAGATTTTATATCGAACTACTTTTTAGTATTCGATCCTTTTTATTACAAAAATAGATAAATTCATGTCGAATTTATTCTAGATTTGTTTTATTAAGTTCTTTGTAATCAGTGATCAAAATTGTAACACCCCTCAAGTTTAATAGAGTTTCTATTTAAATTGAATATTGTTTCAGTTTTTATTCCGCATTAATTTGTTCTAAATTGTTTAATCTTAAACGAACAAATTTCGATAAAACGGTATAGTTTGTATTCAACCCCCCTTCTACAAACTTATCAAGACCTAACAATTGGCATCAGAGCCTTTTGATTGATATACTAATCAAAGATCCAATTGTTTGAGATTTTTTTTCTTAACTCTGAATTTTTATTTTTCTAAAAATCTCAAAAGATGTCTACTGCACAGAAAGTGGGGACAGTTAAAATCCCAATATTCAGCAAGGAGCATTATCCAATGTGGAAGAAGAAAATGCTCCTATTTCTTAAGGTTGCAAATCCTAAATACTTGGATGTGCTGAAGAGTGGTCCCAAACTCCCTATGATTATTGATCCTGAAGTTGTTGAGAATAATGTTGTGACTAGGGCTGCTAGAATGTACCCTAAAGATCCCAAGGAATACACTCCTGATGAGAAAGAGGATGTTACCTTGGATTCCTGTCTTCAGTTGATCCTTATTGAGAGTCTTGATCCTATCATGCATAATCATGTTCTAAATTGTGAAACTGCCAAACACATTTGGGGAACAATAGAGATAATCAATGAGGGGACAGAGGAAGTTAGGGAGAATATGCTGGAAATTCTCACTTCACAATATGAGCATTTCAGATCAAACCCTGGTGAAGGTATCTCTCAGGTTTTTGAAAGATACAACAAATTAATCAATGATCTGAATCTCAATGGGAAGCACTACACCAACAAGGAGATTAATAAGAAGTTCCTTCTTACACTTCCACCTCATTTGGAGCACAAAATATCTGCCATTAGAGAAGCAAGAGATATGAATGAGATTGCTTTGGAGAGATTGTATGGTGTGCTGAAGACCTATGAGCTGGAGCAGATTCAACAAAGGGAGCTGTATGGAACTGGGAAGATTGTTGGTACCTCCACTGCATTGGCTGCTGAAGTCCCACAGAAACTGGAAGTGAAGGCTGTTCAACCTTCTAGTTCTCACATGAATGTTATTGATGCTGAATATGGATTAACATCCATTGATCAATCTGGTGGTGACTTCTATTCTTTAGAAGAACTTGATCAGCTGGAGGATGGTGACTTGGCTTTGATAGTCAGGAAATTTGGGAAGTTTAGATTCAAGAGGAATCCCAATCTTAAGTTCAGACCCAGATTTCAGAGAGGTGGATCTTCATCTTCAAGTGGCACAAGGGGTGGCTACAAAACTGGAACTGTGGACAGGAGTATAATCAGATGCTACAATTGCAATGAGTTGGGTCACTTTGCTACTGAGTGCAGAAAGCCAAAGCAAGTGACTAGAAACACATTTGATTCTAGCAAGAAGAACAAGATTGGGAAGGCCTATGTTGCTGAGGGAAAGAGTTGGGATGACACTGACAGTGATGAAGAAGCAGGTGAGATTGGGAACCTTGCTTTAATGGCTAAAGAGGAAAGCACTTCATCCAGATACATGTCAGAGGTAACCTTTACTGATGCTGAAATGATTTATCATCTTGGTGGCACCATAAGTTGTGCACGCACTGAAAATGATAGAATAAATCTTTTAAACACAAATCTTGAAAAGGAATTAAAAGATTTGAAACTTGTGCATGTTAATCAGGATGAACTTACTGAGAAAATTGCTTTTCTTGAGAATAGGGTTAAATGTTATATTCAACTGGAAACCATTCTCAAAGATCAGATCAGTGAGCTTAAGACCAAAGCTAATGCTTATTTCAGTTCTTGTAAGACTGCTAAAGAAATTCTGAATAAGCAAGTTGTTGGTAATCATGTCAGTATAGGGTATGATTATAATGAGGCTATTGGACTTCTTGGAATTAATTCCCCTTGTAACTTCAAATCTGAAGGGAAGGCTGTTCCATATATACTTAAGGGTATTAAAACACCCTTCTGTAAGGAGTCTGAGGCAGAGCCTATGAATGAATACTCTATCATTATTGCTGAGGAGATTCATGAAGAAGATGTTGCTTTAGAAGCTGAGCAATCCAAAAAGTGCGTATCTGATATTCCAGTCAAAGTTGCTACAACTAAAAAGACTAAATCAGATATCCATAAGTTGGATCAAAACAATTGTTCTAACATGCCTATTATTAATTCTTCTCATAAAGCATGTGGTGTGGATAATTGCATGTCTTGTGCTTTCAATGTTATGTATGCTTATTTTAATAGTAAGCATGTATCTAGTGATAAGACTTCTCCACGTCAACATGTTAATAGTAAGAAGCATGTTAAAGCTAAGACTGCTAATCCTCCTAATATTAAAGTGGATTCATTTATCCCTAAGCCTACTCAGAAATGTGTTAAGGCTGGCTATAAATGGAAACGCTCTTATGTGAAAGAGGTTGAAGTAGTTTTAGTTAGAAATGTTGTTTTGCCTGACAAAGGCCAGTTTTTTAAGTATGCCGGACCCAATCAATTTTGGGCTCCGAAGAAGGACTAATCAATCTGATATTGCAGGGAGTTAAACAGGTAAACCGTGTTATGTGGATTCTTGACAGTGGCTGTTCAAGGCATATGACCGGAGATAGAGCCCTGCTATCAGATGTGGTTGTGAAAGCTGGCCCAGTAGTTACCTTTGGAGATAACAGCAAGGGTGTTACGAAAGGATATGGCTGTTTGAAGTACGGAAATGTTATCATTGAAGATGTTTCATTTGTGGAAGGTCTGACGTTCAATCTTCTCAGCATCAGTCAGTTCTGTGACAGAGGATATGCTGTTTCCTTTGAAAGAGAGAAGTGTCAGATCACTCACAAGAAGAATGGAAAGCCTGCTCTTCAAGGAGTAAGGAAAGGTGACTTGTTCATAGCTGATCTGAACTCGGGATTCAAAGATGAAGTTAATTGTTTTTATGCTAAAGCTTCATCAGATGATAGTTGGCTATGGCACAAGAAGATGTCTCACCTTAACTTCAAAACTATGAACTCTTTAGTCAAGAGGGAATTAGTTAGAGGTTTGCCTCAGATGGAATTTACACAGGAAGGACTGTGTGAGGCATGTCAGAAGGGAAAGTCAAAGAAAGCTTCTCACAAGGGCACTGACACATCATCAATAACTGAACCTCTTCAGCTACTGCACATGGATTTGTTTGGTCCAGTTAATGTGATGTCCATGTCAAAGAAACAATATGCACTTGTGATTGTTGATGACTATTCAAAATATACATGGGTTTTATTCCTACATTCCAAGGATGAGACCCCATTCCTGGTGATTGGCCATGTAAAGTTGATTGAGCTGGATTCTAGATTCCCTGTTAGAGCCATAAGGTCAGATAATGGTACGGAATTCAAGAATGCCATTCTAACTGATTTTTGTGCTGATAAAGGAATAACAAGACAGTATTCTGCCCCTAGAACTCCTCAACAAAATGGAGTAGTGGAAAGAAAGAATCGTACATTGATTGAAGCAGCTAGGACTATGCTAAGTGAGTCCAAACTTCCAACGTACTTTTGGGCTGAAGCAGCGAATACAGCTTGTTATACTCAGAATCGAACTTTAATCAACAAGGACTTAATGAAGACTCCATATGAGATCATAAACAACAAGAAACGAACTGTCAAGTACTTTCATGTATTTGGAGCAAAATGCTTTGTGCTTATAGATGACAATGTTAAACGTGGCAAGTTTGATGCAAAGGCACAAGAAGCTATTTTTGTTGGTTATTCCAGAAGATCTTACAGGGTCTACTTGGTTGGCAGTCACACAGTAAAGGAAAGTGTCAATGTTACTTTTGATGACACTAAGTTCCCCAGTATCCAAAAAGAAGACTCATCTGAAAAACTGAAGTTTGATAACTTGCCAGACTCAGAATCAGATGATGAAGACCCACCTGAAGTTATTGCTGGTGATGATAATAATAATGATGATAATTGTAACGCCCCCAAATCCGGGGTCAAAGGATTTGGTCGTCACACTGCACTCTTAATCCAAACAACCTGTTCAATATAAAATCAACACAATAATAATAAGTATATCTTTCCAATCAATATGAAAATATGAATCTAAACTCAAAAGGTATAAAAGAGTACTCGTCAATTTACGAGATTAAATATCATACTTGCAATTCAATGCAAAGAAATCAACATTTGAAAATTCAGTAATAAGCATTCAACATGCATACTAATAATTCAAGATAATATCCCTTAATTAATAAGCAAGGGTATAAACACTTGCCTCTGGTCCTTAGCTATTTCGAAATGCTGAAACAATACGATCCCTCCTTATTCTGTCTTATCGCACGATTCTCGACTTCCGTCCTTCTTTGCTTTAACGCTCTTGCGAATACCACTAGTCTGCTTTTACCATTTCGAATCCATGTGCCAGCCTCGATAGTCAAACATGAGACGGTACTTAGTCTTCAACGTATGATTTCACATTCCATAAACGATTGTAACTTAACTTCGATAATCTGACTCGTCTCGTCCAATAGCCTCTGTTGCATAGACAACCACATTTCAATTGATAGAATGATCACAACTAACTATACAAGTAATCCTCGTAACTCGCTTGACGAAACTCCCCATACTATAAAAGTCAACATCTAAGTCAACGGCCTCGTAAATCTCACTTTCTAACATAACCGACAAATTTCTATTCCAACTACCCCTCGTGATAGTATTAGACACGACCAAATACTCAAACAAGCCTCAACACAATTTATTCGCATGCATGACTCAACAACAGATAATTCACATCATTCACATAATACCTTTAAACAAGTAACCGGTTACGTATCGGACGCCCGGTCTAATTTACGATATTTAAAACTCAGACACTAGCCCTAGTACGGGCATATACAGATTATAAAACACATTACACAACTCATACAAACCATATAGCACTTATAACTATTTTTAAAACATCACACGAAACTTATTTGAATTTTAAATAAGTCATTACTAATTTTTAAATCAAAAATCGGATTTTTAAATCCAATATAAACATTAAAATGCAATTAAATCAATTAATAAAAATTAATTGACACTCTTTAAATGCTCAAACTATTTTTAAATAAATAAACCAAGCTAGAAAATAATTAAACTTAATTTTAATTAATTAAATCTAATTAATAATTAATTATTAAGAATTAACTGATTAAAAGAATTAATCAATTAATTAAATTAATTAATTATTAATCAAAAATAATTAAAATAATTAAATTTAATCAATTTTCGAATTTAAATAAATATTTATGAATTTATAAAATTTTCGTAATAATAAAATGTATTTTTAAATCAAAGATATGATTTTTAGAATTTTTAAAACAATTTTTGAATTATTTTAAAAATAAAAATCCAGAAACACTTTTCTAAAAGTAGATTAGGGTTTCCAAGATCAAAAGCGGGTCGGGTTGGGTGGCTAATCGGGTCGCGAAGAACACGACCGGGTCGCCAAGAACATTCGCCAGTTTCCGGCGCCGTTCCGGCGACCGCAACCTTCTCCAAACGCACGGCTTTTACTCTAAACAAACCCAGCAACAATCCTGACACTGAATTAAGCACAAACAAGGCTAACATCAACGAAATCAATCCCAGAATCGGCCGGAAAACAACCCCGCCGCTGCGACGGAACTTTTTCCGGTCGTCAAGAAAACGACTTCCAACTTCAAAATAAATTACACACATCGACTCCACTTTGCACGATCTGCTTAATGATATCAACATCACTAAGAACCACTTGCCCGAACTCAAACTCCGGCCAAATCTCAAGCTTTTCCGGCGAACTCAAAAATTTCGTATAGCTCGATTTAAGGTTCTAAAAATCAAATAAAAATCACCAACACACTCACCACATCACATACAACTTATTCACATCATCAATTATCAAGAACAATCACAAATACAGATTCCCCCAAATTAAATCAAAAATTCGAAATAAATAAATTAGTTAAAAATCGGAAAAGTTTAAAGATCATACCCACATAGATTTTGATGATGGATTTAGGTAGAGGATGATGAGAGATTCGATTTGGTTACAAGAACATCGAAATCGGATTCCGATAACGCCTTCAAAATTGAGTTTGATTCTCAAGAACACGAAGAACACGTTTCAGGGGTTTTTAGATTTTTAACTGTAATTAAGCTTGATTATACGAAAAACAAAGTACGATTTGCCTTTTTATATTAAACGGAAAATAATACCCCAAACGACATTTTTGGATCGATACTGATCCGATAGATCGCTTTAAATACAATTTAACAAAATAAACGCTTTAAACCTTTAATAAAGCAGAATACACGTTTCACGAGACGATAAGCATCCATAAAGTACGGATAACTACAAGTATCGTTTAATACCAAATATACGAACCAAAATACTTTTATTGCGAATATTTTCGAATACTTCCTACTTTAACGAATGAAATATTGGTACGAACGATATACCAATCTCCCGAATAATTTGGGAACGATCCAAATTTTCTTTTCGATAATTAAAATAAAATAAAATAGGATGACACCCTTTTCAAAATAATTTCAAATTCCCCACACATTTCACATAGCACCACAATATCACATATTCAATTATTTAACGAATAATATAGCACGTTTAAACAGATAAATCATTTAATAACTTTTAATATGAAATTAAAATTTCATTTCACATCATATAATAACACGTAATTTTCCCGGATCTTACAATAATGATCATGGTGATGGTGGTGGAAACACTGGTAACAATGGAGATACCACCAACACTGGAGAAGAATCATCAAGGCAAACAGGCAACAACTCAGGGGGAGCAAACGAAGGATCAGCTAGTCACTCACAACATCAAAGTGGATTTCAAGGTGAATCATCAAGATCAAATCTTCCAAGACAGACTGTTTGGAATAGAGCTCATCCTTTTGAGCTGATCATTGGTGATCCAGATGTTGGAGTTAAAACTAGAAGAGCTTCTCAGAATGAATGTCTTTTCTCAGCATTTCTATCTAAAATGGAGCCAAAGAAAACTGAGGAAGCACTGACTGATCCAGATTGGGTGATTGCTATGCAAGATGAACTCAATCAATTTGAACAACAGCAAGTCTGGAAGCTGGTACCCAGGCCAAAGAACAAGAAAGTAGTTGGTACAAGATGGGTATACAGGAACAAGCTAGATGAGGAAGGCATTGTTACAAGGAACAAGGCAAGACTGGTTGCACAAGGGTATTCACAAGCTGAAGGCATTGACTATGATGAAACCTATGCACCAGTGGCTAGACTTGAGGCCATCAGGATGTTCTTAGCATTTGCTGCTTACTCCAATTTTAAAGTCTATCAAATGGATGTTAAGAGTGCATTCCTGAATGGTGAACTTGATGAAGAAGTGTATGTGGAACATCCCCCTGGCTTTGAAAATCAGGAGCTGCTGGACTTTGTGTACTTTCTCTTCAAGGCTATCTATGGTCTCAAACAAGCCCCAAGAAAATGGTATGACACTCTCTCTGGTTTTCTTTTAGAAAATGGTTTTGTTAGAGGTATCATAGACAAAACTCTTTTTTCAAAGAAACACAAAAATGATATGATATTAGTCCAAGTCTATGTGGATGACATCATATTTGGGTCTACTAATGATAATCTCTGTAAGAGATTTGCTGAGCTAATGCAGAGTAAGTTTGAAATGAGTATGATGGGTGAGCTGAAGTTCTTTCTTGGATTACAAGTAAGTCAAAGGTCAAATGGTATATTTATTTGTCAATCCAAGTATCTCAAAGAACTCCTCAAGAAGTATCACATGGAGGATTCAGCATCATCAAGGACTCTATCTTCAACAGCAATCAAACTTGGAGCTTCTGACAAATCTATCAAGGTAGATGTTACAAGCTACAGAGGTATGATTGGCTCCTTACTCTATCTTACTGCTAGTAGACCAGATATTATGTATGCTACATGCTTGTGTGCAAGGTTCCAAGCGGACCCTAGAGATGTTCATCTCGTTGCTGTGAAAAGAATCTTGAGATATCTTAAGGGTACACCTAATCTAGGTATCTGGTACCCTAAAGATTCTGGTTTTAATCTTGTTGGATATACAGATTCTGATTATGCAGGTAGTGTTGTGGATAGAAAAAGCACCTCTGGGAGTTGTCAATTCCTAGGAGGTAGGTTGATTTCCTGGTATAGCAAGAAACAGCAAACAGTTTCCAATTCAACAGCAGAAGCTGAATATATTGCTGCTGGAAGCTGTTGTGCTCAGATCTTATGGATACGGAATCAATTAAAGGACTATGGCTTTGCCTTAGACAAAATTCCCATATTTTGTGATAATACAAGTGCCATAGCAATCTCCAACAACCCTGTGCAGCACTCGAGAACGAAGCATATTGATATCAGGTATCATTTTATCAGAGAGCATGTCATGAATGGAACTGTGGAGTTACACTTTGTACCCACAGAAGAACAGACTGCAGATATATTCACTAAATCTGTTGATGAATCCACATTTATCAAGTTAGTTGGTAAATTGGGTATGTTAAACAGTCTTAGTGATTAACAATATCTCTGTCATGTTTGTTCTTTAAAAATTCATTTTCTCTTGTCATTTAAATGATATTCACTGTCAATTCTCATTTAATAGTACATGCTTGTGTATTTAAATAGCTCTAAATATTTTATTTTCTTTAAAAATATTTTTCTCATATTTTTTAAGTAGAGAAATGTATTTTTATTGAAAATATATTTATTTAGAATTATTTAGGTATTTTTCAGATTGTAAATATTGTTGTTTGAATTTTTCTGCAAGTTTATATTAATTTTATGCATTTTTATAATATTCTGCATATTTTTCTAGGATTTATGGAATTTTCTGTGAATTTTTCTAGGTTTTTAAATATTTTTCATGCATTTTTCTAAGTTATTCAGCATTTTTTGTAAATTTTCGAATTTAATTCTGAATTTTTTGGTAAGTCTTCCCAGTTTTACACTAGGAAGACTACCGGGAAAACAAGGATTTTTTCATTTTATTTTTCTGTTTTTCCTTTTATTTCTAAGTCTTTTCCTAAGTCTTCCCAGTTTTTTGAACTAGGAAGACTATCGGGAAGACTTAAATTTATTAGTTTTATTTTTCTGTTTTTCTTTTATTAGTTATTTAGAAGACAATCCAATTTGTACTAGGAAGACTACCGGGAAGACTATTCTAAGTCTTCCCGATTGTCTTCCCAAGTCTTTTTCCTTAAAAAAACGTTTGGATAGTCTTCTAAAGTCAGTTTATTTGTTTATTTCTTATATATACATATACTTACAGTACATACGCATTTCTATTCAGTTTTTGCCTTAGCATTTTCTTATCAGTTTTCTTCTTCACAAAACCCCCTTCGAATTCTTTCATTCTACAGAAAACTTTGATTTTGTTCATTGTTGCTCAAGTTTTTACTTAGCAAATCACTATTGTTCTTTCAAAATCAAACCTTTTTGAGTCGAATTGCTGTCAAAAATTCTGTTTTTCTTTCATTCCATTCGACTTGATTGTTTGTGATTTGTTAAGTGATTCTTACTTGTGTTTTTCTGATCAAAGTGGTTCTGTGATTTGGAAATTGTGTGGTACTGTGTGTGTTCTTGAAATCAATTACCCAATTCAGTTTTTGCATTTCAAAAAGTTAAGTTCGAATTTTTAGGATCTAAAAGTTCAAAATTCATTAATTTTGATAAAATTTAATTTTGTGGATTTTTGTAATTTTAATTAATTCTAAAAATCCCTAAAATTTTATTTTTATTTAAATTAATTAAAATTTTATTGTTTTATTTAAAATGGATCCTAATAATTTTGAATTAGTTTTAAATAATTTTGTTGGGTATTTTGATCCGGCTAGGTGTAAAGTGGAACGTTTCAGACCATGGATTCAATTTTTAAATAGCAATACTTGTGTTAGTTATGCTATTTGTGCCAATGCACTTCTGAAAATTGATCCATTAAGGATGTTGTGTTCAAGTGCTGTTATTGCTGAAAATTCAAAATCTTTTACTTTCAATATTCTCAATCAGCAATATACAGTTACTTTTGATTTATTTTGTGATGTGTTGCATTTTCCAAAGGACAGGTTTGATCCATTACCCACTGATGATGAGTTAACACAGTTCTTTGTGAATATTCATTATCAGGGTCCCTTTCAAATGGTAAAATTGTCAAAAACTTTTGTTGTAAGGGAATGGGATCTGTTCTTTGATACTATAGCTAGGGTATTTGGTAATTGCACAAAAACAAACTTTCATTGCATTACCAGTCTTAATCAATACATTGCCTATGCTATAGTATTTGGTCGTAGATTGAACTTTGCTGAGATTCTGTGGAACCTTTTGCTCAACAGGCTTGCTCACTCTAGGAGAGATTCTGATAATGGTGTGAAAGTAAGGTGTTGGTACCCTCGCTTTCTAACTCTTATCATTAATCATCTTCTCACTGCTGAGCAGGTAGAACTGTTTCGAGAAGCTAGATTTGAAACCTCTCCAACCACAGACACCAAATTCTACACCAGACTTGATGTCTCATCCAAATTTACCACCATACCTGTTCTTGTTTCACCATTCATGAGACAATTCATTAATCTTCCTATCTTTGGTGAACAAGTTCCCGAACCACATCCAGTACCACTGCAGGTAGTTATTCCTAACCTTGGTTCTTCTTCTGGTACTTCAATTGAAACCCAAGTGGTTGTTAGGGCTGACCCAGAGATTGTAGATCCACAGTCTCTGACCCAGGTCATAGAGCCAAACAGAGAGTCAAACACTCCTGAAACACCACCTGAGCCTAATGTACAAACCAGTTCAAGAAATGTTAGTGATATAGCTGAAATGAGTGTTCCCACAGCTCTGTCTCCACCCTTAAAGAAAAGAAAAACCTATAGGGAGACAACTGTTAGCCCATCTGTATCCTCTCAAAAGGATATGGACATTGATATGGCCACTACACAGTCTCTGGAGACATCCTCTCAACAGGGTGGATCTATTGAAATTCGCCATCGGGCCATGGCATCTTGTACTGAGTCAAGCACACTCCCATTACTCACAATGGGAGAAGATATCCATCTAGATGACACTCAGGACACCATGTCAGGAGAGCACTTTACTTTTGACTTTGAAACAGTGCCTACCATAGTCACGGTAGAAGTGCCTTCACAGGCATCAGAGGGAAAATCTGATTCTTTGCCACCTATAATAGAATCATTTTCTCCCCTCCCAGAGGGAACATCTCTGGCTCCCCTAAGGGATTTTTCACTCGCAGTTTATACTGGAGAAAGTGAAAGGCAACTTGATGAGTCTGTCCCTGAAGAAATTCAGTATACAATGTCAAATATTTTGACAGACTCAATCAGGGATCGGGAATTGTGAACTCCCATTGCACCACCACTGACCTCTCTTGAAGGGGCTAGGGTGATTTTTCCTGCAGGTACATCTACTGAGAATCTTGACAGACAGTTAGTGGTGAGAGATATGAATCAAACACCGAGTGAAACACAAGCACGTGAGTTGAGTGAAACACCACTGAGAGCAATTGAGGTGAGTGCACACACTGACACAAACACTGCTTTGTTGAACCAGCTAGCTGATCTACAAAGGAAGTTACAAGAAACCCAGGCTGAGAACAATCTTCTTAAAGCACAAGTGGTTGCTCAAT
This sequence comes from Heracleum sosnowskyi, assembly GCA_030848705.1. Taxonomy (NCBI): domain Eukaryota; kingdom Viridiplantae; phylum Streptophyta; class Magnoliopsida; order Apiales; family Apiaceae; genus Heracleum; species Heracleum sosnowskyi. The sequence goes on along the minus strand of CM061240.1, from coordinate 60,004,132 downwards.
CTACCACCTCTGTATCAAATCAGCTGGGTACTGTGAAAGATGACCTGGAAGGATTGAAGAATAATTTACTCCCAAAGCTGAATTCAATCCAACAATCTCAAGTACTGGTGGCTTCAGACATCTCTGATCTTACAACGTCAAATGCTCAGATATCGGAGAGTGTCAAGGAGATTGCTGCTATTTCTACCAAGGTGGACTTTATTCTGCAAACAACTGATGAAAACCAGAGGTTTAATGAAGAAAGGATGTCTAAGTTAGAAGGAGGAATGGAGCATCTCAATGAAGGAATGAAGCACCTATACAATATGATCAAGAATTCACATCAACCTACTGAAGAGCAAAGAACATTCTTTGAGGGAGATGATGATGAGGATGATGATGCTGATGAAGGAGGAGATGGGAGAGAAAGAGGAGAGATAAGGAGAACATCTGAGGTGAATCCTAGGGCTTCCACAGCTCAAACTGGAGAGGATTCCTCAACTAAGGGGGAGAAGGAGAAAGAAGGAGGAAACAGAGAAGCTGGAGGAGCTTCTGGAAAGGATAAGGGAAAAGGTAAACTATCACTGGAGGATACTGTCTTTGACGATGCCTATTACTACCATGGTGAACAGGATGACTTCCATTATGACACATCTGGTGATCTGGAGAAGACCATACCTGAAGAAGCTTTTGGTGAGGAGGAGGTTGAGGAGGCAGCAAACTTTGAGGATTGGGAGGATGAAGCTGATCTATATACACCTGACCCTTTGTTTCAGAAGGAGTTGAAGAAACAGCAGGCAGAGCTAAGAAGAAAGGAGGATGAGAATGCCAAGGTCTCCGACATCATATCTCAGAAGCTGAAAATTCAAAAGGCTGAACATGAAGACAAACAACGTCTTCATAGTATTCATGTCAAAGAAAGGAGATTGGATGTGAGGATGAAGCAAGGAAGCAAGTGGGATAAGGCAAGGGAGATGTTTGATATCCCTCAGAGAGGCATAAACAATGATGCTACTTTTCTGAAGCTGCTTGAGAAGATCAGAACGGTTAATCCAGACAACTCATTATATATGAAGGCATTGAAGGAAGATATCCTAAGGATTACGTCTGCATTTGATCAAGTGAGGCAAGAACTGTTCATTTATGTCTCAAGTGCTCTTGAAGGGTCATTCACCATTTCTCTTGACCTCCTACAAAGAAGATCTCTATCTGAATTATGGATTCTGATGAGTAAAGTAAAGAGATCTTCTTGCTTGAATGAGCTTCTATATGACCGGCTTAGAGATTCTGCTATGAAGGCCAGTCCTCAAGTTGTACATTTTCCTTATGAAGTCAAAATCTACAGAGGTACAACTTTAGAGACAGTGAGGCTGGATCCTGATTCCATGAAGCTACAGACTGCTATGCAACTGGTGAAGTTGGAGAATCTTCTTAGAACTTCTGGGTTTGCTTCTGTAGAGAAGTCTGAAGTTGCTGATATGATTTCAGATTACTGCACGGAGAAAATTCCAAGATATGCTCAAATGAAGAATAGATTGAAGAAGATCACCAATCAACCAGTAATGCCAAGTGGTGTGGTTTCTGAAAGTGATCGTGTCCTTGACAAAGATCTTCTAGTCACCTTACAAGAAGCTGAAGAAGGTGAAATTAGAGACTAAAGGCATGATAGGTTTAGCTCATTTGTAAATGTTATATGTTTAGAGCTAGGTAAATCAAGATAGGAAAATGTATTCATATGTTCAGTCTAGAGGAACATCTATCTTGTATTTATCTTTACTGTTTGAATCTGGAAATTGTTATATTTAATCCAGAACTTTTTATTATTTGCTTGGCTCTTAAAAGTCTTATCTTTTCTTGTTTTAGTTGAGTTATCCTCTAGAGGTATTTGGTTGTTATTGTCTAACAAACAAATAGGGGGAGATTGAAAGGCATATGTCTAGTCCTATTTGTAAACACCGAGGATTCTACTCAACTTTAATTAAGATGTAATAAGTAAATAATAAAAATCAATTGTCACAGGAATCTCAGAAGGTTATATCTGTCAAAGAATGAAGATTAAAGTCATCTACAGACTTGAAGTGATTCTACATTGAAAGAAGCTCAATTTATTGATCAAGCCTCAATGAAGTATTCAAGCTCAGTGGATTTATTAAAGTGACAGAGATTTCAAGTGGTGACAGAAAAAGATACTGATTACGGAGTTCTTGAATGAGAAGGAAGTGAATCACTGCTTAAAGTCAAATAGATAAAGAACAGACATTGTCGTTAGTCACTCATGAACCAGACAGTGCATCGAGTGTCAACGTACTATTTTGTTTGTTATTTATCTAAGTTTTTAAGTGATTCTGGAATTAATTGGGAAGTCAACTAATTCTATTTATTCTCTTATAAATAATTAATATTATTAAGTATATTATTTATTAATTTAATTCTGTAAAGAATTAAATTAATACATAATTTATTTAGTTAATTATTTAAATTAGAATATATTTGAACTAGGAAAACTTAGATTTTGTACTAGGAAGACTTAGTTTTTGAACTAGGAAGACTCACAAGTGAGTCTTCCCGATTGTCTTCCTAGAACAAATCTCAGTTTACCCGATTGTCTTCCTAAGCCATTCCTAGTTTTCCCGAGAGTCTTCCAAGGCCAAAATGATAGTTTTTCTGCTTGTCTTCCTAGTACAAATTCAGAACTGTCAAGTGGATTTGCACGTGTGTTGATTAAAAAGAAAAGCAAAGGTATTTATTCAAGGCAGGAGACTTTATTACATTCATTACAACTGAAGAAAGAAAAGACACAGAAACAAGAACATTTCATTTCTCTCTGTCTTCATTACTTCAAACTGTCCGAGCATTAAAATCATTCAGAGATTTAATTCTTGTATTGTTTCTTAACATTTAATCCATAAGAATTGTATCTCTTGTACTGCTTTGACTTTCTAGCGGATCATAATCCCTAGATTTTATATCGAACTACTTTTTAGTATTCGATCCTTTTTATTACAAAAATAGATAAATTCATGTCGAATTTATTCTAGATTTGTTTTATTAAGTTCTTTGTAATCAGTGATCAAAATTGTAACACCCCTCAAGTTTAATAGAGTTTCTATTTAACTTGAATATTGTTTCAGTTTTTATTCCGCATTAATTTGTTCTAAATTGTTTAATCTTAAACGAACAAATTTCGATAAAACGGTATAGTTTGTATTCAACCCCCCTTCTACAAACTTATCAGGACCTAACAATCATTACCATCATCCCTCCGTCTCAGAGTTTGAGTGTCTTTGCATTTGTCACTTGGTACACTCTCCCCCTTTTTGAAATCATCAGAAAGTAGTACTGATGTCAACAACTCAATAGCATTAGAAATTGATGTTAGTTGGGCAGACATAGCAGTTTGATTGTCCTCAACTGTCCCAAGCCTCTTCTGAATGTCATCAGAGTCCTTAGCTTGCTTCTTAAACATGGAATTGTAATACGTTCTATCATTCTTCAGAGTGAGATCTCGCAGACCAACTTCATTCCTCAAAGCAGTGACTTCCTTATGAGACTCATCAAATCTGTTGTGGAGAGATTTAATTTGAATCACAGTAGCCTTCAGACTTGTAAGAATATCAGGAGTTGAAATCGTCTTCACAGAATCACCAAGAAAATCAGCAGCCCTCTGTGCTGAAAAGATACAATCCGCAGCAGCCCATCTATTGTAGTACATATCTTGAAAATGCTCAGCTGTAGCTCGATTGACCTCTCTTAGCTCATCAGAGTTTGCTTGACTCTCAAATAACTCCTCTTGAGAATGATCAGAACTATCATTATCATTATCATTATCATTATCATTCTCTGCTGTATTCTCTGCAGGAATATTCTCAGCATCAGGTTCTGGAATCTCAGAGTTTGCAGTATGCAGGAACTCTGCTTCTTTTGTTACAATCTCAACAACAGATTGTTGTAGAGCTTCAAGAACAATAACATCCTCAGAGTTTATAACAAACTCTGCTTCAACAGGAACATTCTCTGTTGCATCCTTATCAGCAACATCAGGATTTGTAGCAACAGTTTCTGTAGCATTAGCATCCAAAGTCTGATCGACTTCCTCACCTTTCTCAAGATCAAAAGAAATTATTTCAGTGTGAGAAGCCATAGATTCTGCAAGTTCAACAGTATCTTGATCAGCTTCCAAACCTTCAGTGAAATGTTCATAGTTTATAGAGAGATTTGCTTCAGTTTCCATATTAAATCCTTGTGACTCTGTAGCCTCTTCATCTGCAATCTCAACATGTGCTCTATCCTCTGTGGGCATAGGAGCTTCATTTGCAGCATTCTCAACTACATCATCAGACTTTGATGTAGGAGCTTCCTCATGAAGAACAGTCTCCATAAAAACTCTGTCCTCAGGAACAATTTCATCTTCGGGAATCTCAATTTCAAGATCTTCAACAGCATTTGAAGAGATATTTTCAGCACCAAACAGATGTGCTGCTACCAATCTTCTCTTTCTCTGATGAAGAGTTTCTTCATCAGTTTCAGTCTCTTCATCAACAATATCAGACTTTGCCCTATTGGCTCTTCTTTTCTTCATCCTTCTCTTCTAAGGCATATCATCAGCATTTGATGCCCCAGCTTCAGTGTTTATCCTGACAGACTTAACAGCCCTTACTTTAGATTTCTTTGACCTCTGTGGTTGAGACACAGAAGGTCCAGCTTCAGTGTTTGCCAGTTGTGGTTGTTGTTGTTGTTGTAAGTTTACCAAGAATTGTTGCACAGACTCAGGCAACAGTAACACACCAACATCTCCTTTCTTGTTATCCTTGTTAGTGAGATCAGAAAATATGCGTTTATGCAATTTAAATGAGAGGATAACATCATCCTCTACAATCTCAACATTAGGACAGCAAAAGTTGAATATTAACTGACAAAATCTAGAGAAGTAAACAACATTCCTATTCTCTAGCATTTTCTCACCAATATTAGTTAAAACTAATCTAGCAACATCAAATTGACTGCCATAGAGAAGAGAATACCCGATCTGTAGACTATCCGTGGGAATCGCATCCCAATTCGTGCACTTCTTTCCAAAAGCCCGAGTAATGCAATCGAAAAAGAAGCTCCACTCCTTGCGCAAAAATGGCCTTTTGAGTTGACCTATCTTTGTCAAAGGTCCAGAGTATCCTATCTCCCTCATCATTCTGACTAACTCAAAGTCTCCAACAGTTGTGAATGCATTGAAATCTTCAAGACCCAAAGCATCACGAACAGTAGTAGGAGTAACAGTAAATTCATCTCCTTGAAACTCAAAAATGATAGATGGAGATCCAGACGCTCCTCCATCATCATAAGTACCTGTCTGCCAAAAAGTCCTTATTTGTGACGCAGACAGCTTCGACGGTGCGGTGAGAGCAGTGCCGATATCAGAGTTTGACAAGAAACTCTGAATCAAATGAAACGCCTCCGGTGCGTTCTCATTTGCCAAAGGAGCTGAGTAGTTATTAGGAACAAATTCTAACCCAGAAGCAGTAAACATTGTTGTAGCCATTAGAACAGTTTAGAAGAAAACAAACGGAGAATAGATTATAGTGTATGCAGTGAAAGTGTTTGAGACAATGTGTGTGAGTAAAAGCTTATGAAAAGTTAAGGTGTGTAAAAGATTGAACCGTTTATGTGTAGTATATTTAAATAATAACTGTGAAGATTAAAACTCAAACGTTTTAATCATTACTACACACAGCAGGCTTCTTTGAAAAGTGTGTGAGTGGGACAGATGTCAAACGTGCATATGCTGACAGCTGTATGTAACAACTTCCAATACACACGCGCAGTAAAAATAGCCATAATTACCGCATGTCACATTGTTCAAAATACTTAATCTCTCTCTCCTCTGTTTAATACAAATATGAACCGTTTGTTATCATACTCTTTCGAATTTCTAAACAAATGTCTAATCTCAAAATTATAAAATGTCTGAAACCAATAAAATTTATTTTAATCATCAGAGATTAAAATTAAATTACCTCGGCGTATTTCACACAATACATCAGTGTTTACCATTTGTCCTTCTTTGTCAATAAACTCTTTTCTCAAACTGTACAGATGTGAAAATATGTGTGTGCTATAGTAGAATTTACCGAATATTAATATTTAGACCATCTCAAAGTGCATAAAATCCATAAACTAAAGTAGTAAAAACTGGTTGCCTAAACTCTCATGTATAAAATAAAATCTGATTCTTATGTCTAAACTCTGTATACTGATATCCTTTCATTTGGATATATCTTTTATTTTTCACCCCCTTTATATATATATTTTTGTTTTTTTTTTTTATTATTATTGTTTTTTTTTTCCCAGTAATCAGTGGTTGGCACTAGTCACCAAAAATCAAAGATTTTAGCCCTTATTTCATACAATAAGTTCCTGGATCTTCCTAGGCACAACATGATCTCAAAGGAATTTGTGCTCTGTTTGGCATCTTTTGATTTGAGGGTGAATTATTTGCAATTAATAATCAGAGTTTAGACTTATCATCAGTTAATACAATTAATTTATGAGAGAAAATGCAAACAGCTAATACAGACTCAGTGTATAGGATCAATAAACTAAGAGATGCTATAAATATAGAAACAGTATCATGCTGTGTTAACTTACTGCACATATTTGAGATCAGAATCTATATAACTCTTAAGGATTCATAATTACTTACTGAGAATTATGTTCCATACAAATTTCTTCATTGGTCCTTATGTTTCAGACAAAATTACAATCAGAGTATAACATCAGACTTTAACCATCAGAGAATGACCAACACTTTATGACTAACAGAGTTTAGTATCAGAGTTTACTTTCAGAGTTTATGACACTGGTACTCATAACAGTCAATACATGCAAGGAATCATGAGCATAAAAATCAAACATGTATAGTTTTTGAGTCTAACCCGTATCTCTAGTCGAAACCAGAGATCATTCCAAGTTCATTTACCAATCTTGTAAAAGTAGCTTCACTCAAAGGTTTGGTGAAGATATCTGCAAGTTGTTGGTCTGTAGACACAAAATGAAGCTCAATGTTTCCTTCTTCCACATGTTCTCTGATAAAATGATATCTTATGCTGATGTGCTTGGTCATGGAGTGCTGTACTGGATTTCCTGTCATAGCAATAGCACTTTGGTTATCACAGAAAATAGGTATTTTAGAGTACCTCAAACCATAATCCAGCAACTGATTCTTCATCCATAGAATCTGTGCACAATAGCTACCAGCTGCTATATACTCTGCTTCTGCAGTGGATGTGGAAATTGATTTCTGTTTCTTGCTATACCAAGAAACCAATCTGTCACCTAAGAATTGACAGCTTTCACTTGTACTTTTTCTGTCTATCTTACAGCCTGCAAAATAGCTGTTAGATGAGGCTCTCTGGGATCTTCTTGAAATCTTGCACAAAGACATGTTGCATACATAATATCAGGTCTACTTGCAGTAAGATACAGTAAAGACCCTATCATTCCTCTGTAGTTTGTCATATCCACTTTAGCACCTGTGTCTTTGTCTATCTTTGTTGCAGTAGCCATGGGAGTTGGAGCAGATGAACTATCAAGCATACCAAATTTCTTTAGAAGATTTCTGGTATACTTTGGTTGATTGATAAAAATCCCATCATCTGTTTGCTTGACCTGTAAGCCTAGAAAATAACTAAGCTCTCCCATCATGCTCATTTGGTACCTGGACTGCATAAGCTTTGCAAACTTCTTACAAAGTTTGTCATTAGTAGATCCAAAAATAATATCATCTACATAAATTTGAACTAAAAGCAAATCATCACCAGAATTGAAATAAAACAAGGTTTTATCAATTGTACCTCTTGTGAACCCACTTTCTAAAAGAAATTGAGCAAGAGTTTCATACCATGCTCTTGGTGCTTGCTTTAGTCCATATAATGCCTTGTCAAGCCTGTAGACATAATCTGGATGCTTGGGATCTACAAATCCTGGTGGTTGTTCAACAAACACTTCTTCTTCAAGCTTCCCATTGAGAAAAGCACTTTTTACATCCATCTGAAAGACTTTAAACTTCTTGTGTGCAACATAGGCCAGAAAAATTCTTATGGCCTCCAATCTTGCAACTGGAGCAAAGGTTTCATCATAGTCAATTCCTTCCTGTTGTGAATAACCTTTAGCCACAAGTCTAGCCTTGTTTCTTGTAATCACACCTTCACTGTCAGTCTTGTTTCTGAAAACCCACTTTGTACCTACAATTGATCTATTCTTTGGTCTAGGTACAAGTGTCCAGACTTCATTTCTTTCAAATTCATTTAACTCTTCTTGCATTGCTGTAATCCAATTAGCATCTTGAAGAGCTTCCTCCACTTTCTTTGGTTCTGTTTGAGACAAGAAAGCATGATACAGACACTCATTATTTGTTGCACTTCTAGTTCTCACACTAGCATCAGGATCTCCAATTATGAGATCAGGTGTGTGTGCCTGTGTCCACTTTCTTGATGTTGGTAAGTGGTTTCTTGCATCATTATTGGATCCTCCCCCTTGATCCATGCTCTCCTGATTCATATGTTGACTTTTTGCAGTATCTGAGGCTCCCCCTGAATTGGATGGCTCAGAGTTTGAACTGTCAGAGTTTGAATCAGTTTCCTCAACTGACTCACTTGCTGTGTCTTGTTGAGCTTCTTCACGCTCCCCCTCAACTGGTTCTCTATTTTGTTCAATTTGAGAATTTCCAGTTTCTCCAGTATTTACCAGTAGAGGTTCAGAGTATGCTTCGTCAGATTTTGTCAGAACCGCTTCATTAGAGTTTGTCGGTACTGTTTCATCAGAGTTTACATCATCAGAGAATAAACCTTCATTTTCAAAACGCAGTTGATCATATCCATCTAAGTCATCAAGTCCAGTTATTTTCTTGTCATCAAATGACACATGTATGGATTCCATGATCACTTTAGTTCTCAGATTGTAAACTCTGAATGCTTTTGTTGACAATGGATAGCCAACAAAGATTCCTTCATCAGCTTTTAACTCGAACTTGGTCAACTGTTCAGGATGAGTCTTCAACACAAAGCATTTGCATCCAAATATATGAAAATATTTCAAATTTGGCTTCTTATTTTTCACCATCTCATATGGTGTTTTCCCATGCTTGTTGATCAGTGTAGCATTTTGAGTAAAACAAGCAGTTTGAACAGCTTCTGCCCAGAAATAAGTTGGTAATTTTGCTTCTTCAAGCATAGTTCTGGCTGCTTCAATTAAAGTTCTGTTCTTTCTTTCAACTACACCATTTTGCTGTGGAGTTCCAGGTGCAGAAAATTCTTGTTTCACTCCTCTTTCTTTGCAGAAAGCTTCCATGATTGAGTTTCTGAATTCAGTTCCATTATCACTCCTTATAATTTTGACTTTGTGCTGTGATCCTTTGTCCAGTAGATTTACATGATCCATCAGAGTTTGAGCAGTTTCATCCTTCTTTGATAAGAAATACACCCATGTATATCTAGTATATTCATCAACAATTACTAGAGCATATTTCTTTCTGCCCATAGACATCACATTCACTGGTCCAAAGAGATCAACATGTAGAAGATGATAAGGTTCCACTACTGAAGATTCAGATTTGCTCTTGAAAGATGACTTCCTTTGCTTTGCCTTTTGACAAGAATCACATAGGCCATCTAGACTGAGTATTGATTTTAGAAGTCCCCTTACAAGATCCTTTCTTATAAGCTCATTTATGTTGTTCAAATTGAGATGAGAGAGCTTCTTATGCCAATTCCAACTCTCTTCATTTGACATTCTTGCAGTCAGACACACTGTTTTTCCATCAGAGTTTGTTACCAAACTTGCTTCATAAATGTTGTTGCGCCTGTGTCCAACTAGAACAACTTTTCCAGTAGATTTACTGATAACTTCACAGTATTCAGTGTGAAAATCTACATGGTTTCCTCTGTCACAGATTTGACTCACAGATAGCAGATTATGCTTGAGTCCTGAGACTAGAGCTACATGTGTGATGATGACACTTCCAAGATTTATATTGCCATATCCCAGAGTGTGTCCTATGTTGCCATCTCCATAGGAAACCTTTGGGCCAGCCTTCTCCTTAAAGTCTGATAGCAGGGCTTTATTTCCAGTCATATGTCCTGAGCATCCACTGTCCAAGATAAGTGTGCTATCTTTTATACCCTGCAATCACAAACAAACACTAAGTGTTAGTTTTAAGGACCCAGACTTGCTTGGATCCTTTGTCTTTCTTAACAGTGTTAGTTTTTGCAGCGGAATTACTATCAACAGAGTTTAAACTAACATTGTCAGACTTTACACTTGCAGAGTTTGCTCTAACCCACTTCAGATTGGGTTTTAGCTCATAATAGTTGTGATAAATAGCATGATAACTCTTGCAAGTATAAATGGAATGCCAAGTGCTCCCACAGTGTGTGCATAAAGTCTGTGGTCTAACCCTAACATAATCATTCTTTACTCCTGATGTAGAAGGTAAAGAATTGATATTTTTATTCTTTGTGCAGTAATTAGCAAATGATTATTTCTTTTATTTATGCCTATCTTTCCATTCCTATTCTTCTTGGACCCTTTTGGTTTCATGGCAGACTTTACCTCTTTCATCTTATGATTGAACTGTTTTCCTGTCATCAAACCAACATTAACCTGTTTTTCACAAGTTTTTACTGGCTTTCTAACAGCTTCTCTTTCCATAAGTTTTTTTGTTATAATATTTTCCTGTTTTTCACAGGCTTCATCTGACTCCATATCAGCTTCTCTTATTACAACAGATTTTAACTTATTGGTTTCTGGAACAAATATCACAGGTTTAAGTTGTGGTTTAACCTTAACCTTGTCTTTAAACCTAAGTTCATCATTTTCACAATAGCCTAAACCTACAGAATCTGTCTGAAACACTTGATGAGTGTCTCTTCCAGAATCTGTCCAAGTCTTGATTATTTTCCTTTATTTTTCTAGATCAGATTCTAATTGCTTATATCTTTTGAGCAACTCCTGTTCTACATAAACAACATCATCTTTTTCTTTTTGAATCTGCTTCATATTTTCAAGTTCTCCTTCAAGAAACTTGTTTCTATCTTTAAGGCTAAGATTCTCAGATTTAATTCTCTCATTTTCTAAAGTCTGATCCCTATAACTAACATGTACGCTTTTCAGATATACTCTTAATTCAGATATATTATCAGTATCATAAGCATAAGTAGTTAGGGGTACCTTATTTTCAGATGATTCAGTCTCATCTCTGACAGTTGCCATAAGAGCATAATTTTCTCCATCATCAGAGTCTGAAGTATCTGCCCAGTCTTTGCCTTTAGAGATGAGTGCTTTCTCAGATTTGCCTTTCTTGCACTCTGGGGCATAGTGACCCATCTCCTTACACCTGTAGCACTGGATTTCAGATTTATCCTTCTTGCCAGACTTGGTCTCCCTTCCATCAGACTTTCTAAAACTTTTCCTTTCAGAGTTTGAATCTTTCCTTGAGAATCTCTTTCCTTTCTTGAAGTTCTTGAATCCCATCTTCTTGAAGGTTTTCACCATCAATGTAGCCATTTGCATCATCTGTTCTTCATCATCCTCAGAGTCAGAAGCTTCATCAGAGTTTGAGTCATCATCAGAGTTTGATGACTCGCTTTCAGATTTAATGACTAAAGCCTTTCCCTTGGCTTTCTTCCTTGATGATTCCTTCTTGATGGGCTTCTCCTCAACTTTGAGAGCAACAGATTTTGTCTTTTTACTCAATCTTCTATTCCTTTGTTCTATCTCCAGTTCATGAGTTTTCAACAACCCATAGATTTCATCAAGATCTGTATCAGCAAGCTCATAATTATCTCTTATTGTGGTTGTCTTTAAATCCCACTTTTCAGGTAGAGATAACAAAAACTTGAGATTAGACTCTTCAAGCTCATATTCTTTATCAACCAGAGACAGATCATTCAATAGTTTGCAAAATCTGTCATAAGTCTCAGTCAAGGTTTCATTAGGTCTTGAATCAAAGTGCTCATACTCCTGTGTGAGTATTGTCTTTCTGTTCTTCTTAATAGCACCTGTTCCCTGGCATCTGACTTCTAAAGCATCCCATATCTCTTTGGCAGTCTTGCAGCCAATTACTCTGTTAGACATTACATTATCTAAAGCACTGTGGAGAAGATGTCTAACCTTTGCATCTTTTGCAATTGATGAGATGTCCTCAGGAGTCATATCTTTCTTTTCCTTTGGAACAGTCTTTTGTTCTTGACCATCAACAACAGGAGATAATTTAGTCGGCATATGAGGACCATCATATATTCTGTCAAGGTATTCTGGATCTGTAGCCTCCAGAAACATGGTCATCTTCACCTTCCAAATTGGATACTCCACTGCTCTGAGAATTGGAACCCTGATTGTTTCATATCGACTCACAGAATTAGGTTTAACCTGTTCAACCTTGGGAGAAGTTTGATTTTCTTCAGACATGATTAATACTGTGTTTGAATCGTAAAACTGTATATATTAAACAGCCTTGGCTCTGATACCAATTGTTAGGCCGATTACACAATATAATCAAGTATGTATACGAGAATAACAATCAAGAACACAACAAACTGTAATTATATTAACAGTTTCTCTCTTAGTGATGTTAATGAATCACAAAGAGCTACTAGGTTACAAGAATAATATATTCAATGTTTGCGTCCCTTCTAGGGATAACCTATATGTGTTTATATAGTACACAGCTACATACAATCCTTATCTAATTGATACTCCTATAAATCAGCTATACAATTATTATCAATTAAGGATTGCTTTAGTCTTCTGTCCAGTCTCCTTAGCTGTATCAATATATTCTGCTTCTTTCCATCTTTAGAATATATTGCTTCTAGAATCTTTATCTTTGCACCGACAGCTAAATCAACTATCACCCTGTCAGACTTTAACAAACTCTGACCGGCTTCCATGTATACTCTTCACCCAGTCAGACTTTATCAAACTCTGACTGGCTTCTATATAAACTCTGATATGTACCTGTTACTTAAACACTGATGAACAAACGTCAGCAATTATATTTAACATGGACTATGCCCTGTTTTATAAATATCTCAAATACTAACTCAATCATCCACACATAATCCATAATCCATTCAATATTCCATTCATCTCCAATCCCTTTCATTTTATACGTAAAAATAAATAAATCTGCCTTGACTTGCAGCTATACTATCAGAAAAGAAATTTACCCAAAGGGTAATGGAAATCTCCACTTGGCCGGGTGCATGCACTGATACTGATATTGACGACTCTGGCTTGGGAAAAGGAATCTCAAATGAAGGTTAATCTCTCGAAACATCCATTATCTGCAACAACACAATAATAAACCAAGAAGATACTAAAACGGTAAAGGGTTATCTTAATTCTACTAATACTCATCCTAAAGGTAACCTACATCTACAAATCCTATCTTACCTATGAAGCTTAAGTCCTACTTCTCACCTTAAATTCTCTCATTATTGTTACACCTAATCCTGGCTTGTTTCAGTGACCAAAAACTGACCCCTCTGATACCAACCTGTGACGCCCTCCCAATCTGGGGTCATGATTGGGGAGTCACTACAACCTCTATACTTATAAGCCTGTGAATAATAATATAAACATGCAGACGCGACCCCAACTTTACCCTGGATCTTTAACAAGTAATGGTATGAAACAAGCATCAAGTATCTACTTCATTTTATTACATAATAAAAATCTCAAAAGTTATTACAACCGTGTCTTAAAAGTTCTACATTTCCTTATACAAAACACCTTCTACAAGTCTTCATCACCTGCCTGAGCTGGCATCCCAAAAATAACCCTATAGGAAGACTTCCTAGCTGACTGAAAAGTGTGTACCATCTTCTCGTTTAACTGTGGGTTAGAACAGGGGAAAGAATGAGCCAAATGCTCAGCAAGTAATAATATATCCAAATAGTTAACCACTGTGAAAAAGTTTCCAATATCAATATGTATGTCATGGGTATAGCAGGATCCATATCAAGGGATTATCAGAACAATGACATGAATATACAATTTCAAAGGGGTAAACCCATTTCCTTATAAAGATATATGATTTCAAAGAAAAACAATAAGTAATTTGGAGATTTTTCACAACGCACCGGACAATACGGGTGATCAGCCACGTAATGTCCCCATACCGGACACACAGTCCCTCTGGTCATTGTATTGGGTCCTAATAGGCACACATTGGCCTTTAGACTAGTCCATCCCTAGTCCATTTATTATAATTAACAAGTGCTGGGCCGGCGTCACTCGGCCTCTTACGCCTCCAAACTTAGAAATCCGTGGAAATCATAAATCGGAATTCAATTGATTATAAATTTTGAAACTTCCTTTCTTTTAAAACCTTTCTTATGAAAGAAATCCTTTGTAAATCATTGGATGCGTGTTTGTATAGTACCCAAGTGAAGGTTCATGTATTCTCAATTTCAAGTAAGTATGTGATTCATAGGTACAAGTTCAAATCTAATGCAATAGAATCTCAGGGTAAAATGTAAGTATAATCAAAGGATAAGGATAAGGCCTGAAGAAGAGTTTAAGCAAGATATGGTTCACAAGACATTGTGTTGTGTCTATAATGTTTGTATATAAAATAGTCTTTTGGGAGTTGGATAAGTTCAATATGATCAATCTGGATTTCTATTAATGGGAAAACAAGAAGTAAATGTCATCCGGTACATTTTGGAAATGTATTAGAATGAGGGTTCAGATATATTCACTATCAGGTATAAAAGGAATGCATAAGCAGGTGATCAACTTCAAATTATAGAACCATAGGTTATTGAGCTTTAATACATTGATATAATCAGGGTATAAAGGTTCAAGGAAAGAAAACTAAACAAAGTAGGGTGTACAGAACAACATGGTATATGAACAGAGATAAGGGTTACCAATGAACAATATGTGTTTTCAGAATTAAAAGTATATCAAAGCAAGATAGCAATTCATATATGTCAAAATGAAAGAATGGAATCGAAATACGAAAGCAAGTTAGTATTACTTGCCTTAAGTAGCTAAAAAGAGTAATCAGATTCATTGGTTCTCCACCTTTGTCTTGCCTTAATTTCTAGGCTCTACTTCTTTGGATTCTTAAGTAGCTTTTAGAACAAACCGTACTCACTGAATTTCTGCCTTCGCCTTGCCTTTATCTCTATGTTCCACGTCTCGTGACTCTACAAAAGAGTATATACTATCTCAGAATGATCCTCTCAAAATTCTAATCCTTATTCTAAACTACCCAACGTTCCCTAAACGCGTAAACACATAGTATTTATATCACTTATAACTCTTAACCATATAATAAGCACAAAACTCACATAAGCGCACATTGCCATTTAGGTTCACATAACACACTCCTTTAACATACATGTATATATCCTGACTTTCCGTTTATATCACACTTGGTTATCCCTTTAAATCAACCTGATCCATGCTAACCATATCCTTAACACCTTTACAAACAATGTTTTCATCTCAAAAAGCATAACAATCTGCTGCGCATACTTTACTAAAATATTTTTCATAAATCCAAAATTAGTGAAACAAATACCAAATTTGACAGACTACTTCCTGATTACTAATCCAACTTAGCATTAAAGTTTCAACTTCAGAACAATTTATTTAGATTAAAAACGAACTGGTTAAATTAGGTACTGAAGCACAGAAAATTCCTGCTGCGCAACTTTACTAAACTTTTTTTCAGAAATTCAAAAATAATCAAACAAATACCACATTTTACAGGATACTTCCTGATTACTACTAAAACTCAGAATAAAAATTTCAACTTCAGAACAGTTTATTTAGACTAAAAACGAACAGGTTAAAGTATGAACTGAAGCACAGAAAAATCCCTGCTGCGCAACTTTTAGTAAAACATGCATAACTCTTTACTCGCTAACTCTATCGATACAAGGTTTGTGCGTGCACAAACTAGACTCCAACTAGAACAATTTCCTCCTAGACTTTCTGTCTAAAACAGGCAGCAACCATTCGAAATTAACCAAAACAGAACAGACGGTTCTGGGCATCTCAACATTCTGCACATAAACCTTTAATCACTAACATTCTTATTGCATAACCTATGATACAACTAATCAACCATTCTCAACTACTTAGGCTTCCACAACACTCACAAATCAGAACTTTAAGAAGAAGTACTCAATTTATATATTAAAATCAATTAGCATCAAAAATCACAAACACTACACTTCTAATCCGACAAAAACCCCAAATCAAAACCTTCAACTTAAAATCAAATATCAAACATATATAATCCAAAATTCTCTAAACTTAACACAATAATTAACATGCAATCACTATAACATGAAATTATCAATTAATCATCAACACCAATACTTCAAACCAATTTTTATAAAAGGGGAAAATTGAAAATACACACATGCATTTCAATTCCTCAACATGCAATCAAAATTACATCTAAATATAACTATCAATATATAAATTTGGAATCAAGAACATCATCATCATCCCCGTCAGCTCGCCGGAGCTCATTGCCAACGGCGGCATGGTTCGGAGGTGCCCGAAATTTGGGTTTCCTTCAACAAACCTCACCAATAAGCAATTTAAAACAATCAATTAATCACGAAATCATCACAAGCAAACTTTCGGAATTGAATTAAGATCAAAATCGCTAAAAGCCCTTGCATGCAAAACTGATATACACACTGCCATACACACACATACACGATCATATATATATATATATATATATACCTCAATCGATTGTGTGGAGAGAAAAGAAGAGAGGGAAGAAGATTTTACAAAAAAGAAAAATGGCCGAGAGAGAGAACAGCAGAGAGGAGAGAGTCGAGCAAAGTAAATGGGGAAGAAGAACTGGTGACAAGGGTTTTATAACCCCAAGGTCAATTTGGTAATTTCATAATTCAAAAATCTGATTTTTAAGAAAAGAAAACCATTAAATTGCATTTCTAAAATCCGAAATAAAATGAAAATAATACCTAAAATCAAAATTTTATTTTTAAAACAGCGAATACGAATTTACAAGCTCACCCATATTTTTAAAATATTTTTATGATCAAAATTGAATTAAATATGAATTTTCAAATTTTAAATCACATAAATGACATTTAACTCATAAAATCAGTTTTAAATCCTTAAGGCCAAATATAAATTCCTTCACTAATTTTAGAAAATAATAGAACATAAAATAAAGGTTGTGAAAAAGATTTCACAATAAAATGAATCTCTGATGATTTTATAAAATTCCCGGAAGGTCAATAAGAATTGATTTTTAATAAGAAATTCATATAAAATGCAATTAAAAGCATACACATATATTTTAATCCATACCATTCACCAATTAAACATCTAATCATCACATTTTCAAATATCCACCTTTCACACAATATTCACATATCATAGGTCTCAAATATTATTAAATATTAATACTGTACAAGCGTTTTTCTGAGTCGTTATATACTCGATTTCTTCAGAAATGTCAAGAGCAACTACATATGCAAATATTTCATCCATGACAATTTCTTTTCTATTCCACCTTTCTCCTGAAATGACATAATTTATCGAGATCTCTTCATTATCCTCAATTTCAGGTGTTTGATCATCCTTTGAAGACGTCTTTTCACTGATGAATTCTATTTCATTTGGAATAATGTCTTTTGATGTACCAACTTGTTTATCAAGTTTTCTTGATTTTATAGGATTTTTATCTTTGGATCCAATAGGTCTACCACGCTTATGACGTGCTTTAGACTCATTTGCTAGCATGCTTTTATTCTCTTCATCAGGAAGTTTAATTTTACAAGGAGCATTGACAACTGGTATATATGACTTCGCCACTGTCTTGACATCACCAAATGTATCAGGCAATTTATTCGCCACTTCTTGTAGGTAGATAATCTTTTGAACTTCAAGTTCACATTGATTTGTGCGAGGATCAAAATGAGACAGAGATACTACATTCCACAAAATTTCTTTTCTTTCTTTTTCAAATTTTGACTTATCTCCCCCTAATGCAGGATAAACTATCTCATCAAACTGACAGTAGGCAAATCTTTCCTTGAACAAATCACCAGTTAAGGGCTCCAAATATTTTATAATTGAGGGAGAGTCAAACCCAACGTATACCCCTAATCTTCTTTGGGGTCCTATTTTTGTTCGCTGGGGAGGAGATATTGGAACATATACTGCACACCCAAATGTTTTTAAATGAGATATGTTTGGTTCATGACCATTCGTAAGCTGCAATGGGGAATATTTATGATAAGCCGTCGACCTTAATCGAATTAGCGATGCAGCATGTAGGATTGCATGTCCCCAAGCATAATTTGGTAAATTTGTTTTCATAAGTAAAGGTCTAGCAATTAGTTGTAGCCTTTTAATTAAAGATTTTGCAAGACCATTTTAAGTGTACGTGTGAGCAACATAATGTTCTACGGTGATCCCAATCGCCATACAATAATCATTAAAAGATTGGGATGTAAACTCTCCTGCATTATCCATTCAGATATTCTTAATTGTATGGTCTGGAAACTGTGTCCTCGGCCGAATAATTTGAGTAAGGAGTCTTGCAAATGCAACATTATGAGTGGAAAATAGACTAACATGCGACCAACGCGTCGATGCATCTATTAGTACCATAAAGTACTGAAATGGTCCACTTGATGGAGTAATAGGTCAACATATATCTCCTTGAATTCGCTCCAAAAATGATGGGCATTCAATCACAACTTTCACATGTGATGGTCTTGTTATGAGTTTTCCTTGAAAGCAAGCAACACAAGAGAAATCTTTGGACAATGGAACAATCTTGTTCTTTAAAGGATGTCCATTTGAATTTTCTATAATTCTTCGCATCATTGTTGAACCCGGATGAGCAAAATGATCATGCCATGTAAGAAAATTTTCTGGGTTTGATAATGTTTGGCTCATCACCATGTGTGTCTCTACTGGATTAATAAAGGTATAATATAATCCAGATTTATATGATGGGAGCTTTTCTATTATTTGTTTCCTCCCAGAGACTATGGACATGATACATAGATATTCATCATCATTTTCATTTGTTGTCTCAATATGATAGCCATTGCGGCGTATATCTTTGAAACTCAACATGTTTCTTTTTCATCGGGTGGAAAACATTGCACTCTCAATAAATAAACGTGTACCATTAGGTAGCGCTATATTTGCTCTTACGGAGCCTTCAATAAGATCTGATGCACCCGATATTGTATTTACATTAGCTTTAGCTAGTATGAGATGCGAAGAATATCCTTTATTTTTCAAAATTGTATGTGTTGTTGCACTATCCGCCAGACAAAATGACTCATCATCTTTCATTGCACATAATGTGATATTACTGGCCATATTTCTTCACAAAGCAAATATATTAATGAAGATTAGAAAATTAATATTCAAAACATCTCATTCAGGATAAAGGAAATTACATATAATGCATAAAGAAAAGCCAAATATTTTCGAGTTCGAACATAATTATTTAAAGATTCAATAAACAAAGCAAAGTCTTATGACTTAATTATTTCCACCACCAGATTTGGCCATCTCCTCATTCCCATCTTCAAAACAATTACCAACTTCCATGTGAGTAAAACCTGAAGGGCCAACTTGATCTCTACCTCCAAGGTGTGCTTCTAAATGGGCAATCCCCAAAGGATCACTTTGTTCGGTAAAATTAGTCTCAACAATTTTTAGAGAGGCCTCATAAAGGTCAGCAAGATGTTTGGAGGTACGACATGTACGTCTCCAATGACCTTTCATTTCACAGCGGTTATAAGTACTTTCCACCCTTTTAACCATTGTACTTTCTTTAGGTTTCTCCTCATTTCTTGTACACTTGTTGTGGTGAGGCTTCTTTTTGAAATTGGAGAAATTTTGATGACCTCCACGATATAAACTATATTGATACATATCCTAACCGACAGCTGCATTCCTATAAACTGGGAACCGACAAATCAACCTTCCTTATTTTTCTGGACTTGATAGTTATCTTGAATTAATACTGATCAGCTTCCAGTCCTGATGATAATCCTGATCACAGTCCCGATAACAATCCTGATACTGACGATGTAAAATCCTGATGACATAAGTATTACAATCCTGACCAGTAGTCTAGATACTGATGATCATTGAATCCTGATCTAACAATCTCCCCCAATCTCATACTTTGTAAAATAAAGTATAGATTCCTAGATTCAATGATGCCAAAAATATATTTACAAAATGTACAAGAAATATCAGTAGCAAACTTATCTTCAAATTCTTTGATAGAACAGATTCATCTTCAAGAAGTTTGACAATAAATTTTTGTAACAGCCCCAAATCCGGGGTCAGGGATCTAGGGTTGTCACAATCCATGTATTCCTTGCCTTACCTGTATTACTCACACCATTCATAATTCACCTGCTCATGACCCCACAACATATGTCTCACACACACACACACACACACACACACACAGGTTAGAGTCTCAGAAACGACACAATACAACAACTGCGGAATAAATAACTTTTATTACAATACCCAAATGTCTTTTGAATCTGTCACTGATACAATTTCTAAGTAATGTTACATTACCAACTTAGCCTTCTGATGCTCACAATCCTCTCATACCATTCATATCTATACATAAGTTGAATACCAAAAGCTGTAGCCTGATTCGATTGGTTCGTACTACTCTCGAGATCACTGCTAGAAACTGTTTACGGAAACGCCTTGCGAGGTATGTGCCGACCCATTGGCATCCTGCTTCGCTGCTATATAATATATATAAAACAATAGCAAGAGTGAGCGATAGCTCAGCAAGGTAATGAAAGTATGGCATAATTCTGCCTTTAACTCAACCCAGAATAAAACGGGTATAAGACAATAATTTGTCAAAATATCTCGATACTGAAATCATTTCCTTATCGGAATGTATTCCAAAAATACCATTGTTGTATTTCAAATATCATCTCCATAATATTCTGCAAACTTTTGCTATACTATGAACAAAGTTCTAGTATAAAGGATGAGGTTTCAAAGTAAACCAAATATAACCTTTCCGAAAAATATCTGCTATATAAGCAGAATATCAGCATATAACTTAAAAGATGAAGTTATAAGGTGATTCAGTATAAACAACTCCCTTACCATAACTCATATTCTGTAAGGTATCCACAGAGTCAAATGATATAAAAGATGAAGTTACGAGGAAAATTAATATCATATCTCCGTAACCCAAGATTTACTTATGCATATATTATCAGAGTCATAACTCATAACAGATGAAGTTGCAAGGATTCATTGTAACTTTATTTTGAACACTTTTCGACCCCCTGCCAACATGACCGGTAAACCTGTACCACGGGTGTCATCCTTGGTCCCTTTCAATACATGTTGCAGAATCCCTCTGTCAACATGATCGGTAAACCTGTACCAACGGAGCCATCTGTGGTCCCTTTCAGTACATGTTGCAGAATTATCCAAAATGGATGATGAACCAATAATGGAGCCTTCTCCGCGCCCGTCGTACCAACCTTACTATGATCAGTAGCAGGTTGTACAACAAAAATATGTTTTCTACATGTAGATGGAAGTATCACGACAGCCTGACATTGTCTACCGCCTTTCTGGATCTCCCGGCCCATTTGGGGAATAAGGTGATGGATCGGCGCGACTCGACCTCTTACACATGCTCCTAGTTCAGATGAAATCCATGACTCTGAAACGTAAAGATCGTCTCCCTTTCCCCAAGTGTAATACTTGTTGATACGACTCCACTCAGTAGTCATATCTAGGTTGGAAAGGAAGATTCTCCAATATTTCCCAAGCGATGCTTGTTAATGGATATCGACTTGTTCCAGGAATTTACCCCTCGATCGTTGAGGTGGTAACACAATATTTGACTTGCAGCAACTAAATTGCTTCGAGAAAATATATGTCCCCTGACAGTTTTGAGTTGAGAGTTTAAAAAGAGTAGTAGTTACTTAAATCAGGTTTCCCATATTTTTGATAGTTGAGCGAGCATTTAAATCCTCTTTAAAAGACAGATTTAAATGGAAAAACATTGTTTTGGGAACCTCTTTTTGATTTAAAAACAATTAATAAAATTTATTAAATAAGTAAACATTAAACGAATCTTCGAAAATAATATTCATCAAGTAAATAATGATTAAATGAATATATTCAAAGATAATATTCATTAAATAAATAAGGATTAAATGAATATTTAAAATAATATTCATTAACTAATAAACCCCGAATGAATATTCAAGATAATATAAACCTCGAATGAATATTCAAAATAATATTCCTCAAATAAGTAAACCCCCAATGAATATTCAAAATAATATTCATTAATTAATAAATCTCAAAGGAATATTCGAAAAATAATGTCCATTAAATAATTAAGTCTCAAATGAATATTCAAAAGTAATATTTATTAAATAAATAATTAATCCTCGAATGAATATTCATAAATAATATTCATTAATTAATAAAATAATCTTCAAATGAATATTCAAAATTAATATTCATTAAATAAACCCCAGATGAATATTCACAATAATATTCTTAAAGTCAATAATCCTCAAATGAATATAAATAATATTCTTTAAGTCAATAATCCTCAAATGAATATATATAATATTCTCTAAGTCAATAATCCTCAAATGAATATAAATGATATTCTTTAAGTCAATAATCCTCAAATGAATATTAATAAATAATATTCTTAAATAAAACAATTAACCCTTGAGTAACAGTTACCCGATATCTTATCGGAAATAACCTTTAACATATACCGAAATATAATTATTTCTGATCTTAGGGAAAATCACCCGCCCTTATCCTAGGGCATTTATAAAAACCTGGCTTATAACCGATATCCCATATCTAGCTTATAAGCCAGTTACCAAATCATTTTCAAATAATAACCTTCGAATGAGGTAATATTCAAATAACATTCCTCAAATCATTTCCAGGTAATTAATACTTTCTAGAAATGTAATTAATGTTTAATAATAGCAGTCCTCAAAATAATTAGTACACTGCCGCTGGAATCCCTCCGGGTTTTCACGGCTATCTTCATATCTCAAATACTGACTCCCGGTCTAGAGTCGAAAACAAGAAGTATGCTCGTATCTCTAGAGCTACAAGGTATACCGGTTTATAACTACTTTATCTCAAAGCTTATATATAAGCCCAGATCAAACTCTATTTTATACAATATATAACATGTATCGCACAACTGTATAACTCCACACATGGCAACAGCAGTAATATATAATCAATACTTCAAAGTATAGATTTAGAAAACTTGCCTGATGCTCGAGAAGTAATAGGGGTTCGCGACGATGCCGGACAATCTAGACAAAGTCAAACGAAAACACACGGTTAATCCCCTCGATAAACCACCTATAACTCAATGCTTAAACACGTAAGCGAAACACAACCAAGGACTTACTAGCTCGTTCTAGCGTCACACTAAGTCCATGTTATTCGTCAAATACTTATATCATAAGTTTGGTTCGAAATCCATCCTCAAATCCAAGTTATACTTAACCATTTACTACATTGGTTTCTAAGTCATGTTCTTGGTGGTTTTCACTTGCGCAACCTCGGCTAACACATTTTTATAAAATCGGAAAATAATCTTTTGGACTCGAAACCTTCGTACAAACCTTCGTAACTGCCCTGGACACTTCAATACAAAATTCCATATTTTAAAACAACTCTTAAGGGTCTCAAACATAGCCACAAAGTTGGTACATTTCTGTAATCTCGTTCCTTGAACCACTTTCACTAAAATGGTCATATCTCATAAACCGTAAATCGTAATGACATGATTCTTGCGCTCAAGTAAACTAGAAACAAAGCTCTACACACTCATGTTCATAACTGAACCAAAAGAGGCAGTTAGGTTTTCTGATTCTAGGCAGTTTATAGAGTTACCAAAAATCGGGCATTACGACGGCTTAAAATCGAATTATCCTATTTTGTCACAACATAACCAAGCCACACCGGGCATACCATACATCTACAACCTCAACAAACAACCATCATACACCTCTAAGATCAGTGGGGAGGCTCAAATCCAACACCCATCATTTTACACATTCAAACAAATCCAAATAATCACTAAATCACTTAATCATGATCTTAACTTTACATGAACATCAAAACCACTTTAAAACTCATATAAAACTCAAAGGGGCAGAGGTTTATACCTTCCTCCAAGCTTTCTTGCTGCTATATTCCTTATGTAACCTTAGATCCTTGCTTAATACAACCTTTGGAAGCCACAAACTCAATATCAAAAGCAACAAAGCAAAATACAAGTTACTATTCATCATCTTCTCCAACTGTTACTCACTGAAATCGAAGGGTAAATGACAGAGGTGAGGCGATTGCTTACCATGGTTACGTCGGGCTTCTCGAGAGCTTCGATTTGAGTGGTGGAACGCCAAAAACGGACAACGGAATCTCAAGTTATGATCATTTCTTTCTCTCCCATTTTTCTTTCTTCTTCTCTCCCGAAATTTCTCTTCCTTTTTCTTTTTCTTCTTATCTTGTTTAATTACTTGATATTTATCCAATGTGGTGAGTCATCACCCTTGGTCTCTTCTTGTCTTGACACTTGGCAAGCATGCATTGGCTTGGAATAAAGTAGCTTTTCTGGTTCGTTTAATTTCGTAGAACGCTCGCAAGGTTTCTCGAGGGTTCTATCGAGGTATTTTACCGAAATCGTTCTCGATACTTCTAATTCATTTATCAAATCCATATCCATGGAATTAATAATTTAAATCCTTAAATATCCTCAAATAATAATTATTTAGCCCGTTTTTGGTGAAATTTCGGAGAAAACGAAAAATGCTATTTTTCCGATTCTGACAGCTTCTGCATTCTTTTATTTCCATCGTAGATCACTAATGCGACTTTGAAAGTTTATTATATCGTCCCGCATATAGGGTGGTCTGAAAAACTTTTAAATGAAGAGTTACTATTCATCAGTGGTTTTTCTATAATCCTTTGGATCAAAATCCGTTCCAATATTCCTGATCTATTTTCTCTCTACTCTTTGCACTTAGAAAACGTTCTAGTGCTTTCTCGGGCGTACGCTATCTTGTTTACGGAGTTGTCGGATGTATTCCAGATATTGATTTGGATGACAGAAAAATACTTTCCTTCCCTGGAGTATTGTATTCTTATCTTCCAGATTGATTGTTCTTATTTATATGTTCAGTCCATTCTTACTATTCTCAAAATGTTTGAAAACCGAAATTCATATTCATTTCATAACTTGATTCTCAAAGTCATTGCCACTATCCATATTTACATCAACATATAATAAAAGTTTTAATTCTACCCAAAATCTGGGGTCTTACAATTTTCTTCTTTGTCTTCAAGAATCTGAATCAGTCTTCCCTTTAGATTTCTGAGTTCTTCATCTTCCTCATCAATCTGGTAGATAGCTGCTCTGAGACTTTGAATAGAACTTCTCTGTAGATCAGATTCTTCAATCAAGAGATAAGCAATTTCCTTCCCATCGGGATTAAGAGACAATTGTTTCATGCCTAGAGACATTTCCTTGACAACATTGCCTCTCTGCATTTCAGCTTCTTGTAGTTTTCACTAGAAGCTCCTGGATAGACATTATCTTTACACTTCCATCTTCCATGAAGTACAGAAGCTTCTCCTTCTTTTCAGCACCATCATGACAATCTAAAACTATATCCATAGCTTGTAAATTGTTCAAGTGTTCAGAAGTCAAAATCCCTCCAATTTCAACCAGTGCATGAGGATCAACATATGGCATGTTTAAGAATTCAGCATCTCTATGACCTATGCCTCCCCTTGTATTGCGTGGCATCTACTTTAAGCTTGAAAACATATCTGCCCATAGTGCTTTGAATGTTTGAGAACCAATAGCTTGTACAGCACCAGGAAGATTTGTTATTATACCACCTGATTGAAAATTAACAGGTCTATTGCACTGAATAGTGTCAATATGCTTCCACTTCTTATCTTTCTCCTTTTCAAGAACATAGCTCAACTCTAGCTTGTGTTGTTGTCTTCTGTCATTCTTCCACAATAATCTATTTGATTTGATCAGCCTTTGTACATAGAGATTAAAATCTCTATATGTTGTTCTTTTTATCTCTCTCTCTCTCTCTCTCTCTCTCTCTCCTTCTTCTTTCTTCTTCTTCATCAACTTCTAGACTATGAGAATTAACCACAGTAGAAAGTATTAACAAATCAACCTCTTGTAGAATTTCATATTCATCAGGATCTTGAACAGTGTCAGGATTATAATCTTTAATTTGAGTTGTATTACTGATGAGAGTTGATTGTCTTGGTCTTTACCATCTTCATGAAAAGTAGTCTTGACAATCTGAGTATTGGGAACTTTTGGAATTTGAGTATCCTCAGTGATTTCTTCAATTCTTAAACCTCTAGACCTTGTTTTTCTAGGTACTGATTGTATTGATCTCCTTCCTCTTCTAGCTCCTCTCCTACCTCTGCCTCTTCCTCTAACAACAGCATGATTATTAAAGCTTTCCATGATCTCTTTTTGTTGTCTCAGAAATTCTTCTTGATAAAGATCAAGATATTCTTATGTTGAAATAGAGAGAGCTTTCCTAGCAAACAACTGTTGAACCCTCTTATCAGTATGATAAAGAGTAACAACATCACCTCCTTTGGTCTTGAACTTCTGGAAAAGATTAGCAGCATCCTCAGGATTTTCAATAATTACATCTTCATCACCTTCAGGAATTGTAGATAAAGTTTGTCCATGACCAGGCGTCAGGATTTGATCACCTGTCAGGATTTGCTCTTCCGTCAGGATATGAGATTTTACTAAGGTTCTGACTGTTCTAACTCCAGAATCAGAAAGATGAGATGACTGCATGGATTGACTTTGAGAAGTTTGTCTAGAAGACTTCACCATAGCAGCATCAGAGGTTTCTCCTTTTCTTACCAAGTCATCACCATCATTTCCAGTATTATCATCATCATCATTTTTTCTCAATACTAGATCGGGTGTACATTTGTCTGACTTACCTTCTCCCCCTTTTTGGCATTAGGATTTGATAATAAATTTAAAATCAAAGAGAGAGGGGCTTCAATATTAGTTACCTTTGAATCCAAATAATCAATTTTGCTGTTGATAGAAGACTGTTCAGTGATAAGATTCTTGACATGAGAGTCTACAACTCTGAGTTGAAGAGCAGTAGGTGTCTTTGCCAAACTTTGAGAAATATCAGTCCTTACCAAGGAATTAGCAGCCTTAACATAATCAATCTCATCCTTGAGGCTCTTGCTTAAAAGAGTTGTAGCCTTCAAGTGATTCCTTATATCTTCATTATTAATCAAACTTGCTGCATAAGAAGCATGTTGTAGTGCACATGGGTAGCTCACATGATCAGTAGATCTGTACCATTCATTATCCCATTCATGTCTTCTTAATTGCTCAGCAACATCAGTTGCAAAAGGACCAGAAAAATCTTGAACTCTAGCTTTACCAACCATAAAAGTACTTGAAGAACCATGAGTAGTTCCAAGACTTGATTTAATTGCAGTGACAAGTTCATCCTTTTCAACATCATCTTCATTATCATCATCACTATCATCAGAATCATCATTAGAAATAGGGTTAGTAATAGCAACACCTTTGAGTTTATCCTGATGATCTGAGATAGAGTCTGTCATTAGTCTTGAGTCAAGTGACTGGATCAGGATTGGCTCAGCATCAGGAGCACCACTTGCATCAGGAGCAACACTGTCAGGATTTGAATGGCTTGCATCAGTATTTGCTACCAATGTTACTTTTGTAGCCTGAGGTTTAGAAGCTACTTCAACACTTTGAGTTAAAGGTTCTTGTGTGCTTCCCTCATTGACAGTGTTCTCAACCAATATATCCATCTCATTTGCACCAGAAACCCCTTTGCAACTAGCCTTGCTTTGTTCCTGATTATTACTCCATCTGAATCTGTCTTGTTTTTGAATACCCACTTTGTACCAACAATTGACCTGTTCTTTGGTCTTGGCACTAATTTCCAGACTTCATTTCTTTCAAATTCATTCAACTCTTCTTGCATTGCAGTAACCCAATCAGCATCCTTAAGTGCATCTTCAACTTTCTTTGGTTCCTCCTTAGATAGAAAGTTATGATAGAGACATTCATTTTGAGTTGCACTTCTTGTCTTAACACCTACATCAGGATCCCCAATTATCAAATCAGGAGTGTGACTTTTGGTCCATTTCCTTGCTGGTGGTAAATCATTCCTTGAAGTAGATGCTCCCCCTGGATTGGTGTTATCATCAAAAGAGCTTGAATCAGTAGAAGCTCCCCCTGAATTGTTGATGTCTTCTCCTAATGTGTTATCAGGATTATCACTTGAATCAGAATCTGAAGAATCCTGTCCTGATGATTGAGTAATTTCAGTATCAGTAACAGTTTGTTGTTGTTCCCCCTCAACATGTGGACTGTCAGTAGCACCATCAGTATTTGGTGCATCATCAGGATTTGGTGTATCACCAGTATTTGGTGACCCATCAGTATCTGATGGTGAGTCAGTATCTGATTCCTGTTCATCAGGATTCTTGGTAGCTTCATTTTCAAAAATCAAACTGTCATGTGAGTCTTCATTGATTCCAGTTATCTTCTTATCATCGAAAGATACATGTATTGACTCCATGACAGTCCTTGTTCTCAAGTTAAAAATTCTAAAAGCTCTTGAGGCTGGATAGCCTATAAAGATACCCTCATCAGCCTTGGTTTCAAACTTGCCTAGCTGTTCAGGATGAGGTCTGAGAACAAAACATTTACAACCAAACACATGCAGATGCTTCAAACTAGGTTTCTTCTCCTTGAGCATTTGATAAGGAGTTACACCATGTCTATTTATCACTGTGAGGTTTTGAGTATAGCATGATGTATTGACTGCTTCTGCCCAGAAATATTTAGGCAATTTTGCTTCTTCCAACATAGTTCTACCAGCTTCAATAAGAGTTCTATTCTTTCTTTCAACTACTACATTTTACTCGGGTGTGCTAGGAGCAGAGAATTGTTGTTTAATTCCTTTGTATTTACAGAACTCTTCCATTATTGAATTCTTTAATTCAGTACCATTATCACTCCTCAGAATCTTGACTTTATACTTTGTGCCTATCTCAATCATTCTCACATGGTCCAACAGTATTTCTGGAGTCTCACCTTTTTTGTGTAGAAAATACACCCAGGTGAATCTAGAAAATTCATCAACAATTACAAGAGTGTACCTTTTGTTACTGATGGACATTATGTTGACTAGTCCACATAGATCAAGATGTAACATGTGATATGGTTCACCAATAGAGGATTCAGATTTACTCTTGAATGATGTCCTTCTCTGTTTAGCTTTTTGACATGCATCACAGAGTCCATCAGGAGTATACAAAGTTTTAGGCAATCCTCTAACCAAATCTTTCTTAACCAACCCATTGATATTGCTGAAGTTGAGATAAGAAAGCTTCTTCTTGCACTGAATAGTGTCAATATGCTTCCACTTCTTATCTTTCTCCTTTTCAAGAACATAGCTCAACTCTAGCTTGTGTTGTTGTCTTCTGTCATTCTTCCACAATAATCTATTTGATTTGATCAGCCTTTGTACATAGAGATTAAAATCTCTATATGTTGTTCTTTTTATCTCTCTCTCTCTCTCTCCTTCTTCTTTCTTCTTCTTCATCAACTTCTAGACTATGAGAATTAACCACAGTAGAAATTATTAACAAATCAACCTCTTGTAGAATTTCATATTCATCAGGATCTTGAACAGTGTCAGGATTATAATCTTCAATTTGAGTTGTATTACTGATGAGAGTTGATTGTCTTGGTCTTTACCATCTTCATGAAAAGTAGTCCTGACAATCTGAGTATCGGGAACTTTTGGAATTTGAGTATCCTCAGTGATTTCTTCAATTCTTAAACCTCTAGACCTTGTTTTTCTAGGTACTGATTGTATTGATCTCCTTCCTCTTCTAGCTCCTCTCCTACCTCTGCCTCTTCCTCTAACAACAGCATGATTATTAAAGCTTTCCATGATCTCTTTTTGTTGTCTCGGAAATTCTTCTTGATAAAGATCAAGATATTCTTATGTTGAAATAGAGAGAGCTTTCCTAGCAAACAACTGTTGAACCCTCTTATCAGTATGATAAAGAGTAACAACATCACCTCCTTTGGTCTTGAACTTCTGGAAAAGATTAGCAGCATCCTCAGGATTTTCAATAATTACATCTTCACCACCTTCAGGAATTGTAGATAAAGTTTGTCCATGACCAGGCGTCAGGATTTGATCACCTGTCAGGATTTTCTCTTCCGTCAGGATATGAGATTTTACTAAGGTTCTGACTGTTCTAACTCCAGAATCAGAAAGATGAGTTGACTGCATGGATTGACTTTGAGAAGTTTGTCTAGAAGACTTCACCATAGCAGCATCAGAGGTTTCTCCTTTTCTTACCAAGTCATCACCATCATTTCCAGTATTATCATCATCATCATTTTTTCTCAATACTAGATCGGGTGTACATTTGTCTGACTTACCTTCTCCCCCTTTTTGGCATTAGGATTTGATAATAAATTTAAAATCAAAGAGAGAGGGGCTTCAATATTAGTTACCTTTGAATCCAAATAATCAAGTTTGCTGTTGATAGAAGACTGTTCAGTGATAAGATTCTTGACATGAGAGTCTACAACTCTGAGTTGAAGAGCAGTAGGTGTCTTTGCCAAACTTTGAGAAATATCAGTCCTTACCAAGGAATTAGCAGCCTTAACATAATCAATCTCATCCTTCAGGCTCTTGCTTAAAAGAGTTGTAGCCTTCAAGTGATTCCTTATATCTTCATTATTAATCAAACTTGCTGCATAAGAAGCATGTTGTAGTGCACATGGGTAGCTCACATGATCAGTAGATCTGTACCATTCATTATCACATTCATGTCTTCTTAATTGCTCAGCAACATCAGTTGCAAAAGGACCAGAAAAATCTTGAACTCTAGCTTTGCCAACCATAAAAGTACTTGAAGAACCATGAGTAGTTCCAAGACTTGATTTAATTGCAGTGACAAGTTCATCCTTTTCAACATCATCTTCATTATCATCATCACTATCATCAGAATCATCATTAGAAATAGGGTTAGTAATAGCAACACCTTTGAGTTTATCCTGATGATCTGAGATAGAGTCTGTCATTAGTCTTGAGTCAAGTGACTGGATCAGGATTGGCTCAGCATCAGGAGCACCACTTGCATCAGGAGCAACACTGTCAGGATTTGAATGGCTTGCATCAGTATTTGCTACCAATGTTACTTTTGTAGCCTGAGGTTTAGAAGCTACTTCAACACTTTGAGTTAAAAGTTCTTGTGTGCTTCCCTCATTGACAGTGTTCTCAACCAATATATCCATCTCATTTGCACCAGAAACCCCTTTGCAACTAGCCTTGCTTTGTTCCTGATTATTACTCCATCTGAATCTGTCTTATTTTTGAATACCCACTTTGTACCAACAATTGACCTGTTCTTTGGTCTTGGCACTAATTTCCAGACTTCATTTCTTTCAAATTCATTCAACTCTTCTTGCATTGCAGTAACCCAATCAGCATCCTTAAGTGCATCTTCAACTTTCTTTGGTTCCTCCTTAGATAGAAAGTTATGATAGAGACATTCATTTTGAGTTGCACTTCTTGTCTTAACACCTACATCAGGATCCCCAATTATCAAATCAGGAGTGTGACTTTTGGTCCATTTCCTTGCTGGTGGTAAATCATTCCTTGAAGTAGATGCTCCCCCTGGATTGGTGTTATCATCAAAAGAGCTTGAATCAGTAGAAGCTCCCCCTGAATTGTTGATGTCTTCTCCTAATGTGTTATCAGGATTATCACTTGAATCAGAATCTGAAGAATCCTGTCCTGATGATTGAGTAATTTCAGTATCAGTAACAGTCTGTTGTTGTTCCCCCTCAACATGTGGACTGTCAGTAGCACCATCAGTATTTGGTGCATCATCAGGATTTGGTGTATCACCAGTATTTGGTGACCCATCAGTATCTGATGGTGAGTCAGTATCTGATTCCTGTTCATCAGGATTCTTGGTAGCTTCATTTTCAAAAATCAAACTGTCATGTGAGTCTTCATTGATTCCAGTTATCTTCTTATCATCGAAAGATACATGTATTGACTCCATGACAGTCCTTGTTCTCAAGTTAAAAATTCTAAAAGCTCTTGAGGCTGGATAGCCTATAAAGATACCCTCATCAGCCTTGGTTTCAAACTTGCCTAGCTGTTCAGGATGAGGTCTGAGAACAAAACATTTACAACCAAACACATGCAGATGCTTCAAACTAGGTTTCTTCTCCTTGAGCATTTGATAAGGAGTTACACCATGTCTGTTTATCACTGTGAGGTTTTGAGTATAGCATGATGTATTGACTGCTTCTGTCCAGAAATATTTAGGCAATTTTGCTTCTTCCAACATAGTTCTACCAGCTTCAATAAGAGTTCTATTCTTTCTTTCAACTACTCCATTTTACTCGGGTGTGCTAGGAGCGGAGAATTGTTGTTTAATTCCTTTGTATTTGCAGAACTCTTCCATTATTGAATTCTTTAATTCAGTACCATTATCACTCCTCAGAATCTTGACTTTATACTTTGTGCCTATCTCAATCATTCTCACATGGTCCAACAGTATTTCTGGAGTCTCATCTTTTTTGTGTAGAAAATACACCCAGGTGAATCTAGAAAATTCATCAACAATTACAAGAGTGTACCTTTTGTTACTGATGGACATTATGTTGACTAGTCCACATAGATCAAGATGTAACATGTGATATGGTTCACCAATAGAGGATTCAGATTTACTCTTGAATGATGTCCTTCTCTGTTTAGCTTTTTGACATGCATCACAGAGTCCATCAGGAGTATACAAAGTTTTAGGCAATCCTCTAACCAAATCTTTCTTAACCAACCCATTGATATTGCTGAATTTGAGATGAGAAAGCTTCTTGTGCCAATTCCAACTTTCATCTACTGATGCTTTACTGATGAGACAAGTAGAGGAGCCATCAGTATTTGATTGAATGTTGGCTTCATATATGTTACCATGCCTGTAGCCAGTAAGTGCAATGTTTCCTGATGATTTGCTGACTACTTCACAATGAGTGGAATAGAAGTTGACATGATAACCTCTGTCTGTGATTTGACTAATACTCAATAGGTTATGTTTTAGTCCTTTCACAAGAGCTACTTTTTCAATGATGACATTGCCAATTATTATATTACCATATCCCAAGGTTTGTCCAATGTTGCCATCTCCATAGGACACTGTTGGGCCAGCTTTTTCCTCATATTCTGACAGCAGGGCTTTGTTTCCAATCATGTGTACAGAACATCCACTATCCATGACTAACACGTTTTTCTTTTTACCTACAATCAGACAAAATCACACTAGTCAGAATACTTAAGAACCCACACTTGTTGGGCTCTTTTTCCATGCATTTTACTAAATTTAGCAGCAGAAGACTTTTTGACTTTAGCAGTCCTATCAGGATTGTGTCCATCGTGATTTGCTTTGTCAATATCAGTATTGAAAAATGCATGCTTCACATTGACATTCTTAGGTTTACCAGAATTTGCACTTTTATTAAACTTAGGTAAAAGATCATAAAAGTTGTAGTACAAATTATGGTATTCTTCACAAGTATAAATAGAATGCCATTTACTGCCACAATGAAAACAGGAATTCTATGGTTTATAAAATACTGATTTATTCCTAACATCAGACCTAGGAATTTCAGTGACCTTCTTTTTATTCTTCCTTCAATCAATAACAAGATGATTAGCGTTACCACATGTAAAATAGCATTTTATTGGTGCATTTGGGATAAACTTATAATTATCCTCTTTATTAATCCCAATTTTACAATTCATGTTTCTTTTGATAGTAGGTGACTTTTGTCTTCCTGTTTTATCACAAACTTTATCCCTAAGTTGTTTCAAAGACAATATACCTACATTCTTATTTCTTTTACTCTTGACAGGTTTAGACTTAGAATCTGTGGAAGGTTGTGCAGAAGTAGATCCCTTTTCAAAAGTTGGATTAGGATCTTTACCAAATACAAAATCAACAGGTTTAATCTTAGATTTGGTTTTATCTATAACATGTCTGTAGGTCTTTGGACTAACTGTCTCATCAATAACAACTTTCTTTTTCAATTTCTTATCTTCTTCTTACTTGTATCCTAGACATTCTTTCCAATTCTTAGAAGTATTGATTTCATGAAATTTCCTTCCAGAATCTGTCCAGGTTCTGATTTTTTCATTAGCATATTCAAGTTTTTTTTCAAGAGCAGTACATTTAAATTGCATTTCAAGTTTCATGTGTTTAGCATTATCACATTCTTTTTGTACTTCTTGCATAAAAGAAAATTCAGCTTCTAAATGCTCATTTCTTTTCCTAAGTTCAGACATCTCAGATAAGATCCTAGCATTTTCAGCAGATTGACTTCTAAAGCTAATATGCAATGACTTTAGAAAACATCTCAACTCAGAGACATTATTTGTATCAAAATCAAAAAACAGTACTAGATACCTTTTCATCAGCAACAACAGTCTCATCAATATTGGCCATCAGGGCATAGTTGACTACCTCAGTGTCAGATTCTGAGGAAGAGTGTAACACCCCCAGATCCGGGGTCGGAGATCTAGGTTGTCACGTTCCTTTATTCCGTACAAACACTTGATACTTGAATCATAATAATTTAAATTACACACATGGTGACCCCACCATCCATATACTCACGTCAGTTATGTCTCAGAAACGAATTTACAAAAACAGTAGTCATATGATCCATAAATTTAAAGTTATGACAACCCAAAAGTAAAATGCTTGCAACCTACTGCCAGTATGATCTCTATGTGAAACCAGAAAGGTAGCGCAAAAGTTTGTTCTCGTTCATTAATATACATAAGTCATACTTATAATTAAACCGGAGCAACAAGAGTTACACTCCGAACCAACTCAGTACTTCTACCTGCGGTGCTGCAACTGCCATCCTATAGGCGGTCTGCGCGGCCCATACGCGCTTCCGAGCGGTATGACGAATCCTGGCCAGCTACTCTAGCTGTTGTGTTGTGATATATATATATATAAAAGAAAGCAAGAGTGAGCACTAAGCCCAGCAATAATACAAAGCAGCATAAGCATATATATATATATATGCAAGCTTATATCATAAAGGATATATTTAGAATGATATATTTATTATCCTTTTCGTCAAAACATGCCATACAGTGCAACTACTGTACGAGGAACATCATTACTCATCACTGTCAAATTATCAGTAACTTAGCGCCTAGGCTTTCGTTACAATGTGCAGCACAACTCCAATTGGAGGGAAGGGGATATACTGGAACACCCGATACATGGTGATCAGTCGTTGTATCGTAACGTAACTTTTCTACTAGTAGAAGGACGACTTCATATTCGGTTATCACCCTGGCCGCATTCGGGCCCATTGTGCTATAAGGTCACTACATCGGCACCTGTTTCATTACCGTGTAATCCTTTACATGCAAGGTCACTACCTCGGCGCCTGTTTCATCACCGGGTAAGCCTTGATAATTATGGTCACTACCCCGACACCTGTTTCATTGCCGTGTAATCCCTTCCAGTCCCAGATGAAAAATCAATGAAACAGGAATCAGAATTTAATCCTGATTCCCCCAAGTACAGAATACTTGTCAAAACTTTGCAACAGTTCAGATTTTCTTACTCCATAATATTTGAAAGGAGTAAGTCACAATGTGGGTTGACATCAGTCAACGAAACAACAAAAGTTTACCAAGTATTTTGGAAGTCATGACCTGGGAGTTTTTGTAAAACATCTTTAGTTCTGATGATTCAGGATCCAAAATATACTCACTTTCAATGAAAGAGGCAAGTGAAATCATATGTTCACTTCCTGGAATGGATTCCCAATAATTTCAAAACCATAGTCATCAATTGAGACAAATAATTAAAGTAGTTGGGAACCCCTACTATACTCAAATAAATCTTTTTGAGATCAGAAAATATTTTAAACGACTATTGGAACCTTACGTAATATTTAAATAAGGTTCTATGATTTTAAATCATATTTGGAATATTTAATAAATATTCAAATAATAAATATTGAATTATTATTCAATAAAATTCCACTTAAGTGAATATCCAAAATAATATTAACTTAATTAAATAAATATTCAAATAATATTTTTAATAATATTATTTAATATTTAACCTTAAATTTCCAATAATACATATATATTGGAAATTTAATCAACGTATTTAAAACATAGCTGCCCCTGGACCTTCCAGTTTCTGACAGTATAATTAAGACAAAATAGTACTTTAACTCCCGGTCTAATCTTTTAAAATTATCATACAAGTACTCTACGCTTAGAGCCTTTATAAATCATCGGTTTATATCTAATATAATCATAGCATATAAACCATACACGTTACGAAAGATTTAAGTCAATATATAAATGAGTTCGTAAATCCTTTACAGCATTAAAGCAGTATATATCACAATCACAACATTAATCACAACAGCATCATTTGTATGATGTATCTCATCAACTGGAATTACTTCCCGATTTGCTATCTCTACCTCTAATACTTCTTTTAATGGTTCCACTCTAAGTCTTAACCGACTCGCGAAATCCCTCGAAATAAAAGACTTGGTAGCTCCTGAATCAAATAAAACATTTGCATTGACGGTGTTTAATAGAAGGGTACCTTCTATCACATTTGTGTCCCTCACAGCATCTTTCACGGTCATGTTGAAAGTTCTAGAAGTCGGGGGCTTGTTAGAGGAGGCTCCACTGATTCTTGAGCGGGCGGGGTTTACCATAGGGCAGTCTCTTTTCAGGTGTCCTAATTTCCCACATTCAAAACACTTCTGATTCTTTTGAGGGCAGGTGTTGGAGTAGTGCCCTGTTCTGTTGCACTTGTAGCAGATTACCGACTTTAGGGTACATTCTCCCAGATGTTTTCTCCCGCAAGTATTGCAGTCAGTTAGTGGGGCTCGAGGTTGACTAAAATGGGACACTCCAGTCTGTCTACCGCCCTGGCTTAGACTTTTGTTCTCAGTTCTCCTGATTCGGAACTCCTTAAGGGTTGGGACCTGGTTCCTCTAAATAGCTTTGTTGGGAAACTCCCGCTCACAGAGCTTCCTCCTTGACTATCAAACTTTCTCTTCTTCTCCTCTCTTCCTTTCTGACTCTATTCACTACCTGATTCCACTATTGTTGCCTTTTGCACTAGCGAGGCATAGTCTGTTATTTCCAACACAACTACTCTATTCTGAATCCATTGCTTTAACCCTTGCTGGAACCTCCTTGACATCTTCAAGTCGATATTCAGTAAACTTGGCTTCATACTCCGCCATAGTCATGTTATCCTGTTTCAGTTCCAAAAACTTTCGCTCCATTTGTGCTTCCATGAATACAGGAAAATACTTTTCCAGAAATAAAGTAGTAAACCTTGCCCAGGTAATAATGGCATCCGTTTCTAGGTTCCTCTTCGATTCCCACCAGTAGTTAGCCTCTCCTTTTAGGAGGTAAGTGGCAAAGATGGTCTTTTGGGCTTCCTCGATACCTAGGATCTCAAATGATTTTTCCATTTCCTTTAACCAAGCTCTTGCCTCAACAGGGTCGGCAGATCCCTGAAATTCCGGGGGTCTTAGGGACTTAAAAGCCTTAAAAGCACTATGCCCCGTAGTATTGGGGCCTGGTGGTGGTGGCGGTGGGTGCTGGTTCAAATTCTGTCGGAGTAGGTGCATGAATTGGTCCATCGGGTTTCCACCGGGGACCTCCACATTCTAAGTACTTTCATACTCTTCCTCTTCGTAGTCTTGATCATTAAACTCATTATAATCGTCATCCTCTCCGCTTCCTTCATACTCACCTTCCTCATAATTCTGTTCTTCCAACTCGTGGAAGTCTGGGTTTTCCTCCTCATTATGAAAGGTTTGCCTTACATCTCCCTGGTTAACACAGCCATGAGCCCCAGGATTGGCAGGGCGTTCTCGTGTTCCCATACGTCGGGGTAGCATTTTCCTGATGTTTTTAAACAAAAACTTTTATTAAAACCATTTGTTCCTTCAAAATAGGTAGTTGGATCGGTTGAGTTTATCGGTGACAATCTTGGAAATCATCATTTCACAAAGTATATATATATATATATATTTCAAAACGAGTGTTGCACATGTTATATGTCAAGACTAGTAACTTGTAAAATAGTTAAAATATCAGGGTATATCACCTTTTAAAACTGAAAGCTTTTAAAGAAACTAAAATGCACGAATATATACATAAGTGACATAAAGTCACGATATACTGAAAGTCAAGGTTTCCACAAAAGCGAACCCGTCGCTGAAATACATCGTCCGTACAACAGTCAAAAGCTAAGTACTACCAGTCAACGAGTCAACATCTACTAACGTCAGTCTGATCAGCCTATCTCTAACTCAGAAAGGATACTACTATACATCGGAAACATCCCACAAAAACTGGCACTACTAATGGTCATCTGAGTTTAGAGAACTAAGTTATCCATCATCTATCAAGGCTCCCCCTCCGGGCGGGTCAGGCTCCTGACACGCGCCATGGCCTCTCTCCAAATCAACTCTGCGGTCCATCTGGATACCAGTCCCTCAGCAACAACAGGCACGCCTCTCATGCGGACCATAGCTCGCATCTCGATGCTAGAAATCTCACGTCTCATCTTCCCAGGGGTCATAAACCTAATCCCGTCCTGATAGGAATGACGGGTCTTTCTCTCTACAGCCAATTGTCTCCTCAGCTCATCAGCTCTAGCCTCTGCCGCTGCCAAGTCAGTGGTCAGTCGGCCAATCATCCAATCATGGATCACAGTAGGTACTCCAGTAGGTGAGGGAGGAGGTGTGTCCGGATCAGTCAGGGGCTGGTCCTCCTCATATCCCTCAGGGGCGAGGTCATAGTCATCGTCTGATGATAACGGGCTCAGTGGGGGGTACAGGAGGGGTAAGGGCTCTCACAATAGGTAGAGGGTACATCCTGATGCCTCCTCGGTTAGCGCTGTCCTCAGAAGTCTCATCGTCCTCTGTTAGGAATATGTTGTTCTTGATGATAATTATAAAAACACTTAGTAGATTTTGTATTAAGTCATTTTGTAACTGTCAACGGAATGGCATGCTCTGCAGTGTTTCGTTGACAGGAAGCTCATCAACGGAATGAGTGTTGTAGCAATTGCACTGTACAATACTTCACAGTTTGATATGCATTTGATGTATGTATTAGATAGGTTTCCTAAGTCATGTTGACTAAGTACTAGATAGGCAAAATAGGTTGGTTAATTGTAAGTATATCATGCCTTGTAATTTTGCCTAAGTGAAGACATGTCAACGGTATGAAGATTACTCTATCAACGAAACAAGGATACACCATCAACGGAATGAAGAATAAAGCTATCAACGAAATACATTCTCCTGCCATCAACGGATCATTATTGCTCTTCTGTATAGTTGACAAAGTGATAGTGACAGCTTTCTGACAGATCAAAAGGAGATGTAGAAGTGTGCATTTGCATTGGGAGCCATTAAAATGGTCACTGGAAATAAGGAAACATTCCAATTCCCAATTGGGTTCTTGAGTGGGATCAGAATAAGCATGAAGACAAAAGACAAGGATCTCCAATGACTGTTATTCCCAAATGACCTAACAGAATTGTAGAAGGGGGGGTTGAATACAATTCTTGATATTTTCTTAAACTTAAAACACTGATAAAATAAAACTGAACTGAATAAACAAAAACACAAGATATAAATAATTCAGTTGGATTGTTTGATGATCCAACTGAAGTGTTTTTATTGCGGAAATAATCTGTGATACAAAAGTACACAGCTGCTCAGTTACAGAGTTGTAGAGAAGAATGCTCTCAAAGATAGCTAATACAAACTATTTGTTTTTCTTCTCTTACTTCTTTCTAAATGCTACACTTGGTTATATATTCCCAAGTTTACAATACTATTTTTGGCTACACTAAAGATAACCGCCAATAGTTTGCTTTTCATCCCTTTGTCCAGTGGTCCTTGGAGATCCTTGCTTTTGTCTTCATGCTTATTATGATCACTCCCAAGAGCCCAATTGGAAACTGGGATGTTTCCTTATTCCCCATGTCCATTTTAATGGTTTCCAATGCAAAGTACACTTCCACATCACCTTTAGATCTGTTCAGAAACTTGTCACTATCACTTTGTCAACTATTCAGAAAAGCAATAATGATTCGTTGATAGCAGGAAGATGTGTTTCGTTGATAGCTTTATTCTTCATTTCGTTGATGGTGTTTCTCTTGTTTCGTTGATAGAGTAATCCTCATACCGTTGACATGTCTTCACTTAGGCAAAATTACAAGGCATGATATACTTACAATTAACCAACCTATTTTGCCTATCTAGTACTTAGTCAACATGACTTAGGAAACCTATCTAATACATACATCAAATGCATATCAAACTGTGAAGTATTGTACAGTGCAATTGCTACAACACTCATTCCGTTGATGAGCTTCCTGTCAACGAAACACTGCAAAGCATGCCATTTCGTTGACAGTTACAAAATAACTTAATACAAAATCTACTAAGTGTTTTTACAATTATCATCAAGAACAACATATTCCTAACAATCTCCCCCAATTTATGACTGATAGAATAACAACCATAAATCAAGAGCCTTGATGATAACAAAAACACTCAGACATATTACCCATGATAAAAGTAAAAATTGCATTGAGCTTCATAAAGTTTTAGACATAAAACAAGACTTACAAGACTAATGCCCAAATGTGCTCCTCTAGACTGAGCAAATGATTCATCTTGGTCTTCTTTGAGGCATAGTCTTCTTCCCTCTCCTAGAGTTGTTCTCCTCAATCTGGACCTGTAGCCTTCTGTAAAAGATCTTCTCTTCTTCATCTTGATCACCAAGCTTGGATTGCATGAACCTTAGAGTTTGATTAGATGCCTTATCCAGCTGGTCTTCCATCCTGAAGAACCTTCTGCAGTTGTCCTTGTCCTTAAATTCCATCATCCAGTAAGGTTGAAGATGGATCTTCTTTCCTGTTGAGGGCACTCTTAGCATCCTGGGAAGAGCTTCAGGCTTGTTCCAGCTAGCCTTTATTTGACATATCTTGGAGACCACCTCAGAGTTGGCTGTTTTGGTGAAGCCAAAGTCTTTCTTCAAGCATCTAAACACTGTGAGTAGTGTTTGGTAGTCTTCTCCTAAAATTCTGTAGAGAGGCCATATTTGTTCTCTACCACCCTTGTATGTGAAAACCAATCTTTCAGGTAACTTTTGAGAAGCTGCAATGCCCCTTACTTCCACCAGGTTGTCTAAATCAAGATGTAAGCTGGATTCTTCCCTGATGTCAGCAATGTACATGCAGTCCTCTGGATTTGTAGGGGGTTTCTGAGATTGTGGCTTCCTCACAAATACTGGTTTTGCCTTGACAGCCCTTTTCTTTGTCTTCATTGGTTGATCCTTTTCAAATAGGAACTTTGGAAAATAGGCTTCATCAAATTCAATAGGCTCCTCCTTTGGCATGATTGGTTGATCATGAAAGTTGACAGGGTGTGCAGGGTCACAGGCCAACTTTCCTCCAATAGGTAGATCAATAGGAATTTGATGTGCACTTGTTGTGGAAGGGGCTTGAGCAGTGTCCAGAGAGTCCTCTTTTTCAAAGTTCAGATTCCTCTTAGCTCTAGCCTTTGGTTGCCTTACACTTTTCCTTGTTGGTTCAGCTTCATTAGCTCCATCCTTGGCTTTTTCTTCCTGAAAGGTCTCTTCATCTTCAAGTGCTTGAGCAACTGCCAATGCTTGCATTGCTGCCCTTTCAGATTCTTCAGCCTTGGCCTTTGCAAAATTTGGGTGACCAACCCAAATGCAGATTTCCTTGCTGTCCCTGTAGATGATGGCCCTTTGATTCCTTATGCTTGGATGATTGCTTTCCTTGCTCTCAATGATCAGCTTCCCTAGGACTTTGAACTCATCTGGCTTTGGAGCAGGATAAAATATCCTTTCAATGTTCTTGCCTTTGGGTTTGGCAGGTGATATTGGAGACATCCCTCTTGCATCCACATTCTTAAAGCATGAAGATTGACCCTTCTCATTTCTTGAATCTTGAAGGATTCCATGCTGAAGGGGCTCTATAGCATAAGAGCTCTTGAACTGTGGCTCCATTTGTACAATCACCATTGCATTTGTTGATGGCTGATCTGTCTTTGAAGATTCAGTAATGTTCTTGAACCTTGCTTCTATGTTGGACCAGTGATCTTTGATTTGTTCTGCAAGTTTCATCCTCATAGAAGCTTCCTGGATCAGGTCAATACTATCCTTATTCTTCTTTCCAAACTCCCCCATTGCTAGTGGCTCCTGTGGCAGTGAAATGGCTGGGACCAACACCTTTGTGATTTGAATGTTGAGCTCCTTAGATTTCTCCCCCTTTTTGTTAGCATCAAGAGAGATGACTGGGAGTCCTTGAGCTGCCACTAGCTGAGTGAGTAGCTGAGTTTGCTTCTCCTGTTCCTTCTGCATTTGAGAAAGTGTAGCTTCCACCTTGTCCACTCTTGTAGAGAGAGTTTTCAAGGATGTAGCCACCTCAGGTTCCTTAGAGAAAAACCTGGTCATCTTGGACACAGTGAGAAGAGGGAGCTTTTCATCTATCATCCTGTAGTTAGCATCCCTGAGATTGCTAATGGAGTCCTTGATTTCTGTAGCCTCAATCCTTGTCTGCATCATTTGTAGCCTTTGAATTTCCAGAGAATCCATGATGGCCTTGTAGAATTTCTTGTCCCTTGCATTTGCAGACTCATGAGCTAGATAGGCCTCATTGTACTGCCTTGAGATAGCAGCATCTAGAGTGACTCTTCCATGCATACCCTGAGAAAGCCAGCCTGGTGTAGGAGGCACCACAGAAGTCCCAGTCTGTGAAGTGGTGGCCACCTGTAGATTATCACCATAGTTGTCCTCATCATCAGAAAACTCAAAGTCTCCACTTGCTGCAG
This sequence comes from Heracleum sosnowskyi, assembly GCA_030848705.1. Classification (NCBI taxonomy): domain Eukaryota; kingdom Viridiplantae; phylum Streptophyta; class Magnoliopsida; order Apiales; family Apiaceae; genus Heracleum; species Heracleum sosnowskyi. The sequence goes on along the minus strand of CM061240.1, from coordinate 59,961,009 downwards.
CTCCTGGAGGTAGATTGGTCAAGGCATCCTTTGCTCTTTGCATTGATGCAGTAGTATGAATTAAGTTGAGTGACCTTTCTGCCTCCACATTGCCCTGTTGAGCCATAACTTGATAGGCTGGCACAGGATGAGTAAAGGTCTCAGGATCCAGGGAAATACTATCCAGAGTTTGTTGATAATGCTCTTGGAAAGTAAGTTCCCTTTCTCCCTCACTGACCTCCAGTAACTCATTAGCAATGGCTGCTTCCACCCTTATTGCTCCTGTAGTCCCTTCTCTCTCTCCACTCTTTTCTTGCATCATGGGCTCCCCATGGCTCACACCTCTCACACCCTCACCTTCACCTACTAAGGTGGTACTCTCAAACTCTCCTTTTGCCTGGCTGGAAGAAATAGCCAGCATCTCACTCTCATTCTCTCCTTTTGCCTGGCTGCAAGCCAGCCTCTCAATTTTACTCCCTTTCAAACCTAAAAGTGTCTCAACTACCACCAGGTCATCTACACTAGTTGTGGAAACAACTTGATTTTCAGTAAAAGGTGTAGAATGACCTATCAACGAAATGGTAGTTTGAACTGTCAACGGTATAGGTACCGTTGATGGAGAAACACTTGTCAACGAAAGAGGCTGTTTCGTTGATGAAGTCAATAAAGCATTTTGAGAAAGTGAAATTACAGTAGAATCTGTGGTGATTGATTTGAGATTGGGGTCCACAGATTCTCTTGCAGTTTCAGAAAAACTTGGTTGATGGCCCAACAAATCACTTAATAAGTGATGACCATCAGCTTCAGAGTGGGGCTTCTCCAAGATTAGAGTTGGAGAATCAGGAAAAGATGTATGGATCATGTCCACATCTAAAGATTGAGTTGGTGAATTGGATGGAGATAAATCAAGATTAATGTTTAGAGAGTGGGACTGTAACCCCAGAGTAATAATAGGGGTTACATCAAGCTGAATTTGAGAAACTGGAAGTGTTGCTTCCAGTGTGTGTGCACCCTGTGAACCCTTGGTCTTTTGCTTCACTCTCCTTTGGTATTGGGAAAATGTAGACTGTGGGCTTGAAGTGTCCCTTACCCTTTTGGACTGTGCTCTAGGTGGAGAGCTTGTTTCAATAATCACATCCTTTTGGGAGGATGCAATTAGACTTGTGTTTAAATCCATTTTACTCATTGTGCCTTGTTGGGAAGACACAATGGGGCTAGGCTGGGAAACACTTACCTCACCTTCCTTATTCTTGAGGTTTCTTTGATTTTCACCCCTTCCCTCACCTCTCACCTCTCACAACTCCAGACTCACTCCCCTTAGGTTGTGTGGTAGTTTTTACAACAGGTGCCTTTTGAGAAGCACCTGAGGTTGGCTTGGAGGATTTCTTTGATTTTGATTTAGTTGCTGGGGCAGGAGCCTGTTGGGTCACAGCTACAGACTCCATAGCAACAAGGTTGGAGGAGACAATAGAAGTAACAGCTATACTAACAGGGATAGTAGTAGTTACCTCAATGATTGGCAGATACACCACTGGAACATCACCATTGTAGTTCAGCCTCAGTATGTCTGTCAATACTCTCTTTTCTTGTACAAAGCACTCAAACCTGGCATTAGGGTTAGAGATAACTAATGGTGCTGGACTAACATGATTAGCCAGCATCATCAGAAACCTTGCATAATAGATATTTTTCTTCCTATTTGCCTTATCACCCAACTTAGCACCAATTTCATAAATAAGTTGGGTGCTAAAGTTGTAATATCTATCATTTAGAAGCATGGTTAGGAGAATTAACATAGAGTTAGTTAATGCATCAAAATTACTAATCTTTCCAGAAAAGACCTTAATGAATGCATCAGCTAAATAACTGTATTCCCTAACCAAACCTCTCCTAATTATTCTACCCAGATTATCAGTAGGCAAAGAGTAGTTTATAGAATTTAGCATGGTAGTTATTTCAGTGTTAGTAGGCAAAGCATCACAGTTATTATCAGGAATATGTAAACATGCTTGCAAAACATCAGAATTAACTATGTACTCATTACCTTGCAGAGTGAATTGCAGAGTGCAATTTGTTCCACTATATTCACATGAGGTCCAAATTTCCTCAATTATTTCATTGTAGATTGGTGTAGAGTGGAACATTGCATAGCTCAACTTGCAATTCTTCATGAAATCCATCATTTTGAAGAAAAGTCTGTTCGGGTTTTCCTTTGCAACAAAAGGGATGGAGTTGTTCTTCTCATAGATGAACCCTCCAGCAGACATAAGCTTGACTATGGGTGCCATTGTTGAGTGAGATAAAGCTTCGAACTGAGTTGCTTGTTAGAGAGAGAAAGAGAGAGAAAAGCCTTTGGAATTTTTGAGAGCAGGTAAAAAAAAATTAAAGAAAATAGAATTTCTTAAATACTCCCCCAAAAATTCTCAGAAAATGAGTCCAATAATAAAAGTAAATTACTGGATTGGCTTAAAAATATAACCGTTACTCTTAAAGTATTACCATGATTTATACTTACAGGGATGTATGCATAGATCGTGGTAAAAGACGTGTCAGTTTTCAACGGTTCAGATTAAAAGCGCTAAATCAACGAATCAGAATTGGGCGTTTAAAGTCCCGTCTGTTTCGTTGATACAGCTGTGTTTCGTTGACATAAAAAGAGCTATCAACGAAACACCCAGAAAAATGCTAAGATTGTCAACGAAATGGTTTGTTTCGTTGGCATGGTTATTTTGACTTAGACAAAATTTTACTTTTTCCTGAGAAAGTTAAATCACAGAAAATCATAGCAAATTTCTGGCTGCATTATGACTTGCAAATATCTCAAAAATAATTAAGAGAAATTTAGCATACCTAGCTCACTTACTAATCTTGAGAATGTTGATTCATCAAGTGGCTTGGTAAAGATGTCTGCAAGTTGTTGTTCACTTGGAACAAAATGTAACTCCACAGTACCATTCATAACATGTTCTCTAATGAAATGATACTTGATGTCAATGTGCTTGGTTCTTGAATGCTGCACTGGATTCTCAGTAATGGCAATGGCACTAGTGTTGTCACAGAAAATAGGAATTTTCTCAACTCTTAATCCATAATCAAGTAATTGATTTTTCATCCATAAAATCTGTGCACAACAACTTCCAGCTGCAATATACTCAGCCTCAGCTGTGGAGGTGGAAACTGAGTTTTGTTTCTTGCTGAACCATGACACAAGCTTGTTTCCTAAGAATTGACAGGTGCCTGTTGTGCTTTTCCTGTCAATTTTACATCCTGCATAATCTGCATCTGAATAACCAATTAGTTCAAAACCAGATTCTCTAGGATACCAAATGCCAAGGTTTGGTGTTCCCTTGAGATATCTGAAAATCCTTTTAATAGCAACTAAATGGGATTCTCTAGGATCAGCCTGAAATCTAGCACATAGACATGTAGCAAACATAATATCAGGTCTACTAGCTGTTAAATACAAAAGTGAGCCTACCATGCCTCTGTAACTTGAAATGTCCACAGATTTTTCCTTAGTATTCAATTCAAGTTTGGTGGCAGTGGGCATGGGAGTTTTGGCAGGAGAGCATTCCATTAAGTTAAATTTCTTTAATAAATCATGAATATATTTTGTTTGACTAATGAAAATGCCTTCATTAACTTGCTTCACTTGAAGACCAAGAAAGTAAGTTAATTCTCCCATCATGCTCATTTCATATTTACTTTGCATAATCTTGGCAAACTTTTGACAAAGTTTCACATCTGTAGACCCAAAGATTATGTCATCTACATAAATTTGAACAAGTATAGTAGAGCCATTCACAATCCTGTGAAAAAAGAGTTTTGTCTACAGTACCTCTAGTGAAATGATTCTCAAGAAGAAACTGTGAGAGTGTGTCATACCAGGCTCTAGGTGCTTGTTTCAAACCATAGAGTGCTTTGAGGAGGAAGTATACATATTCTGGAAAATCATCATCTTCAAAACCAGGAGGTTGACTTACATAGACCTCCTCTTCCAATTCCCCATTCAGAAAAGCACTTTTCACATCCATTTGATAGACTTTGAAATTGGCATGGGCTGCATAGGCTAGGAAAATCCTTATTGCTTCTAGTCTTGCAACAGGAGCAAATGTTTCATCAAAATCAATTCCTTCTTCCTGTGAGTAGCCTTTTGCAACTAGTCTTGCTTTGTTCCTTGTGACTATGCCATTTTCATCCATCTTGTTTCTGAACACCCATTTTGTGCCTATTACACTCCTGTCCTTAGGCTTGGGCACCAGCTTCCAAACATTGTTCCTTTCAAATTGGTTTAGCTCTTCTTGCATAGCCAAAACCCAATCTGGATCTAGAAGTGCATCCTCAACTTTCTTTGGCTCATCTTGAGACAGAAAGCTGCTATATAGACATTCTTCTTGAGTTGCTCTTCTAGTTTGGACTTTTGAAGAAACATCACCTATAATAAGTTCAAAGGGATGATCTTTAGTCCATTTTCTTGAGGGAGGTAGATTTGCTCTAGACGAGGTAGCTTCATGATCATGATTGCCTTGATTGGATATTTGTCCTTGAGAAACTCCCCCTGAGTTTGTTGTCCCTAAATGATCACTTCTTGAGACATTTCTATGACCTTCAACGGTATGACTGTTTTGGCTGTCAACGAAACGCTCATTTTGACTGTCAACGAAACCACCATCTTGACTGTCAACGAAATGACCATTTGGTCTACTAGCAGCTATTCTTTTCAATCTTAATGCAGCAATGTCATCTTCACTGCTGCTCTCATCTGTGCTAGATACAACAACTTTAGACTGTTTCTCAGTAGTCTTAACATGATTCATTCGATCTCCTTCCTCATTCTCAAAAGAGAGACTTTCATGGAAACCTTCATCACAGAGACCTTGAATTTTGAGATCATCAAAAACAACATGTACAGATTCCATAACAATGTTGGTTCTGAGATTATAGACTCTGTAAGCTTTCCCTGCTGCATATCCCACAAATATTGCTTCATCTGCCTTTGCTTCAAATTTCCCCAAATGCTCAGCTTGATTTCTCAGAACAAAGCACTTGCATCCAAAGACATGAAGAAAATCCAATAGTGGCTTCTTTCTTTTGAGTAGTTGATAAGGGGTCATTCCCTTGGCCTGATTAATCAAAGAAATATTCTGAGTGAAGCAAGCTGTGTTAACTGCCTCAGCCCAAAAATAAGTTGGTAACTTTGATTCATCTAGCATTGTCCTGGCAGCTTCAATAAGTGTTCTGTTTTTCCTTTCAACTACACCATTTTGCTGTGGTGTCCTTGCTGCTGAAAACTCATGCATAATACCATTTTCTTCACAGAACATCTTCATGCTTGAATTCTTGAATTCTGTCCCATTGTCACTCCTGAACCTTCTTACTTTCAAGTCAGGATGATTGTTTACCATCTTGATGTGATTGATAATGATTTCACTTGCCTCATCTTTAGAATGTAAAAAGAAGGTCCAAGTAAATCTAGAAAAATCATCAACAATCACAAGACAATATTTCTTCTTTGAAATAGACATGACATTTACAGGGCCAAACAGATCCATATGAAGTAACTCAAGCTGATGGACAATTGATGACTCTGTCTTGCTTTTGAATGTTGCCTTCTTTTGTTTCCCTTTTTGACAGGCATCACACAAACCATCCTTGGAAAACTCCACCTGTGGAATTCCTCTAGCAAGATCCTTCCTTACCAAATCATTCATAACCTTGAAATTCAGATGAGATAATTTCTTGTGCCATAGCCAACTTTCATCCTTGCTTGCTTTGCTGAAAAGACAAGTGATGGTGTCTGGACTTGTGCTACTAAAGTCAGCAATGTACACATTCCCTCTTCTGAATCCAGTCATTACCACATTGTTGTTTCCTCCTTTAGAAACAACACAGGCTTCTTTTGAAAAAGTAACTAAAAATCCTTTGTCACAAAGTTGACTGATACTAAGCAAATTGTGCTTAAGACCATCCACCAATGCAACCTCATCTATGATGACATTCTCTTTTGAAATCAAGCCATATCCCTTTGTGTAGCCTTTGCTGTCATCTCCAAAAGCAATACAAGGGCCAGCTCTTTCCTGAAACTCTGTGAGCAGGGTAGAATCACCAGTCATGTGTCTTGAACAACCACTATCCAAGTACCAAAGATTCCTTTTGTCTCCCTGGTTGCTTGAGGAGCTTGCTTCCTGCTCATGATTGTTAGCCATAAGAGCCAAGTTGACATATTCAACATCATCATCAGAATCTTCACCATTACCAGCCCAATCATACTCCTGAGTCATGAAAGCCTTTTCCTTTTGCTTGAGAAGTTCAAAGTATTTCTTTTTATAATCAACAGGCTCAAATTTCCTGTTGCTCTTCTCAATCTTGGGTTTTCTACAGTCTCCAGCAAAGTGACCAAGCATTCCACAATTGAAACATTTAGATTTAGACTTTTCAATCCAGTTACTTTTGTTAGGTTGAAAGTCTCTCCTTGGTGGCCTTGCTTCTGAGTTTCTCTTGAACTTGAACTTAGAGAATTTTCTTGACAGAAAAGCAATGTGTTCATCAATCTCATCTAAGTCATCCAAGTTGGCTGGTTCTGGTTCTTCTTCTTCTGTCATCTTACCTTTACCCTTGCTGACATCACTTCTACAACTAGCTCGACTAGTTGTGGCCTTTGCAGCTTCTTCAGTGTCATCTTCCAGTTGGTTCACAGATGCAATCAATGCAATGGATCCACCCTTCTTCTGTACCTTTTCAATTTCCTCATCTTGCTCCATTTCCAGCTCATAAGTCTTCAATGTTCCATACAGCCTTTCAAGAGTGTAATCTTTGTACTCTTGAGTGTTTCTTAGAGAAACAGTCATAGGCTTCCATTCTTTTGGAAGAGCTCTTAGAAATTTAAGGTTTGAGTCCTTAGTTTGGTAGATTCTCCCATACAACTTTAATCCATTCAGAAGCTTTTGAAACCTACTAAACGTGTCATTTAGGGTTTCACCAGCCTTAAAGTGAAAGTGCTCATATTGTTGTATAAGGAGTTGCATTTTGTTCTCCCTTACTTGCTCAGTTCCTTCACATAGTGTTCTGACAGTGTCCCATACTTCTTTGGAGGTTGTACAGTTTATGACATTATCAAACATCTCTTGCTCCAAACCATTAAACAGAATGTTCATGGTTCTCTTAACTTTATGGATTTCTGCAAGATCTTCAATAGTCCATTCTGAGACAAGTTTTGGAATTTCTACGTCAGGAGCATCATCTGGCACTCCAATTCTAGATGCAAACTTCATGGGAACGTGTGGACCTTTCTCAATGCAGTCTACATATCTCTCATCCATAGACATGAGATGTAAATGCATCTTTACTTTCCAGTGAAAGTAATTGTCCTTATCAAGAACTGGTATCTTCACACCTGCATCCTTCTTCACCATGGTTTCTGTTTTGGTCTTGATCTTTAAACTTCTTGTATGTTAGAAGCTCACTCTGATACCAATTGTTATTCCCAAATGACCTAACAGAATTGTAGAAGGGGGGGTTGAATACAATTCTTGATATTTTCTTAAACTTAAAACACTGATAAAATAAAACTGAACTGAATAAACAAAAACACAAGATATAAATAATTCAGTTGGATTGTTTGATGATCCAACTGAAGTGTTTTTATTGCAGAAATAATCTGTGATACAAAAGTACACAGCTGCTCAGTTACAGAGTTGTAGAGAAGAATGCTCTCAAAGATAGCTAATACAAACTATTTGTTTTTCTTCTCTTACTTCTTTCTAACTGCTACACTTGGTTATATATTCCCAAGTTTACAATACTATTTTTGGCTACACTAAAGTACACTAAAGATAACCGCCAATAGTTTGCTTTTCATCCCTTTGTCCAGTGGTCCTTCGAGATCCTTGCTTTTGTCTTCATGCTTATTATGATCACTCCCAAGAGCCCAATTGGAAACTGGGATGTTTCCTTATTCCCCATGTCCATTTTAATGGTTTCCAATGCAAAGTACACTTCCACATCTCCTTTAGATCTGTTCAGAAACCTGTCACTATCACTTTGTCAACTATTCAGAAAAGCAATAATGATTCGTTGATAGCAGGGAGATGTGTTTCGTTGATAGCTTTATTCTTCATTTCGTTGATGGTGTTTCTCTTGTTTCGTTGATAGAGTAATCCTCATACCGTTGACATGTCTTCACTTAGGCAAAATTACAAGGCATGATATACTTACAATTAACCAACCTATTTTGCCTATCTAGTACTTAGTCAACATGATTTAGGAAACCTATCTAATACATACATCAAATGCATATCAAACTGTGAAGTATTGTACAGTGCAATTGCTACAACACTCATTCCGTTGATGAGCTTCCTGTCAATGAAACACTGCAAAGCATGCCATTTCGTTGACAGTTACAAAATAACTTAATACAAAATCTACTAAGTGTTTTTACAATTATCATCAAGAACAACATATTCCTAACAATGACCACTGGACAAAAGGAATGAAAAGCAAGCTACTGGCGGTTATCTTTAGTGTACTTAAGTGTAACCAAAAATAGTATTGTAAACTTGGGAATATATAACCAAGTGTAGCAGTTAAAATAGAAAGAAGAGAAGAAAAACAAATAGATTGTATTAGCTATTTTTGAGAGCATTTCTTCTCTACAAATCTAGTAACTGAGCAGCTGTGTACATTTGTATCACAGATTATTTCTAAAATAAAAACACTTCAGTTGGATCATCAAACAATCCAACTGAATTATTTATATCTTGTGTTTTTACTTATTCAGTTCAGTTTTATTTATAAGTGTTTTAAGTTTAAGAAAATATCAAGAATTGTATTCAACCCCCCCTTCTACAATTTTGTTAGGTCATTTGGGATTAACATCCTCCGTGGTAACTACATCAGGAACAACCTGATCCCTCTCAGTGGAATAATCATCCTCAGTCGACTCTCCATCAATAGTGGGAGCAGGAGAAGTAGGAAAGTCACGTGCAGTCACGGGGTCCTCTCCCGGATCCTCGTCCGGGTCATCCGTATCCTCCTCGGGATCCTCATCTAGATCCTCCATGGGGTCGTCCATGGGGTCGTACTCAGCCGCCAGCAGAGCATCGTCATGTTGGGTCTCAAAATCATTAGCCTCCTCGGCCGCAAACACCTTCTATAAACGAAAGCTAGGTTACTTACCGTGTAATAAAAGTTCCCTTGCGGGTTTTAACGGTTAGTGCTATATCCGATAGCACCACCCTGAACTCGATGAGAGTTCTCATTATTATTATAGGTGCATTTATTATTCCTAATGCCCTATCGTTTCTGAGATTAATAACTATGGGCTCTGATACCATTTCTATAACACCCCCAGATCCGGGGTCGGAGATCTAGGTTGTCACGTTCCTTTATTCCGTACAAACACTTGATACTTGAATCATAATAATATAAATTACACACATGGTGACCCCACCATCCATATACTCACGCTAGTTATGTCTCAGAAACGAATTTACAAAAACAGTAGTCATATGATCCATAAATTTAAAGTTATTACAACCCAAAAGTAAAATGCTTGCAACCTACTGCCAGTATGATCTCTATGTGAAACCAGAAAGGCAGCGCAAAAGTTTGTTCTCGTTCATTAATATACATAAGTCATACTTATTAAACCGGAGCAACAAGAGTTACACTCCGAACCAACTCAGTTCTTCTACCTGCGGTGCTGCAACTGCCATCCTATGGGCGGTCTGCGCGGCCCATACGCGCTTCCGAGCGGTATGACGAATCCTGGTCATCTACTCTAGCTGTTGTGTTGTGATATATATATATATAAAAGAAAGCAAGAGTGAGCACTAAGCCCAGCAATAATACAAAGCAGCATAAGCATATATATATGCAAGCTTATATCATAAAGGAAAACCTTTACAACTTCATTCATATTTAGAATGATATATTTATTATCTTTTTCGTCAAAACATGCCATACAGTGCAACTACTGTACGAGGAACATCATTACTCATCACTGCCACATTATCAGTAACTTAGCGCCTAGGCTTTCGTTACAATGTGCAGCACAACTCCAATTGGAGGGAAGGGGATATATTGGAACACCCGATACACGGTGATCATCCTTTATATCGTAACGTAACTTTTCTACTAGTAGAAGGACGACTTCCTATTCGGTTATCACCCTGGCCGCATTCGGGCCCGTTGTGCTATAAGGTCACTACATCGGCACCTGTTTCATTACCGTGTAAGCCTTTGCACGCAAGGTCACTACCTCGGCGCCTGTTTCATCACCGGGTAAGCCTTGATAATTATGGTCATTACCCCGGCACCTGTTTCATTGCCGTGTAAGCCCTTCCAGTCCCAGATGAAAAATCAATGAAACGGGAATAGGAATTTAATCCTAATTCCCCCAAGTACAGAATACTTGTCAAAACTTTGCAACAGTTCAGATTTTCTTACTCCAGAATATTTGAAAGGAGTAAGTCATAATGTGGGTTGACATCAGTCAACGAAACAAGAAACGTTTACCAAGTATTTTGGAAGTCATGACCTGGGAGTTTTTGTAAGACATCTTTAGTTCTGATGATTCAGAACCCAAAATATACTCACTTTCAATGAAAGAGGCAAGTGAAATCATATGTTCACTTCCTGGAATGGATTCCCAATCATTTTAAAACCATAGTCATCAATTGAGACAAATAATTAAAGTAGTTGGGAACCCCTACTATACTCAAATAAATCTTTTTGAGATCAGAAAATATTTTAAACGACTATTGGAACCTTACATAATATTTAAATAAGGTTCTATGATTTTTAAATCATATTTGGAATATTTAATAAATATTCAAATAATATATATTGAATTATTATTCAATAAAATTCCACTTAAGTGAATATCCAAAATAATATTCACTTAATTAAATAAATATTCAAATAATATTTTTAATAATATTATTTAATATTTAACCTTAAATTTCCAATAATACATTTATATTGGAAATTTAATCAACGTATTTCAAACATAGTTGTCCCTGGACCCTCCAGTTTCTGATAGTATAATTAAGACAAAATAGTACTTTAACTCCCGGTCTAATCTTTTAAAATCATCATACAAGTACTCTACGCTTAGAGCCTTTATAAATCCTCGGTTTATATCTAATATAATCATAGCATATAAACCATAGAAGTTACGAAAGATTTAAGTCAATATATAAATGAGTTCGTAAATCCTTTACAGCATTAAAGCAGTATATATCACAATCACAACATTAATCACAACAGCATCATTTGTATGATGTAGGGTTTGAAAACTTGCATTGATGTCTTGGTGGTGTGGTAGTGGGGGCTTGAGAGTGTGCTCGTCGATCTATAACAAGATACATAATAATTCACAGTCAGTCCCCTAGAACCAATTAATGTGCTATTACTTAAGCACTAAAGTTCTATTAATGAAAATCAAATGTCTCGCTCTCGGTCATCTATAACCTCATGACATTCCTTCAACTCTTAAGTCAAAAGTTTGGGTGGAAATCTATTCTCAAAACCCATGTACTTTTCATTTACTAACTCCTTGTTTTTAACCATCCCCTTAAGGGTATTTCACTCGCGCAACCTTTGTTCTCGCATTTTTATAAAATCACAAACTTATCTTTTTAACACGAAACCTTCTAGGTTTCCTTCGTAACAATCCATGCTAGTATCCATTTTAATATCTCAATCCAATTCCATTTTTAAAGGGCTTGATCCCTATCTCAAAGTTCATGCAATGAACTACTTGGTTATCCGAAACCGCTTTCACTAAAACGGACGTTTCTCCTAAACCGTAAATCGAAATGATACGATTCTTTCGCTAAAACAAACTAAAAAACAGAGCCGACATGGTCATGTCCAGAAAGCCTCATGGTTATGCCCTTAAGGTATTCGGGATCTCTGTCCAAACTTCCTAAATGAAATTCGACATGGTAACGACGCTTAAACGCGATTCCCGTGTTTAAAACACTCTAATCAATTCACCAATCCACAACCAAACAATCACAACCCAAGGATTTCATTTATACCATCTCATTTCTGTCTAAACATACTCATAACACTAATCACTAGTTCAACCATCAATCAATCCATTAAACATCATGCTTATTATGCAAATCATCTCTATATCATACTATCACTAACCATTCTTAACATAATCACTAATAACAAAGTATAACATAAGGGTGAGAGGTTTTTATACCTTCCTTGGTACTTATTATAGCCTAGCAATGGGTAGTATGACCTTCTTTGATCCTTTATTATCCTTTACAAGCTTAGAACTTCAAGATCAAAACAAGAAATCAAGAATTACTATTCATTTCTACTATTCATCATCAACTTTGATTCCATTTTTGAGCAAGCTAACAATCATGGATGAAGCTAAGATCAAGGATTTACCTTAGTTTATGGATGAGGGTGATTTAGAGCCCAAGAACTTGAATTATGGTTGAGTGGAAAGGGTAGAAAATTTTCTTAAGCTTTGGCTAGCATGAAAGGGCCGAATGTTGTGCTCATCAAGGATGCATCTCTTTTGTTTTTGTTTTGTTTTCTTTTTGTTTTTTATAATTACTCTTAATACTTCTCTTTTTAATTGTCTGGTAATAAGCAAGCCTTTTCACCAAGGACACATGTCATTTGAATTTGTGGTTGTGGTGAAAGTGGTGATAAGGTGGTGATTCATCACCTTGTCATCACCATGTCACCCTCCTGCATCATGCTTCTGTCATAATTTGTATCCTCAATCCTCTTATATGTTACACTTGATGATCTTATATGATACTTCTCCCTTGGTTAGGGTTTAATCCATAATTCGTTACGCTTTTGTTTCGCGATAGTTTCAAGTGATTTTAAAAACGTTTCTCTGTACCAATGCTAGGGGATACTTCCTTGATCTTTCCATTACCTTGGTTTAATATATGGTTTTAGATTTCTCACCTTGGTTTAAGATATGATCACGGATTTCTCATTCTACATACTTTCTCAAAACCAATACATCCTTGATTGTCCGATGAATAGTGATCAAAATTCAAAGTTGGAATCTCCCGATTCTGATCGCGTTTACATTCACTTATTCTCCTTCTACATCACTAATATAACTTCGAAACACTCATTCCATGTCTTCCATATAGTGTGGTCTGAAATATTTTTTATCATCAAATTCACTATTCATCCACATTTACTATTCATCAAAAAATTTTAACTAAGTCCAAAATTTGGTGTTATTACAAAGAGTCCACCCAATCCTTGTTTGATGTGATGAGTGCCTTGGCCTTCTTGCAATCAGTTGCAAAGTGCCCCATTCCATTACACTTATAGCACCTTATCTTTGACTTGTCAAATTTGCCACTATTGATGTCCTTCTTGTTGTATCTTTCCTTGTCAGGATTGAAGGTCTTTTTCTGGAAATTGCCTTGTGTGATGCCCTCCAAACCCGGGGCACAGATTTGGGGAGTCACTCGACCAACGAAACATAATATACCTGAATATAACACATGCATAATATAATAATGACATAAAACACCCCTTAACCAAGACTGCATCCAGATTATGGCATTGAACAAGCTTCTAAGTTATATTACAAACCAGTTTTCAGAGTTATTAATATTACACAACTTAAAGTTCAAAGCTAGACATCTAGTCTAACTAACAAAATAGACAACTACCCTGCCAATGACAACCACTCGAGGTGGTCTCCTAGCTGCTGGAGAACTATCGCTCGCGCTGTGTCTGCTCATACTCTCGCTTCACTGGAATAGGGTTAGAGACAAAACAAGTATGAGCCACAAGTGCTCAGCAAGAAATATATATATCAATCACAGTTCCATAATGAAAGGAAAATCACAATTATCTGAATCAACAAGATTTAAGCCAAACATATGCTTTTTAACAATCTCAATGAGAGTAAAAGGGATTAGAATTGGAATTCTAAATTTTTCAAAACAAAAGGTTGAGCTGCTGATCAGTCACGCATCAACCCCGGACTTGCTTATAGCAAAGTCCTCCACTAGGATCCATGGCCATCTTGGCCTTAATCTATTCGGACCATGAATATGGTCCGACCATTATTGGTCCATTTTAAAAACAAGCCAATTCAATTACAGAGTATAAGCAATAACATGCATCACAAGATGAGTACACAATGATAAGGTATAATAGTTGCAAAAGAGCTTCAACTGCTCAATATCAAATGGAGTCCGAGAAATAGATTCGGAATAGTTTCAATGGTAGATAAGTACACAACGACAAGGTATAATAGTTACAAAAGAGCTTCAACTGCTCAATATCAAATGGAGTCCGAAAAATAGATTCAGAATAGTTTCAATGGTAGATAAGTACACAACGACAAGGTATAATAGTTGCAAAAGAGTTTCAACTGCTCAATATCAAATGAAGTCCGAGAAATAGATTCGGAATGGTTTCAATGGTACAACGTACTCAATTAGGAAGGTCAACAATGGATATAGTCAATACAATGAATTGAAGTGAAGGTTTCTGATATTCAACTTGATGGTGGATAGATCAAAGAATTAGGAATATTCAAGGAAATAGCATCAGTTGCTCAAATACGGGGTAAAGATTGAATAATCTGAATTGTTCTGATGGTAACATGCATAATCATAGGAAACAATGTCAATTGAATCAACAAGTAAAGGCACAGATACTTTCCTGGTCTACGTAGCTGACTTCGGTCTATCTTGCTTACTCTACCTTCTCATTTCCCTTGCTTCGGGAATTCGATTCTATAATAAACAACTCATAATAATAAGTCTAACTATCCTCGTTCTATCTTCGGCATATACTCATAACCATTTTTAAGTCTAAACAAGTAATCGGGTAATTATTAGCATTTATCGGACGCTCGTTCTATTTTACGAAAATCAAAACTCAGACACTAGCCCTTATACATAGCATTTACGGACCATAAAACACATTATTCGACTCATATAAACCATATAGCACTTATAAACATTTTTAAAACAATATTCGATGCTTATTTGAATTTAAATAAGTCACAAATAATTTTTAAATCAAAAATCGGATTATTAATCCCAATATAAGTATTTAAAAAAACAATTTAATCAATTAATATAAAATTAATTGACAATTTCCAAACACTCAAACTATTTTTAAATAATTAAATCAAGCTAGAAAATAATTAAACTTAATTTAAATTAATTAAATATAATCAATAATTAATTAATAAGAATTAACCGATTAATAGATATAATCAATTAATTAAATTAATTAATTATTAATCAAAAATAATTAAAATAATTAAATTTAATCAGTTTTCGAATTTAAATAAATAATTATAATTTTACAAAATTTTCTGAATTTAAAAATGTATTTTTAAAATAAAAATATGATTTTTATAAATATTTAAACTATTTTTGAATTATTTTTAAAAATAAAATCCAAAAACAGTTTTCTGAAAATGAATTAGGGTTTCGAATATTGAAGCCGGGTCAAAATTTCGGGTAAACGGGTCGGGAAGAACTGAAACGGGTCGCCAAGAACTGCCGGAAATTTCCAGAATCCGGGGACCTTTTCCAGAATCCGGCGAGCCAAAAACGTAAAAAAAATTGGGGCTTTTGATACCAAAACACTCCTAATAACCATACCAATACATTCCGATAAAAAACATACCAAAAACAACGCCGGAACTCCAAACCCGACCAAATTCCGGCGAGCTTAAACAATTTTCCGATCTAGCTAAATCGTACATGAAGCTCGACGTTCTTTATGTTAAAATGAAGCTAAGAACACACACAACAAAAGCCCTCTATCAAAAACAATGTCAGATCATTCATATGAACGGACTATTCAAAAGAAATTTCGGGTAAAAACCCTAAAATCGAATTTCTCAGAATCGAACATAAACATGAAATTAAAGCATAAATTCCTACTCATTAGAACCCTAGGAACATGTTAGAAGCAATCAATTGAACGGAGAATCAACAGAAAAGAAATCCCCAATTCGAACAAGAACCCTAATTTTAATTCGAATATTGAAATATCATAACAATTCAAAAAATTACCAGATGATGAAACGGTTGGAAGATTCTGAAACTAGAGCTCAAGATCTTTGATTTGAGTACTTGAACTTGAGATTTGGATTCCAATAACACTTTCAAAATTGAATTTGATTTTCAAGAACACGAAGAACACTGTTCGGAAATTTTTATATTTTTGTATATATGTAATACGGATTATACGAAGGATAATGTATGATTCGTCTTTTTATACTTAGTGGAAATAATACCCCAAACGACATTTTTGGATCATTATTGATCCATTGGATCGCTTTAAATCTTTAATAAAGTAAAGTACACGTTTCACGAGGTGATAATTATCCACAAGGACTGATTATTATCCATATCAATACATATCATTTATATGACGACTGCTCAAGAATACTGGGGCTATAACAGATGTATTATTGATATGAGCGATATATCAATCGCCCTAAACAATTAGGGTACGGAATAATTTTTCCCTTTTTGAATAAAACGAATACTATTGATAGCATCGGATAATTAGGAATATAATAATATGAAGAAATCTTCCAATTATGATTCGGATACGAATGACGAAGGAATAATAATGATGTACAAAATTTTAACGGGGCCCTTGAATTTTCAAAACGGGGCTCACAACTGAAGATATTTCTAAATGAAAAGATATTTGAAAGGGGCTTTCGACACAACAATTAACATACTATTACTCAATAACCTTAATCATTAAGACTCCAAATACTCGAGAATAATTATTCTACACATAAAATATAATTTATATTATTAATAAAGTTCACGGATATTATATCCTTCCCCCTTAATAGGATTCTGTCCTCAGAATCAGATCAAGGAAACAACTGGGGATACTATTCTAACATATCACTTTCTAACTCCCAGGTAGACTCTTCCACCTTAGGGTTCCTTCACAAAACTTTTACTAATGATACGGTCTTATTTCTTAACACTTTCTCCCTACGATCCAATACCTGAATTGGTCGTCCTACATAAGACAAATCTGACTAGACCTCTATGGGTTCATATTCTATTATATGGTTCGAATCTGGTCGATACTTCTTAAGCATTGATACGTGAAACACATTATGAACGTGCTGCATGTGCGGGGGTAAGGCCAACTCGTAAGCTACTTTCCCAACTTGAAAGGTAATAAATCAGCGTAAAAACGATTTCCTAAAATCTCAATTTCACAACGAGGACAATACGAACTGACCGATGTACGATCTTGGTTAGCTACCTCTACGCTCAACACTCCACTTAAGGGTTCCATTAAACAATTCAATTTACGAGCAAACGTTTCCGAAATAAATGACTTAGTATTTCCTGAATCTATCAACACTTTAGCACTAATAGAGTTTACTAGAAGTGTACCTGCCACCACATCAGTGTCTCTCACTGCTTCCCTCATTGACATGTTATAGTTTCTGGCTTGCGGCTGAACATCAACAGTTGGAGGTGCCTCTATAGCTCGAATCATGTTGTTCACGGGTGCTGGTGCTCTACAATCCTTAATCATATGACCTGGTTCCTTGCATCGGTGACACACAATACCTATCTTGCAATCTCTGGCATAATGACCCTTCTGGTTACATTTAAAACACGTGGCACTCAATCGGTTGCATACTCGTGGATGTCTTTTCCCGCATGTCCTATATTCTGGTAGTGGGGGTCTAGAAACTCCCTGTTGATTGATGGCTGGTAAACGATTGTCTTGCCCTGTGTTCCCGGTATCTGGTTCCTTAAAACTTGAACTCCTGTCAGGCTGGAATCCCGGTTTCTTATTCGACTGACCTTGTGAATTTCCTTACGGATGTCCATATCTTCCTTTTCTTATTCTCTTTCTCCCTCATGTATGAATCACTCTCTGATTCCGTAATCATTGCCTTCTGAACCACTGCTGCATAGGTGTCCAATTCCAGGATGGCTAATTTACTACGAATCCATGACCTCAGTCCCTGTTGGAACCTCTTGGCCTTCTTCTTCTCCGTGTCAACGTATGTCGGAACGAACCTAGATAATTCAGTAAACTTTGTCTCGTACTGAGGAACAGTCATACTACCTTGTTTTAACTCTAAAAATTTCAACTCCATCTGGTCTCGCATATAATCAGGAAAATACCTTTCTAAAAACAACTCTGTAAACCTGCCCCACGTAATTAATCCCTCAGGTTCCATAGCCCTACTCGTTTCCCACCAATAACTTGCTTCACTCTTCAAGAAATAACTAGCGTACTCTGTTTTCTTTTCTTCCGTTACCTCTATTAAGGTAAAAGCTTTCTCTATTTCCTTTAACCATGCCTTTGCCTCAACTGGGTCTGCAGATCCTTTAAATTCCGGAGGTTTCGCTGCTTGAAATGCTTTAAACGTAACTATTGGTGCTGCCTGCTGGTGCTGCTGCTGTTGCTGTTGGTGATGCTGCTGCTGCTGCTGCTGCTGGAGTAGTGGTTGTTGAATCTGTTGTTGTTGTTGTGCTAGGGCAGCAGTTTTTTGAGTAAGATTATTCAAAAGCTGTATTACAATCGGATCTATGTGACCCGTTGGAGGTGAATTATGTTGACCTTCTTGGTCAGAGGAATCATTTGCACGGGTACTTCATCTAGGAGGCATATTACTGATAAATAAACAATAATTGGTTTAATCAAATAATTCATAAGTAGAAAAGAAAGAGAACACAATTGATAGAACCAAGGTTTACAATTTTCAACGGCGTAAGAATACCCTCGTTGTATCAAGTAGAATGACAATTATAGTGCTGAAAATGAATAACAAGAGAATAATAATAGTTCTGCAAAAGGTGGCTATAATATATATATATATATATATATATATATATATATAGGGGAAAGATCCAGAGAGAACCTATCTTTTTGAGAGAACCGAGAGAACTAACCAATCACCCTTGATTTACCACACCATCCAACGGCCGATATGTTTTAAAAAATTTCTATTATACTTTTATTAGTATTTTAAGATTCTTTTAAGTGTTTTAATAATTTTACAAGATTCTTTTAAGTGTTTTAATAATTATATTAAAATTAGGATTCTCTTAAGTATTCTATAAACTGTTTTATAATATATTTCAACATACATTTATTTATAATAAATTTAATTGATAATTAAGATTCTTTTAAGTGTTTTATTAAGATTCATTAATTATATTATAGTATATCAACGGTCTTAGAAGGGTTCTCTCGGTTCTCTTGATATAATGGTTCTCTCTGGAACCTTATAGAGTAAGTTCTATCAAAGACTCCACACTTCTCTTAAATTAAACATGACACCGGTGGTTGTAAGCCCATTCATGGCTCAGTTCTTTCACCTTCCTACCTTTGAACCTTTTGTTCCTGATCAACAACTAGTCATTGCAGCTGGAACTTCAGAGGAACTGCCAATACAGGTAATACATCCTATCTCTGGATCATCTGGCACCTTTGCTGAAACCCAAGTGGTTGATAGGACAGACCAAGAGGTTATAGAACCACAATCTCTATCCCAGGTCAGAGAGCCAAACACAGTGTCTAATCCTTTAACCTCTCAACCTGGATCTGCTTTAATGATAAGACAAAGGTCTAGTAGTGAACAAACACTGAGTGCACCCACAGCTCTGTCTCCACCACTAAAGAAAAGAAAAACCTATAGAGAGACATCTGTAAGCCCATCCATGTCCTCCCAACAGGATATGGACTTTGATATGGCCATTGAACAGTCTCTGGAGACATCCTCTCAACAGGATGAATCTATTGATATTCGTCATCGGGCCCTGGCAACCTGTAATGAGTCAAGCACTCTCCCATTACTCACAATGGGAGAAGACATCCAAATAGAAGATACTGAGGACACGTTGTTAGGAGAGCACTTAGGATCTGAAACAGTGCCTACCATTGTCACGGTAGAAGTGCCTTCACAGGCATCTGAGGGAAAATCTGATTCTTTGCCACCTATAATAGAATCATTTTCTCCCCTCCCAGAGGGAACATCTCTGGCTCCCCTAAGGGATTTTTCACTCGCAGTTTTTACTGGAGAAAGTGAAAGGCAACCAGGTGAGTCTGTCTCTGAAGCAATTCAGTATACAATGTCAAATATTTTGACAGACTCAACCAGGGATCGGGAATTGCGAACTCCCATTGCACCACCACTGACCTCTCTTGAAGGGGCTAGGGTGATTTCTATTGCAGTTACATCATCTGGAAATTTAGATAGACAGCTAGTGATTAGAGATCAATATCAAACAGAGAGTGAAACACAAGCACGTGAGTTCAGTGAAACACCACTAAGAGAAATTGAAGTGAGTGCACACACTGACACAAACACTGCTTCTTCGTTAGCTCAGATAGCTGCTCTACAGAAACAACTGCAAGAAACCCAGGATGAGAAGAACATTCTTAAAGCACATGTGGTTGAACGGTCTTCTTCTTCCACCTCTGTAACAAATCAGCTGGGTTTGATTAAAGATGATATTGAAGGATTGAAGACTACTCTCCTACCAAAGATCAATGATGTTCAGCAATCTCAAGTACTGGTGGCTTCGGACGTTTCTGATCTTACAACTTCAAATGCTCAGCAGATTGCTTCTATTACTACTCAAGTGGACTACATTCAGCAAACTGTTGATGAAAATCAGTGGTTTAATGAACAAAGGTTTGCAAAGATTAAAGGAGGAATGGAGCATCTAAATGAAGGGATGAAGCACCTTTACTATATGATCAAGAATTCACATCAACCTACAACGGAGCAAAGAACATTCTTTGAGGGAGATGATGATGATGATGCTGATGAGGGAGGAGATAGAAGAAAACAAGGAGAGATAAGGAGAACATCTGAGGTGAATCCTAGAGCTTCTAAAGCTCAAACTGTAGAGGATTCCTCAAATAAGGGGGAGAAGAAAGGAGATGAAAGAGGAAGAGAAGCTGGAGGAGCTTCTGGAAAAGATAAAGGGAAGGGTAAACAATCATTGGAGGAGTCTGCTTTTGATGATGCCTACTACTACCATGGTGAACAGGATGATTTTCAATTTGATATGTCTGGTGATCTGGAGAAGACTGTCCCTGAAGAAGCTTTTGGTGAGGAGGAGGTTGAGGAGGCAGCCAACTTTGATGATTGGGAAGATGAAGCTGAACTATATACACCTGACCCTTTGTTCCAAAAGGAGCTGAAGAAACAACAAGCAGAGTTAAGGAGAAAGGAAGATGAAAATGTCAAGGTCTCCGACATCATATCTCAGAAGCTGAAAATTCAAAAGGCTGGACATGAAGACAAACAACGTCTTCATAGTATTCATGTCAAAGAAAGGAGATTGGATGTTAGGATGAAGCAAGGAGGCAAATGGGATAAGGCAAGGGAGATGTTTGATATCCCTCAGAGAGGCACAAACAATGATGCTACTTTTCTGAAGTTGCTTGAGAAAATCAGAAATGTTAATCCAGATAATTCATTGTACATGAAGGCATTGAAGGAAGATATTCTGAGGATTACGTCTGCATTTGATCAAGTGAGGTAAGAACTGTACATTTATGTCTCAAGTGCTCTTGAAGGGTCATTCACCGTCTCTCTTGAACTACTCCAAAGAAGATCTCTCTCTGAATTATGGATTCTTATGAGTAAGGTAAAGAGATCTTCTTGCTTGAACGAGCTTCTATATGACAGACTGAGAGACTCTGCAATGAAGGCCAACCCTCAAGTTGTACACTTCCCGTATGAAGTCAAAATCTATAGAGGTACAACTTTGGAGACGGTAAGGCTGGATCCTGATTCTTTGAAGCTGCAAACTGCTATGCAACTGGTGAAGTTGGAGAATCTTCTAAGAACTTCTAGGTTTACCACTGAAGATAAGTCTGAGGTTGCTGATATGATCTCAGACTACTGCACGGAGAAAGTTCCAAGGTATGTTCAGATGAAGAACAGACTGAAGAAGATCACCTCTCAACTAGTAATGCCTAGTAGAGTGGTTTCTGAAAGTGATCGTGTCCTCGACAAAGATCTGCTATACACCTTGCAAGAAGTTGAAGAAGGTGAAATTAGAGATTAGGGCATGATAGGTTTAGCTCAAGTTGTAAATGTTATATGTTTAGAGCTAGGTTAATCAAGATAGGGAAATGTATTCATATGTTCAGTCTAGAGGAACATCTATCTTGTATTTATCTTTATTGTTTGAATCTGGAAATTGTTATATTTAATCCAGAACTTTTTATTATTTGCTTGGCTCTTAAAAGTCATATCTTTTCTTGTTTTAGTTGAGTTATCCTCTAGAGGTATTTGGTTGTTATTGTCTAACAAACAAATAGGGGGAGATTGAAAGGCATATGTCTAGGCCTATTTGTAAACACCGAGGATTCTACTCAACTTTAATTAAGATGTAAAAAGTAAATAATAAAAATCAAATCTCACAGGAATCTCAGAAGATTATATCTGTCAAGAGAATGAAGATTAAAGTCATCTACAGTCTTGAAGTAAGTCTACATTGAAAGAAGTTCAATTTATTGATCAAGCCTCAGTGAAGTATTCAAGGAAGTGGAACTATTTAAAAGTGACAGAGATTTCAGAAGTGTGACGGGAAAAAGTACAGGTTATAGTCCTTTGTTTAAATAGAAGGAGAAAAGAATCACAGCTTAAAGTCAAGTATGAAGAACAACCATTAAAGTTTGTCGCTCATGAACCAGACAGTACATGGAGTGTCAACGTCAGCCAGTGGAAGTTCTTCATCCATTTTAGTGGTTCTAAGAATTAGTTTAATTCTCTTTTAATATTATTCTATAAGATAATTAATTTAATCTATGAATTAATTCTTTCAGAATTAATTCATATATTAAATTAATCAATCTAGATCTTAAGTAATTTAATGTATAAATTAATTCTCAAGAATTAATTTATTTATGAAATTATTTGAGTCATTTATTTAATTTATTTAATCAGTGAATTAATTCTAAATGAATTAATTCATTTGTTAAATCAATTAAAAGTAAAATTTATTAAAACTATTTTAATCCTAATTCTATTTATACTAGTAGTACTATCTGATTTGTACTAGTAGTACTATCTGTGTTAGTACTACCGATAGTACTACCAATACAAATTGATAGTATTACCGATAGTACTACCAGTTATATTGGTTAGTACTATTAGTATAAATCTAAATGAATTGGTTTGGCGCGTGGGAAAGATGCTCTGTGACTTTTGTTAAATACTTGTTTGATCAAACAAGGCAGTGCATCACTTGAACAACTGACAGAAGCAATACAAAACATTCAATCTTTCTCTCTTCTGTCATTTACTCCGAGCCAACTGCAAAGCTTCATTAATTTCTTGTAATAAATTCTAGCAAGTAATGTTATATTCAATCAACTAGAATTCAATTACTAGTACTGCTTTGACAATCTAGCGGATCATAATCCCTAGAATTTCTATCGAACTACTTTTTAGTATTCGATCCTTTTATTACAAATATAGATAAATTCATGTCGAATTTATTCTAGATTTGTTTTAACAAGAACTCTGTAATCTGTACACAGAATTGTAACACCCTTCAAGTTCAATAGAGTTTTATTTAACTTGAATATTGTTTCATTTTATTCCGCAGATAATTTGTTATTGAAATTGTTAAATCTACTATCAATACAAATTCGATTAAACGGTACTGTTTGTATTCAACCCCCCTTCTACAAACATATCAGGACCTAACACTGGTCTGCTAGCAGTTAGATAGAGAAGTGATCCCACCATGCCTCTGTAAGCACTAGAGTCCACTTTCTTTCCCTTGGGGTCAAGATCCAGATTAGTTTATGTAGAGATAGGAGTCTTGGCAGATGATGAATCTTCTAAGTTGAACTTTTTGAGAAGTTCCTTGACATATTTGGCTTGACAAATGAAGACTCCATCATCCTTTTGAAGAACTTGTAGACCAAGGAAGAATGACACTTCTCCCATCATTCTCATCTCATACTTATTTCTCATTAAAGATGAGAACTTTTCACACATCTTCTCATTTGTAGATCCAAAAATAATGTCAACATAGATGTGTACCAGAATGATGTCCTTGCCATGATGCTTGTAGAATAGAGTTTTATCTACCACACCTCTTGTAAACTGATTTTCCAATAGAAAGGTGGAGAGTGTATCATACCAAGCTCTGGGAGCTTGTTTCAGTCCATAAAGTGCTTTGAACAGTTTGGAAACAAAGTTATACATTTCAGCATCTTCAAAGCCAAGTGGTTGTTCAACATACACTTCTTCCTCCAACTCTCCATTTAGAAAGGCACTTTTGACATCCATTTGGAACACCTTGAAGTTACAGTGTGTAGCAAAGGCTAAAAAAAATTCTTATAGCTTCAAGTTTGGCAACAGGTGTAAATGTCTCATCATAGTCTATTCCTTTTTGTTGACAGTAACCTTTTGCCACTAGCCTTGCCTTGTTTCTAGTCACCATTCCATTCTCATCCAACTTGTTCATGAAGACCCACTTTGTCTCAATGACTGATTTTCCTTTAGGTCTTGGAACCAACTTCCATACTTTGTTTCTTTCAAACTGGTTAAGTTCTTCTTGCATAGCAATCACCCAGTCAGAATCCAACAATGCTTCATCAATTGTCTTTGGTTCCATTTGAGACAGAAAGCATGAGAACATGTTGTCAGCAGAGACATTATTCCTAGTTCTTACCCCAGAGGAAGGATTACCAGTGATTAGATCATTAGTGTGATCCTTATTCCATCTTGTGGCTCTGGGCAAGCTTCTTTGTTGATCTGGTGGATTGACTTCAGTTTGAGGAAATGAATCTTCACCAGTGCAGTTGTCTCCACCATGCTCTTCATTAACTCCAGAGTCACCATCATTTTGAAGATTAGCAGAAATGGTCTGTGACTGAGCTGGAGTTTGATCAATATTGTTAGCATTGACAACATCTTTCTCAACATCAACAATTTGAGTAAAACTGGGTTCTTCATCAACAATTTCTTCTTCTTCCAGGTATCCTTGATTTTCAAATCTAAGGATCTGCATTTGACCATCTTCATGCAGCCCTGGAAACTTGGTTTCATCAAATGTGACATTCACACTTTCTTCAATTGTTCTGTGTTCTATGACATAGACTCTGTAAGCAGTCCTTTCTATCCCATATCCCATGAAAATGCCTTCATAAGCTTTGGCATCAAACTTTCCTTTCTTTTCATGGTTGTCCTTCATCATGAAACACTTACTTCCATATACATGAAAGTATTTGAGAGTAGGTTTCTTCTCAGTCAACAGATGGTAAGGAGTGCTTCCATGAGTCTTGTTGATTATGGTTATGTTCTATGTGTAGCAAGCTGTGTTGATTTCTTCTGCCCAGAAGTATGTTGGTAATTTAGCATCATGCAACATAGTCCTAGCAGCTTCAATCAGAGTCCTTGTAATAACCCCAAATTTTGGACTTAGTTAAATTTTTTTTTGATGAATAGTAAAATCCTGATGAATAGTAAATTTCTGAACCGAAAAAGATTTTCAGACCACCCTATGTACGAGTCGGGATAATGAACTTCTGAAGTCGTATTAGTGATCTACTATGTAAATGAGTGAATGCAGAAGCTGTCAGAATCAGAAGAATAGCATTTTCTGTTTTCTCCGAAATTTCACCTATTACTGATGGATTAATCATTATTTAAATATATTGGAGGATTTTAAATTATCAATTCCATGGATATGGATTTAGTAAAATTATTAAGATATCAAGAACGTTTACGGTAAACTACTTCGATAGAACACTTAAGAAAACCCTGCGAACGTTCAACGAGATTAAGCAGTAACCGAACAATGTGACGCCTATTGGATTAAATGCAAGCATGAAAGTAACATGTAACAATATTAAATCAAGGAATGCAACATTAGGATCATCCATGTGAAACCAAACAAAGAACCAAGCAAGTGGATCAAGAAGATGCTTCTTTAACACATTTCAACTTGACCTTTGGCAAAGATGACACAAGCACACTACATCATCATTTCTCATACTTATCCAACCCTTCCAACAACTCCACTTTATCAAGAAAATATCAAGGAAAGCAAGAAAACTCTCCCCACCCTTGAAGAACATTACATTCGGCCCATTTCCTCCAACCAAGGGCTTAAATTTCAAAATCAAACTTCCACTCATCCATAAATCATGATCTTGGATTCTAAAGCTTCCATATTTCCAAACTAAGGTATTCTCTTAATCCTAGAATCATCCATGGAGGTTAACATATTCAAATCCTTGATTGAAGATGAACATGAATAGTGATGAATAGTAACTTTCATGATTCTTGATTTTGTTTCTTAAGGATTAAGCTTGTTAAGGTTTGTTCAAAGCTCAAGGAAGGATTATAAACTATTGTTAGTGTACATCAAGCATCAAGGAAGGTATAAACTCTTGAAACCCTTAGTTATAAATTGATTTATATGGTTAGTTTTAAGTATAGTTTAGTTAGTTTGATTATAAGGATGAATGGTTGATTTTGATGAAAGTATGGTGTTGTTTTGATGGTGAATAAGTAGATGTTGGTTTGACTATGGTTGATGATGTTTATGGATTAGTCATGATGTTGAAGAAATGAGTTTGATGATTGGTTGGTTGATTATGTAAAGATGATGATTTAAACTTTGGAATCACTAAAACATAGCCGTCGTAATGCCCGATTTTCCTTAACCTTGTTTTGCTTGTGATATTCGAACCTAGTAACTTCTGCCCAAGATCACCACTGCCCATGATAGTGTAGGTCTTGTTTCAAGGTTCGTTTTGGTGCGAAGATCATGTGAATCCGATTTACGGTTTAGGAGAAACAAGTGTTTTAATAAAGGATGTTTCGAGAAACCAAACTTTACCACTTAGCCAACTTTGAGGCTATGATCGAACCACTTAGAGGTCATAATAAAATGTGAAACTTTGTGATAACATGCTAGGTATGTTTAGGAAGACCCTCGAAAAGATTTCGTGCTAAAGGATTAAATCTCAATTTTATAAAAATGCGTGAGCGAGCATGCTCGAGTAGAAGTTCTTAAGGAGTTAACTTGAAAATGGACTTTGTACTTGAGATAGTATATACTTAGTATGGTGAAAGCGTTTAAGTTATTAATCTTGAACCTTGTGTTGATTCTAGATTACTGGACCAACCTGAGACTTATTGCTACTTCGGGATTTCCAGGCAAGTTTACTAAACCTTACTCTATTGTTCAGAGTAGGTATATTTTCAAATGTTCAATACTTGTGTATTACAAATTATATATCAACTCTTTTATTGCGAGTATTGTGGAAAGTTTTCTAATACTATATTCCACTTATCAAAATGTTTGATTTCCTGATGATGCAAGTTTTCGAAACCTATGCTTACTGTTGTTGTGATAATAAAATGCTTTCATATATGATATGCAAATGAGAAGTATACATGTTTTATTCTCAAGTACATTGCGATATATAAATTGCATGCTTGTCTTCGAACTGCTGTATATAGTGATACTCGAGGTTATGATTTAATTATGGGCTTCTAAGCTAAATATGGGATATTAGTTAGAAGCCAGGTTTTTATAAATGCCCTAGGTAAAGGGCGTATTATTTTATTCTTTAGACCGGAAGTAGTCATATTTTCCGTATATGTTAAAGATTATTTTTCCGATAAAGATATCGGGTATTGGTTATTCGATGATTATTTATTTAATGAATATTATTTTGAATATTCATTTAATGATTATTTATTTAATGAATATTATTTTGAATATTCATTTAATCCTTATTTATTTAATGAATATTATTTTGAATATTCATTTAATCCTTATTTATTTAATGAATATTATTTTGAATATTCATTTAATGATTATTTAATGAATATTATTTTGAATATTCATTTAATCCTTATTTATTTAATGAATATTATTTTAAATATTCATTTAATCATTATTTATTTAATGAATATTATTTTAAATATTCATTCAAGGTTTATGCATTTAATGAATATTATTTTAAATATTCATTCAAGGTTTATTTATTTAATGAATATTATTTTAAATATTCATTCAAGGTTTATTCATTTAATGAATATTATTTTAAATATTCATTCAAGGTTTATTTATTTAATGAATATTATTTTGAATATTCATTCAAGGTTTATTTATTGAGTAAAGTGCACTTTGTGTACTCGTACTTTAGTCAAGACACCACTTGCAATACTATAGTTTAAAATCGAGCAGTTGCAATATCAATGTTTGTATTTCAATGCACTTTGTTGCATTCCGTTAATTGAGGTTAACTCTGTTATTAATTTAGGAAGTAAAGTGCACTTTGTGTACTCACACTTTACTCTAAAGTGCATTTTGTGTACTCGCACTTTACTCTTAATTTTGAACTAAAGTATTGCAAGTGATGTATTCAGCAAAGTGCGGGTACACAAAATGCACTTTAGAGTAAAGTGCGAGTATACAAACTGCACTTTACTCCCTAAATTAATAACTGAGTTAACCTCAATTAACGGAATGCAACAAAGTGCATTGAAATACAAACATTGATATTGCAACTGCTCGATTTTGAACTATAGTATTGCAAGTGGTGTCTTGACTAAAGTGCGAGTACACAAAATGCATTTTACTCATTATTTAATGAATATTATTTTTGAATATTCATTTAAGGCTTATTTATTCAATGAATATTATTTGATTATTGATTAAATACTTTTAACATGTTTTAAAATGAGTTATATTATTTAAAGTTTATCCTCGACCTTCAATAACTATGAAGGATATTCTAAGCTGTATTATTAATTATTTTAAATCAAGGGGAGGTTCCCAAACACTGTTTTTCCATTTAAATCCATCTTTTAAGAGGATTGAAATACTCGCTCAACTATCCAGAATATGGGAAACCTGATTTAAGTGACTGCTACTCATTTTAAACTCTCAACTCAAAACTGTTAGGGACAGATATTTTCTCGGGGCAATATAATTGCTGCAAGTCAAATGTTGTGTTACCACCTCAACGATCGAGGGGTAAATTGATGGAACAAGTCGATATCCATTAACAAGCAATAGCTTGGGAAATATTGGAGAATCTTCCTTTCCAACCTAGATATAACTACTTAGTGGAGTCGTATCAACAAGTATTACAATTGGGGAAAGGGGGACGATCTTTACGTTTCAGAGTCATGGATTTCATCCGAACTAGGAGCAGTGTAAGAGGTCGAGTCGCACCGACCCATCAATTTTTATTGCCCCAAATGGGCCGGGGAGATCCAGAAAGGCGGTAGACAATGTCATGCTGTCGTGTTCTTCCATCTACATGTAGAAAACATTTTTAGTTGTACGACCTGCTACTGATCATAGTGAGGTTGGGACAACTGGCACGGTGATTACTCCAGTATTGGTTCATCATCCAATTTGGATAATTCTGCAACATGTATTGAAAGGGACTAAGGATAACACCCTTGGTTCAGGTTTACCGATCATGTTGGCAGGGGATTTTCTGCAACATGTATTGAAAGGGACTAAGGATAACACCCTTGGTTCAGGTTTACCGATCATGTTGGCAGGGGGTTGAAAAATATTCAAAAATGAAGTTACAATAAATCCTTGCAACTTCATCTTTTATTTTATGAGTTATGACTCTGATAAAACCTTACTCAGATTAAATATGCATAAGTGGATTTTGGGTTACGGAATCATTATATTAATTTTTCCTCGTAACTTCATCTTTTATATTATGCTAGTATTTTATCTGTTTAATGCGTAGCATGTGGTTATAAAGATATTGAACTGTATGGTATTTTGAATCAATAAATAGGCTTTAAGCCTTGATTCTAATGTTAACCTCTATTTTAAAAAGATATGTCTTGAGTCTTGGTTTACCATACTGATACCAAGGATTTCCAAATGATTACGAAGAGTATACGAGTATGATTATCATACGGTATTTTAAACGGTATACTATTTTGGGGTTAGACCCTAGTAGTGATAAAAGCTTTGATCCCATATGGATTATCTCCCTAAAAGGTTTAAAGATTTAAACTGGGATAGATTTCTTGCTGAGCACTATTAGCTCATTCTTGCTTTATTAAATCTTTCAGCATGAGGAAAACATTGCCGAATCCAACTCGTGTTACGAGAGCAAGGGAATGGAGAGACCACCCTGGAGTTTGTTGATGCAGGATGGATACTGTCGGTGTGAGCAGAATAGTTGCAGCTTGAATAAGTGAGAATTATTTTGAGTGGGTTTGTATTACTAAACCTTGTATAGAATTGTGAGGCCTATTATTGTAACTTCAGGTAGAGGTTGTAAATAATAGATGAGATCCTGGATAGTACATTTGGGTTGTAATAACAAATGTTGATAATTGTTGCTCATTTCCAAGGCTATAACTTGTGTGTGTGTGCGTAAGTGATTGGGGTCTTTGGAGTCGTATTATGAGAATGTTGTAAGTAATGCAGGTATTGTATCATTGATGGAGCATGACAACCCAGATTCCTGACCCCGGATCTGGGGGTGTTATAGTCCTGTTCTTCCTTTCTACAACACCATTCTGCTGGGGTGTCCTTGCAGCAGAAAATTGTTGAACAATGCCTTCATCCTTGCAAAAGTTCCCAAGTAAGGCATTTATGAACTCAGTACCATTATCACTTCTCAGTATTTGAACTTTTGCATTTGGATTCATGTCAAGAACTCTTATGTGATCAATGATAACTTGAGCAGCTTCATCTTTAGACTCTAGAAACTTCACCCAAGTGAACCTAGAGTAATCATCCACCATTACTAATGCATATTTCTTTCTGGCTAGAGATGGAACATTTACTGGGCCAAAAAGATCCATGTGTATTAGCTTAAGTGGTTCAGTGTTGGTGTTGACTTGCTTTGACTTGTGCACAGATCTTCTAAGTTTTCCCATTTGACAGTCCTCACACAGTCCTTCTTGGCAGAATTCCTGTTGAGGTAGTCCTCTCACCAGTTCCTTCTTCATCAGCATATTCATTGTCTTGAAGTTGAGATGGGAGAGTTTCTTGTGCCAAAGCATGCTCTCACCAATAGTGGTTTTACTGTAAAAGCAGTAAATTTTATCCTTCTTTGTTGAGCTTAAGTCTACAACAAATAGGCTTCCTTTCCTTACTCCCTACAGAGAAAGGCTTATGTCCTTCTTATGATAGATATTACACACCATCATATCAAAGTCAACCTTGAATCCTCTGTCACTGAATTGGCTGACACTCAGGAGGTTGTGCATTAGTCCATCAACAAGGGCAATATCATTTATGACAACATTCCCAAATTCCAAACAGCCATATCCCACTGTGTAACCTTTGTTGTTGTCTCCAAAGGTTATGATTGGGCCAGCTTTCTCCACAAAATGTGATAGCAGGGCTTTATCACCAGTCATGTGTCTTGAGCAACCACTGTCAATGATCCACATGACCTGCTTCTTTTTCTTGCCCTGCAAAACGAATTGTTTTTAGGTTGCATATGGTACCCAATCCTTGTTGGGTCCTGCAGACTTAGTAACACCTGAGCTTCCTTCATTTTCAACATCAACATAATCATCAGAAAAATTGTGTTCGACTTCCTTTGCCACCCACTTTGGTTTAGAATAAGACCTAGTCTTTTTCTTAGTGGGGGTTGCCTTTTTACTGTTACCAGTAGGCTCAGAAGTCTCACCAGAGTTCATGTAAGAGCATTTATCAGTTGACAGAATAGGCAAATTGAAGCATGTACTCATAGCAGTAATTTTACAGGGCATGCAATCAGTGTTATTACATACATCCATGGATCTATGCATAACGGGGGTTCTGTGTAAGTTACCTTTGACCTCAGTCACATTGACTTTAGTCTCAGTTGGTTTCTTACAAACATTTGTCAGATGATGTGAGGAGCCACAGTTATTACATAGTTTCTTGGGGCATTCTTGACATAAGCATAGTCATTACCCTTGTTAATTCCTACTTTGCCATTTCTGTTCTTGGACTTGAAAGTATCTGTGTTGACAGCATGTCCTGAAGTTGTTGTCGAGTCTTTCTTGACAGTACCTTTTACATCCACTGTCTTGACAGCAGGTTTCGAGGTAACTGTCTAAGATACTCTTTTGACAGCAACTTTAGAAGATTCTGCCTGGTCATTGCTGACAGCATCTTCAGAACATTCTGTCGGATTGTTAGGCAAAGTTACTGTCTTGGGGATAGTGACAGTATCTTTTCCTTCAACAGTTGTGTTGTCACCGCCTTCATCCTCATCAAGTAGCTGTTGTTTGATGAACATAGCCTCTTCATCAAAATCAACTTCAGCAATTTTGAATTTAGATGCATGTACCTTTTTGAGGATTTGGGGTTTTACAGCAACAATAGTTGAACAATCAAGAATCACAGATTCCTTTCCTTACCTTTTGCCATAGTCAAAACCTACTCCTACCTTCTGATTCTCAGTGTTCTTTTCATTAAGATCCTGAAGCAACCTAGAAGAGTTTTTGTATGCCCTGAGCTTAAATTCATTCTCAGTAATTTCCTTTCTCAAGAACTCTTCTACCTCCTTAGCACATACTAGATCATTTTTAAGTCTTGTGTTTTCCTGAGCTAAGGAGTCCAAATGACTGGTCTTTAGTAAAAGCAAATCATTTTTAGAACTGAGTGATTCATTTAACTTAGTTAACCTAGCTATTTCTTCATTAGCAGCAATTAAACTAGTATGGATATTGAACATTTCTGCACTCAATTCCTCAAGAGTTTGCTTATATTCAGTGTTAGACATATCAAGCAAGACAAGTGAAGGTACCTGAGTCGGAGGGCTTGATGATTCATCCTCTGATTTAGCCATCAGGGCTAAGTTCACATATTCTTCTTCCTCTTCCTCATCAGACTCATCCCAACATCCACCTTCAGCCACATAGGCTCTTCCTTGTCCTCTTTTGTACTGTCCACTTGACCCTCTGTCAATTTTCTGATTTTGCTTTGGCCTTCTGCATTCAGTAGCAAAATGACCAAGCTCATTGCAGTTGTAGCATCTGAATTTAGACCTATCCATCATTCCAGTTTTGTATCCTCCTCTTGTAGCATTGCCAGTAGTTTTGGAAGAATTCCCTTTGCTGAACCTTGATGTTTGACCCTGAGGCTTATATGCCTTGTTTCTTCTGAATCTTATATTTTTAAACTTCTTTGCCATATAAGCCATGGTTGGATTATCCATATTTTCCATCTCCTCTATAGAGTAGAATTCCTCATCTTCAACATCATCCAGTTGCAGCACTACTTTCTCCTCATCATCCACCACCTCTTCAATCTTTAAGGAAGACACTTGAGTTGGATGAATGATTTGTACTACTTCACTAGGCAGAGTAATCTTTGGCTCATGAGCTAAAAGGGAACCAGACATATTGGCCATCTTTCCTTTCAATCCACTTTGTATGGCTCTCTTCTGAAAGAGTTCCAGCTCATATGACTTGAGCACACCATAGAGTGTTTCAAGAGAAACACTTTTCAGATCTCTTCCTTCTCTGATTGCAGTGACCCTATGCTCAAGATGCTCAGTAAGAGTGAGTAAGAACTTAAGGTTGAGTTCCTTCTTCTCATAGAACTTGCCATGAATCTGGAGTTCAGTGATAAGTTTGATAAATCTCTCAAACATTTGAGTAAGTTCTTCACTAGGCTTTGCCATGAAGGCTTCATACTGAGAAACAAGAATCTGTCTTTGGTTCTCCCTGACCTCTTCACTTCCTTAGCATAACAGCTCGATTTTGTTCTAAATTTCCTTGGCTGATGAGCATCCAATGACATTCCCACACATGGCTTTATCCAAAGTGAGAGAGTCAAGCAGAATGAGTTGCAAGTAGTCATCCAGAACTATCTTTTCCTTTTCTGGCTCTAAAAACTCGGATGGCTTCTTGGCAACCCAATGTGCTGGAATGACAACACCATCAACAGTCGAGGCTGCAATTTCCTTCTGTGGAATAAAGGGACCATTCTCGAGGATTCCCATGTATAGTGGATTCGCAGCTTTGATAAACAACGAGATTTTTCTTTTCCAAACATTGTAGTTCTCTTTATCAAAAGCTGGGATCTTGATACTACTTGATTTCTGTATACTCGACATGAACTCAGATTTGTATATCAATTTGTTGCTCTGATACCAATTGTTGGTCCTTGAGTATTGCAGAAGGGGGGTTGAATGCAATACTGATAAAATTAAATCTATGCTTCAACAACGAAAACTAAGATTAAATCCTATCAGTAGAAGAAATGCAATCACATGTAGTTTTCTCACAAAATAAATATTTTATTTATCTTGCGAAAGTGTTGCTACAACCTTGAGAGAAAGTATGTTTTTCTCAAACTTCGATTCCTCAAGTGATACACAGTATAGAATGAGAGAGATAGTCTAAGTAAACTAATCATATCTCTATCATCACGGGTTTGTGAAGCTGTTGTCATTTTCATGTGTCAGCTCCTTACAATTTGCCTACCCGTGTGTCTTACCTAAATTGCTATACAAACAGGTTTATCATTACAGGAAAAAGCAATCTAGATACATTATATATTTAGCTAACACAATTCCAGTAGATATTGATTTGTCATACTCTTGAATTTGTGAGCTTTGTCATGTGATCCCTTAAGCTTCTGTCGTAGTCTTTGAAGACTTGATGCAGTGTTGGGATACTGCAACACGCCTGTTTCTTGAACATCCAAACTGTCACATGTTTGACTGGGTAGATCCCCCAAATCAAAGTTTATCCCTTTGAGACAGTATCCTGAACTTCAAGCTTGCTGTCACAACAATGCGCTTTTGGTGACAGTAAGAAATCCCCGCAATAGATGCTGTCAGGAGTTCCAAACTTGCTATCAGGAGAATAGAGAGTTGTTGTCTCAAGGCTTCCGCCAATGTTGCTGTTAGAGTGAATATGTTGTCTTGACTTGCAACATGTTGTCTTCTTGTAACCTTACTATCAGTGAGATGACAGTAACATTTATTCTTGTTGTCATCCTGATATACTCCTTGAGGCTTGAACAAACGAATGAACTTCTTCCAAGATTTATAAACAAGTTTATTACAACAAATGAAATGGCTACAAGAATATACTCTGGCTGTGACAGTATGTTCTACTTAATGAAATTAAGTCTTACAAAACATAAAGTAAAGTTGTCTTCTAAGCTATCACCCATAAATCCTAACATGATGTATCCTCAAATGTCCAAACTAGAAGAGCTACTCAGGATGAATGTTTATACAACAGCTTTCTTTCTCAAGAAGAACCAAAGAAAGTTAAGGATGTTCTTTTAGATCCAGATTGGGTATTAGCTATGCAAGAGGATCTAAACCAATTTGAAAGAAATAAAGTGTGGAAGCTGGTACCCAAACCTAAATACAGAAGTGTTATAGGTACAAAGTGGGTATTCAGAAACAAGATGGATGAAAATGGCATTGTCACAAGGAACAAAGCTAGACTGGTTGCTAAGGGCTATTCTCAAGAAGAATGAATAGATTATGATGAAACATTTTCCCCTGTTGCTAGATTGGAAGCAATAAGGATACTCCTGGCCTATGCAGCCCATTCTTTCACGATTTGGGGCGTTAATTTACCTACTAAAATCTCACCCGTCTGTACCCAAGATCCCAGCATTACAATTCCGTTTTTGTCTAAATTGCGTAGTAAATGAGCTTCTAAATGCGGTATTTCCTTAGTGACCCTTTCGGGGCCTTGGCTTGTCACATGAGTTTGAATTTCATATTTTCGTATGTGAAAAGAAGTATAAATATCTTCATAAACCAAACGCTCGCTAATGAGCACTGCATCTTCAGAATGCCAATTTCAAAGTCCATCAAATGGATGTCAACAGTGCCTTCTTGAATAAGGAACTGGAAGAGGAGGTGTATGTCAGTCATCCTCCTGGTTTTGAAGATCCAAATTATCCAGAATTTGTCTACTTCCTACTCAAGGCACTCTATGGACTGAAGCAAGCACCTAGAGTCTGGTATGACACACTGTCACAGTTTCTTTTAGAGAATCACTTCACTAGAGGTATTGTTGACAAAACTCTTTTCTTTAGAAATGTTAATGGCTCTAGCATACTTGTTCAAATTTATGTAGATGACATAATCTTTGGGTCTACAGATGAGAAGCTTTGCAAAAGGTTTGCCAAACTTATGCAAAGTAAATAAGAAATGAGCATGATGGGTGAACTTACCTGTTTCCTTGGCTTACAAGTTAAGCAAGTAAAAGAAGGAATCTTTATTAGTCAAACTAAGTATATCTTTGATCTACTAAAGAAGTTTGATCTAATGGATTGCTCTCCTGCTAAAACACCCATGCCAACTGCCACTAAGCTTGAATTGAATACTAAGGAAATATCTGTGGACATTTCAAGCTATAGAGGCATGGTAGGCTCACTTTTATATTTAACAGCTAGTAGACCTGATATTATGTTTCCTACATGTCTATGTCCTAGATTTATGGCTGATCCTAGAGAGTCTCACTTAATTGCTATCAAGAGGATTTTCAGATATCTCAAGGGAACACCAAACCTTGGCATTTGGTACCCTAGAAAATCTGGTTTTGATCTAATTGGTTATTCAGATGCAGACTATGCAGGTTGCAAGATTGACAAAAAAAAGTACAACATGCACCTGTCAATTTCTAGGAAACAAGTTTGTCTCCTGGTTCAGTAAGGAGCAAAATTCTGTCTCTACCTCTACAGCTGAGGCAGAATACATTGTTGCTGGAAGTTGTTGTGCACAGGTACTTTGGATGAAAAATCAACTAATAGACTATGGTCTAACAGTTAATAAGATTCCAATATTCTATGACAACACTAGTGCAATTGCTATAACTGAGAATCCAGTGCAACACTCAAGGACGAAGCATATTGACATAAAGTATCACTTCATCAGGGAACATGTGATGAATGGTACTGTGGAACTTCATTTTGTTCCAAGTGAGCAGCAAATTGCAAACATTTTTACCAAGCCACTTGATGAATCAACATTCTCAAGGTTGCTAAGTGAGCTAGGTATGTTTAACTACTCTTAACTTATTTAAATGTCTGATAATTTGTTATGCAGCCAGTGTCAACATGATTTTCATGAGAATTATAACTCTCTGAAAAAGAAGAATTTTGTCTAAGTCAAAATTTCTCCCTCTACGGATACCCCTATCCGTTGATGGTCATTTCTAACACTGGATTTTCTTTGTCTACGGATACTACTTTTCACCTCTATGAATGACGAATCCCAAAAGGTAAAATCCTATCTGTGGATAGTTTAGTTTAATTGTAACAGTTAAAGTCACAATCTTATCCATAGTTACATGCGTACAGTACGTGTATGTAATTACAGTAAATTTGTGGCTTTACTTTTCAATCCATTATTTTTAAACGGTTACTTTCTTGCCCAATCAGATAAATTTTTTCAATTATTCTGATTTTATTAGTAAATTATTTTGGGGGAGTATAAATTAAATTTTACTCTCAGTTAATCATTTTCTATCTTTTTCAAAATTCACTAAGGCAAGAACCCTTCTTCTCTCTCAAAGCAATATCTCTCTCTGTGTATTCAAAGCTTACATCAATGGCGCCAACCAACAAAACAATGTCACTCACTGGTTTCACATACGAGAAGAACAATTTCACAACTCTGGTGGACTTCGAAGAGAAAAATGCATCATATCACACTATGATGAGGTTTTTCCAGAACTGCAAGCTCTCAAAGGCTATGTTCGAAGCTCCCACACTTTATTTTGAGGTAATTGAAGCTATATGGGAATCAGCTGTATTTGATTCTGTCACTGTTACCATTACTTTTGTTCTTCAAGGTAAGGAACATGTGATTAATAGTGACATTATTTCTGCTTGCTTAAATTTGCCTGAAAATAGTAGGTTAGAAAAGCATAGTGATACTGATATTATTAACATGCTGGATCTAATTAACTATGCTTTGCCTACTGATAATTTAAGTAAGATTCAAAGAAAAGGCATGGTCAAAGAATGGAGCTTTTTCTTTGATGTCATTCTTAAGGTGTTCTCTGCTAAGATTAGCAACTATGATGCAGTCGCATTCTCTATGCTTGATATTGCTTACATGCTTCTAAGTGATAGCTTTTATAACCTAGGATCCCTAATTCTTTATGAACTAGGTTCTAAATTAGGAAATAAAGCATCTAGAAGTAAGAATATCTATTATGCTAGATTTTTCATGTTGCTAGCTAACCATGTAGAAAGTAACTTGGTGATCCAATTCCCTGCAAACTCCAAGGAATGTTGGGTTGAAAATAAGAGAGTCCTTGAGGACTTGAATAGGCTGAACCACAACAAGGAGGTTCAATTGGTGTATCCACCAATTTTCAATGTAGCTCAAGAGGCACAGGTGAGTCAGGTAATCTCCTCAACTGTTCTTACCTCTATTGTTCCTTCTATGATTTCCAATGCCACCATGGAGGCTGGAACTGTCCAACAGCCTCCTACCCAAGTGGCCACCTCTAAAATTTCCAAATCAAAATCCAGAAAGCCAACCTCAGGTGCTTCTCAAAAGGCACCTGTTGCAAAAACTACCCAAGCCCTTGAGGGGAGTGTGAAGGAGGTAGTAAGTGGTGAGGGAAGGGGTGAACATCAAAGAAACCCCAAGAACAAAGAGGGTGAGATAAGTGTGTCCCATCCTAGCCACCCTGTATCTTCTGAAAAAGATGTAGTGGTTGAAAAGGAATCTATCACATCCCTAGTGGCATCCTCCCAAAAGGATGTTGCTATTGAAAAGAGTCCCCAACCAGGGACACATCACAAGAGGGATAGGGACACCAGAAGCCCCACAGATACATCCATGACCTATACAATGAGAAAGAGGTCTAAACAATCTAGGGATGCACAAGGATCACACACAATGCCAATGGCACCATCTCAAATTCAGTTTGATGTGGCTCCAGTATATGTGGAGTCACAGACCCATTCTTTAATCATTCAAACTGAAACAGAAACACCAAGCTCATCCACTCTCTCTTTGGATGTGGATATGATTCACACATCCATTCCTGATTCTCCATACCTTCTTGGAGAAGCCCCACTCTGAAATTGGTGGTCAACATCTTATTGATGATTTATTGGACCACCAATCTATCATTTCTAAGACTCTGACTCCATCTTTGGCTCTCAATTTAAAATCAATCTCCACAGATTCAGCCTTAGTCTCAATTTCTAGAGCTACTTCTTTTCCTTCATCTATGAATATTTCTCATCCGTTGATAAGTGTTTGTCTGTCTACGGATATGCCCCAAATCAGCTATCCGTTGACATATACTTCTACTACCTCAACGGATACCCCTTCCACACTTGCACTTCAAATTTCAAATATTACAACTTCAAGTGTGGATGAGTTAGTAGTAGTTCAAACACTTTTAGGATTGAGGGAAGGGAGTGAAGCCGCTGAGAGTGAGAGGTTGGTTTGCAACCAGACAAAAGGAGAGGGAGAGAAAGAGAGACAGACTACTTCTTCCAGTTTGGTAAAAGTGAGTACTGAGAGTTCCACCTTAGTAGGTGAAGGTGAGGGTGTGAGAGGTGTGAGACAGGGGGAGCCCTTGATGCAAGAATAGAGAGAAAACGAGAGAAAAGCAGGTATAGAAGATATACGGATGGAAGACACAACCATTGCAAGTGAGTCAATGAATGTCAGTGATGTAGACAGGGAGAGACTGTTCCAACTTGAATATCAAAATGAGTTGGATCAAGTCAACCTGAATGCTGAGACATTTACTCATCCTGGTCCAGCCTATCAAGTCTTGGTTGGACAGGGCAATGTGGAGGCCGAAAGGATGTTGAATTTGGAACACACTACTGAATCAATGTCTAGGGCAAAAGAAGAAATTCAAAATCTATCTCCAGGAGCTGGTGCAGATTTTAGTTATGATGAAGACAGTGATGATTCTGAGAGAGGTGAAGGAGAAGATGAAGGCCCTTCCACTCTCCAAGAGATGCCTACTTGGTTGTTTTCCAACTTATATGTCTACAATGACACCAAGGCAGTCATTCTCAGGAATTATCAAAGGGCACTTGGTGAAGTTCAGACATCGAATCCATAGCATGCCACCTCAGTTCAGAACTTTGTGGCATCACTTCAGCTTCATCAAGCCCACATCCTTCAGCAAAGTGCCAACACTGATGACATCAAGAACCATCTGGATGGGGTGAAGGATGCTTTGGCAAGAAGAATTGATGTTGTTGCTCCTTCCACATCTCAAAGATGCAAGCAAGATAAGTTGGTAAAGGATGTGGATGCTCTTACTGTGAGGATGGATAAGATGGAGAAGCAAATGGACACCTTCCTGGCTAACCAGAATATACAGACTCAGCTTCTGCAACAGTTACTGTAGGCTACTGGTGTCACTCAAACCCTTGATGATAACAAAAAGGGGGAGGGTTCAAGTAAGGGGAAAAGTGCACTAGTGGTCTCTGAACCAGTAACCAAAGGTGTGCCATCAAGCCAGGGGAGCCAGGGGAGTCACCTCAAATCATAGCAAATCCAAGTGATTTTCAACTCACAAAGGTGGTCTCTCCTCAAGCTAGGATGTCCAAGTCTTTCTCAACTCAGAAAAGCTAATCAAGGAATCCATCTTCCAGGCTGTGACTTCATCCTCAAGTAGCCATCCTGTCCACACAACCATTCTGAAAGTTCTCACTCCTGACACCATTGTTCTACAAAGAAACTATGATGATGAACACTCAAGTGTCAAGGAGTTTGAACCTATCTTCAGTGGCAGGACTGGATCACCACCTAGATATCATGTCAAGAAGAAACTGGAAGAGGACTATCCATTCCCCAAGCCTGATGAGTCTAAAGTGTTAGCAGCTCTTATCAGGAATCTCAAGAACACCAATGATGTAATGTTGAGGCAAGGATTGGCTATTATTTACAGAAATGGCAAAGAAATTCACATCACAAGCAGCCATCCCAGGTTCAATGAAGCCAAAGCAGAAGAGATTTCCAGAATAAGGAGAGAAGCCAATCCCAGGGTTTTGAATCTACACCTGAAAAACATGCTAGATTAGCCCAAAAACTAGTGAGGGAAATGGAGGAAGAAAGTAGTGAGGCTGTAGAGGAAGAGGCCCCTACTATGAAAAAATTGAAGAAACGGAAGACAGTGCCTAAGTCCAAGCCAACCAGATGGAAAAAAGATCACATAGGCCTGTCTCTCCTGAGAAAGTGGAAGAGAAGAGAGATACAAGGAGGAGGATTATTTTTGAAGACCCTACTATAGCTTCAACTCAATCTCAAACCACCTTCCATGAGACTCCTATAGAGCTTAAAGAAGAACCTATTGAGTTTGAAAACTTGGTATTCCCTAAGTTCATAATTGAAGCAGAAAAGATGTCAAAGAAAAGGGAACAAGTCAAGAGAGCTCAACAGGGACCAATCAAGCTGAATGTTGCACCAAAAGTTGCCAAGCCAGTTAAGAACAAGGCAGACTTTTTGTACATTGCAGAAATACAAGAGTACTCAACCTTGGATCTATTCCTTGATGAAGTTAGTGAAATAAGAGGCATAGACAAGTTCAGAGATTTGCCTGAAAGACTAACTTTTGTCTACAAAGGAGGAAAGGTGGGAGCATGGCCCCTGCAACAAGTGCTGAATGAAGGATATTCTACCTTAGTGAAAGTCTTCTCAGGCTTCAAAAACACAAGGGGATTTTCTGAGGTTGCTAGGAGTGTTGTGTTGAAGAAAATTGAGGAAATCAGGAGCAGCTGGAATTCTCCTGATAGTTTGCCAAGAAAGCTGAAGATCCCTTTTAGTGGACAAAGTATCCATCTCCATCGTTACTGGATGATGGAATTCAAGGATGACAAGGGATGTAGAAGATTCTTCAGGATTGAAGATCAATTGTCTAAGGAATGTCCAAC
Source organism: Heracleum sosnowskyi (assembly GCA_030848705.1). NCBI lineage: Eukaryota > Viridiplantae > Streptophyta > Magnoliopsida > Apiales > Apiaceae > Heracleum > Heracleum sosnowskyi. Next base: position 59,919,157 of record CM061240.1, on the reverse strand, counting down.
TTTTTTCTCGAATTCTATGAAACTTGGTATGTCACGATGGGGTGAGCTTACCTTTCAATATTCGTGATTAACTTAAGAAGATTGTCCTAGTAATATCCTTAACACTACCCAGACGTCATAAATCATACGCCACGATGGGTGACATATATCCAATTCATAATCGTCCTAGTGTTAAATTACATACAACCAATAATGGATGACCATGGGATCAATATCAAATTAATTCCCTCTCCCACTTAGTATTTTACTTTGAGGATTTTTTTTTATATCTACATGCATCGTCCTATGTTAATTCTTCGAGGTCCACATGTTATCATAATAACAAGACAAAGAACACATAACATAGAAGAACATGGCATGATGATCAACATAATTAAAGCATAGCATATAACCCTATGTCCATGTCGTTCTAGCATACTAAGGTTAGTATTGCATGGCATGATAATCAACATAATTAAAGCATAGCATATAACCCTATGTCCATGTCGTTCTAGCATACTAAGGATAGTATTGCATGGCATGATAATCACGTAAGGCATATAAAATTGCAATAATTAAAATAAATAGCAGAAATTATGTAAAACATAATAAAACACATCCACTATTATGGCCCCAGAAAATTAGCTTCGAATTCTTTCGTTGAAAATTTCCCGAAATCTTCAGGAGCCCGTTTGGAGGCCTAAACAGCGTCAGAATGGGTCGAAAAATCGGGGAATGGTTCTTTAGATTCATTCCAGCCTGTTCGTCTCGTTCTGCCGTTTCCGAAAAGTGCTTATTCGCCCAAATCGGACATCGTATGCAAAATCTGCAGCCAAAACAGCGAAGCTCCTACGAAAACAGTATGGCGCAGCGGAGGAACCCTGTTTCTCGTATCTCCGATGTTTAAACGATTACATACAACATAATACAGCAAAACAAACCTATTCTATTACATACATCTGATCATAATCTTAACTATCACGATAAACCCTTGTGATTTACAACAATCAAACATCCACGATAAACCACGTGATTTACAACAACCAAACATCCACGATAAACCACGTGGGATCCAATCACATAATCAAATAAAACATGACCATAATAGTGGATTACAACCTGCATCACAGAATCAATACAAGCAACCACCATATACATGCATATATAATTACGACATGGACATCATATCATAAAACGCAGAACTGCATAACCAGTCTCTGATGCCAATTGTTGGGACGTATGATTACTGTTCTGCGTTTTACTATATGATTGATTATGAGTTCGAAAAGAAAACTTTACCTTAATCGCTACGATTCTGATCCACGTCTTCTACTGAATTCCTTGATTCCCTTCGAGCGAAGTGTGGCCTTCGATCTCCCGAAGTTTCCTCTCCTTAAAGCCTCGAAATCCCAAAACCCCAGCTCCTTGCGGCTGCCCTAGGTTTTTAATTCCGAATTCTTCTTTTTGCAGCTTTAGAGAACAAGAATATATATAGGCTCCAGTAGGGATCATGGACCATTAGGTCGGGCCTCCCAATGACATTCTGGGTCAAGACCAATGTCATTAAATATTAATTCTATCCACTAACGAATTAATATCTGCACTACCTTTCCTAATACCGTAATTATTTTATTATTAAATTCGGCTCCTATATTATTTGCTTATTAAATTCCCCATGTTTAAGATATCGTATGTCCATTAATTAAATTAATTTCTGATAATTAATTTAATTAATATCTTTTTATCCTTGATCATCCACTCAACCTTATAATTATGAAAGAACAAATCTGCCTGCAGGACTAAAGCATAATTATCTTTATGAGCTTTCAACAGGACATCATCAACCCGAATATTATCAGGACATGGTTTCCTTATGTAATTAATATCCCACTCTGCATGCAATGTCATTGCTCAATACATAATATTATAATTAACAATTAATTACATCACATATGAATCAAAGCATGTGCATTGCATGCAAGTGTCAATCACTACACTTGGATTGAGAACCTAAGCATTAATAATATCATAGAATCTTAGTTCTTCTTTATTGTCAGAATAGAAAAACAATTCTAATATTTCGATCCTGTTCAATATACACAAAGTATACAAGTATTATTTAATAGTCAAGATAAACTATTCCCAAATAATACTTCAGTTATTCCAGTGGTTTGTCTAATTCCACTTAAACTGTGAACCCTTTATATTATATATAGACACTGATAATTTAATCTTCTGTTATCCCATTTGATACTAAATTATCCACAATATATAATAAACAGACAATGTAAAAATATGCAATCAAGATTCTCAATAAAATGGACAATGTTTATATACTACAAATGAATAGTATAGTATAAAATGGACAATTTATTTATTTATCCACTAATTCTTTTAAATATAGAAATTTTATCTTTCTTTCAATAAAGTATTAAAATAAATTAAGAACAAATTCAAATCGATAAAGACTATAATAATATGAGAATAAAATTTTATATTATCATAACATAATTTTTATTCTGTTTAAAAATTTTAAAGTAATAATATATTTTAAAATTTTATATACACTATAAATAAAACCGAAACATTAAAAGTAAAAGCAGTTAGTAAGATACTTATATCAGTATGTACTTGATATCCTTATTATATTAAACTCTTTTATATAATAACATTATAGCGATTTATCCAAAATTTTGATCGTGACAACCAAATTAATAAGGACTATTAGATCTTAACTAGATAAATGAAAATCGTTTGATCAAATATTAAAAAAGTGTATTTTATTTATAAAAGGATTATATTTAAATTCTAAAAAGTGTATTTTGATAATTTAAACCAAATATACCAAATATAAATAAGTTTTCTATATTGATTAGAATTCTCCATGTAAAAAATTCGTGACTTTCTGATATGGACAGAAAAGTAATTATAGAAATATAATTGACGGTCCAATGAAAAGGCTCGATATTTAAGGCCCGAAACCCTGATTATTTATTAATTTCATAATTAATAAATAGGGAAATTATACAGCTCATGAAAAGAGCCCAAGTTATGGAAAATTGGTCAAAGAAGGATCTAGAATCCCAATTAAAGGCAATTAATGAGTCACAGCCTTTATCAACAAGGAAAAGACTTGCCCGCCAAGTAATACAATCCTTATCAGTTATCAATAAGAAGACTTATCCGCTAAGTCTCCCAAACGTACCATAAATACTAGGCTCCAGACGCCTAGATAAGGACCTGATCCTACAATCAGAACTACGTCTTTGGCTTGATTCTCAATAACGATTTGAGATACGTAGGCATCTTGTGAGGACCGATTTAGTCTCGAAACACAAGTGCAGCCATTAAAGCTCGAAGCTCACCAAACCTTAGCATTAATTACACAAGTACGTTTTTTATTCCACAACATTTGGCGCCGTCTGTGGGACAACAACATCAACCATGGCAAACACACGAAGAACAACTCGCGATCCTTCAGTTTCTGAGGAGCTTCCTATCACCTCTGGGGCTGATACTCATGGAAGTCAACCACCACCAACTACTGGCGCTGAAGAGACGAGTATCCCCACCAACACTCAAGGACAGGAAGTCCCAATTACTGTTGAAGGGACGAATCCCCTACAAATGGTTATTCATGGACAAAATCCACCTGAAACCACTCTCCAGCAAACAGTTACAACCTCCCCGCTGCTCATGAACGCACCCCATAGTCTTCAACTCCACACTACTGATCTCCCTCAATACGCAAATCAGACTTTGGGGATGCCCGGCTATGGCATGCCCCCTCGCCCCACAGCAGGTGGTAGTGGAACTAATCCAATCTACCATGAGGCGTATGTGCCCCCTTACATTCAAAGTCTGGGACCCCTAACTAGGCGAGCCCCTTTTCAGATTACTCAGGTCCTTATACTGAGGATGAGAATTACTCAACAGGAGATGAGAGGGATGTTGCCCCAAGAAGGAGACGTTCTTCTCAAACCAATAGAGAACGACCCCAAACTACAAGGGAGAAACTAGCGGCCCATGAAGCCGAGACTGCAAGGCTCAAGAAGCTACTGGCTGAAGAAGAAGCCGCAAGGACACAAAACCAAGGAACGGGAGGAGTCCCGATAATCAATTTGGATCCACCGTCAAGGAGAACTAGAAGGGCCGAAGCCTCAAGGGGTGATCCTAGCATTCTGCTGCCCCTAGGAGATCCTGATGATCCTACACCACCGTTTACTCAAGACATCATGAAGGCTACTATATCCAGAAAATTCAAGATGCCAACCATCAAGGCTTATGATGGAACGGGAGATCCCGCAAATCATGTAAGAACTTTCTCCAACGCACTGCTGTTGCAGCCGACCAATGATGCGGTCAAGTGTAGGGCGTTTCCCCAAACCTTGGCAGGTATGGCTCAACGTTGGTACAGCCGTTTGCCTCCCAATTCTATTGGATCCTTCAAAGAGTTGAGTAAGGCGTTCATCAACCAATTTGTAAGTGGGAGGGTGCATGAGAAAAGTTCTGCATCCCTCATGGGAATCAGGCAAGGAGAGAATGAATCCTTGAGGGAATACATAAATCGATTCACTAGGAAGGCTCTGAAAGTCCTGGACTTAGAGGACAAAGTAGCTATGATAGCCCTGCAACAAGGAACTACTGATGATCACTTCAAGAGATCCTTGGCAAAGCATCCACCCGAAAACATGTTGAAGCTCCAAGATAGAGCCGGGAAGTATATCAAGGCCGAGGAAAGTATGAAGAAATATGAACCCACTGTTGAAGCAAGTGAAAACGGAAAAAAGAGAAAGGAGACTCAAGAGTATGACGCTAGGGACAAATATCCCAGGACAGCGAAAGATTCTGACTCTCCACCTAAAAGGAACAACTTCAGACCCAGGTTCAATGAGTATGCAAGGTTGAACACCTCAAGAAGTCAAATTCTGATGGAAATTGAGAAGGAAGAAGATCTTCGATGGCCAAAGCCGCTAAGATCCGACTTAGAGAAACAGAACAAGAATCAATTCTGCCGTTTCCATAAAGAAGTTGGTCATGACACCGACGATTGTAGACAACTGAAAGATGAGATCGAGTTCTTAATCCGAAGAGGAAAACTCGATAAGTTCACTAAGGATGGGAATCGAGGAAATCAACAAGGAAATTATGAAAGAAAAGACTACGACAGGAGGGACAACGACCAAGATCGTACTCCTAAGCCCCGAGGGCCTATCATCAACATGATATTTGGAGGACCGACTGCTGCTGGGTCCTCCCGAAACTCAAGGAAAGCTTATGCCCGAGAGGTAATGACTGTTGTAGGAGAAGCACCGAAACGTGCCAAGACAGAAGTGGATATTACCTTTGATGATTCTGATCTTGAAGGGGTGAAGTTCCCCCATGACGACCCGTTGGTCATTATACCTGTAATAGGCAACTCTAAAACCAAGAGGGTTCTGGTTGATAATGGAGCTTCCGTGGACATCTTGTTCCATGATGCCTTCATCAAGATGGGATATACCGATTCGCAACTGACTCCTTCAAACATGCCCATATACGGGTTCAATGGGGTTGAATCTAAAGTAGAGGGAACTATTCAGCTCCCTATGACAATAGGGCAAGGTTCACAAACAACAACTCAAATGCTGAACTTCGTGGTGATAAAGGCAACCTCGACTTATAATGCAATCCTTGGGAGGACAGGCCTTCATGCATTCAAGGCTGTTGCCTCAACTTACCATTTGAAAATCAAGTTCCCAACAAGGAACGGGGTTGGTGAAGAACAAGGAGATCAAAAGATGGCTAGGAGTTGCTATGTAGCCGCGTTAAGGCCTGATGGAGTCGGGGGGCAGGTTCTCCCAATCAAGGTTATGGATTCGAGAAACGATGGAGAACCAGACAAAGTCACTCACATTGAAGCATTGTTGCCTGAACCCTTGAAGGGACTGAGGTGCCAAAAACTTGGCATGCCTCAAATTTAAAAAGTTTATTATGTTTAAGTGTTTCCTTAAGGGATCCACTAATAGTACAAGTAGTAATAAGGTCGACGAAACCATTCTGAGCTCTTAAGCTCTTAGTAAGAAGTAAAGCACTATGTAAGGGTCGAACCCTCTTTTTAAAAGGAAATATTTCAAGTTCTCATTCACTATTTTATTACTTATCTTTGTTTGAGTATTTCCTTATTGTTCTACTAAAGAACAAGTTGTACCAATAACACTTGATCAAAGTGCCAGCCCATTCATGAGGCCAAGTACTAGGAATTGCCTTACAAAAGAAAAGCTAAATAAATATAAGTGAATGCAAGAACGAAGAAACATAATATGCATAAATAACATGCATGGATAGAAGATCCCGAAGGATCAAAGAGTTATGTTACAAGCTCAACTAAAAGCCTAAAGAGGCCTATTGGAAGAAGGTTAATATAAGGGTTGAAACCCCCGAAAATTCGAGGAAGTAGAGCTCAGAACGAGCTTCGACTCGATATACTGGAAGCTCAAATTAAAGAAACAAATGAAGAAGGTTTGAGGCTAGCCTTAGATATAATTGACGAAGTTAGAGATGAAGCAAACGCTAAGATAGTTGAGCATCAAAAGAAGGCATCTTTCTACTACAACCTAAGGGTTAAAGAAAGGTTCTTTCGACAAGGAGACTTGGTTCTTCGAAAGATTGAGGCATCCGGAATTGGACAAAAAGGCTAGTTAGCCTCAAATTGGGAAGGGCCATATCGCGTTAAGAATGTATTTGGTCGAGGCTCATACAAACTAGAAACCCTCGAAGGGCATGAGGTGCCAAGAACTTGGCATGCTGCAAAACTTGAAAGTTTATTATGTTTAAAATGTTTCCTGAATGGACTCACTACTAGAAATAAGGTTTAATAAAACCAAATCCAAGTTTTTAAAACTTGAGTATTATGTGAGGGTTGAAACCCCATAAACCTAGAACGTCTCCTAGGCGGGGGTACCCACGCCCAGAAGCTCATTGAGCCAACTTTGAAAGACCCACGCCCAGGAGACATAGTTCCTAGGCGTGGTAACCAAGAACGTCTCCTAGGCGGGGGTACCCACGCCCAGAAGCTCCTTGAGCCAACTTTGAAAGACCCACGCCCAGGAGACATAGTTCCTAGGCGTGGTAACCTAGAACGTCTCCTAGGCGGGGGTACCCACGCCCAGAAGCTCATTGAGCCAACTTTGAAAGACCCACGCCCAGGAGACATAGTTCCTAGGCGTGGTAACCTAGAACGTCTCCTAGGCGGGGGTACCCACGCCCAGAAGCTCCTTGAGCCAACTTTGAAAGACCCACGCCCAGGAGACATAGTTCCTAGGCGTGGTAACCTAGAACGTCTCCTAGGCGGGGGTACCCACGCCCAGAAGCTCATTGAGCCAACTTTGAAAGACCCACGCCCAGGAGACATAGTTCCTAGGCGTGGTAACCTAGAACGTCTCCTAGGCGGGGGTACCCACGCCCAGAAGCTCCTTGAGCCAACTTTGAAAGACCCACGCCCAGGAGACATAGTTCCTAGGCGTGGTAACCTAGAACGTCTCCTAGGCGGGGGTACACACGCCCAGAAGCTCATTGAGCCAACTTTGAAAGACCCACGCCCAGGAGACATAGTTCCTAGGCGTGGTAACCTAGAACGTCTCCTAGGCGGGGGTACCCACGCCCCGAAGCTCCTTGAGCCAACTTTGAAAGACCCACGCCCAGGAGACATAGTTCCTAGGCGTGGTAACCTAGAACGTCTCCTAGGCGGGGGTACCCACGCCCAGAAGCTCCTTGAGTCAACTTTGAAAGACCCACGCCCAGGAGACATAGTTCCTAGGCGTGACAACCTAGAACGTCTCCTAGGCGGGGGTACCCACGCCCAGAAGCTCCTTGAGCCAACTTTGAAAGACCCACGCCCAGGAGACATAGTTTTTAGGTGTGGCAACCTAGAACGTCTCCTAGGCGGGGGTACCCACGCCCAGAAGACAATAGCAGATGGCCACGATTTTTAAAAAAAAAATTAATTAATTCCCGAACCGCGCCCAGGAAGCCGCCTGGGACGCGTGTTTTCTTTGTTTGCCTTGTACGCGGGGCTATGCACGCCTCCCGCACATTTGCATGCTCAAACAAACAAAAAACCTCCAAGGCTGGCTGACTCACACGTGTCACGCGTGACAACACCGATGTCCCCCCACGGGGAACAAGACATTATGCTGCTATGTGTGGGAGGAGACAAGGAATACAAAAACAAAAGAAAAATTCAGAAATTGCAAATAAATAGCCAAAAGCTATTTAAAATTTTTAGAAAATTTCTAAAAATTCCTAAAATACCTGAAAAAATAGAAAATAATTTTTAAAATTATTTTCTTAATTTTGGGAAAATATTTTATACACTTTTGAAATATTTCAAGAAATATTTCTAAAAATACATGTGGGTACATGAAAATTCCTAAAATATTAGGAATAATTATTAAAAATACCTGTAGGTACATGAAAATTCCTAAAATATTAGGAATAATTATTAAAAATACTTGTGGGTACATGAAAATTCCTAAAATATTAGGAATAATTATTAAAAATACCTGTGGGTACATGAAAATTCCTAAAATATTAGGAATATTTATTCAAAATACCCGTGGGTACATGGAAATTCCTTAAATATTAGGAATATTTCATATAAATGTCAAATTAGCCTCGAATAAGGCAACAATCGTCGTAAATGTGTAGGTCGCTCCACACTTTGCAATAAGACGATACTTGTGAAACACTAGTTGATATGGGCTAAAAATAACCCTAGAAATATAATTAATGACGTATTAATTAGACCCAGATTGCTCCAAGAGTTAGGCCCGATAAATACGGCCCGAAACCCTAATTATTTATTAATTTCGTAATTAATAAAAGGGGAAAATGTGCAGCTCATAAAAAGAGTCCAAAGTGTGCCAACTTCATCAAAGAGTATCCTCCAAGACATACAAATCTAATAGGAGTCAGCCTCCTACAAAATAGGATTCACAATCCTGATCTAAGAAGGCGACTTGGCCCCCAAGTCACCTAATTCTACTCTAAATGCAAGGCTCCTAACGCCTATATAAGGACCCTCGTCCTTCATTCTAGAACTACGTTTTTATTGGCTTGATTCTCTATACAGCAGAGATACGTAGGCATCTTGTGAGGACCGATTTAGTCTCAAAACACAAGTGCAGCCATTAAAGCTCGAAACTCTCCAACCCTAGCATTAATTTCGCAAGCTCGGTTTTTATTCCACAACATTTGGCGCCGTCTGTGGGAAGACAACATCAACCATGGCAAACACGCGAAGAACAACTCGAGCTTCTGAAGAACTTCCTATCACCTCCGGGGCTGATACTAATGGAAGTCAACCACCGCCAACTACTGGCATTGAAGGGGCGAATATCCCCACCAACACTCAAGGAACGGAAGTCCCGACATCGGTTGGAGGGACGAATCCCCTGCAAATGGTCATTCATGGATCTAATCCACAAGAGACCGTTCACCAGCAACCGATCACAACCTCCCCACTGCTCATGAATGCCCCGAGGAGCCTTCAACTCCATACTACTGATCTCCCTCAATATGTGAACCAGACCCTTGGGATGCCTACAAATAGCAGGCCCCCTCGACCCCCGGTGGGCAGTAGTGGTACCAATCTGGTACACCATGAGGCATATGTGCCCCCTTACGTACAAGGTTTGGAGCCCCTGAACCGTCAAACCCAAACTCATCAGATGTTTCGAGACGATTTCTCTGGTCCTTACACTGAGGATGAAAATTACAATACTGATGATAACTATCCCCCACGAAGAAGACGTTCTGCAAACAAGGAGCAAACCACTCAGGAAAGGATTGCAGCCCATGAGGCAGAGGTTGCAAAACTCAAAAAGAAGTTAGAGGAAGAAGAGGTTGCAAGAGCGGCCGGGAGGCCTCCGGTAATTAATCTAGATCCTACTCCTCCGAGATCCAGAAGGGTTGAAACCCCAAGAGGAGATCCTACTGTATTGTTACCCCTAGGAGATCCTGACGATCCTACACCACCCTTTACTCAAGAGATTATGAAAGCTAACATATCCAGGAAATTTAAGATGCCAACGATCAAAGCTTATGACGGAACGGGCGATCCCGCGAATCATGTGAGAACCTTCTCTAATGCGCTGCTGTTGCAACCAACCAACGACGTTGTTAAGTGTAGGGCATTCCCTCAAACCCTGGCGGGTATGGCTCAACGTTGGTACAGCCGTTTGCCTCCCAATTCTATTGGATCCTTCAAAGAGTTGAGTAAGGCGTTCATCAACCAATTTGTAAGTGGGAGGGTGCATGAGAAAAGTTCTGCATCCCTCATGGGAATCAGGCAAGGTGAAAATGAATTCTTGAGGGAATACATAAATCGATTCACTAGGGAGGCTCTGAAAGTCCCGGACTTGGAGGACAAAGTAGCTATGATAGCCCTGCAACAAGGAACTACTGATGATCACTTCAAGAGATCCTTGGCAAAGCATCCACCCGAAAACATGTTGAAGCTCCAAGATAGAGCTGGAAAGTATATCAAGGCCGAGGAAAGTATGAAGAAATATGAACCCACTATTGAGGGAAGTGAAAACGGAAAAAAGAGAAAGGAGACTCAAGAGTATGACGCTAGGGACAAATATCCCAAGACATCGAAGAATTCTGACTCTCCGCCTAAAAGGAACAACTTTGGACCCAGGTTCAATGAGTATGCAAGGTTGAACACCTCAAGAAGTCAAATTCTGATGGATATTGAGAAGGAAGAAGATCTTCGATGGCCAAAGCCATTAAGATCTGACTTGGAGAAACGAAACAAGAATCAATTCTGCCGTTTCCATAAAGAAATTGGTCATGACACCGACGACTGTAGACAACTGAAAGATGAAATCGAGTTCTTAATCCGAAGAGGAAAACTCGATAAGTTCACTAAGGATGGGAATCGAGGAAATCAACAAGGAAACTATGAAAGGAAAGACTATGATAGAAGGGACAACGACCAAGATCGTAATCCCAAGCCCCGAGGGCCTGTCATCAACATGATATTTGGAGGACCAACTGCTGCTGGGTCCTCCCGAAACTCAAGGAAAGCTTATGCCCGAGAGGTAATGACTGTTGTAGGAGAAGCACCGAAACGTGCCAAGACAGAAGTGGCTATTAGCTTTGATGATTCTGATCTTGAAGGGGTGAAGTTCCCCCATGACGACCCGTTGGTCATTATACCTGTAATAGGCAACTCTAAAACCAAGAGGGTTCTGGTAGATAATGGAGCTTCCGTGGACATCTTGTTCCATGACGCCTTCATCAAGATGGGATATACCGATTCGCAACTGACTCCTTCAAACATGCCCATATACGGGTTCAATGGGGTTGAATCTAAAGTAGAGGGAACTATTCAGCTCCCTATGACGATAGGGCAAGGTTCACAAACAACAACTCAAATGCTGAACTTCGTGGTGATAAAGGCAAACTCGACTTATAATGCAATCCTTGGGAGGACAGGCCTTCATGCATTCAAGGCTGTTGCCTTAACTTACCATTTGAAAATCAAGTTCCCAACAAGGAACGGGGTTGGTGAAGAACAAGGAGATCAAAAGATGGCTAGGAGTTGCTATGTAGCTGCGTTAAGGCCTGATGGAGTCGGGGGGCAGGTTCTCCCAATCGAGGTTATGGATTCAGGAGACGATGAAAAAGGAAAGGGAATGCCGACTGAGGATTTGATTCCTATTCCCCTAATCTCGGGAGAACCGGACAAAGTCACTTACACTGGAGCATTGTTGCATAAACCCTTGAAGGGACCGAGATGCCAAGAACTTGGCATGCTTCAAATTTGAAAGTTCATTATGTTTAAGTGTTTCCTAAAAGGATCCACTAATAGGACAAGTAGCAATAAGGTCGACGAAACCAGTCCGAGTTTTTAACTCGAGGTAGGAGGTAGAGTACTATGTAAGGGTCGAACCCTCTTTTTAAAAGAAAAATATTTCAAGTTCTTTTTCACTATTTTATTACTTATCTTTGTTTGAGCATTTCCTTATTGTTTTACTAAAGAACAAGTTGTACCAATAGCACATGATCAAAGTGCCAGCCCATGTAAGAGGCCAATTACTAGGAATTGTCTTACAAAAAATAAGCTAAATAAATATAAGTGAATGCAAGAATGAAGAAACAGAATATGCATAAATAAGTTGCATAAACCCCGGAGAAGAAGTATAAAAAAGATAAGACTATAAGATATAACATAAATAGCATGCATGGATAGAAGATCCCGAAGGATCAAAGAGTTATGTTACAAGCATCAAATAAAGTCTTAAAGTCCATGAAAGGACCCTGAATAAACGCAGGATATAGAGAGCCACACAGGGCCAATAAAATCTACTCTAAGTCATCAAATAGTTCTTTGTCAAGGACAAGGGCATTCCTACGGGGGTCATCTAAGTCCTCTATGAAGTCATCAGTAGGCTCGGACTCCACCATTGGCAAGAAGAAGTATTAGGAGTATGCCAAAAAGGCAAGCTGCCTCGAAATGGGTGATCCTATATGACATGAAATGAAGACTCGAATCTTAGTTTTGAAAATTTTGAATCCTAGTCTTGAAGGCCTCAACTTAATTGAATACTTGAGTTTGTCCTATCTAGATCCCCAATTTAGATTAAAAAGTCATGAAGACCACGATTCTTAAAATCGGAAGATCAATTGTAGTCCTAAAGACCTTAAGCTCAAATAAAAACCTAAAGAGTCCTATAGGAAGAAGGTTAATATACGGGTTGAAACCCCTGAAAACTTGAGGAAGTAGAGCTCAGAACGAGCTTCTATCCAATATACTGAAAGCTCAAATTAAAGAAACGAGTGGAATGTTATGTCTGTCTTCGTCCATGAAGACCTCTCGATGTGAAAATTAAGATGTTAGATCTCAAATCAGGTCTTCTACCTATAAGCCACGTTTGGCATTGTTGAAACCTCAAACGAGGTCGAAGGTCCATGACCTCAAGCCAGGTCGATTTGTTTGATCTAGATCTAGAACGAGACCCTTCTTCGACCACAAATGAGGTCGAAAGGCCACGACCTCAAATCCAGGTCGTTACTTTTCGACCCAAAAACAAAAATTCGAGCCCTCATTAAAACCTCAAGAGAGGTCTAAGGTGTTAGAACTCAAGTTAGTTCTTGTATCTATAGGCCACGTTTGGCGTTGTTGAAAACCTCAAGTGAGGTCCATGGTGTTATAACTCAAGAACGCTTCAAGAATTCGAATGATTCATCCTAAACTACTAAGAATTTGAGAGAGTATTTGAAGAGGAAAAATTTGGTGAATGAGATATGTGAATGAGAAGTATACTCCTCCCATTCTTATATAGCCAAACTAGCAGGTCACTCTAACCTACTATTGCAAGTTGCAAGTTAAAAAGAGGGGAAAATCGAAATTTTGAAATTTCAATTGGGCTCCAAAAAAAGAGGGGGAAATTTTGAATGGATCCTTAGCCTTGGAGGCCAAAAAGAGGGGGGGAAATCAAAATTTTGAAGTCTAAGAAAATGCTCCAATTTCCATAAATGAAAGAATGAAATAAAAATTCGAATAAGAATTTTTTGACGGAAAAGAAAATTGCGAAAATAGAAAAAAGAATTTTCGAGTGGTAATTTTCGGACAAAAGGCAAAAACCATTCGACTAAAAAATGAAAATTCGAATAGAAAATTTTCAAGTGAAAATTTTCAGGAGAAAGGCAAAAATGCTTCGGATGAAAAGTGCATTTTAGCACCCACAACTTTCGGACCTTTGCAAAACAGCCCCTGATGCATTTTTATAATAAATGCAATTTTCGGGTGAAATTTTTCAGGTGGAAGGATAAAATACTTCGGGTGAAAAGTGTTGTTCAGCACCCCGAAGTTGCCCGCTTTTACAAAGCAGCACATGGCGCCTTAAAAAAATAATTTAAAAAAAAAAAAAATCAAAATCAAAATCAAAATGAATATTCAGGAAGAAGTATTCGAGTGAACCAAAAAAGCATTTCGAGAGAAAAGCTTTGTCAGCGGAACCCGCTGAGCAGATATAAAAAAAAAATGGAAAATTGGTCAAAAAGGGGCTGCCCCCCGCGGGGAACAGAACAAAAGGTGGCTATATGGCAAATGAGACCAAAATAATATGCTGACTATTAAAAAAAAAAAAAAAAAAAAAAAAAAAGAAATCTCGAGAAGGCTTTTTCGACTGAAGCCACAAACTGATTCGACTGGGCAGGCTGGCTGATGGGTCCCATCAGTTAAAATACTTTTGAAAATAAATTTTAGAAATTGCCAATAAATAGCAAAATGCTATTTAAAATTCTTAGAAAATTTCTAAAAAATTTAGAAAAATTCCCGAAAATCCTCAAAAATATAGAAAATTATTTTTAAAATTATTTTCTTAATTTTGAAAAATACCTGTGGGTACATGAAAATTCCTCAAATATTAGGAATAATTATTAAAAATACCTGTGGGTACATGAAAATTCCTTAAATATTATGAATAATTATTAAAAATACCTGTGGGTACATGAAAATTCCTTAAATATTAGGAATAATTATTAAAAATACATGAGTGTACAAAACAATTCCTGAAATATTAAGAAAAATATGGAAGAATACAAGAGAAATGATATGGTCAGAAAAGTAATTATAGAAATATAATTGACTGGTCAAACAAAAGGCCGATATTTAAAGCCCAATACCCTAATTATTCATTAATTTCGTAATTAATGAATAGGGAAAATATACAGCTCATAAAAAGAGTCCAAATTATGGCAAATTGGTCAAAGAAGGATCCAGAATCCCAATTAAAGGCAATTAATGAGTCATAACCTTTATCAACAAGGAAACGAATTCTTCAGCAAGAAATACAATACTTATCCAATATCAAAAAGAAGACTTATCCGCTAAGTCTCCCAAACATACCATAAATACTAGGCTCCAGACGCCTATATAAGGTCCCTGATCCTACAATCAGAACTACGTCTTTGGCTTGATTCTCAATAACAATTTGAGATACGTAGGCGTCTTGTGAGGACCAATTTAGTCCGGATACACGAGTGCAGCCATTAAAGCTCGAAAGCTCATTAATCCAAGCAATTAATATACAAGTACGTTTTTTAATCCATAACATTTGGCGCCGTCTGTGGGAAGACAACATCAACCATGGCAAACACACGAAGAACAGCTCGGGATACTCAAACTCCCGATGAACGCCCTATCACCTCTGAGGCTGATCAGCCACCACCAACTACTGGCACACAAGGGGCGAATATCCCCACTAACTCTCAAGGTCCGGAAGTCCCGATTTCGGTTGAAGGGACGAATCCCCTGCAGATGGTCATTCATGGATCTAATCCACAAGAGACCGTTCACCAACAACCAATCACGACCTCCCCGCTGCTCATGAGTGCACCAAGGAGCCTTCAACTCCATACTACTGATCTCCCTCAATACGCGAATCAGACTTTGGGGATGCCAAGCTATGGCATGCCCCCTCGACCCATGGCGGGCGGTAGTGGAACTAATCCAATCTACCATGAGGCATATGTGTCTCCTTATATTCAAGGTCTGGGACCCCAAAATCAACAAACTCGTCAGACCCCTCTCATTCAAGATTACTCTGGCCCATACACTGAGGATGAGGGTTATACAACTGGGGAGGATGTCGCCCCAAGGAGGAGACGTTCTTCACAGACAAATCGGGAGCCACCCCAAACTACTAGGGAGAAGCTTGCAGCCCATGAGGCAGAGACTGCAAGGCTCAAAAAACTCCTTGCTGAAGAAGAGGCCGCTCAAACTCGGGGCCGAACGACTGAAGGAATCCCGATAATCAACTTGGATCCACCAAGAAGGACCAAGAGGGCTGAAGCCCCAAGGGGTGATCCTAGTAATCTGTTGCCCCTAGGAGATCCTGATGATCCTACACCACCGTTTACTCAAGACATCATGAAAACGGCTATATCCAGAAAGTTTAAGATGCCTTCGATCAAAGCCTATGATGGAACGGGAGATCCCGCAAATCATGTAAGGACATTCTCCAATGCACTGCTGTTGCAGCCGGCCAACGATGCGGTCAAGTGTAGGGCGTTTCCCCAAACTCTTGCTGGTATGGCTCAACGTTGGTACAGCCGTCTACCTCCCAACTCTATTGGGTCCTTTAAGGAGCTAAGCAAGGCTTTCATCAACCAGTTCATTAGTGGAAGGGTGCATGAGAAAAGTTCTGCATCACTCATGGCAATACGTCAAGGAAAGAATGAAGCCCTAAGGGACTACATTAATCGATTCACTCGAGAGGCTTTGAAAGTCCCGGATTTAGACGACAAAGTGGCTATGATAGCCCTGCAACAAGGAACCACTGATGACCACTTCAGGAGGTCGTTGGCTAAACATCCACCAGATAGCATGTTGAAGCTCCAAGATAGAGCCGGAAAGTACATCAAGGCTGAGGAAAGCATGAGAAAGTATGAACCCACCGCTGGCGACGGTGGAAACTCAAAGAAAAGAAAAGAAACTCAGGAGTACGACGTCAAGGAAAAGTTTCCCCGAACATCAAAGAATTCTGACTCTCCACCCAAGAGAAATAACTTTGGGCCAAAGTTCACGGAGTATGCAAGATTGAATACTCCCAGGAGTCAAATTCTGATGGAGATAGCCAAGGAAGAAGATATCAAATGGCCAAAGCCAATGAGGGCTGATTTGTCCAAACGGAACCAAAATCAGTTTTGTCGGTTCCACAAAGAAGTCGGTCATGACACCGACGATTGTAGGCAATTGAAAGATGAGATTGAGTTTCTGATACGAAGAGGAAAACTCAGCAAGTTCACTAAGGATGGAAGCCAAGGTAGCCAAAGGGGGAACTATGAAAGAAAGGATTATGATAGAAGGGACAACGATCAAGATCGGAATCCCAAGCCCCGAGGGCCAGTGATCAACATGATATTCGGAGGGCCAACTGCTGCTGGGTCCTCCCGAAACTCAAGAAAAGCTTATGCCCGAGAGGTACTGACCGTCGTTGGGGAAGCACCGAAGCGTGCACGAACAGAAGTGTCAATAGGTTTTGATGATTCAGACTTGGAAGGGGTGAAGTTCCCCCACGATGATCCTCTTGTCATAGTACCTGTGATAGGCAACTCCGAAACAAAGAGAGTCCTAGTCGACAATGGAGCCTCAGTAGATATCTTGTTCCACGATGCCTTTATCAAGATGGGTTACACTGATTCTCAGTTGACACCCTCTAATATGCCCATATACGGGTTCAATGGAGTGGAATCAAAGGTGAAAGGCACTATCCAACTCCCAATGACCATGGGACAAGGAACGAATACATCCACTCAGATGCTGAACTTCATAGTTATAAAGGCAACCTCAACCTACAATGCGATCCTTGGGAGGACGGGTCTTCATGCGTTTAAGGCTGTTGCCTCATCTTACCACCTGAAACTCAAATTCCCCACTCGGAATGGGATTGGTGAAGAAAGGGGAGACCAAAAGATGGCTAGAAGCTGTTATGTAGCCGCGTTGAGGCCTGATGGAGTTGGGGGGCAGGTTCTCCCCATTGAAGATATGGACACTAGTGACAATGAGGACCGAAGAGGGAAACCAGCTGAGGATTTAATCCCAATTCCCTTAGTCCCGGATGAACCAGAGAAGGTGACTTATGTTGGGGCACTACTGCCCGAACCATTGAAAGGCAAACTCGCATCTTTTCTTCAAGAGAACAATGACGTTTTTGCTTGGACAGCGGCTGACATGCCAGGGATTGATCCCCAATTAATATCTCACAAATTGAATGTGGATCCAGAAAGGAAGGCAGTGAAACAAAAGAAAAGAAGTTTTGCTCCAGAGAGGCTCGAAGCCATTAAGCAAGAAGTAAATAAGCTTTTAGAAGCTGGGTTTATTGAAGAAATCCAATTCCCAGAATGGTTAGCTAACCCTGTGATGGTCAAAAAAGCTAACGGGAAGTGGAGAATGTGCGTCGACTTCACCGATTTGAATGATGCATGTCCTAAGGATTGTTTTCCCTTACCTAGGATTGATGCCTTGATAGATGCCACTGCTGGGCATGAGATGCTAAGTTTCATGGATGGCTTCAGCGGATATAATCAAATCAAGATGCACAAAGATGACATCGCCAAAGTGTCGTTCATCACTGACTTTGGTGTCTTCTGTTTCTTAGTCATGGCTTTTGGACTTAAGAATGCTGGAGCAACCTATCAAAGGTTGGTGAACAAAATCTTTGAGCACCTGATTGGAAAAACCATGGAGGTCTACGTAGATGACATGTTAGTCAAGAGCCTTGATAAGGCCAATCACATTGAGCACCTCCGAGAGGCTTTTGAAGTGCTGAGACACCACAAGATGATGTTGAATCCAGCTAAGTGTGCCTTTGGTGTAGGCTCGGGAAAGTTTTTAGGTCTGATGGTTTCCAAGAGAGGAATCGAGGCTAATCCCGACAAAATCAAAGCGATTCTAGACATGGAACCACCAAAGACTGTCAAGGATGTCCAGAAACTGACGGGAAGAGTGGCTGCTTTGGGAAGATTCATCTCCAAGTCTGGAGAGAAGTGTTTACCCTTCTTCAAAGCACTCAAAAAAGTGAAGAATTTCGAATGGACAACTGAAATTCAAGAGGCCTTTGAGGCCCTGAAAAAATATATGGCTGAAGCACCACTGTTGGCAAAACCCAAGCCAGGAGAAATTCTCTATTTATACTTGGCGGTTTCCAACACAGCCCTTGGAGCTGTTTTGGTAAAGGAAGAAGTAAAGGTTCAGAAACCCATCTACTATGTGAGCAAGATTCTACATGGGGCAGAAATAAACTACTCAATGGTTGAGAAGTTTGCCTTAGCCTTGATAATGGCCTCAAGAAAGCTACGCCCCTACTTCCAGGCTCACAAGATAGAGGTCTTGACTGATCAACCTCTAAGAAACATCTTGCATAACCCTCAAGTTAGTGGAAGATTGATCAAATGGGCCATTGAATTGGGCGAATTCGACATCAAGTATAAGCCTCGAACGGCCATAAAAGCTCAGGCACTTGCTGACTTCATGGTTGAATGCACCATTGACAACCAAGAAGTCGGGGGGCAGGAAGTAACTATGGAAGATAAGAAAGATGAGGAAATGACCTTCAAAGAATGTTGGGTGCTCTATTTTGATGGAGCATCAAAAACAAAATCAAGTGGAGCTGGTTTAGTGCTACAGAGTCCTGATGGATTCCTAATAGAGTATGCATTAAAAATTGACTTCCCGACGACAAACAATGAGGCTGAGTATGAAGCTCTGATAGCTGGCTTAGGGCTGGCTGGAGCCTTGAGAGTCAAAACTCTGAAAGTATGTGGAGACTCGAGGCTAGTGGTTTCCCAAGTAAATGGGGAGTTTGAGGCCAGAGATGAAGTCATGGCCAAGTACTTAAAACTTGTCAAGGCCATTATGACTCAGTTCGATGAATGCTATGTGGAGCACATTCCAAGGGAGGAAAATATGAAGGCTGATGCCTTGTCTAAGTTTGCCTCTTCTGAAATTGAAAACTATGCCGGGAGTGTATACTTCCAAGTCTTGAAGACCCCAAGCATCAATGGAAAGTTGGTAGCCCCCATTGGTATCACCAGTTGTTGGATTGATCCCATCAAAGCTCATCTGGAAACTGGGTGGCTGCCCAACGACACTTCAGAAGCACGAAAGCTATACGTCAGAGCACTAAGGTATGCCCTAATTGAGGGAATCCTATACAAGAAATCTTTTGTTATTCCGTACTTAAAGTGCTTGAGACCTCAAGAGGCAGAATTGGCCCTAAAGGAAGTGCATGAAGGGATTTGTGGGCAACACTTGGGGGGCAGAGCCCTGGCTCATAAAGTCACTCGTCTAGGTTTCTATTGGCCAAGCATACTTACTGATGCTAAAAGCTACGTCAAGAAATGTGAACGGTGCCAGAAACATGCACCAGTGGTTAGGCAACCACCAGAGATGATGACATCCATTAACTCACCTATCCCCTTTGCTATGTGGGGAATGGATATACTCGGGCCATTTCCTATGGCAAGTGCTCAAAGAAAGTACTTGATAGTAGCAATTGATTATTTCACCAAGTGGATTGAGGCTAAGCCATTAGCCAAGATAACCACCAAGCAAGTGATGCAATTCTTCTGGGAAAATGTGATATGCAGATATGGAATTCCACGAGTCCTGGTCACGGACAATGGAACCCAGTTTAACAACGATGAGTTCAAGAAGTATTGTGATGAAAACGATATCAAGTTGCGCTTCACTTCTGTCGCCCATCCTCAAGCAAATGGGCAAGCTGAGGTTGCAAATCGAATCATCCTTGATGGACTAAAGAAAAGAGTTGAACGCTCCAGAAACACTTGGGTAGACGAATTACTCCCTATACTTTGGGCATATCGTACTACTTGCAAAGTCACCACCGGGGCAACTCCATTCCTATTGGCTTATGGAGCAGAGGCAGTGGTCCCAGTGGAAATTACTCACACCTCCCCAAGAGTTGAGGCTTATGAACCAGAAACAAATGAAGAAGGCTTGAGGCTATCCTTAGATCTAATTGACGAAGTTAGAGATGAGGCAAACGCCAAGATAGTTGAACATCAAAAGAAGGCATCCTTCTACTACAACCTAAGGGTTAAAGAAAGGTTCTTTCGACAAGGAGACTTGGTTCTCAGAAAAATTGAGGCATCCGGAGTTGGACAAAAAGGGAAGTTGGCCCCAAATTGGGAAGGACCATATCGCGTCAGGAACGTATTTGGTCGAGGCTCTTACAAGCTAGAAACCCTTGAAGGGCATGAGGTGCCGAGAACTTGGCATGCCTCCAACTTGAAAGTTTATTATGTTTAAGGTGTTTCCTAAGTGGATTCACTACTAGAAATAAGGTTTGATAAAACCAACCCAAGTTTTTAAAACTTGAGTATTATGTAAGGGTTGAGCCCATTCTTCAAAGTTATGAATTATATACTCCTATTCATCATGTTTTGAATGCATTACATACTGATAGATATGTACAAAATGCTAACTAAACATGCAAAAGGCAAGAAAACAACACAAGCCATGAATGGCCACAAAATATAAATAAAACTAAACTTACAAAAGTTTAAGTTAAGCCCAAAGGCTGGAAATACATAGAAAGAAAATACAAAGCCATGAATGGCCATAAAGAAACTACAAACTACGGCTGCGCGTCACCATCCTTGACTCCCGCATCTGTCTCCTCCCCTGAACTAGAGCTGGAAGAATGCTCACCAGCATCCTCAGCACCATCAGCAGAAGCGTCACTGAGGGGTGATGAATGCTCTGGAACTAAAATCCTAGCATCTTCCTCCATATCGTCAACTCCAGCCAAAATACGCTCCAAGGGAGTAGGAGGGTGAGGAGCAGGAAAGTCAGCAGCATCAAAGACTCCAGGATGCTTGGCCAAGATAGCCTGAACAGCATCCTCCCATCCTGAAGTATGCTGGACTGGGAAAAGGATCTCGTCATGCTTTTCGATCAAGTCCTTGTACTCCTGAGAGTCAAGGTACTCATCGATGCAATCATCCTTGCCTTTCCTCAGCTCAACAATATCAGCCTGAGCGTCAGCAAGCTCCTTCTCCCTCCTGGCAAGAGTCTCCTTAAGAGACTTCACCTCCTCCTCAGACCTCTCCAGCTTGACCCTGTTGGCCTCAGAGGAGGTACGCCAAGCCTTAGCTTGGAACAATACCCCCTGAAAGTTGGCATTGGTCTTCCAAAAGATAAAAGTTAGGAAAATATAAGCAGAAACTTCAAAGAAATAGCTAAGGTAAAGAAAATTACCGCAGCAATAGCTTGAGCCCCAAGATGCTCAGCACCCTCAAGGGTGGAATCTGCAACGAAGTCCTTGTAATCACAAGGGGTAAGAGAGTGGTACGACCAGTCCACAGCATGTTTGGACACCCCAGTAATGGTGTCCTTCTTCCTGATACCCCAGTTGGGGCGCCACACTGAGGACTTGGCAGACACAGGAATGTCCACCTCATCCACAGAAGGGATCAAGAAGCTGGGAGCACTGGCTTTCCCCCTGGGATCATCCCCGATCCTAGCCCTTTTCATCCTGAATGTCTCTACATCCTTGGGCTCATTGGTCTTGTTGATAAAGGCCGCAGCTACAAGAAAAGCCAGAAAATGGTTAACAGAAAATCACAAAGAAATAAAAATAGGCATAATGAAAAGGGATAAGCAAAAATACCCTTATCATGAACAGTAGAGAGCCCAACGGACTTGAGGACGAACTCGTCCAGTAACTCCCAAGCCACGGTAGTCCCATTATCCTTAATGAGCTCTGAGTAGGCATGGAGCTCCTCCTCATTTAAGACAATGTTACCGGGACTACCATCAGAAACTCTCCCAAAAGATGTACGGAACAGGGTTCCCCAGTCCCCTCCTTCCCATACAAGATACATGAACTCATTTTTCCATTTGGGGTTATTATCTGGGATTGATTTGGGGTGAAAAATGAAAGGGAAGCCTACCCTATGGCTTATATACACCCAACCCAAGTTGTTGGCTGAGCTATTCTTAAACTGAAAGATCTTTCTAAACAAAGGTACAGAAAGAGGAAAGTTTTTACGAAGGCATAAAACCATGAAACAATTAATTATCCTCCAGGCATTTGGAGGTAATTGGCAAGGGTTGACTTGGACATCTGCCAAAAGTCTAGGAATAAACTCGTGAAAAGGGAACCTAAGGCCAGCAACTATGGCATCCCTATAAATACACAAAGCATTTGACCGCCAGTGACATGAACGGTCACCGGGGCCGGCAGGAACAAGCTTCAAGGGGGCCTTTACCCTATACATCTTATTATAATCTTTTATCATATCTACTTCATGAAATCTATTGCTACAGTCATACGAATCTAAAGCAGATACAGACGGGTATTCATCCCCACGTTCATTAATCATATCATGCAAAGACATGTATTTTGAACGAATAGGAATGGGGGTACCTCTTTTTGAAGCAGAATTCATCTTTTGGAGGCGTTGGGAAGCTCGATCGGCCATTTCTAACCCAGAAAATCTTCAAATCTTCAAAGAAAATTGCCCAGAAATCTTCAAGGAAACCCAGAATCTTCAAAGAAAATCTTCAAATCTTCAAGTGAAAACCCAGAAAACGGTGAGAAAATCTCGCCGAGAATCGCCTTGCGACAGAACCCTAGCAGAGCAATCTAAAGAAAATTTCGGAGAAAATTTAGCAGAGTAACTTTGAGAAAGTGAAATGTGAAGAATGAATGGAAACAAATGAGAACTCACCCTTATATAGGGATCACAGCCGGTCAATGGGCCGGTTGAAGGAAGGGCAACCGGCATTAGCCGGTACGGCCCATAAAAGGCTAAAAGCCCAATTGATAAAGTTGAACAGTGAAGATCTTTGGGCCCAACTAAGCCCATTACAAAAAAACTAAACTACATTTTCGATCAAAGTTCTGATCAAATAAGTTCGAATAAAGCCCAAAATGGCTCTCATATTCGACCACAATCCAGGTCGAAAAGTTAAAGGCCCAATTGCAAAGTAAAGGCCATAGGCCCAAATTGAGCCCAATATATGTGGGCCTTAAAAGTCTGAAACGAACCAAGTGTTCGACCACACCCCTGGTCGAAATCATTCGACCAGGTATCAAAATTGAAGACATGTTCGACCACACCCCTGGTCGAAATCATCCGACCAGGTATCAAAATTGAAGTCATGTTCGACCACATCCCTGGTCGAAATCATTCGACCAGGTATCAAAATTGAAGTCATGTTCGACCACAATCCTGGTCGAAACCATTCGACCAGGAGGCAAAATGGAAGTAAGCTTCGACCAGAATCCTGGTCGAAATCATTCGACCAGGAGACAAAATGGAAGTAAGCTTCGACCAGAATCCTGGTCGAAACCATTCGACCAGGAGGCAAAATGCAAGCAAATTTCGACCAGAATCCTGGTCGAAAATGACATGAAAAATTCAAAAATCAATTTATGTTCCAGGGAATTGATGAAAAATCCCGATTCCTGTTTTGGAGAATTATAAAATTGGTTTAGAACTATACGTTCGTCAAACCAAGCCGCGATATGGAAGAAAATTTCGTAACTCCTGAATGAAATAACTTCTACGATAATCCAAGAGAGATTTTCCTAGAAGTTGGGGGGCAAATGATATGGTCAGAAAAGTAATTATAGAAATATAATTGACTGGTCAAACAAAAGGCCGATATTTAAAGCCCAATACCCTAATTATTCATTAATTTTGTAATTAATGAATAGGGAAAATATACAGCTCATAAAAAGAGTCCAAATTATGGCAAATTGGTCAAAGAAGGATCCAGAATCCCAATTAAAGGCAATTAATGAGTCATAACCTTTATCAACAAGGAAACGAATTCTTCAGCAAGAAATACAATACTTATCCAATATCAAAAAGAAGACTTATCCGCTAAGTCTCCCAAACATACCATAAATACTAGGCTCCAGACGCCTATATAAGGTCCCTGATCCTACAATCAGAACTACGTCTTTGGCTTGATTCTCAATAACAATTTGAGATACGTAGGCATCTTGTGAGGACCAATTTAGTCCGGATACACGAGTGCAGCCATTAAAGCTCGAAAGCTCATTAATCCAAGCAATTAATATACAAGTACGTTTTTTAATCCATAACAAGAAATTATTTATATATTTCCTTGGTAAGAAGGGCAATAATTTATGTAGATAATACGTAAAAAGCCCCGTAGTTACCTAAGAAAGGCGCAAATAAAGGATCGTTTTCCCCAAAAAAAATTGAAATTAAGACATTCTTTTTAGAATGACTATGAAATTTAGACAATATAAACCGTGAAAGGTTCATATAAATGTCAAATTAGCCTCGAATAAGGCAATAATCGTCGTAAATGTGTAGGTCGCTCCACACTTTGCAATAAGGCGATACTTGTGAAACACTAGTGTAAATAAAGTCCTAGGTAAAGGATAAAAAAGACCCCGAATCTCGAAAAAGGTCAATATAATTTCTACGAAAGCTTGAAAAGTTTTCCTAGAAATTGGGGGGCAAATGATATGGGCTAAAAATAACCCTAGAAATATAATTAATGACGTATTAATTAGACCCAGATTGGTCCAAGAGTTAGGCCCGATAAATACGGCCTGAAACCCTAATTATTTATTAATTTCGTAATTAATAAAAGGGGAAAATGTGCAGCTCATAAAAAGAGTCCAAAGTGTGCCAACTTCATCAAAGAGTATCCTCCAAGACATACAAATCTAATAGGAGTCAGCCTCCTACAAAATAGGATTCACAATCCTGATCTAAGAAGGCGACTTGGCCCCCAAGTCACCTAATTCTACTCTAAATGCAAGGCTCCTAACGCCTATATAAGGACCCTCGTCCTTCATTCTAGAACTACGTTTTTATTGGCTTGATTCTCTATACAGCAGAGATACGTAGGCATCTTGTGAGGACCGATTTAGTCTCGAAACACAAGTGCAGCCATTAAAGCTCGAAGCTCTCCAACCCTAGCATTAATTTCGCAAGCTCGGTTTTTATTCCACAACACTAGTGTAAATAAAGTCCTAGGTAAAGGATAAAAAGACCCCGAATCTCGAAAAAGGTCAATATAATTTCTACGAAAGCTTAAAAAGTTTTCCTAGAAATTGGGGGGCAAATGATATGGACAGAAAAGTAATTATAGAAATATAATTGACGGTCCAATGAAAAGGCTCGATATTTAATGCCCAAATCCCTGATTATTTATTAATTTCGTAATTAATAAATAGGGAAATTATACAGCTCATGAAAAGAGCCCAAGTTATGGAAAATTGGTCAAAGAAGGATCTAGAATCCCAATTAAAGGCAATTAATGAGTCACAACCTTTATCAACAAGGAAAAGACTTGCCCGCCAAGTAATACAATCCTTATCAGTTATCAATAAGAAGACTTATCCGCTAAGTCTCCCAAACGTACCATAAATACTAGGCTTCAGACGCCTATATAAGGACCTGATCCTACAATCAGAACTACGTCTTTGGCTTGATTCTCAATAACGATTTGAGATACGTAGGCATCTTGTGAGGACCGATTTAGTCTCGAAATACAAGTGCAGCCATTAAATCTCGAAGCTCACCAAACCTTAGCATTAATTACACAAGTACATTTTTTATTCCACAACACTTTCTTCCATGGACAATTCCAGTTAGATAAAAATTGTTAAACCATCTTTTAATTAAAAATAATTTAATTATCTTCACGTGGAGTGTAAAATCGTCAAAATCTGATTTTTAAAACACAAAATAAAGCCCAAATCAGTAAAGTGAGTATCTAAATTATAATAATGATTATTATGTCATCATTATTTTAACGCCAATTTAATTACTTTTTTCTAACTATTTTAAATTTAGAAATCTATGTTCAAAAATTAAAATCAATCTAAGAAAAATTCAAATCAACAAAGAATATAATAATACGAGGATAAAATTTTATAAAATTGTGCATATTTTTTATCCTATTTTATTAAGTTATAGATCATAGCTAATCAATTATACGCAAATGGTGATTTTGTTTTATAAGCACTCATAGAGACCTAATTTCATTGTTAGCGGGACTATATTCATATTAAAAAAACCGTATTTTAAAATTGTAGACTCAGCTACAGAACATACCTAACTTTTTTAACCTATATACATTGTAAATTATTAAATTCGAAACTTTAAAAGTTTTTTAATCAATTAGTATAGTACTTTTCTGAAAAATCGTACTTTACAAAAAATATTATCAAATAACATATGTCTGAAAGAAAAAAAATGAAAAAAATTCTTTTTTTTCAAAAAAAAACGTATAAATTTTAATATGTTGCTGGTAGATTCAAATCTTAGATCATTATACATGATAATTTTACTGTTATATGTAATGTTTCTCAACAATTTAATTTGAAAGATCCAACGATTATGGATTGAGTGATCAAACAAAGCGACCACACTTATAAGAAAACTTTCATTATTTAGTCTTTAATATAATAACATAGATATTTACGGGATATACTATAAAAAAATGAATTTTATACAGAATTTTGATCGTCACGGTGTACTACTTTAAAAGAAAAACTATTACAAAAAAAATATATATTAATTGATAATTTATTTTCTCAAAAGTTCAAAGTTCCCGCATCATTAACATATTACAAAAAAGAGTATATTATATTTTAGCAATAAATATTTAAAAAATTAAAAATTAAAAAAATTATAAATATTAAGAAAAATTAATGATGTTATCCTGGTAGTTTGGTCCTAAATACCGCAAAAACATTATCAACTGTTAGATCCAATACTTTTAAAAATAGATGATCAAGATTATATCATATAAAAAAATTATTATCTAAAAATGATATAAGTTAAAAGATATTATATTAGGATTGGATTTTCCAAAAAGTTAAAACATAAAAATAGTTGTAATTAAATAAGGAAACCCATTTATAACCAAAATAATAAAAATCATTTAATCTTAACTAGATAGGTGAAAACCGTTAGATTTAACATTAAAAGTTAAGTTAAGTTAAGTAGATTTCCTAAATCGAATAATCTAAACTACATATAAGTTAAGTAGATTTCCTAAATCGAATAGAATTCTCAACATTAAATTTCGTCACTTTATTCTCTTTTTAGTTTTAGAATAGTTTTTAATTGGAAAAAAAAACTATTAAACCACAACTAAATTAAAGATTATTTTGTTAATTTCATTTGAACCGTAAAATTGGCCAAATCTAACTTTTATAACTCAATATAAACAAATATTAAATTGAGCGTGTAAAATATAATAAATATCAAATTTTTAACTATAATTTGTTTTGGCTAAATCTTTTTTAACAATAATTTAATCATGTAAACTAATAACTTTTAAATATTAAAATATTCATAAATTAATATAATTATAAATATTAAAAAAACAATCGTGTGTTGAATCGTAATAAAAATATAATTATAAACAGAATAATTATAAATAAAATTTAAGTAACCGTGCATTGGCTATGAGCTAATTTTCCTAAAACACGTGATATGATATGGCGTGGTGGTCGTCATTGTCGTAGTATCCAGCATCAACTATGTAACAACTTGATAAAAAAAATATGAGAATATATTATAAATTTGAAAATTAAAAATGATCCAATAATTAAAAAATTAAAAAAAACATATTTAGAATTGCATTTCAAATATTATTCCACAAAAAAATAGGATATTAGAGTTGCGAATAAATTTAAGAAATAAATGGCAAGAAATCAATTTCATGCAAAAAAAACAATAAAAATTTAAAAACATTATTTTTTATTAATAAAATACATATCATCAATTTCAATTATTACTATTATAAAAGAAGAAAAATTAGATTTATCAGACAATTCTTAATTTCTTTGTTTTTGTGTGTGAGACAAAATTATTTGTCATAATAAGATATTACTAAATTAATAAAAATTATAAAATATTTACAAATAATTGCAACAAATAAACAACCATTAATAAAATTTAATGGTATAATAAAATACATAATACAAATGATATTTCAAAAATACAAATTATCAATTCTATGTACAATTATAAATTACATATTATGAGTATTAAGTATTATTAAAAGTTTAATAATTGAATTCTTACAACTTCAAAAATAATTAGCAAAATCTAAAGAAAAATAATGATATTTAAAAAAATTAATTAATTAATTAATTAATAATATTTATGAATATTGCATGGGTAAGATCATCTCTAGGAGGCTCTTAGTTCACTCTTTATAAATAATATAAAATATAAACTCTTAGTGATTTAGTACATGTTTATCTCCAACAATACTCTTTATATTTCCTACTTAATCAATATTTTATTATTTAGTTTATAAGAATGTAAAAGAAAGTGGAAAGAGAGACTATAATTATGAATCTGTCTATACTATACTATCAATACTATTATATAATAGACGAAACATTAAAAGTTTGGTTGGTCGGTATGGTACGTTGTGATTTTACTTAATGGCCCTTAACTGTATTTCGTGTTTTTACTTAATTAACCTTACTTATTTATAGAAATATATTATTAAATAATAATATTACCTATTTATAACCAATTACCTTTTTTCCCTAAAATACATTATTTTTTCTAACAAATTCCCCTACTTTTTCAAACATGACAATTACCTTTTTTTAACTAAAACATGTTAGTTTTTCTATTTTTCCTTACTAAAACCACTCATTTTCCAAAAATATCACGGACAAACATTTAGTTATTTATTTTTAAACCTATAATATTATAATTATTTTTTTAAAGTTTATCTATTTTAACATGTTTACTTATTTTTCTTAACAAATGCAATCACTAAGAATATTAAAATATAAATAATCAAATATCTATTTATAACCAATTACTCTAAAATACGTTATAGATTTTTTCTAACAAAGTCCCTTCTTTTCTAAATATATCACGGGAAATCGTCTTTTTCAATTTACTTTTTCTATTTTTCTCACTAAAATTCATTTTTTCCCCAAAAATATCACAAGAAACCCTTTACTTATTTATTTTAAAACGAATTTAAATACTTTCAATTATTAAAATTGAAAACCTCATTTGCCAAAAATATCACGGACATTTACCTTTTTAAACTAAATATATGTTACATTTTTTTTAAAATTTGTTTTAATGTTTTTAATTAATTATAAGTATTTAGCTATTTTAACATGCCTTCTTATTTTATAACAAATACAATTAATAAAATATTAAAAATATAATAATAAAATAACAATTAACAATCCGTGCATCGCACGGGTTTTAAGCTTGTATTATTAAAGCCCAAACATTAAAAGTTTTGGTTTTCGGTTTTGGTCGGTTTTCGGTATTTTATTCTATTTAATAAATAATAAAAAAATATATAAATAGTAACTAGATGATTGCCTTTTATAATTAAAATATTTATTTTCTAACAAAATCTACTCCTTTTTCAAAAATATCATGGCAATTATTTTTAAATTAAAACATATTACCTTTTATATTTGTTATTACTAAAATCTCCGTTTTTCAAAAATATGAGGGGCAATCCTTACTTATTTATTTTAAAACCTATTTTAATACTCTATTTAACAAATAATAAAATAATATAAAATAGTAACTAGTAGATTGCCTTTTATAATTAAAAAAAATTCTAACAAAATCTGCTATTTTTCCAAAAATATCACGACAATTACCTTTAAATTAAAGCATATTATCTTTTATATTTTTTATCACTAAAATTTTTATTTTCCAAAAATATGATGTGCAATCCTTACTTATTTATTTTAAAACCTATTTTAATACTCTATTTAATAAATAATAAAATAATATAAAAATAGTAACTAGCTGATTGCCTTTTATAGTTAAAACATTTTTTTCTTACAAAATCTACCTCTTTTCCAAAAATATCATGGGCAATTACCTTTAAATTAAAATATATTACCTTTTATATTTGTTATCACTAAAATCTCTATTTTCCAAAAATATCAAGTGCAACCCTTACTTATATATTTTAAAACCTATATTAATACTTTTAATTATTTAAAAAAACTTACTTATTTTAACAAGTGAGCGTATTTTTTTAAAAATACAATTAATATAATTAAAACACATCTAAAAATATTACGGGCAGTTACCTTTTTTAATTAAAACATGTTAGTTTTTCTATTTGTCCTTATTAAAAAACTTACTTATTTTAACATGTCAACATATTTTTTTAACAAATACAATTAATATAATTAAAACACTTCTAAAAATATCACGAGCAATGACTTTTTTTAATTAAAACATGTTAGATTTTATATATGTCCTTATTATTAATATTATTTTATTATAAAATAATATTAATAATATCTCATTTATCTTCCTCAGCCCCATCTGTATTTTTTTATATTTTTTTATGTTCTAATTAATATTTAAGTTTCTCATTTTATAATTTATCATATTAATTTTATGTTCTAATTACTATTTTTTGGTATGGTACGGTACTTACCTTATTTAATTGTTTAATTATTTAATTATCCTTACTTAATTGTTTACTTAATTATCCTTATTTAATTATTTTTTATTAATAAATATGCATAAAAAGAGCATTACAAAAATTCCTTTTAATATTTTATGGGTTTAATTTATTATATTATAAACTTGGACCTATTTCTTTTAATTTTTATTGGCTTTCCTATTAAAAATTTATTATGCGATTTTATGTACTTTAATAACTTGGGTCTACTCTTTTTAATTTTTTATGAGTTTCATATTAAAAACTTAATTTTTATGGGTTTAATTTATTATATTATAAACTTTGGGCTATTGCTTTAATTTTTTTATGGATTTTCCTATTAAAAATGTTATTATACGGTTTTATGTACTTCAATAACTTGGGTCTAATTCTTTTAATTTTAAGTAATTGTTTTACTTCATTACCTTTATTCAGCTAAAATACATTATTTTTTCTATTTTTTTAACGGAATCCGTTCTTTTTCAGATATATCACAGACAATTATCTTTTTCAATTAAAACATATTACATTTTCTAGTTTTCCTAAAATCTCTCCTTTTTCAAATATCACGGGCAAACCCGTACATATTTTTTTTAAAACTTATTTTTATGCTTTCAATTATTTAAAAAAGTTTATCTATTTTAATATGTCTACTTATTTTTTTAATAATGTAATTAATAAAATATTAAAAACGAAAATAACAAAATAACAAAAATTAAAAACAATCTATCGCACGAGTTTTAAGCGGTATATTTTATTATAATTGTTAAGAGCAAAATTTGGAAAGTTGAGAAGAGGAAAGCATCTCAATTAGGAGAGAGAGAAAAGAGAAGAGACTCTTAACTTTTTTAAGATCCTTTAAGAATAAAGAGTCTTAAATTTTTTAAAGAGTTTCTAAGAATCTCTTGAAACTTGATTTTCACTCGTACTCTATATATTTTTCACTTAACAATTTGAAAATAAAGAATCTCTTGAACATGTTTTAAGAGTTTCTTAAAGTAATATTTTTTTTCTCGCTCCTCAATTTTTGAGTCAAGAACCAAAATAAAGAGTATGTTAGAGATACTCTGAAACTATCTATACTATTATATTAAAGACGAAACATTAAAAGTTTTTGTAGTCGGTTTGTAGTCTGATCCTACATAGTTTGGTCATCCAATGTCAAAACGTTAGATCTTTTAAATTAAATTATTGAGAGCCATTTGATATAATACTAAATATTTTTTGGTATGTTGTGAATTTACTTAATTGCTCCGACTTAACTATAATTCGTGTTTTTACTTAATTACCCTTACTTATTTATAAAAACTATTATTAAATAATAATATTACCTATTTATAAACCATTACCTTTTACACCTAAAATTTATTTATTTATTTTCTGAAAAATTCCCTTACTTTTCCAAAAATATCATGGGCAATTACCTTTTTTAACTAAAACATATAAGCTTTTTATTTTTGCTTACTAAAACTTCTCCTTTTCTAAAAATATCACAAACAGTTTCATTTATTAAAATAAAATAATAAAATTATAATTGTTAATAACTAACCAATTACCTCTTTTAGCCAAAGTGTATATTCTTTTTTATATTTTCAAACTAAAATCTTTACTTTTTTTAATTTTTTAACTAAAACCTCTCATTTTCCAGGCAATTCTTTTTAGAATAAATGACCAAATTGCCTACCAATGAACATGCAAGACCCGAAATACCTACAGGCGGGATGTTGGCCTTATATATCCGCCGGTTACGCACCATACACGTGCGTATAGGAAACATAAGTTTTTAACTCATCCACTGCTCCTTAATTATACTTTAACATCACGTTTGACCACATATGCTTGTGGGCCATACATATAAACACAAAGTTGGTTACGTGGACAGATGACTTATTAATAACTAAAATAATTTTGGGTTTCAATAGTTAACCTTTGGAGTTCAATGTTTCTATTTTGGGTTTTATAAATATTAAGAATGACGAATAATTCGTATACGGACTTAGGGTTTAGAGTTTAGGGTTTAGGGTTGTTTACAACCCTAAACCCTAGACTCTAAACTCTAACATACCCTGATTTTAGGGTTGTTTATGTTAGGTCCTGATAAGTTTGTAGAAGGGGGGTTGAATACTACCGTTTAATCGAATTTGTCCATTTTAGAATAAAACAATTTAGGAACAAATTATTGCGGAATAAAATGAAACAAGATTCAAGTTAAATAAAACTCTATTAAACTTGAATGGTGTTACAAATATGGTACTGATTCCAAGATTGGATCTCAAACTAATTAAAACAAATATAGAATAAAATCGACATGAATTTATCTATTTTTGTAATAAAAAGATGGCTTAATGACCTTTTAGCCCCTTAGGTTTACTCCCATATACCCATCAACCCCTGTCTTTCAAAAGTGTACCTTTTAGCCCCCGAGGTATGAAATTCGTACATTTCGACCCTTAAACCCAGTTCAGTTAAAAAAGTCGGGTTTTAACCGAGGGGCAAAATTGTCTTCAGGGGCTAAAAGGTACACTTTTAAAAGACAGGGGCTAAAAGGTACACTTTTGAAATTCCTAATAATTTTCTTTTCCAATGTAAATGAACTTCTAAGAACTACCATCAGGGTCAGTTAATTTTTAAATAATAACATCAAATATATACAAATTAATCTTATAAATTTGTTGGTCCGATACTACGACCCTACAACCCGTGGACTCAACTTTCAAGGTAGGACTGTTCTTCGTATCGAAGTTGTAAATTCGAGTGTTCAATCATATACTTGTTATCTTCATATGAATCAGATTATGAAAGCTAAGACTCTTAGAAGTTTTTACATGGCCAATCACAAGTTATATAGTCAATTGATCATCTTGTCTGAAACAGAGGAAGTTTGGACTATATAAATTGTACTGAGTCAGCATGTTTACCTATTCTCAGCCCTGCAAGTCTATTTGATATACAAACTTGCAGTTTATATGATTTCATGTTGATCGTACTTGATTCTGAGTTTGTACTTGGTTTTGGTTTTACACTTTGACCAAGTAAGTCATGCAGTCCTTTTCTATTAATTCAATCTCTAATAAATTGTCTTCTGATCATATAGTAACCTACAGTAGATGTCATCTACTAGATGACATTGTGGAACTTTGTAGTTGTACCATGAATTTGATTTGTTTTGTCTTCTATATATTGGGGTTTTATTTTATTTTTTTTGAGAGAGTATATTGGGTAAATGATATAATTAAATTTAAACATGCCAAGGGAGAGGAGGGGAAGAGAGAGAGATTGGTATATTACTAAGATATGTACTTGACTATTTGTACAAATCTCTATTGCAGTTCTTGTTTATGATGTTATGTAACTTAATGATGAATGACAGGATTGTTAGAAGACCTTGGTTCTGCACCATCTGGTGCAATTGTGCTACTTCATGCATGTGCTCATAATCCCACCGGTGTTGATCCAACTCCTGCACAATGGGAACAGATAAGACAGTTAATAAGGTCAAAAGGATTGTTACCTTTCTTTGACAGTGCTTATCAGGTGATTGTTCGTAGAAATATAATGCTCTAAATGGAAGCCATATCATTCTGTGGTTTTAATGGGTGTTAATAATCTAGGGATTTGCAAGTGGAAGTCTGGATCGTGATGCGGAGCCTGTTCGTATGTTTGTAGCTGATGGTGGTGAATGTCTTGTTGCTCAAAGTTACGCTAAGAATTTGGGGTTATATGGAGAACGTGTTGGTGCCTTGAGCATCGTAAGTCATGTTTGACTTGTTTATTCTCACAGCAGTGTTGATGTATCTTACATGTGCTATGATCTCTGCCTAAATAAATGACCTTAGAGATGCTTGTAGTTTATACTTTAAAAATTCCAGTCCCCTTTCCACACTTATATATTTGATGTTATTATTTAAAAATTAACTGACCCTGATTGTAGTTCTTAGAAGTTCATTTACATTGGAAAAGAAAATTATTAGGAATTTCAAAAGTGTACCTTTTAGCCCCTGTCTTTTAAAAGTGTACCTTTTAGCCCTTGAAGACAATTTTGCCCCTCGGTTAAAACCCGACGTTTTTAACTGAACTGGGTTTAAGGGTCGAAAGGTACGAATTTCATACCTCGGGGGCTAAAAGGTACACTTTTGAAAGACAGGGGCTGATGGGTATATGGGAGTAAACCTCAGGGGCTAAAAGGTCATTAAGCCTAAAAAGATATAACAATAAATGATAATTTGAGATACGTTCTAGGGATAAAAATCCGCTAGATAGTTAAAGCAGTACAAGTGAATGAATTCTATTGGTTTGGATTTAACAGAATAATTCTAGAATTAATTCACTGTAAAAGAAATGATCTGCAGTTACTTTTCTTTTTCTTGACAGAAGCTGTTCTTGATGAATGTAATATTGATAATCAATCTTCTGTACTGTCTTGACATTTGCTTTTGTAAAGCTAATCCACTTGATTAAAACAATTTGCACGTTTCTTTTCCTTCTGGTATGACTATCAAAATAGTCTGGAATGACTATGAAAATAGCCTTGTATGACTACCAAATGGCCTTGTATGACTATGTGAATTTAAGAGAATTTAATTAGAATTAATTAAAATAAGCTAGAATGACTATCGGTATGACTACCGGTATGACTACCGGTATGACTACCCTGGATAGTCATTCCAGTTCATTTTAATAAAGAATTCTAAATTAAATTCTAATTCTACTTTAAATTAATTCTGATAATGTTGCCCAGTAAATAACAATTGTAGAAGGGGGGTTGAATACAATTGTATAAGATTCTCGACTTAATCAAGTATATAACACAAATATGAAAGAACAATAACAGCTTTATTAAATCTGATATAAAACTGTTACAAACTCTCTCAAGAAATTCTAATGTTCTTGAGAGCTGCTAGTTTTCACAAATACTCGAGAGTATAATCGTTTATGTTCTCGTACATAAATCGAAACCTAAACTGTGTTTATATACTACACAGCTTCTCTATCAACGATAAGTCCTAATCAATTACAAAGATTGAAACCTATCCATAATTGATAGCTACATTCTACAAACCAGGAACCGACAAAATAAACTTCCATGTTTAACTAGACTCCAAATATAACTCGAAGTAGGAATCTTGATCAGCTTCCAGTCCTGATGATCAAACCTGATCCCAGTCCTGATATGTATTCTGATCCTGACGACCATGCAATCCTGATGACGTCAGCAATCCTGATCAGTTGAGTCTAGCTCCTGACGATCATTGAATTCTGATCTAACAATCTCCCACAATCTTATACTTTGTGAAATAAAGTATAGATTCCTAAGATTCAATGATGTCAAAAACATATATACAAAATGTACAAGTATCTGCAGAAACAACTTATCTGTTTAAATTCTTTGATAGAACAGATTCATCTTCAAGAAGTTGGATAACAAATTTTCTTCTTTTTCTTCAAGAATTTGAATCAGTCTTTCTTTAAGATTTCTGAGTTCTTCATCTTCCTCATTAATCTGGTAGATAGCTGCTCTGAGATTCAATATGGAGCTTCTCTGAAGACTATGCTCTTCAAGCAAAAGATAAGCAATTTCCTTCCCATCGGGATTGAGAGTAAGTTGAGTCATGCCAAAAGTTACTTCTTTAACAGCAGTACCCCTTTGCATTTCCACATCCTGACCTCTTTGATTTAAGTACATGGGAGTATAATTACCATTGAAATTACTGTTTCCATCCAGTCTTCTTCTTATTGTTGACAAAATCATGTCACTCCAACCTTTGCACATTTGATTCTTCAATCTCAAAAGATAATGAACATATTTCAGTTCCTGTGTAGTTTTCATCAGCAGATCTTGAATAGATAGAATCTTCACACTACCATCTTTCATGAAGTACAGAAGCTTTTCTTTCTTGTCAAAACCATCATGACAATCTATAACTATATCAACAGCTAGTAAATTGTTCAGGTTTTCAGAAGTTAAAGTACCTCCAATTTCAGTTAAGGAGTAAGGATCTACATATGACATATTTAGATATTCAGCATCCCTGTGTCCAATACCTCCTCTTGAATTACTTGACAATTGCTTCATATTTGAAAACATCATTAACCAGAGTGCTTTTGATCTAACCATATCAGATAAATCAACAACACTTGAAGCACTTGTAATAATTCCTCCAGTCTGAAAATTGATAGGTGTATCACACCTTAGTGTACTTATGTGTTTCCACTTCTTATCTTTTTCCTTTTCAAAGGCATAGCTTCTTTCCAGTAAAGATTCTTGTCTGCTTGGGTTCCTCCAGTTTCTTTCATTTGAACGTTTAAGCTTTGTTTATAGAGATTGAAATCTCTATTTGTTTTTCTTATGATTTCTCTTCTTATGGCTTCTTCTTCTTCATCTACTTCCTTGTTGTGAGAGTCAACCACAGTAGATAAGATTATCAAATCAATCTCTTACAGAATTTCAGAATCATCAGGATCTTGAATATTATCAGGAACAACATCAGGATTAGATTCTTCAATTTGATTTGTATTGCAGAGAGTTGATTTTCTTGATTTTCTTCTCAATTCAGGTTCTTCTTCGATATTTCCATCATCACCAAAAGTAGATCTGTCAGGAACTACTAGAGTTTGAATAGGTTCAGGAATTTCTTCAATTCTTAACCCTCTAGACCTTGTCTGTCTAGGTACTGTTTGAGTTAAAGAAACTCTTCTACTTCTTCTAGCACCTCTCCTACCTCTGCTTCCTCTACCTCTAGTAGAAACATAATAGCTTTCCATTATCTCTTTTTGTTGTCTCAAGAATTCTTCATTTCAGAGATCTGGATATTCTTCACTTGCTGTAGAGAGTGCTTTTCTGGCAAATAATTGTTGAACTCTTTTATCAGTATGATAAAGAGTAACAATTCTACCATCCTTTGTAGTAAACTTCTGGAGTAAATTTGATGCATCTTCAGGATTATCAATAAAAATATCTTCATCACCTTCAGGAATTGTAGCAAGAGTATGTCCATGACCAGGTGTCAGGATTTGTTCTTCCGTCAGGATCTGAGATTGCACCAACGTTCTTATTGTCTTAACTCCAGAATCAGAAACATGAGTTGACTGCGTTGTTTGACTTCGAGAAGTTTGAATTGTAGACTTCATAACAGCAGCATCAGAGGTTTCTCCTTGTATCACTTTGTCACTACCATCATCTCCAGTATCATCATCATTATTCCTTAATACTAGATCAGGTGTGCATTTTGTCCGACTAACCTTCTCCCCCTTTTTGAAATCAGGATTTGACAATAAATTCAAAATTAAGGAAAGAGAGGCTTGAATGTCAGTTACCTTAGTATCCAGAGAATCAATCCTTCTATTGATGGAGGTTTGTTCAGAAATGACAGACTTCACTTGGGATTCTACCACCCGTAACTGAAAAGTAGTAGGCACCTTTGTAAAATTTTGAGAAATATCATTCATCACCAACTCAGTTGAGTTCTTGATAGAATCAATCTCACTTTTTAGACTTTTGGATAACAGAGTTGTAGCCTTCAGATGATTCTTCAAGTCTTGATTCTCTATAGATTGCACTGCATTATAGGCATGTTCCAAAGCAGAAGAATAACTGACAGATTCAGCAGATCTGTACCATGAATTGTTCCATTCATTCTGTCTAAGTGCCTCAGCGGGATTAAAGGAAGGAATAGAAAAATCTTGTCTCTGATCTTTCCCAGTGAAAGCTTTGCCAGCCATATATGTACTTGATGAACCAAAATTAGTTCCAAGACTAACTTTGAGTGTTGTAGCAAGCTGTTCCTTCTCTTTTCGATTCTCATCATTATCACTATCATCAGAGTCATCATCATCAGTACTATGAGTAACATCAGGATCAGGAATAGCTATACCTTTCATTTTATCCTATGAATCTGTGATAGGATAATCCATTGGTCTTGAACGAAGTGGCTGTATCAGGATAAGCTCAGCATCAGGAGCACCACTAGCGTCAGGATGAACACCATCAGGATTTGATATGCTTGCATCAGTATTTGCTACCAATGGTTCTTGTGGAGCTTGAGGTTCAGAAGCTGCTTCAACACTTTGAGTCAAAGGTTCTTGTGTGCTTCCCTCATTGACAGTGTCCTCGACCAATCTTTTAACTTCATCTGCACCAGAAATCCCTTGAGCTGTGTCAGGAAATTTCTCAGAAACTGTAGCTTGGCCTGCATCTTCACTTTGAGAAGATGGTTCTTGTGTAGCTGGAATGTTGATGTCTGCATTCTCCCTTTGAGAAAATGGTTCTTGTGGGACCATTCCACTAGCTAAGCCTTCACCCAAACTTTGATTGAGTGGTTCTTGTGTGGCTGGATCATCAGAAAGAGCTGCTGAACCACTTTGAGGTTCAGGTTCTTGTGGGCTTCATCCTTTCAGTTTCTTCTGTCTCTGATAGACTAACTCTTCTGCCTTCCTTAGCTTTTCCATTGGATGTTTTATCCCAAAATTGGAAGCAGCAGCACCATACTTCTCCCATGAAATATCAACATGTCTTTTTGTTGGAGAGTCCTGTGCTGGAGAGTCTGAAATAGTAACCACTTGACTTGGTACAGCATCAGGAATACTAACATCAGGATTTGCTTGAGCAGTTGAAACTGATTTCTCATTCAGAATAGAAGTGTCTTGTACATCAGTATCCTACTTCTTTTCTAAAGGAATTTGATACCTGCCCTTAGTTAATCTTCGTTTCTTCTGTGGTGTAGACAATGAAACCACAGCTGCAGTAGCAGTATCAGCAACTTCCTTATTCACATTCATCATAGAGGATATAGGTAAGTCATCCTCTGAATCAGTCTCATCCCTGAGAACTAATTTTCTTTTAACAGAAACAGCCTCAACACCTTTTGCAGCTTTCTTCACCAGGACCCCTTGTACACCCCCTTGTAACTTCTTTTTAGTGAGTGGTGTAGAGGAAAAATCCTTTGAACCTGATTGCCTTCCTGACACATCAGTTCTAGCTGACTTCTTTGATTTTTCAACTAAAGTCTTTTGAGAGACAATAGAGGTGGCAGTTGACTGTTTAGACTGTTTAGGATGAATGCTTGGGTTAGGAACAAGGTGTGATTGGCCTTGCCCCATAGCATTAGAAATTAAACCATAACGAGTAGGCATTTTCCTATGTAAGAAAAACCTAACCTCATCAGGAATAAAAGCATTTCCTATGAAACCATTTGCCTTATCAGGATTGAAAAATGCAAAAATAAAATTAATATGAAGTAAAATAAAATTTTATTTATGAAAACAAAATTTATTTTGACAATCCTCATAAATGCTGTTTTGAAAAAAAAATGATTACAAAATAAATATCATAATACCCATGTAACCATTCTTACCAATGAACGAGGCAAAGTAATTATGAGTAACTGAACAGTCGCCTCGATATTGAGAAAATGACCTGCATCATTAACACACATTCTCTATAAAATAGAATTGTTAAACAAAACATCATCTATCTATTAAAACACAAACCCTCTCCATAGAAAAACTAATGAAAACCTTTCACCTTCTTCGTTTTTCAATGGCTGCCAACCAACAACAAAACAACTTACCAGACGAAGAAGTCGAAAATCTCGATGAAATCTGGCAAGAGATGCTAGATGCACTAGTTGAGATTGCAGAAGATGAAGAGCCTTAGCCAGTTCCTGACCCTCAGGAACACGAAGCCTTTGTTAACGCAATGGCTGATGTGCTATGGCACAACTTCCAGCAGGCCAATCCTGACTGGAATCCTCTTGACAATCTCATATTTGTCAATGATGAAGAGGATGAAGACGATGAGGATGATGAAGAGTATGAGGATGAAGAGCTTGTACGAGAGCTTGAGAGGAGGAAAAAGAAGATCTTGGATGCTTGCAGGTCTTGCAAGTTGGAGGCTTGGAAGAGTCCCGGTGATCATGGGGACGAGCCACCTTCAAGTGCATCTGCTCCCCTCCTTGTCCTTTAAGGATGGAACAAGAGATCTTCCAATCCTGATGGACTGTGAAGCTGCTCAGGAGCGTTCATGCTTATTTGCAGGGCACGTGTTCCTGAGTAGAAAAATAGACTAGAAAAAAATATGTAATTTCCATTTTCATTTGTAATGAATCTTCAAGAATTAATGAAATTTGTCTATTTTCTCAATTGTTTTCTTTTTGTACTTGCCTGCACAATTTGTTAGTAACACTGATATTGATATATAAAATGACGAATAGTAAACTCTGATAGAAATATAATTGAAATTGAGAATTAAGACTGAAAACTTAATCAAAGACTAAGTAAAAATCTTATTTTCCAGAGTTTACCAGAAGTGTTGATGACAAATTAGCAAAGAACCTCTGGTTTTCATACCAGCTTCAATATCTGAGCATCAGGATTTACCATGTGACTTCCTGTCAGGATTGAGTCCTGTCAGGAATAGATCAAAAATACATACCTTTCTGAATAACCATCAGGATTTGACAGTTATCAGGATTTCCTCTCTGTAGCTTTCCTCAGAAATTCTTAAAGTTCATCATTCCAAGTTCATTCACCAATTTATTGAAAGTAGCTTCAGGTAGTGGCTTGGTGAATATATCAGCTAGTTGTTGATCAGTAGGAACAAAGTGAAGTTCAATTGTTCCTTCCAGAACTTGTTCTCTTATGAAGTGATATCGAATACTAATGTGTTTAGTAAGAGAATGTTGAACTGGATTTCCTGTCATTGCAATAACACTTTGGTTATCACAAAAAATAGGGATTTTTGAGTATGACAGGCCATAATCTAACAACTGATTTCTCATCCACATTATCTGAGCACAACAACTTCCTGCAGCAATGTACTCAGCTTCTGCAGTTGAAGTGGAAATGGATTTTTGCTTCTTACTGAACCATGAAACTAGTCTTCCACCCAAAAACTGACAACTTCCTGAAGTACTTTTCCTGTCTATTGTGCATCCTGCAAAATCAGCATCTGAATAACCACACAACCCAAAATCTGATTCCCTTGCATACCAAAGGCCAAGTGAAGAAGTGCCTTTGAGATATCTGAAAATTCTTTTGACTGCAATCAGATGGGGTTCTCTCGGTTTTGCTTGAAATCTTGCACACAGACAGGTTGCAAACATGATATCTGGTCTACTTGCAGTGAGATACAATAAAGAGCCAATCATTCCTCTGTAGTAAGTTACATCTACCTCAGCACCTTGATCAGGATCAAGTTTGGTAGCTGTAGCTATGGGAGTTGTAGCAGGAGAACTATCTTGCATGTTAAACTTTGTCAATAAATTCCTTGTATATTTAGACTGATTGATAAAAATCCCTTCATCAGGTTGTTTAACTTGAAGACCAAGAAAGTAACTCATTTCTCCCATCATGCTCATTTGATATCTTGACTGCATAAGCTTGGAAAACTTTTCACATAGCTTATTGTTTGTTGACCCAAAAATGATATCATCAACATAAATCTGAACTAACAACAAGTCCTTACCATGATTCAAATAAAATAGATTTTATCAATAGCACCTCTTTTGAATCCACTTTCCAGTAAGAATAGAGCTAAAGTTTCATACCATGCTCTTGGAGCTTGCTTTAGTCCATAAAGTGCCTTATCCAATCTGTAGACATAATCTGGATATTTAGGATCAATGAAACCAAGAGGTTGCTCAACATAGACTTCTTCCTCCAGTTCTCCATTTAAGAAAGCACTTTTAACATCCATCTGGAAAACCTTGAATTTCTTATG
The DNA here is from genome assembly GCA_030848705.1 of Heracleum sosnowskyi. Lineage (NCBI taxonomy): Eukaryota > Viridiplantae > Streptophyta > Magnoliopsida > Apiales > Apiaceae > Heracleum > Heracleum sosnowskyi. Next base: position 59,876,471 of record CM061240.1, on the reverse strand, counting down.
AGCTGCATAAGCAAGAAATATCCTGATGGCTTCTAATCTTGCAACAGGAGCAAAAGTTTCATCATAGTCAATTCCCTCTTGTTGAGAATACCCCTTTGCAACTAGTCTAGCTTTGTTTCTGATTATTACTCCATCAGAATCAGTCTTGTTCTTGAAAATCCACTTTGTACCAACAATTGATCTATTCTTTGGTCTTGGTACCAGTTTCCAGACTTCATTTCTTTCAAATTCATTCAGTTCCTCTTGCATTGCAGTAACCCAATCAGCATCTTTAAGTGCATCTTCAACTTTCTTGGGCTCCTCCTTGGATAGAAAGTTATTGTATAGACATTCATTCTGAGTTGCACTTCTTGTTTGAACACCTGCATCAGGATCTCCAATGATCAAATCAGGAGTATGACTTGCAGTCCATTTCCTTGCTGGTGGTAAATCAGTCCTTGAAGTAGATGCTCCCCCTGGATTGGTGTTATCTTGATTTGAAGAATTTGCTTGATTTGAAGCTCCCCCTGAATTATTGTTATCTCCACCTGATAAGTTATCAGGATCATCACTTGAATCAGTATCTGAAGAATTCTGTCCTGATGATTGAGTTGACTCTGAACTTGTAGCAGAATGCTGTTGCTCCCCCTCAACATTAGCACTACTAGAAGTATCACTATTGATTGCATCATCAGTATTAGCACCATCAGTATCTGGTGTGTCATCGGGATTTGATGACCCATCAGGATCTGATGAATTGATAGCTTCTGATTCACTTTCTTCAGGTTCCTTGGTAGCTTCATTTTCAAAAATCAATCTATCATGAGAGTCTTCATTAATTCCAGTTATCTTCTTGTCATCAAAAGATACATGTATTGACTCCATGACAGTTCTTGTTCTCAAATTAAAAACTCTGAAGGCTCTTGATGCAGGATAGCCTATGAAAATTCCTTCATCAGCCTTTGTTTCAAATTTCCCTAGCTGTTCAGGATGAGTTCTGAGAACAAAACATTTACAGCCAAACACATGCAGATGCTTCAGACTTGGTTTCTTCTCCTTGAGTGACTGATAAGGAGTACTACCATGCCTGTTTATTAATGTGAGATTTTGAGTATAGCATGCTGTGTTGACTGCTTCTGCCCAGAAATATGTAGGTAATTTAGCTTCTTCCAACATAGTTCTGCCAGCTTCAATAAGAGTAGTTCTATTTTTCCTTTCAACTACTCCATTTTGTTGGGGTGTGCCAGGAGCAGAGAATTGTTGAATGCTTCCTTTGTATTTGCAGAACTCTTCCATCTTTGAATTTTTAACTTCAGTACCATTATCACTTCTCAGTATCCTGACTTTGTACTTTGTGGTTGTCTCAATCATTCTCACATGATCCAACAGAACTTCAAGAGTCTCATCTTTTCTGTGCAGAAAATACACCCAGGTGAATCTAGAATATTCATCAACAATTACAAGAGTGTACCTTTTCTTACTGATGGACATGATGTTGACTGGACCAAATAGATCAAGATGTAGCATGTGATATGGTTCTTCAATAGAGGATTCTGATTTACTCTGGAATGATGTCCTTCTTTGTTTTGCTTTCTGACATGCATCACAGAGTCCATCAGGTGTATATAATACTTTTGGTAATCCTCTCACTAAATCTTTCTTAACCAACTCATTGATATTGCTGAAGTTGAGATGAGAAAGCTTCTTGTGCCAATTCCAACTTTCATCTACTGATGCTTTACTGATCAGACAGGTAGGAGAGCCATCAGTATTTGATTGAATGTTGGCTTCATATATGTTACCATGCTTGTAGCCAGTCAGAGCTATCTTTCCTTTTGCTTTACTGACTACTTCACAATGTGTGGAATAGAAGTTGACATGATAACCTCTGTTAGTGATTTGACTAATACTCAACAGGTTGTGTTTTAGTCCCTTCACTAGAGCTACTTTTTCAATGATGACATTTCCAATGATTATATTGCCATATCCCAAAATTTGTCCAATGTTGTCATCTCCATAAGACACAGTTGGGCCAGCTTTTTCCTCATATTCTGATAACAGGGCTTTGTTTCCAGTCATGTGCACAGAACATCCATTATCCATGAATAACACATTTTTCTTTTTACCCTGCATCAGAATTCCAAAACACTAATTAGAATGTTTAGGAACCCACACTTGTTGGGTCCCTTTGACATGCATTTTATTAACATTCACAGCAGAAGACTTTCTGACCTCAGCAGTCCTGACAGGATTTACTCCATCAGGATTTGCTTTGTCAGTATCAGTATTAACAAAAGCATGTTCCAACTTGACATTCTTAATGCTACCAGAGTTTGCACTATTTTTATCAACTTTAGGCAATGGATCATAAAAGTTATAGTACAACTCATGATAATCTTTACAAGTATAAATAGAATGCCATATACTACCACAATGAAAACAGGACTTCTGTGGTTTATAAAATACTGATCTATTCCTAACATCAGACTTAGAAATATCAGCAATCTTCTTCTTACTCTTCTTACAATCAATAGCAAGATGATTAGAGTTACCACAGTTAAAACAACACTTTCTAGGTTCATTTGGGATATATTTGTAACCATTCTCTTTATTGATCCCAACTTTACCATTCATGTTTCTCTTAACAGTAGCTTCCTTTTTCTTATCTGTCACCTCACAGATTTTATCCTTAAGCTGTTTCTGAGACAATAGTCCTACATTCTTAGTGACTTTAATCATGAAAGGTTTAGACTTTATAATTTTAATTCCTTGAGTAGAGGTAGATCCTTTTTCAAAAGTAGAATTGGAATCCTTACCAAAAACAAAATTAACAGGAGTAATCTTAGATTTGGTTGCATCTATAACATGTCTATAGGTCTTTGGACTGACTGTCTCATTAATGACAATTTTCTCTTTCAATTTCTTATCATCATCTGACTTATATCCTAGACACTCTTTCCAATTCTTAGAGGTATTAATCTCATGAAATTTCCTACCAGAGTCTGTCCAGGTTCTGATTTTCTCATTAGCATATTCAAGTTCCTTTTCAAGAGAAGTACATTTAGATTTCATCTCTAAGTAAATGTGTTTAGCATTATCACATTCTTTTTGTACTTCTTGCATACGAGAAAATTCAGCTTCTAATATTTCATTCCTTTTTCTAAGTTCAGACATCTCAGATAAGATCCTAGTACTTTCAGCAGTTTGACTTCTAAAGCTAATATGTAATGACTTTAGAAAACGTCTTAACTCAGAATCATTATCAGTATCAAAATCAAAGATAGTATTTAGTACCTTATCATCAGGAGCAGCAGTTACATCAGCATTGGCCATTAGAGCATAGTTGACTACCTCAGTATCAGATTCTGAGGAAGAGTCCATCTAATCCTTGCTTGATGTGATAAGTGCCTTTGTCTTCTTGCACTCAGAAGAAAAGTGACCCATACCATTACACTTGTAGCATCTAACCTTTGACTTGTCAAATTTGCTACCCTTGCTGTCCTTTTTGATATACTTGTCTTTGTTTTCATTGAAAGCCTTTTTCTGAAAGTTGCCTTGTCTTCTACTTTTCCTGAACTTCATCCTCCTGAAGTTTCTGACAATCATAGCAACCATCTCTTCCATGTCTGAGTCAGAAGAATCATCATCAGTATTGGCATCAGGATTGCCATCAGTATCTGATGAAGAGTCATCAGGATCTGACTCAACTATTCTTGTTTTACTTCTAGAGACCTCCATAGTTTTTCCTTTAGATTTAGCCTCTGCTTTCAAAGCAATTGATTTTGCCTTGCTGCTTTTCTTGTTCTTTCTCTGTTGAACTTCAAGTAAATAACAATTGTAGAAGGGGGGTTGAATACAATTGTATAAGATTCTCGACTTAATCAAGTATATAACACAAATATGAAAGAACAATAACAGCTTTATTAAATCTGATATAAAACTGTTACAAACTCTCTCAAGAAATTCTGATGTTCTTGAGAGCTGCTAGTTTTCAAAAATACTCGAGAGTATAATCGTTTATGTTCTCGTACATAAATCGAAACCTAAACTGTGTTTATATACTACACAGCTTCTCTATCTACGATAAGTCCTAATCAATTACAAAGATTGAAACCTATCCATAATTGATAGCTACATTCTACAAACCAGGAACCGACAAAATAAACTTCCATGTTTAACTAGACTCCAAATATAACTCGAAGTAGTAATCCTGATCAGCTTCCAGTCCTGATGATCAAACCTGATCCCAGTCCTGATATGTATTCTGATCCTGACGACCATGCAATCCTGATGACGTCAGCAATCCTGATCAGTTGAGTCTAGCTCCCGACGATCATTGAATTCTGATCTAACAGATAATTAATTTATTTCATAAATTAATTCTGATGAATTAATTTATTCAATAAATTAATTACTTAATTTATTTATTAAATTAATTCTGAAGAATTAAATTAATAACTAAATTAATAACTAATTTAGAATAGAATTTAAATACTCATAGGATAGCCAAACCAATGCTTGAACCACTGAAACTTGATGAAGAATATCCATTGTCTGAGGTTGTCATTTGATGCACTGTCTGGTTCATAAATGACTAACTTCAATGTCTGTTCTTCATCTTGACTTTAAGTTGTGGTCCATTGTCTGCTTTTGACTGTAGATCAACCTTTGTAACCTGTACATTTGCTGTCACAAATCTGAAACCTCTATCACTTTAATAAATCCACTTCTTTGAAGACTTCACTGAGGCTTGAACAAATAATTGAACTTCTTTCAATGTAGAATTTCTTCAAGTCTGTAGGATGACTTTAATCTGTATTCTTCTGACAGATATGATCTTCTGAGATTCCTGTGACTGTGACAATTGAATTATTACTTACTTATTACAAACTTGTTTAAGTTGAGTTGAATCCTCGATGTAAACAAATAGTCCTAAACATATGCCTTTCAATCTCCCCCTATTTGTTTGTTAGAGAATAACAAGCAAATACCTAGAGGATAACTCAACTAACTAAACAAGTAAAAATAAGACTTTAAAAGTTAAGTAAATAATAACACAAAGTTCTGGATTACATTAAACATTTTCCAGATTCAAACATTAAAGATAAATACAAGATAGATGTTCCTCTAGACTGAACATGTGTATACATTGATCCTATCTTGATTTACCTAAGCTCTATACATATAACATTTACAAAATAGAGCTAGTGATCACAATTCTTGATCACTCATTTCACTATCCTCCATTGCATCCAGCAAGTCTTTATCTAGGAAACGATCACTTTCAGTAGTAAGATTTGTTGGTCTGACTGGCAAAGTTGTGACTTTCTTCAATCTATTCTTCAACTGATGATACCTTTTGATGTTGGCAATACAATATTCTTGAATGATGTCAGCAACTTCAGTCTTCTCTTCTGAAGCAAATCCAGTAGTCCTAAGCATGTTCTCCAGCTTGATCAGATGCATTGCAGGATAGATCTTTAAAGAAACAGGATCCAATCCACAGGTTTGTAGTGCTCTTCCCTTGTAAAATTTGACTTCAAATGGAACACTTATAATCTGAGGACTGGCCCTTATAGCAAAATCCTTGAGCTCTTCATGCAGCAACACATTCGATTAAGAATCACCTTTAACTCTGCTCATGAGAATCCACAGCTCTGACAATGATCTACTTGCAAAGCAATCCAGGGAAACATTGATAGTTCCTATGCTTTGACAAGAAACATATATGATCATTTCACTTCTCACCCTGTCAAATCCAGTAGCAATCCTTAAGATTTCTTCTTGTAAAGCTTTCATGTACACTGAATTATCTGGATTGACCTTCAAGAATTTCTGAAGAAGGCTAATGAACTCCTTATCATTGTTTGACCCTTTCTGAGGAAGAGTAAACATCTCTTTAGCTTTAGCCCATTTTTCACCCTTCTTCAATCTAATGTCTAGCTTACGGTCTTTGACTTGCAAGCTATGAAGACGTTGTTTTTCTTCATGCTCAGCTTTCTGAAGTTGAAGCTTCTCTGATATAATCTGAGAGACCTTGACATTCTCATCCTTCTTCCTCCTTATCTCCTCCTATTTTTTCTTCAGTTCCTCCTCAAAAGCAGGATCAGGATTGAATAGATAATCTTGATCATCCCATTCTTCATAGTCAGCTTCCTTCTCAATCTCCTCCTCTCCAAAGATGTCTTCATCACCAGATAGTTGAAAGTCTTCATCATTAAGTACATCTTGGAAGTAGAAATCATCTTAAATTAGCTTTCATTTCCCCTTATCCTTCTGAGTACCAGAACCAGAAACTCCTCCTTCATTCTTCTCTCCTTCCTTCTCCTTATTCTCCCCCTTAGTTGAGGAATCCTCTATAGATTTAACTTTATCAGTCTTAGGATCCTCCTTCCTACTTCTTCCTTCTCCTTCTCCTCCTTCATCCTTGCCATCATTATCCTCATCATCATCATCACCATCAAAGAATTTCTTTTGTTCAGCATTGGGTTGATGTGAGTTCTTGATCATGTTGTACAGATGTTTCATGCCTTCATTCAGATGTTGCATCCCTCCTTCAATCCTTGCAAACCTCTCATCATTGAACCACTGATTTTCATCAACAGTCTCCTGAATGTAGTCCACCCGAGTTGAAATGGAAGCAATCTGCTTGACACTCTCTGTTATCTCAGCATTTGACGTTATAATCTCAGAGATGTCTGAAGCCACTAACACCTGGGACTCCTGAATAGCATTCATCTTGGGGAGTAGAGTAGTCTTCAATCCTTCAATTTCATCCTTGATAGTACCCAGCTGATTAGTTACAGAGGTGGAAGAAGAAGACCGTTCAACCACTTGTGCCTTGAGAATATCTTTTTCAGCCTGGGTTTGTTGAAGTTGTTTCTGTAGACCAGCTATTTGAGCCAATAAGGAAGCATTGTATGTGTCATTGTGTGCACTCATCTCAATTTCTCTCGATGGTGTTTCACTCTGCTCACGTGTTTGTATATCGCTCTGTGTTTGTCCCTCAGATCTTATCACTAGCTGTCTATCCATATTATGAGTTGATGTACCTGCAGGAAAAATCACCCTAGCCCCTTCTAGAGAGGTCAGTGGTGGTGCAATGGGATTTTGCAATTCCCAATCCCTAATGAAATCCAAATTTGATTGAATTTGAAACTGAATTGCTTTAGTGTTGGATTCACTAGGTTGCCTTCCACTTTCTCCATTATAAAATACGAGTGGAAAATCCCTTAAGGGAGCCATAGATGTTCCCTCTGGGAGGGGAGAAAATGATTCTATTTGAGTTGGCGAAGAATCAGATTTTCCCTCAGATGCCTGTGAAGGCACTTCTACCGTTACAATGGTAGGTACTGTCTCATATCCTAAGTGATCTCCTAGCAAAGTGTCCTGCGTTGCATCTAAAGTTATGTTTTCTCCCATTGTGAGTAACGGGAGTGTGCTTGACTCGGTACAAGATGCCATGGCCCTGTGGCGAACTTCAATAGATTCACCCTGTTGAGAGGATGTCTCCAGAGACTGTGTATTGGCCATTTCAAAATCCATATCCTGTTGGGAGGATATAGACGGGCTTACAGATATCTCCCTGTATGTTCTTCTTTTCTTTGGAGGTGGAGATAGAGCTGCGGGATCACTCATTGTTTCTTCATCACTACTATTTTTGTTTCTGGTATTTAGATTTGGTTCAGTTTGATTTTGATATGACTCAGTGTTTGGCTCTATGACCGGGGATAGAGTTTGTGGTTCTACAAACTCTTGGTCAGCCCTATCAACCTCTTGGGTTTCAGAAACAGTACCAGAAGAACCAGGGATAGAAGTCCTTACCTGTGGTTGTATGACTTCTTCAGTTCTAGCTGATGTAACTATCCTTTGCTCGGGAACTGGTGGTTCAAATGATGGTAGGTTGATGAAGTTTGTCATGTAGTTGGATATGAGAACTGGAACATTGTTATACCTGAAGGATGTTTGCAATCTTTGATAGAACTTTCTGTCAGTGGTCAGAGAAATGAAAAAGCGACCATTCCTGAATAGTTCTTGATGCTCATTAGAAAGTAAAGAATTAATGACAAGTGATAGAAAACGAGGATAATAACATTTAATCTTTCTACCACTGTCAAATTCCTTTCTAGCATTAAACACCCTCCTAACAACAATTTCCCATAGAAGGTGGCCAAAATTGAGTCTTTTGTTGAAGACAATTGCATAACCAATAACTTGTAAAAGATAAGGAATATTCTGAAAGTTATTTTTCGTGCAATTGCCAAAGACCTTAGCTAAGGTATCAAAAAATAGATCCCATTCACACAAAAGATTCCCCTTGATCATTTTAGCCATATTTAGGGGACCTTGATAGTGAATACTGATGAAAAACCTAGTTAATTCTTCTTCAGTGGGGAGTCTGTCAAAATTATCCCGAGGAAATTGCAAGGCATTACAAAATGTTTCCTCAGTAATAATGTACTGTGTGTCCTGAATATTGAATGAGATAGTTGAGAAATCATCAGAGACAACAGCAGTAGAACAAAGTAAATATAAAGGATCAACTTTCAAGTCAACATTTGAACATATAGCATAATTAACACATGAATGTTGATTAAGAAAGGAGATCCAAGGCCTAAAACGTTCAAGTGAACATTTCAGGGGATCAAAAAAGCCATGGTAATTAGTGAGAACAATTTCCAATTGCTGGGCCATTTTTAACACAAATTAATAGAGTTAATTTTAGATTAATTTCAATTTCGAGAATAAATTCCAAAAATAAAAACTAGATCAGAAATTAATTAAATCAAAATATGTTGATCCAAATAAAAATAATGCGCACAGAAAAATTGACAGAACCTCTTTATTTTAGAGAATAAAGAAGCCAAACTAGAGAGAAGTAAGTTTTGTAAAAATAAGAACTTGGGAGGAATGAGAAGAAATGACTAACTGTTTAGTATTTATAGGCAAATCTCAGAATAGCCTGGGATGACTATCGGGATGACTACCGGGTAGTCATACCGATAGTCATTCCAGTATTAAACTGAAAATGACTAAGAATATAAACAGAAAATCAGAAAAATAATCTAAAAATAATATACTATTGGAATGACTACCGGGATGACTATGGGATAGTCATACCGATAGTCATTCCAGTACAAAAATCAAAGTACTGAAATAAAAGGCAGAAAAACTAAGTAAAATAAATTAAAACTAAACTAAACTAGAATGACTACTGGAATGACTATGTTAGATAGTCATTCCGATAGTCATGCTAGTACAAACACATATAATTACATTTAAAATAAATCGAAAAGCATAAACTGTTAACAGAAATTAGCAGAAAAACAGAAAAAAAATAACTAAATAAAAACAAATCTGTTATACCAGGAAATCAATCTACCTCCTAGGAATTGACAACTCCCAGAGGTACTCTTTCTATCAACAACACTACCTGCATAATCAGAATCTGTATATCCAACAAGATTAAAACCAGAATCTTTAGGGTACCAGATACCTAAATTAGGTGTACCCTTAAGATATCTCAAGATTCTTTTAACAGCAACGAGATGTAAATCTCTAGGGTCCGCTTGGAACCTTGCACACAAGCATGTAGCATACATAATATCTGGTCTACTTGCAGTAAGATAGAGTAAGGAGCCAATCATACCTCTGTAGCTTGTAACATCTACCTTGATAGAATTGTCAGAAGCTCCAAGTTTGATTCCTGTTGAAAATGGAGTCCTTGCTAATGCTGAATCCTCCATGTGATACTTTTTGAGGAGTTCTTTGAGATACTTGGATTGACAAATAAATATACCATTTGACCTTTGACTTACTTGCAATCCAAGAAAGAACTTCAGCTCACCCATCATACTCATTTCAAACTTACTTTCCATTAGCTTAGCAAATCTCTTACAGAGATCATCATTAGTAGACCCAAATATGATGTCATCCACATAGACTTGGACTAATATCATATCACTTTTATGTTTCTTTGAAAAAAGAGTTTTGTCTATGATACCTCTAACAAAACCATTTTCTAAAAGAAAACCAGAGAGGGTGTCATACCATTTTCTTGGGGCTTGTTTGAGACCATAGATAGCCTTGAAGAGAAAGTACACAAAGTCCAGCAACTCCTGATTTTCAAAGCCAGGGGTTGTTCCACATACACTTCTTCATCAAGCTCACCATTCAGGAATGCACTCTTAACATCCATTTGATAGACTTTAAAATTGTAGTAAGCTGCAAATGTTAAGAACATCCTGATGGCCTCAATTCTAGCCACTGGTGCATAGGTTTCATCATAATCAATGCCTTCAGCTTGTGAATACCCTTGAGCAACCAGTCTTGCCTTGTTCCTTGTAACAATGTCATCCTCATCCAGCTTGTTTCTGTATACCCATCTAGTACCAACTACTTTCTTGTTCTTTGGTCTGGGTACCAGCTTCCAGACTTGTTGTTGTTCAAATTGATTGAGTTCATCTTGCATAGAAATCACCCAATCTGGATCAGTCAGTGCTTCCTCAGTCTTCTTTGGCTCCATTTCAGATAGAAACCCTGAAGAATGACATTCATTCTGAGTAGCACTTCTAGTTCTAACTCTAACACCTGGATCACCAATGATCAGGTCAAAGGGATGAGCTCTATTCCATACAATCTGTCTTGGAAGATTTGATCTTGATGATTCACCTTGAAATTCATTGTGGTGTTGTGACTGACTAGTAGATCCATCATTTGCTCCCCCTGAGTTGTTGCTTGATTTCCTTGATGATTCTTCTCCAGTGTTGGTGGTATCTCCATTGTTACCAATGTTTCCACCACCACCACCAGGATTATTATCATCATTGATATTGTCATTACCAGCAACATTCTCAGGTGGGGCTTCATCATCTGAATCTGAGTCTGGCAAGTTATCAAACTTCAGTTTCTCAGATGAATCTCCTGTTTGGATATTAGGGAGTTTAGTGTCATCAAATGTTACATTGACACTTTCCTTCACATGGTGACCATCAATCAAGTACACCCTGTAAGATCTTCTGGAATAACCAATAAAAATAGCTTCTTGTGCCTTGGCCTCAAACTTGCCACGTTTCACATTGTCATCCTTAAGCACAAAGCATTTTGCTCCAAATACATGAAAGTATTTGAGAGTTGGTTTCTTGTTGTTCATGATCTCATACGGAGTCTTCATTAAGTCCTTGTTGATTAAAGTTCGATTCTGAGTATAACAAGCAGTGTTCACAACTTCAGCCCAAAAGTACATTGGAAGTCTTGATTCACTTAACATAGTCCTAGCAGCTTCAATCAATGTACGATTCTTCCTTTCCACCACTCCATTCTGTTGAGGAGTTCTAGGGGCAGAATATTGTCTTGTTATTCCTTTATCTGCACAAAAGTCATTTAGGACTGCATTCTTGAATTCAGTTCCATTATCTGACCTTATAGCTCTAACAGGGAATCTCGAATCCAGCTCAATCAACTTTATATGATCAATCACCATCTGTGGGGTCTCATCCTTGGAATGTAGGAATAAAACCCAAGTAAATTTGGAATAGTCATCAACAATCACAAGTGCATACTGTTTCTTTGACATGGACATCACACTAACTGGACCAAACAAATCCATGTGCAGTAGCTGAAGTGGTTTAGTTATTGATGATGTGTCAGTGCCCTTGTGAGAAGCTTTCTTTGACTTTCCTTTCTGATAAGCCTCACACAGTCCTTCCTGTGTAAATTCCATCTGAGGCAAACCTCTAACCAATTCCCTCTTGACTAAAGAGTTCATGGTTTTGAAGTTAAGGTGAGACATCTTCTTGTGCCATAGCCAACTCTCATCTGATGAAGCTTTAGCATAAAAACAAGTAACTTCATCTTTGGATCCAGAGTGCAGATCAGCTATGAACAAATCACCTTTCCTTACTCCTTGAAGAGCAGGCTTTCCATTCTTCTTGTGAAGGATCTGATATCTATCTTTCTCAAAGGAAACAGAATATCCTCTGTCACAGAAATGACTGATGCTGAGAAGATTGAACTTCAGACCTTCCACAATAGATACATCTTGAATGATAACATTTCCAAACTTCAAACAGCCATATCCTCTGGTAATACCCTTGCTGTTATCTCCAAAGGTAACTCCTGGGCCGTCTTTCTCAACCACATTTGATAGCAGGGCTCTATCTCCGGTCATATGCCTTGAACAGCCACTGTCAAGAACCAACATAACACGGTTTACCTGTTCCACACCCTACAGTATCAAATTGATTAGACCTTCTTCGGAACCCAAACTTGATTGGGTCCGGCATACTTAATGAACTGGCCTTTGTCAGGTAAAACAACATTTTTAACTAAAACTACTTCAACCTCTTTCACAAAAGAGCGTTTACATTTATAGCCAGCCTTAACACATTTCTGAGTAGGCTTAGGGATAAATGAATCCACTATAGTCTTCTGAGGACTAGTAGTCTTAGATCTAACATGCTTCTTATTATTAACATGTTGATGTGGAGCAGTCTTATTATCAGATACATGCTTACTATTAAAATAAGCATACATAACTTTGAAAGCACAAGACATGCAATTAATCACACCACATGCTTTATGAGAAGAATTAACAACAGGCATGTTAGTTCTATAGTTGTTTTGATCCACTTTATGGATATCTGATTTAGTCTCTGTTGTTGAAACAACTTTGACTGGTTTATCAGACATACACTTATTGGACTGTTCAACTTCAAAATCAAGATCTTCTTCACGTATCTCCTCTGCAATGATGATAGAGTATTCATTCAGAGGATCTGCTTGGGACTCTCTAAAGAAAGGTTTATCAATACCCTTAAGCACATCAGGAATACCCCTTTCTTCAGGACTGACTCTATTAGGGGTATTTATGCTTAATTTACCAATAGACTCATTATAGTCATACCCTATTCCTACAGTCTGACCAATACTTTGTTTATTGATAATTTCTTTAGCAGTCTTACAAGAGTTGTAATAAGCATTAGCTTTAGTCTTAAGCTCACTAATCTGATTCTTAAGAATGGTTTCCAATTGAATATAACAATTAACCCTATTCTCAAGAAATGCTATTTTCTCAGTAAGTTCATCCTGATTAACATGCACAAGTTTTAATTCTTTTATCTCCTTTTCAAGAGCTGTGTTCAAAAGAATTATTCTATCATTTCACTACGTGCACAAGAAACAGTACTACTAAGATGATAGATCATTTCAGTATCAGTGAACTTTACCTCTGACATGTATGTAGATGAGGTGCTTGCCTCATTAGCCATTAAAACAAGGTTTCCAATTTCACCTGCTTCTTCATCACTGTCAGTATCATCCCAACTCTTTCCTTCAGTAACATAAGCTTTCCCAATCTTGTTCTTCTTGCTAGAATCAAATGAGTTCCTTCTCACTTGCTTTGGCTTTTTACATTATGTAGCAAAGTGTCCCAACTCATTACAAGTGTAGCACCTGATTGTGCTTCTTTCCACAGTTCCAGTTTTGTAGCCACCCCTTGTGCTACTTGAAGAGGAAGATCCACCTCTCTGAAATCTGGGTTTGAACTTAAGATTGGGATTCCTTCTGAATCTGAACTTCCCAAACTTCCTGACTATCATGGCCAAATCACCATCCTCCAGCTGATCAAGTTCTTCCAAAGAGTGGTAGTCACCACCAGATTGATCAATGGATGTTAAACCAAATTCAGCATCAATAACATCCAAGTTAGAACTGGAAGGTTGAACAACCTTCACTTCCAGTTTCTGTGGGACTACTGTTGTCAATGCAGTAGAAGTACCAACTATCTTTCCAGTTCCATATAACTCATTCTGTTGAATCTGCTCCAGCTCATAGGTCTTCAGAATACCATACAGTCTTTCCAGAGAAATCTCTCCAAGATCTCTTGCTTCTCTGATTGTAGATATTCTGTGCTCCAAATGAATTGGAAGTGTCAGTAGGAACTTCTTGTTAATCTCCTTGATAGTGTAGTGCTTCCCATTGAGGTTCAGATCATTAATTAATTTGTTGTATCTCTCAAAAACCTGAGAGATACCTTCACCAGGATTTGATCTGAAATGCTCATATGAAGAGGTGAGAATTTCCAGCTTATTCTCTCTAACTTCCTATGTCCCCTCATTGATTATCTCTATTGTGTCCCAAATGTGTTTGGCAGTAGCACAGTTTAGGACATGATTATGCATGATAGGATCCAGAAAATCAACCAGTATCAACTGTAGACAGACATCCAGTGTAGAGTCCTCTTTCTCATCAGGAGTGTAGTCCTTGGGATCCTTAGGGTACATCCTAGCAGCTCTAATGACCACATCATTCTCTATCTGCTCTCCCTCAACAATCATAGGGAGTTTAGGACCATTCTTCAGCACTCCCGGATATTTAACATTTGCAACTTGAAGAAACAGGAGCATTTTCTTCTTCCACATAGGATAATGCTCCTTGCTGAACATGGGGATTTTGACTGTACCAACTTTTTGTGTAGTAGACATTTTTGAGATTTTTAATGAATAATGAAAATTTCAGAGTTTAAGAAAAAAATCTCAAAACAATTGGATCTTTGATTAGTATATCAATCAAAAGGCTCTGATGCCAATTGTTAGGTCCTGATAAGTTTGTAGAAGGGGGTTTGAATACAAACTATACCGTTTAATCGAATTTGTCCATTTTAGAATAAAACAATTTAGGAATAAATTATTGCGGAATAAAATGAAACAAGATTCAAGTTAAATAAAACTCTATTAAACTTGAAGGGTGTTACAAATATGGTACTGATTACAAGATTGGATCTCAAACTAATTAAAACAAATCTAGAATAAATTCGACATGAATTTATCTATTTTTGTAATAAAAAGATATAACAATAAATGATAATTTGAGATACGTTCTAGGGATAAAAATCCGCTAGATAGTTAAAGCAGTACAAGTGAATGAATTCTATTGGTTTGGATTTAACAGAATAATTCTAGAATTAATTCACTGTAAAAGAAATGATCTGCAGTTGCTTTTCTTTTTCTTGACAGAAGCTGTTCTTGATGAATGTAATATTGATAATCAATCTTCTGTACTGTCTTGACATTTGCTTTTGTAAAGCTAATCCACTTGATTAAAACAATCTGCACGTTTCTTTTCCTTCTGGTATGACTATCAAAATAGTCTGGAATGACTATGAAAATAGCCTTGTATGACTACCAAATGGCCTTGTATGACTATGTGAATTTAAGAGAATTTAATTATAATTAATTAAAATAAGCTAGAATGACTATCGGTATGACTACCGGTATGACTACCCTGGATAGTCATTTCAGTTCATTTTAATAAAGAATTCTAAATTAAATTCTAATTCTAGTTTAAATTAATTCTGATAATTAATTTATTTCATAAATTAATTCTGATGAATTAATTTATTCAATAAATTAATTACTTAATTTATTTATTAAATTAATTCTGAAGAATTAAATTAATAACTAAATTAATAACTAATTTAGAATAGAATTTAAATACTCATAGGATAGCAAAACCAATGCTTGAACCACTGAAACTTGATGAAGAATATCCATTGTCTGAGGTTGTCATTTGATGCACTGTCTGGTTCATAAATGACTAACTTCAATGTATGTTCTTCATCTTGACTTTAAGCTGTGGTCTATTGTCTGCTTTTGACTGTAGATCAACTTTTGTAACCTGTACATTTGCTGTCACAAATCTGAAACCTCTGTCACTTTAATAAATCCACTTCTTTGAAGACTTCACTGAGGCTTGAACAAATAATTGAACTTCTTTCTATGTAGAATTTCTTCAAGTCTGTAGGATGACTTTAATCTGTATTCTTCTGACATATATGATCTTCTGAGATTCATGTGACTGTGACAATTGAATTATTACTTACTTATTACAAACTTGTTTAAGTTGAGTTGAATCCTCGATGTAAACAAATAGGCCTAAACTTATGCTTTTCAGTTTACAACCCTAAAATCAGGACGCCGGAAAAATACCATTATTAACATAATGGGTTGTCCAAAACTTCATGGGATTGCATTTTCTAGGATATCCATGACCATGCTTATCCTGAATTCATGTAGACTGAACACGTTTAATAAGAATGCATGTACAAGACCTTTCACGTGATGACTACTAGGTTGCTACACGTTTTCCCAGCATGCATGTACTAGGTCCACGCATAGTCTGGATGCGTGTAGGATGTTCACGTATCCAAAACATGCGTACACGATAGCCACGCATGTCTCACATGCGTATATATGTCACTGTTGCTTACATTGCTTTAAGGGCAGATGGGCACCCATACATTACATATAAGCATGAACAATGCAACGTGGTTATGAGTGCTTGTATCTTTTCCAGTCTTGCTTTGTGTGCTGCTGTAACGAGGAAAAAGGAGAGGACACTACTCACACGCATGGTACACATGTGTGTACAGTGGTTATTTAGGACCACATCTTCCGCAGATAGGTAATTCAGTCAATATGTATTAAAATATAGGTATTAAGGGCCTTTACCCTTCTTTTTAATGAAATAAAATAATAATATTTATAATTATTAATAACTAACCAATTAGCTTTTTTTTTCCAAAACGTATATTCTTTTTTATATTTTCTAACTAAAATTTTTCCTAAGTAAAACTTCAAATTTTTCAAAAATATCACATGCAATTTCATTTAGTAAGATAAAATAGTAATATTATAAATACTAATAATTAACCGATTATCTTTGTTAGCCAAAGCGTATATTCTTTTATATATTTTTTAACTAAAATTTCTCATTTTCTAAAATTATCGCAGACGACATCTATCTATACTATACTATTATATAATAGCCGAAACATTGAAAATTTTGATTTCTATTTTCGGTAATTTATTCTATTTAATCTATCTATCTGTACTTTTATATAATAGCCGAAACATTGAAAGTTTTGATTTTCGATTTTCTCACATATATAACATAACTACAAACTCTTTTAATTATACTTTACTTAGAATTCAAAAACACAACCTTTTTTTAGAAAATATTTATATTTATATTTATATTTATATATATTATAACAAAATATATTGATAATTTTGACAATATATAAGTTTGGTTAATAAACTTTTATAAAATCTATAAGTTTTTTTAGATTTAAAATTTTAAAGTAGTACTTTTAATTCTTTTTAAAAAGATAGCATTTTCAGAAGTATTAAAATCTCAAAAAATTTAAAAATAAATTTTAAAATTAATATTAAAGTCGTGTTTTGCAGAGGTTATAGCTTGTATAAGTAAGAAAAGAAAAAGGAAAACAAGTGGCGGGCATAAGTTTGTGTGTCTCATGGCCTGCCATCCGTACATTATCAATGTAGAACGAACAGGATAGATACAATAATAGATGTTACAATGCAAAGTCGTCCTGAGGGTGGTTAATAATGGGATTAAGCTCTTTACTCCCGCTTGTGAGTCCACTAAAAGCTGACCACCAGAATAACAACAACTGGTACCGTACAAGACTCAAGTTATTAAAGTATAATAACAATGGATTAACAAGAAGATTTCTAGTGTTTCCTTCTTGTAACTTCACTTGTTTGCGCCTCACTGCTCTTCCTCAAACCCAATTTCATGATGATCAATACGATAATGACGATGCTGATGATAATGATTCTCAAGGAAACACGTCCACTATAATTTCTGCTTGCTTTGTAGGCCTTCTCACCGGGATCAGCGTCGTCATTTTCAATAATGTTGTATGTAACTCTCTCTCTCTCTCTCTCTCTGTCTCTCTCTCTCTCTCTCTCTCTCTCTCTCTCTCGGTCTCTCCTTACAATTTCTTTGATATCTTCCCTTTTAATATTTGTATGGAGAGGAGAAAAGTTGTAGACCACCGGGGAACAAGAGTAAGCACAAAACAAGCAATTGAATAAGAGTTACTAGAATATAACCACCCCATCACCCATTAAAATTTAACAGTTAGTAATCCTAAATATAATTCAAATATACAGGATAAGTCTTCTTGCAATTAATATAACGTTTATAGTCACTAAATTACATGGCTGCAAGTCTGCAACTAGTGTAGTTATAATTTTCGAAAATTAATTTGTTTCAGAATGTTGATCCCTAAGATTAACAACTTGCATACAAGAAGCTCTAAAGATGTTCTATACTTGCTGTGGTTTTTGTGAATGTAAAAAAACTACAAATCTCTACATTTCTGGATCAGGCCGCCTTTGACCCCATTAGTTTATTTGGACTAGTGGGCTCAGAATTCTCTGACATTTTTCTACATACATGTATGTAAATGAAATTCCTGAATAATTTCTCACTATATAGAAGGTTATAGTGATGACTTCTAGCAACTGCAAAGAAAAGGAATTATCGTGTGCAGAGTGAATTTTCTATTTATTTATCAGATGGTAGCTGTTGGGAAAATTTTCTGGTGTGATTCAGTGGCAAGGGGTTGAGTTTGATTAGTAATAGGCTAATAGACTAATTGGTCACTATGCTACTTTACAATATGAACATTCATTTCTTCTTTTTCCTTTCCTAGAGGGAAAATTATATTTCGATCTTCTCTTTTCAATTTTTTAGAATAACAACAAATAAACTGTTATATTTGATGCTTGTTAATAATTTATGCATAAAATTCTTCACGTACCAAAAGCAATGTTAACTTCTTGATTTGTATATAATACAACTTCATTTTGTTCACTCTATAAATTGTTCTCATTCATGTTTTAAAGTCTTTTTATTCACATGTACTGTCAAACAAAGTATTCTATAGAAAACATTGCATGAATAATACAAAATGTCCTTGATCCGCCATTGACTGTTTGATTACTAGCTTTCTATTAAGTACAATGTTCCTTACATTAGCATGTGAGATTTCTTATTTTTCGATATTAGAGAATCAGGAAAACATCCATTGAAGATAAGATGGGATGGAGAGAACATTTAGAAACATCAGTCTTTAAAAACTTTACTGTGATTTAGAATAGAAACTACTACTATTGTTGCTGGTAATGATTTTACCCAATCATTTTAGCTTATATTCTAAACCTTAAATCATAATCTTAGATATAAATATGCATTCCTACTCTGAGAAAGTTTTGCAGAAGTCATTCATCACTTTTGTGATTGACTTTATAATCCCATGAGGTAATCCCGACTATGGTTGTGGATATCTAACCTCTATTTGTTTAGGTGCATGAAATACGTGATTTTTGCTGGGATGGCATTCCATATCGAGGTGCCTCATGGCTAAGGGAGGAGCCCACAGGAGAAGTATGGAAGAAAATTGTTTTCGTACCAGCTTGTGGAGGGTTGGTTGTTGGCATGTTTAACTATATTCGAGGTGATCTTAAAAACCCTGTAGAGGGAGTGTTGACATCTAGGATAAAAGATGTGCTGGAACCAATTGTAAGGACACTGGCTGCCTGTGTGACCCTTGGGACGGGGAATTCGTTGGGGCCAGAAGGTCCAAGTGTTGAGATAGGTTCATCCATTGCAAAAGAAGTAGGAATATTGTTTGACAAAGGGTCTCAAAGCAAGCTATCTCTTACAGCTGCAGGTTCAGCTGCTGGGATTGCTTCTGGTTGGTCTGCTTTTATCATTACTACTGAAAGAGAAGTAGAAGAATGTAGAACTTACATGCATACACACAATTTCTCATTATTATGGCATGTGGGAGTGCCATGTATCTGGTGTTGTTTTATAATTATACATTTAGCACTTTCTAGTAAAAAATTTAATGTTCCCGTGTATGGGATTTTATTGGGAGAAATAGAAAACTACCATGATCTAAAAGCAGTTGGACTCAACTGGTAATGTGAAAAATCATAGTTACTTCTTATTCCTGCTTTACATTTCTTGAGTTGTTGCTTGGCTTTTCCTTTTAAAATAGGACAACTGAGCTTGTTTATCTTGTTCCAAATTATATTTGATAATCCAGATATTCTACCATCATCCTAATAATATGTTTCATAGATGCTACCATTAACATTTTAAACACATGCTTTTCTCACTTTCGTTGGAACCAGGGTTCAATGCTGCTGTTGCTGGTTGCTTTTTCGCGATTGAGTCGGTATTGTGGCCATCTCCAGCTCAGACATCTTTATCGCTGACGAACACGACTTCAATGGTCATTCTTAGTGCTGTTATAGCATCTGTTGTGTCAGAAATCGGTCTTGGTTCTGAACCTGCCTTTACAGTTCCAGGCTATGATTTTCGATCCCCGAGTGGTAATTTCTCTTTTGTATTTGTAACACCCATGCGTGCTTGCATTTATGGAGAAAATTAATGCATCATTAGATTTAGATGAATGTACTTACTATACTTACGGACCTCAACATCAAGTGCAACCTTATTATAGTTACCAGAAATTTTCTAGACCAAGGTGCATTAGGTTTACATGAGGTTTTTAGTTTTAAACTAAATTTTTACTTTAGTAATTGTGGTCTTAGTGGACTTTTTATGAATTGTTTCCTGTTCTTTGAATTAATTATTGCTTACTATTTTGAAATTACGAAAACTTTGAACCAGAAATAGCGATTTTAAGCCAGTTCTATATTTAGAAGTGGGGGAGTACAACCCACTTTATCAAAGTGAAAACACAAATTAGTTGATTCTTCAATGAGGGATCCCCTGAAACCATACAAATAACAATATATGAATATCGGGGATCAGATGCTCGTTGGAGTAGCTAGGATAGTAACCGGGGCCCAATTTGATCAGGACAAGACCCTAAAGAGCCCCGTGACTTTCTATTTTCTAATATCTGCTGTAGTGGCTAATATTGTGACTATACGTCAAAGGTGAAAATTTCCTGCGGATGAACTGCCAACTAAAATCTTAAGAGAGCCAATGGGGGAGGGTATATATCTGTGAAGGATGTTACATATCCATAGAGAACCTCGTTTAGAATTCCTGTAGAATCTTATTCTCTAAGATCTGGTACTTATGTAGGATGGATATGTACTTCCCACAACCTTAATTACTTTAATCAGTTGTCTCTGAGACATGGTTTTACTGTTGTTCGTTTTCCCTTGTGATTAATGGGGGATCTTTTAATTTGTAACTAAGTTAAAGATTTTACACCTAGACCTTTTGGCAACTGTTAACCAGGCCAACAAGCTCTATAAATTACACTTGATCTTATTTCAGTTATCACATTGTGCTGCTTTAATTGTGTTTTTCTATTACATTTATATTAATCTTTAGACTAAATATCATTGGTAGCTCTTTAGTTTTTAATTTCTTTCTTGCCGTTGTTTTTTCCTTCTTTTGAGTTTTCTCGACTACAATTTTTTGTTGGATATTCTTTGCAATAAAGGAAGCAAACCTCTTTTTCGCCTCCAGATAAGTTTGCTCATTCATCTATTATGCATTATCAGAACTTCCGCTGTATCTTTTGTTGGGTATCCTGTGTGGCCTGGTCTCGCTAATCTTATCGAAGTGCACATCTTTCATGGTAGCAAGTTTCGACAATGTTCATGAGAACCTTGGGATCCGAAAGGATGTTTTTCCTGTGTTCGGTGGCTTGGCTACTGGGCTCATAGCATTGCAGTATCCAGAAATTCTCTACTGGGGATTTGATAATGTTGATTTACTGTTAGAATCTCGGCCATTTATGAAAACTCTCTCTGCTGATCTGTTGCTTCAACTGGTGGTAGTAAAAATCATAGCGACATCATTGTGCAGAGCATCTGGGTTAGTAGGAGGATATTATGCACCATCTCTATTTATTGGAGCAGCTACAGGAATGGCCTACGGAAAATTTGTTAGTTTTGCAATTTCACAGTCCAATCCAATATTTCATCTCTCCTTACTGGAGGTTGCATCACCACAAGCATATGGCCTGGTATGAACCTGGCAGTACTTTAATTTGGAAATACTTTGATTGCAAAGATAGCTCTCGCTCTGTACATGGTACTTGTGTGTATAATGTGTTCCAAGCATTCCTCATCGCATCTTAGTTCGGGTCCTTATCATCACTTACTACTCTACTTGTTTTGGCATCCTGCAATTTGCTACTACTATTCTCCTTGCTGCATTTTGTAGGTTAAACTGTCATGCCACTTGTACCCTTACTCTCAGCAACTCATTTGTTAGACTCGTAAACCTCATACTCTGCATAAACTAATCTAGCTAGTACTATCAATAAACAGTGACCATGTTTCTGAGATTAATTAAAGACACAAAATATGTACCAAGTCCAAATATGTACATCACCAGTTACGTAGAAATCCAAAATAACAAAATACTAACATAAAAAGAAAGAATTAATACTTGTGAAAACCTTACTCCGGGCCTTTTTACTCTGCCATGGTAAAAAGCTTTTCTATAGAGTATTTAAGAATCGCGAACTATGTGTGAGAAACAATCTAACACGTAAACCTTAGCATATTATGCTTCGAGCACATATATATAGAAATATAGATACTGTAAATAGAGCAGCATTAGAACCTTGAGACAAAGTGAGACTGATAGTTATTTTGGAAACTCAGAAGTTGACACGTTCTACCTCTGTTTGCTTGTTTGAATTTTTGTTCAGTCTCTAAATTAATTTACCATTAAATTCATTCTTGCCAATAAGCTTCAAAGTGCCCGAGGCACCAGATGATTAATACATTTTATATGATCTGATGTCAGCATGAGGCCATTTATGGATTCGTTACTGTTTTCCATTCCTCTTTTCTAAGCTTAAGGTTTCGATGTATTCCTTGTTATGATATGGTTTAACAAAAGTTCTTTTCACAGGTTGGTATGGCTGCTACTCTTGCTGGGGTATGCCAGGTACCTCTTACTGCAGTTTTGCTCTTATTTGAATTGACACAGGACTATCGTATAGTTCTGCCACTTCTTGGTGCTGTGGGAGTATCGTCATGGATCACGTCAGGTTACACAATCAGAAAAGATATTCCTTCTTCTACTAAAATCAAAGAGAGACACAAACTTGCAAAAAAACAATCGGATACATCTTCCTGCAAACCGTATGTGCTTCCCCTAGCACCTTTGCCAGCTGTAGAGGGGTCGTCTACATTTAACCTTCATAAACGTGATTATTCACTATGTGTAGATGACACTGATAAAGATATGACTGAGTTGGCAAAAAGAATTCTTGTTTCAGAAGCCATGAGAACACAATATGTGACTGTCCTGATGAGCACTTTTCTAGCTGAGGCAGTAACAGAGATGCTTGCTGCGAAGCAGTCTTGTGCAGTTATTATAAATGACAAAAGTCAGTTAGCTGGTCTACTGACACTAGAAGACATTCAAGTGTTCAGCAAATTGTCAAAAGGAGAGAGAAAGTGGACCAAGGTAACTCTCTAGCTGTTACCAACAGAGGATCAATAAGTCAATCTTTTCATTAGCTGCTTCATAAATATGCCATTCTGTATCCTTTAGCACCATTTGGTTGAAAGGAATGGAAAGAGGTAGGAATGAGCAAAATTAAAGGGATAAGAGGATGATAAAAGAGGGAGGGGTGAAAAATAAATGAAAGAATGCATAATTTTTATGAAAAGGTTTGTAAAGAAAGTGAGTAGGAAGAAAAATGGAGCACTCATTCTCAGATTGGTGGGTCCTCTAGCTCCAATTGTTAAGAACGGAATGGAGGAAAGAATGAAATATGTAAATATTTACACATAGATAGCAAAAGTTTCATTCCATTCCTCGCCAATTTCATACCTCCCAACCAGGCTGGGCATCCCATAAGGTAGTGCAGTGGTTAAACGTATGTGTTCTTTCTTATTTACTAGTTTAAAATGTTACTGTGAATGGTCTCCTTTGTCATCCTTGCTGTTTGTATTCTTTCTCTTTTATTAACAAATAGAATCGAAATAAGGTAAGAAGTCTTGTACTCCAGAATTAATGTTCTGTCACTCCCTTCAAGACATATTTGACTATATATTTCCCCAGTTTACCTATATTTACATGCATAGTGCATAGCATGAGTCTCTTTCGAGTTCACTTTTGTTTTGAGTGGATATCTATGAATCACCAACCACTTTTTTTCTAATAGATCAAGCGGCTTGTATTCTTTTCTCCTGCACTAATATCCGAAATCAAACTAGGAATTTGACAAGTATATCTTATTGGCTTTGCAAAGGAATCCTTCCTGTAAATACGCTTCTCTAATAGCAGTCGTGATATAATACAATGAAGTGTTCGTCATGCAATGTAAGTCCTAAGAAGCTTCATGTATCTGCCTAAGGAACTAATTGATTGTCTATTTAACAGGAGCTTCTTGTTTCCGATTTATTGAGCTCCGGTGATGAAATATGTGAGGTATCTTGGACAGTGGCACCTAGTACGAGTCTCTTTTCAGCTCAATGTATCATGAACAGTTACGGTTTAAGTCAGTTACTAGTTCTTTTGGAGCACAATGGAAGGTACAGAGGGCTCCCTGTTGGTCTTGTAGATAGAGAATGCATCAATCTTGCTTGCAGGTTAGTTTTTTTTTTAGTTTTGATTTGAAGTATGATGTTATCCTAAATTGTCATAAATTTATGTGCATTGCTTGTAAGTTGTAACGAAGTTCAATGCCCTGATGCTGAGCATCAGCTATGTGTAACCCCAGCTTCGCAGAATGGAAAGGTAGTATCTTTAGAATAATAGAATAACCACAAATGATCCCTTTAATGTATTATGCTAAATGTTGAGTAACAGGAACACAGTGCATTCAACTCATTGTTTTATTGCTAGAAAGTTTAGGCTGCTCTACAATTATTTAAGTGCTTTATTTGGTTTCGGTCTGCTGCATTAAGCAATTCACAGGCCTTAACTTTCACATTCCATTTCCCAAAAAGTATTCAACTTGCCATTTGGAGATCACCTTCTTACCTTTATGTATAATTTTTGTTATTTGTGCAGAGCTTTTGCAGCCAGAGAATCCCTATGCTGGCTCTCCCCACCAGAACAACCCAACAATTAATTCTCTGATACCACGCTTCTTCTTGCATTCAAACATCAGGCTGATTGTCAACATTACTAGGTGTTGTCATGTTGTCCTATTATGCTATTTTCGATCAATAATCAGGTAACCCCTTTATACTCGCTCTAATTGTTGTTTGGCTCCGACCATTGTTTAGATTTTAGAATACCAAATTTGACACCAAGGTCTGGGAATGAGAAATTAAGGCAGCGTCATGGATAATCAGCATATAAAACAAAAATATGTCAAGGCTCCATGTTGAAATTATTTTAGGATTCATTCAGCCTGGCCTTATTGACAAATGGTCCGAGCAAGGTTATGTAGGGGTGAAAACGAGTCGAATATCTTCGAACTGTGACGGGGTCATGTTCAGTTCAAATTGCTATTATAGTGGTGAAATTCGGCTCAAATTCGGATGTTGTAAAAGAATGAGAGCTCGTACTCGGTTCTTGTTCGAGTTCATAAGCTCGTTTTTAGCTCAATTTTATTCATCAATTATACGAGATACTCGAATTGTTTCGAATCGAACTCGAATTTGATACAATTCAAAAAAATTACACAACTTGACATTTATTAAATGATAAGGACTTCAACTCGAACTTGACAAATTAAGTGTCATTTTGTTTACAAATCATGCCATGATAAAGCGGGTTTGGAGCAATCGGTGTGGTAATTGATTTTTTAATCAAACATTAACATGTATATGTAAATTAGCTCGTCACTAATTTTTCAACATAATAACAGAAAATTTAAAATGAATGAAGATGGAATGTCATCTATATATACTGAACTACTCGTAAGTAATATAATTGAA
The DNA here is from genome assembly GCA_030848705.1 of Heracleum sosnowskyi. Classification (NCBI taxonomy): domain Eukaryota; kingdom Viridiplantae; phylum Streptophyta; class Magnoliopsida; order Apiales; family Apiaceae; genus Heracleum; species Heracleum sosnowskyi. The sequence goes on along the minus strand of CM061240.1, from coordinate 59,850,771 downwards.
TATGTATATCGAATACTCGTATTATAACCGAGCTAATCGAAACTTTATTTGACCGAGTAATTTTATGGTAATCGTAAAAAAATTTGAACAATTATATTTAGTCAAATTCGGATCAAATTTCTATGAATACGAGTCTCGGTCATAATTTTTCGAACCGATCACGAATCGAGCCCGAGTTGCTAGCGGTCGTTTTCAACCCTAAGGTTCAGGGTCGTGTAATGTCATCATCTTTTGTAAACTGGCATAATTTACGTTGTTTAGCATCAGAATACTTGCTATGTCAGCAAAGCTTGATTTTATGTATATATCTAACTACGCTAAGCTTCATTATACAGACGGTTTTTTTTTTGTGACGGGCTTTTTTTCTTTTTTTTCTTTTTTTTTTTTAATTTTTGCAAGGAAGATTGATGTTGCTTTTAATACCAACAAAATAAGGGCTTTTTTCATAAATATCCAATTCAAAAAAAAATTTGCAAAAATACTATGTGTTTTTAAAATTTTTTGCAAAAATACCAAAATATTTGCAAAAATACGGTCCATATCTGCAACTGTAACCAAAATTAACCACATATACAACTTGTTAATAATAGTGTTTTTCCGGCGTAGGGTTTAGAGTATAGGATTTAGGGTTGTAAATAACCCTAAACCCTAAGTCCGTATACGAATTATTCATCATTCTTAATATTTCTAAAACTCAAAATAGAAACATTGAACCTAACAATTTTTTTGAATTCTCAGCTGTTTTTCAATTATTTTTTAAAAAGTTGCATCTGGTTGCTTTGGTTGCAGACCGTATTTTTGCAAATATTTTTAGGTTACATTTGGTTGCGGACCGTATTTTTGTAAATTTTTCAGAAGATGGTAAAATTACAAAAAAAAACTTAGAAAAGGTAATATTTTTAATAATTTCTCACAAAATAATGATAAAACAAATTTTCAAGCGAGAAATGGCTATCCTAGAGAAAAGGACCAAAAAAGCACAAAAAATAATATTTATGGTCGAAAATGGCACTCTCCGAATAATTGGCCCTTCCATAGCACACTGTTAATACCAGGGTACAGGTGGTGAAAGTAGTGAGCACAAAGTAATGGACTTAATAAAACCAAGGTTTGAATGATTGAAAAAAAAAATTACTCCCTCCATCCTAGAAGAAAAGAATTTTATAATAATTTATAGAAATATACTTTATAAGAACCTCAAATTCTTTGTCCCAAGTGTAAAAAATCTAGAGGAACGGAGAGAGTAATTTTTTTGATATTATAAACAACTCTTAGTTGTGCTACAACAAAGTGTAAAAAATCTAGAGGGACGGAGAGAGTAATTTTTTGATATTATAAACAACTCTCAGTTGTGCTGCAACAAAGCATACATAATCTTCACTTGCGTTAAAATAGCAACACGACATTTATTTATTTATTTTGAGAGAAAATAGCAACACAACATTGATGCCCAGGGTTGTGAATGCATCTATCATTATGCCTTGAAAACAATTCAATAAATATAAGAAAACGTCAAGGCAGATCCATTGTACTAGTAACGCATCATTTGAATGTGTTGCAACCCCAACACAGTCAGCAGGCTATACTTCCATTATGTATGTGCTAGTGGAGGGCCAGATTCTGGATTTGTGCTTTTTTTACTTATCAATTGTCCAAAAAATGGGCCAACACTCTCCTACTGAATGGGCCAACATTAAAAATATAACAAAAATGCTACAACGTTCACAGTTAACTAACTTTTCCCTCTCGGCTACACAGCTTGAAATGTTAATGGGGAATCATCACCAGTAAGAATATATGGCAAGTTCAAAACTTAAAGAGCTTTCTATTAACCTTTGGAACTACGCGACAGGTCAATGATATCCTGTTGGTAGTTCTGTTAATACTATTTAAATCTACATCAGTCCCCTCGTACAAGTCCTTTGAACCTGTGATCTGATCTGCCCCACGATACTTTAAAAACTCACCAACATTCACCACCTGTATTTGGAGCAATCCAGACATAACTTGGAGAGATTAACCATCAATACATTCATAATTTGTGTTATCAAAGGTCTCATAAACATCAAAACTGTTTCTGAATTATTGATCACGTTATTCAATTTGCTTAGCGCTTACCCTGTCACACCGCTGCACTGGACAATCTTTTATACCATGCATGTATTCTGGTGATAAGAAAGCGCTTTTAGTAACTTGTTCAGATCAAGATGAAGTAAAACTGGAGCAAAAAAGCAATTTGTGATTACCTGAATAAGCCTTATCTTTAAAGATAAGTAAACTCCGAGGCATTAATAAAACCGAGAAGGGGTTGTAATCTTTCTGCAGATTACCATCTGGAGCTCCTGTACAAGAAAGTTCATCCTCCATGCCGTTTCCTGACTGGTTCGTAGAAACTGTCAAACTCAAATGAGGACTGAAGTCCATTACAACGGGTGATCCCAGAGAAACAATTGCAACTACTGGAAAGTAAGCAGGGCCATCTTGATGAGGCTGGATGTCACAACAAAAGTTTCAGCAAAATGATAATTGGAAACAATGCCACTAAACAATGTAAATATTAATATACAGATACACCTCTCTCAAATACTATTTGCTTTTAGAATATGCTGGTTAAGATCATCATAGTTAAGGAACTACCTCCATGTGGGCGTTTGGTTTACAAATGGCCCCGGTCAATGGAAAAATAACCTTAACCCATGTGCTACAGTGCTAGTGTTTAGATTAGCAATTTGATTGACTGGAACAGGAACTTCCCTCCTGTCAACCAGGTGCCTCATTCCCCATGTACTGCTTAGAAATCCAAATCATTCACATTCCCAATTACCCCCATTCCCATACCTTTCATTCTCATTCCTAACAGCCCCTAGTTCATTCTCCACACCAGTATTTATAGGAAAGATATAATAGAGTCCATAATATGTCCGAATTGCAATATAAAAATGACTAGTCTGTAAAAATGTGCAGTGTTTTGAGCATACCATTATTCCTTGATTAGGAAGGTATTCATTGATAAGCACGTGATTAATTGCTGAAGGGAACAGCCTTGATTCATCAAATATCTTTTGAATAATATTTATCAGCCAAGGAGGTACTGTAGACAACAAAAAACAGAGCATATTAAGTTTCGCCTCCCATCATTAGTTCTTTTAACTTTCATATATTTCTAGATAATTACATTACTAATTACTGTTCTTTAAATCCAAAGCTAGCAGCCTAAAACACACCAATTCAAGGAATCTCAGAGGGAAGTAAGTACAGGATAAAGTAAAGCACGGACTTTACTGAGAGCGTATGCAAGAATAGAAAACAAGGCAGTTGCTTAAGTAGCATCCTAAACATATAGGAGAGAATTAGGGTAGAGCTTAAGATCTTATTCTTTCTGCGGCATCCTGCCAGCCCAATATCATAAAATAACCCTTCTGCACTATTCTATTTATGAATTTTTAGGTGATCATATTTACTTTTCTTTGTTACATAATGCCATTAGAAACACCCACTTATCACACTTCCAAACAGATCATTACACTTAGTCTCCTCTTCAGGCAAAATGTTCCGTAAGCAAACGGACAACCAAAAACGGAACTAATAATGAGAAGTGAACCGCAAAAACAGTTCGGTTTCGATTCTACACCTGATACCTGATCGATTATATACTACTTTTAACGTAAATATATCGTAAATATTACAAGTTATATGTACCAAATTCAAAACTTTAGTAAGCATTCCTAGTCCGCATCTGGCTGGTCTAATTCAGAAACTCACATCCCCCCCCCCCCCCCCCTTTTACCAGTCGCTTTTCTCACTTTTTATATTGGAGTTAGTGAGTACCTCTAATTCTAATCAGAATATATGCCGGAAGTCATTACCAAAGTAATAATCACATCATGAATTTAGCAGGCATGGTGCTCATGTTTGAACTTTTAAATGCAAAATATATCAGATGATAAGAAATGAAACACAAGGTATTAAATCCTTATTAACTCCTTATATATAATAAGCGTAAGAGAGATCTTATCCAAAACTTTGGTCGGTCACTGTACTACCAAAAGTATACGATCCGTTGGATTATAAAACTATAAATATTCAAATCGATGAGGACCGTCAGATATAATATTAAAAATTGTATTTGATTAATAATAGGATAGTATTTAAATACTAAAAGGTGTATTTTGATAATTTAAACCTATTATAAATGGGTTTTCTATATTCAATAGAAATCTTTATGTAAAAATTCGTAATTATATTTTCTCTTTATTTTATGGATAGTTCCAGTTACATAATAATTATTAAATCATCATTAAATTAAAGATAATTTTGTAAGCTTCGCGTGGGCTGTAAAATCGTTAAAATTTGTTGTCTAAAACTCAAGATAGAGCCCAAACAGTAAAGTTATTATCTAAATTTTAATAAATATTTTTTTATTATTGTAGCACCAATTTAATTTTTTTTCCCTAATTCTTTTAAATTTATAAAATTCTATATTTATTTCAATAAAATATTAAAATCAATTTAAGAAAAAATTAAAAATCGATCTGGTCTATGTACGATCAGTATACGACCAAATTAATAATCATAGTTAGATCTTAAATAGATCGATAAGAATTGTTAGATCTGATATTAAAAAGTGTATCTGATTAATAATAGAATTATATTTAAATACTAAAAAGTGTATTTTGATAATTTAAAATTTTTCTATGTAAAAATTCTTAAATATCTTTTCTCTTGAATTTATGTATAGTTCCAGTTAGATAATAATTGTTAAACCAAATATCAAGATAACAATTCATATCGATTACAATGATACCCTAAGTTATAAGAGACTTGGGAGAACTCTTTAAACACTTTTTTTTTGAAGGAACGTAACAATTTGATTAATCTAAATTATAATTATATTATTTTACATATAACAAACATAAAAGGATAATATCAAAATATTATTAAAATGTTGAGGGTTTCATATTCATAAACGATAATTTTGAATATAATACTTATATTAAAATGTGTATTTGATTAAAGGTAGGATTATATTTAAATACTAAGAAGTGTGCTTTGATAATTTAAACCAATTATAAATTGGTTTTCTATATTGAATTGAATTCTTTGTGTAAAACTTCCTAACCATCTTTTCTTTTCAGTTTATTTTATTTTTATGGGTAGGTCAACTGGTCAAGTTAGATAATAAATATTAAACCATCATTAAATTAAAGATAATTTCGTTAGTTTCGCATGAGTTGTAAAGTTATCAAAATTCAATTTCTAAAACTCAAGATAGAACCCCAAATATGAAAGTGAGTATCTAAATTTTAATAAATATATATTTTTTATTATTTTAGCACCAATTTATTTATTTTTCCACTAATTCTTTTAAATATAGAAATTTTATGTTTCTTTCAATAAAGTATCAAAATTAATTAAGAACAAATTCAAATCGATAAAGAATATAATAATATGAGAATAAAATTTTATATAATCATAACATAATTTTTATTACTTAATTTAATTTAACAATTTAATATCCAACGTTTCTCAACAATTTAACATTTTACATATTATCAACATATTATGAAAGATCCAACGAATTAAGAATTGAGTGATCAAGCGACCACTTATAAGAAAGCTTTCATTACTTAGTCTTTAATATAATAACATAGATATTTACGGGATATATTATAAAAAAATAAATTTTATACAGAATTTTGATCGTTACGGTGTACTACTTTAAAAGAAGAACTATTACAAAAAAAATTATATTTTAATTGATAATTTATTTTCTCAAAAGTTCAAAGTTCCTGCATCATTAACATATTACAAAAAAGAGTATATTATATTTTAGCAATAAATATTTTAAAAAAAAATATTAAAAAAATTAATGATGTTATCCTGGTAGTTTGGTCCTAAATACCGCCAAAACATTCTCAACCGTTAGATCCAATACTTTTAAAAATAGACGATCAAGATTATATCATATAAAAAGAAGTTATTATCTAAAAATGATATAAGTTAAAAGATATTATATTAGGATTGGATTTTCCAAAAAGTTAAAACATAAAAATAGTTGTAATTAAATAAGGAAACTCATTTAATACCAAAATAATAAAAATCGTTTAATGTTAAATAGATAGGTGAAAACCGTTAGATTTAACATTAAAAACTGTATTTGATTAATAAAGGGTATTCTAATAATCTAAACTACATATAAGTAGATTTCCTAAATCGAATAGAATTCTCAACATTAAATTTCGTCACTTTATTCTCTTTTTAGTTTTAGAATAGTTTTTAATTGAAAAAGAACTATTAAACCACAACTAAATTAAAGATTATTTTATGAATTTCATGTGGACTATAAAATTGGCAAAATCTAATTTTTATAACTCAATATAAACAAATATTAAATTGAGCGTGTAAAATATAATAAGTATCAAATTTTTAACTATAATTTTTTTGGCTAAATCTTTTTTAATAATAATTTAATCATGTAAACTAATAACTTTTAAATATTAAAATATTCATAAATAAATATAATTATAAATATTAAAAAAACAATCGTGTGTTGCATGATTAATAAAATTATAATTATAAACAAAATAATTATAAATAAAATTTAAGTAACCGTGCATCGCACGGGTTATAATCTAGTATATATAATAAGCGTAAGAGTGATCTTATCCAAAACTTTGATAGTCGTTCCGCCTGTATGACCACCAAATTAATAAGAACCGTTAGATCTAATATTAAAAAGTGTATTTGATTAATAGTAGGATTATATTGAAATACTAAAAGGTATATTTTGATAATTTAAACCAATTATAAATGGGTTTTCTATATTGAATAGAAATCTTTATGTAAAAATTCGTAATTATCTTTACTCTTTAGTTTATGGGTAGTTCCAGTTACATAATAATTATTAAACCATCATTAAATTAAAGATAATTTCGTTAGCTTCGCGTGGGCCGTAAAATCGTTAAATTCCAATGTCTAAAACTCAAGATAGAACCCAAATAGTAAAGTGAGTATCTAAATTTTAATAAATATTTTTTTATTATTGTAGCACCAATTTAATTTTTTTCCTGATCCTTTTAAATTTAGAAATTCTATGTTACCTTCAATAAAATATTAAAACAATTTAAGAAAAAATTCAAACCGATCTGGTCCGTGTACGATCACTATACGACCAAATTATAATTACCGTTAGATCTTAAATAGATAAATGAGAATTGTTAGATCTAATATTAAAAAGTGTATTTTATTAATAACAGGATTATATTTAAATACTAAAAAAAGTATTTTGATAATTTAAAAATTTTCTATGTAAAAATTCTTAAATATCTTTTCTCTTGAATTTATGGGTAGTTCCAGTTAGATAATAATTGTTAAACCAAATATCAAGAAAACAATTCATATCTATTACAATATTAAAAATATCAATATAATGTTCATGTATACGATGCTAACAATAATACACATAGACCTTACGTTATAAGAAACGCAGGAGAAGTCAATGAATTTATAAATTATAACACATTTTTTATTAGTATTAAACATAACACTTTTTTTCTTAAGTAACATAACAATTTGATTCATCCAAGTTATAATTATAATATTTTACATATAACAAACAAAAAAGGATAAAATCAAAATATTATTAAAAAAATTGAAGGTTTCATATTCATTAACGCTAATTTTGAATATAATACTTATATTAAAATGTGTATTTGATAAAAAGTAGGATTTTAATTAAATACTAAGAAGTGTATTTTGATAATTTAAACCAATTATAAATTGGTTTTCTATATTGAATAGAATTCTTTATGTAAAAATTCTTAACTATCTTTTTTGTTCGATTTATGGGTAGGTCAAGTTAGATAATAATTATTAAACCATCATTAAATTAAAGATAATTTCGTTAGCTTCGCGTGGGTATTGAAATCGTCAAAATTCAATTTCTGAAACTCAATATAGAGCCCAAATAGTAAAGTGAGTATCTAAATTTAGTAAATATTTTTCTATTATTATAGCACCAATTTAATTTTTTCCCCTAATTCTTTTAAATATATAAATTCTATGTTTGTTTTAATAAAATATCAAAATCAATTTAAGAAAAAATTCAAATCGATAAAGAATATAATAATATGAGAATAAAATTTATATAATCATAACATATGTTTATTCTGTTTAATAATTTTTAAATAATAATGTAATTTAAAATTTATTACACTGTAAATAAAACCGAAACATGAAAAGTAAAATCAGTTAGTATGACACTTATATCAGTATATACTTTATATCCTTATTATATTAAATCTTAATATATAATAAGCATAATAGAGACTTTAACGAAAATTTTGGTCCCGATAGTACAGTCATTGGACGACCAAATTAATAAGGACCATTAGATCTTAACTAGATAAATGAAAACCGTTTGATCTAATATTAAAAAAGTATATTTGATTAATAATAGGATTGTATTTAAATTCTGAAGAAGTGTATTTTGATAATTTAAACCAAATATAAATAGGTTTTCTATTTTGAAAAGAATTCTCCATGTAAAAAATTCATGACTTTATTTTCTCTTTAGTTTATGGAAAATTCCATTTAGATAAAAATTGTTAAACCATCATTAAATTAAATATGATTTAGTTATCTTCATGTGGGCTCTAAAATCGTCAAAATCTGATTTTTAAAACATAAGATAAAGCCCAAATTAGTAAAGTGAGTAATTAAATTCTAATAATAATTATTATATTATCATTATTTTAACACCAATTCAATTACTTTTTTCTAATTTTTTTAAATTTAGAAATCTATGTTCCTTTCAATAAAAAATTAAAATCAATATAAGAAAAATTCAAATCAGCAAAGAATATAATAATACGAGGATAAAATTTTACAAAATCGTACATATTTTTATCCTGTTTTATTAAGTTTTAGATAATAACTAATCAAATATTATTTATTATTTAATAATAAATTATACACAAATGGTGGTTTTGTTTTATAAGAACTCATCTACTAAAAAAGAGACATACTTTCATTGTTACTAGAACTATATTCAAACACAAAAAAAATATTTTTTTAAATTTTAAACTCAGCTAATAAAAAAGTGACCTAACTTTTTTAATCTATATAAATTGTAAATTATTAAATTCGAAATGTTAAAAGTTTGTTAACAGTTAGTATGGTACTTTTCTGAAAAATCGTATTTTTACAAAAATAAATATATAAAATAACCTATGTTTGCAAAAAAAAAAAAAGAAGAAGAAAGTCTTATTTTGCAAAAAAAAACCCTGTAAATTTTAATATGTTGTTGGTAGATTAAAACATTATATCATTCTACATAATAATTTTAGTGTTATATGTAACGATCTCAACAATTTAATTGGAAAGATCCAATGATTATGGATTGAGTAATCAAACAAAGCGACCAGGCTTACAAGGAAGCTTTCATTATTTAGTCTTTAATATAATAACATATATATTTACGGGATATAATTATATTCTTATTATATATAATAAGCGTAATGGAGATCTTATCCAAAAGTTTGGTCATGTACCGTCAAACTAATAAGGACCGTTGATATTAAAATAGATGAATGACAACCGTTAGATCTAACATTAAAAAGTGTATTTGATTGGTAGTATAATTATATTAAAATACTAAAAATTCTATTTTAATAATATAAATCAAATATGAGTAGGTTTTCTAAATTGAATAGAATACTACAAAGTGTATTTGATTATTAGTAGAATTATATTTGAACAGTATATTTTAATAATATAAACCAAATATGAGTAGGTTTTCTAAGTTGAATACAATACTTAAACGTGTAATTAAATACACTTAAAAATGTATTTTAATAATATAAACTAAATATTAGTAGGTCTTCTAAGTTGAATGGAATACTAGATTTAAATATATTTAGGTAACCCATTTAAATATATTTTTTGATACTAGATTTAACGGTTCTCGGTTATCTATCTTAAAATCTAATGGTGCTTATCGTTTTGACGACCCATAATCAAAATTTTGAATAAATCTCTCATATTATATATATAAGTAATAAGTGTGTGAGGGATTTTATCCAGAATTTTGGTCACATAGAACCACAATAAGTATTGTTAAAATTTTAATATTAAAAAGTGTAAATTATAATATTAAAAGTGTAAATTATATAATTATAGATATTAAAAAGAGAGCCCTGCAAATAAGCTAGTATTATATAACAATTACAAGTGGGAATCGAAAGAATAACATGTAAGCACTCTGAATTTTGAGGGATTCATTGCAATTTGAAGTAAAGCCAATCCAGAAACTGGTTCCTAATAGAATATTAATTCAAAAAGGGACTGAACTCCAGATTCTACACCCAAAGACTGAACTCCAGATTCTACACCCAAAGTACCTCGTAATAATACATTAAGGAGAAAAAATCAAAAAACAAAATATAAGTGAAAAAAGCAAACTTACAATTCTGAGGTAATAAACCCTTTTCATGAACAACACCTCCTGTGAATTAGCAATAATATCATCAATACTCATGAGAGATTAAAACAAAGGAATATTAATTTAAATTAGAATGAGAAAAGAAAAAGGGGGTACCCCAATTCTGGAGTCTCCTGTTCTTTAGGGATTTCCACTTGAAAGCTGGAGCTTGATAAATCTGCAGATAAAACCAAAAAAAAAAAAGGAGGGTATATAAATAGACAACGTAAAAAGAAAGATTGATCGATGATTCATAATTGTAAGAAGAGGAAAGAATAGAATACATTATTGAGGAGCAGGTCTTGTTGAGTTTGGGTAATGAAATCAGGAATGTAGTACAACGTTGGAACATCACCAACTATGAAGTTCCGCAACTTGTTGTCGTCCTCCGCACTTACTTCCATTCAAACCCCCACTCTCTTATAGATTTTTGTTTATCCCCCCCTTTCCTATCAATTTAACCTTTTCAACCCAAACACAACCCTCGCATCCACACACCAAGCTGTAAACAGAGTTATATGAGTTCAAAAAGAATCCCATATATTTATTTAATATATAAATAAACTACTTTATAAAGAGCAACTCCAACTTTTTCGGTAAGAATTACTCCCTCCGTCCCCTCAATTTTTTACATTGAGTGCACGACACGGAAATTAAGAAAAAATGTAAATTAATAGGAAAAAATAAGAAAAATGAGTAAAGTGGTGGGACCAATCAATATTTAATGTATAAAGTGGGTATAGAGTAGATAGAGTGGAGGAAAGTAGTAAATGTGATTGGATTTTATATTATAAAACTAGTTGACAAAGCCGCGCTTCGCGTCGGCGTTATAATTTTTAAAAAAGAAACTCAATCAATTTAATTATAAAAAAATTACTCATTCCTCCCTAATAAGCCGTCATCCCGTGAAACACGTTTTACTTGTTAAGATTGAAATCCGTTATATAATATATTGAATACCTTGTCTTATTTATTAATCTTCATGTAACATACTCATTCCTAATGAGCCGCTCCTTCGATGAAAAAACACATATACAGTATAAATTTCACTCATGTTTTACTTCCGGTACAACCTTTAATTATATCTTACAAATATTTATTTTACTTCTACTTCCAATAGAACTTTTAATTATATTTATTTTTTATAAATTCGAATTCTTCTAATTTATTAATTTGAAAAACTAATCTATTTCCGATAGAACTTTTAGTTATATTTCGAAGTGTTCTCCTTTATAAATTCGAACACCTATTCTAATTCTAATATGTCAAAGGATATTTTTTTAATTAATAATATTTAAAATTCTAAAATTTTAGAAAATTAAAAAAAATAGATCGAGACGATCTTAGAAGCATCACCTAACCTCCAGCGTAACCTTCTTTCTTGTTTGGCATCATTATGCTGGCATTCGAAATCAGGGAAAAAAATAGAGACTATGTTAAATACAATTGTAAAATAGATATATCTTGGTAGAAAATTTAGACTTGATGTTAACCAAATCTATTGAATCGTACAAAAACAAAATCTCGACAAAGGCCACCTCCAATATCTCGCTCAAAGAAGAAGCAAATATATTAAATAAAAAATTGGTCATGTTACTCATTAAACAATACATGCTGAATATAATTCAAACTATAACTAAAATCATTGTAAAAAGTAACTATAAATAATTAAATACAAAGATGGAACTAAAATTAACTGAACTCAATTAAAAAAGCAAGCAATAATTATAGATAGCTACCTAAGATCAATTGTCAGTTTTCATCTTTTTTGATCCATGAACCCTTCTTCATCTTTCACCGTTTGGTATTGCATTACAATGCCGCTATTAGTACTGCATTACAACATACACAAAACTATTAAATTAGTTTAGTGTATAATCATATAGACAAATTCTGTATAGTAAGCACGTTTAAATCAACCAAAACAAAAGGTAAATATAAATATGCATAGTTGACAGAAGACGAAGTTTAAATATATTTTGCAATATGAAGAGATTTATATATTGAGGACTTGAATCCGAGTGCTTCTCCGATAACACAAATATTATATGTTATTATTAAGAATTACAATTATTATCCTCTATAAATTCGAACATGTAGTCTAGTTCTAATATATTAAAGAATATCGTTTTGTTTAGTAGTATTAAAAATTCAAAAATTCTACAAAATTAGAAAAATAGATTGAGACGATCTTAGAGGCGCCACCTAACCTCCCGCGTATCCTCATTTATATATATATTTATGTTACTATTTTTGGTATGTAAAGAAATGAGAGAACGTACCAAAAAGGAAAGCGTAAAGAAATGAGAGGGATAGAGGGAGTACAACATAGTACTAAATCCCTGCACCGATTTTTTATTTTTATTTTTTAAAAATTATTTTTTTATCATTTATTCATTTTATTTTATTTTTCTTTTGGAATTTTAGTATATTACCTAAGAAGATTAGAAGTTATAAAAATATAATAGTAAAAATAATTAACATTATTATTGTTGTTATTATTCTACTAGCTTCTAACTCGTGCGAAGCACGGGCTTTTTTTAATATATTTGTTATGAATTAAAAAACGTACCTTGTAAATTAAATACTAGGGTTTATGAGCGTTCAAGCTTTAATGACTGCTCTTGTGTTTCGGGACTAAATCGGTCCTCACAAGATGCCTACGTATCTCTGTTGTATAGAGAATCAAGTCAATAAAACGTAGTTCTAGAATGAGGGACGTGGGTCCTTATATAGGCGTCCGGAGCCTTGTATTTAGAGTAAGTTTAGGAGACTAAACTGATAAGATTTGTAATTGATAACTGATTAGGAGTATATTACTTGGCAGGCAAGTATTATCCTTATCTGATAAGTGTTATGACTCATCATATTATTTGATTGGGATTCTGGATCCTTCTATGAAGATTTTATTATATTTTGGACTCATTTAATGAGCTGATAATTTCCCTTATTTATTAATTACGAAATTAATAAATAATTAGGGTTTCGGGCCTTTTGTCGGGCCTAATTCTTTGACCAAACTAGGTCTAATTAATATATCATTAATTATTTCTAGGGTTATATTTCAACCCATATCATTTGCCCCCCAATTTCTAGGAAAATCAATCGAGATTTTAGTAGAAATTTATTTCATATTTTTCCAGAAATTTTTCATCTTTCAAGGCATTTTTCAACCTCAAATTGTCGTGGAATTTGGTCATTTTGACCAGGGATCCAGGTCATTTTCGACCAGGATTCCAAGTCATTTTCGACCAGGAATCGAGGTCGAATTCGACCTGGAATGGGAACGAGGTCGACAACATCGACCAGGAATTACAGTGTATTTTCGAGCTCAAAGTTTCGACCTCAACCTCGTGTAATTTCGACCAGAAACTTTATTCAGTTTTTCGACCTCAAACTGTCTTCAGATCGAACGTGTCGAACTCATTTTTTAGTTCGTTTTCGAACAGGTTTGTTCGACCAGGACGCAGTGTAAATTCGAGCAGGAATCCTGGTCGAAATCGACCAGGAAAGGATGGCGAGGTCGACTAGGAATCCTAGCTATTTTTCGAATAGGATTTTTCGTGCTTGGTTTTTGCATTGTTTCGACCTGGAATTTCGATCAGGATCTCTATGCATTTTCGAGTAGAAACTTCGATCTTAGCTAAGGTAAGGTCGGGCCGGTCGAACAAGACTTTTAGTATAATTTCGACCAGAAATATTCGGCCAGGAATTAATATAATTTCGAGCAGGATCTATGGCGTAATTTCGATCAGAACAGTATTGAGGTCAAACACTTCGACCAGAAAGTTTAGGTCTTTTTCGACCTCAAATTTTCGACCAGGAATTAGTATTATTTCGATCTCATTCCCAGTATTCATTTTCGACTAGGAAATGGAGTGATGTTGAACATGTCGACCTTGATTTTTAGTATGAATTCGACCAAGAATTTTCGACCAGGAATCCAAGCTATTTTCGACCAAGATTCTTAGACCATGATCCTAGGTCATTCTCGACCTCATATTGCCACGAGGTCGAATAATTCATCCTCTTTTCCCAGTTTATTTTCGAACTCAATTCCCCGATCTCGATCTTTGGCATTTTCAAGTTCGATTTTGTAGTTGTTTCTCGACTTTAAATTCGCTTTATTGCCTTAGAATTATTTCTAAACTTTAAATTAGAATTTTCCCAAGCTTTCGACCTTTTGGGCCTTGATTTTATATTGGGCCTTGGGCCTTCTTTAAATTTTTAAGCCTCTCTTTTATTTGGGCCATGGGCCTTGTCTTTTATCGATCGTAACTCTTTGGGCCTTCTTTCCAGAAGCCCAAAGAGTAATTATGGGCTTTGACTGGCTACAACCGGTTAGTCTTCCCTAACCGGTTGAGTTTCCAGTCACTTCACCTATAAAAGAGTGAGGTTTCACTTCTTACTCCCCACTCGAATCTTTCCAAAAATTTCTTTCCTTAAACCTCACTGTCTTTCTCTCTTACTTCTCTCTTCTTCTCCGTAGACAGGCGATTTCCGGCGAGTTTTTGTGGCGGTGTTCTTATATTTCTGGGTTTCAATCTCCTTCCCAAGAAGGTTTCTGGGTTTTGATCTTCTTCCCAAGAAGGTTTCTGGGTTTTGATATTCTTCCCAAGAAGATTTCCTGAGTTTTTGTTGAAGATTTAAGAATGGCCGATCGTTCTGCTAGCCGTCTTCAGAAAATGAATCAAGCGTCCAAAAGAGGTATCATCATTCGTTCTCCCACTATGTCTTTGCAAGATATGATATTAGAACGTAGCGATGTATATCCCTCAGTGTCGCATTTAGATTCATTTAACCATAGCAACAGATTTAATGATGCTGATGCAATTGCTAATTACAAGAATATGTATAGAATTAGGCCACCTTATAGGTTAGTCCTAGCTGAACCTGGGGATCGTTCCTGCCATTGGCGCCCAAATGCTCTTTGCATTTACAAGGGGGTCCTGGCTGCAGGTGTTCGATTCCCATTCCATCCTTTCATTCCTAAACTTCTAGCTGATGTAGGAATCAATCCTTGTCAACTCCCTCCCAATGCTTGGAGACTTATTATGTGCTTTATTGTTTTGTGCTTGAAAAACAATTTCCCTCTTTCTGTTGCTCTCTTTAGAAGGATTTTTCAAAAAAAATAGCTCTTCCAAAACTTTGGGTTGGGTATATATTAGTCATCGACCCACAACACCCCCCATCTTTCACCCAAAATCCATTCCCGACAACAATCCCAAGTGGAGAAATGAATTTATGTATTTGGTGTGGGATGGAGGGGACTGGGGCACCTTATTCCAAAGCTCATTTAGTAGAGTTTCGGATGGTAGTCCGGGTGACATAGATCTTACTAAGGAGGAGGCCCTTGCCTATGTTGAACTCACCAAGGATAACTATGCCACCATGGCTTGGGAGCTCCTGGACGAGTTTCTACTTAAGTCTCTGGAACTTTCAAGAGTTTCTGAAAAGGGTAATTCTTTTTCTTATTTGCTTATAGTTGTATCAATATTGCCTTATACCAATTGTTTTCCTTGACTTTTGTTTGCAGCTGCTGAGTTTATCAACAAGCAGAATGAGCCAGAAGGCGGGCAGACAGGAAGGATCAAGAGGGCTTGCTTGAAGGATCCTAGGCTGACCGAGCAAGGCCCTGCTATTTTGAGGCCTCACGTGGCTGAGGTTGATGAGGTCGAGGCCTAAACTAAGAGTTCTGTTTGGCGCCCCAACTGGGGGATAAGGAAAAAGGACACCATAGTGGGGGTGTCTGCTCATGCTGTTGAATGGTCACACCATTCATTGACTCCTTGTGACTACAAGGATTTTGTTTTTAACTCCACCCTGGAAGGGGCAGAGTCTGCAGGAGCCCAGGCCTTTGCTGCTGTAAGCTTCTTTTTCTTTCTTTCTTTTTTATGCCCTAAGTTATTATTTCTAACTTGTGTTTTATTTGTAGGCTAATGCCAATTTCCAAGGGGCTTTATTTCAAGCCAAAGCCTGGCGCTCATCTTCTGAGGCCAACAAGGCTAAGTATGATCAAGCCCAGGTGGAGGTTGGTTCTCTTAAAGCTTCCTTGGGTCGAAGGGAGAAGGAGCTGTTGGAGGCTCAAGCTGAGCTGGTCGAGCTAAGGAAGGGGAAGGATCGCATCATTGATGAGTACTATTTCTGAGGTATCGAGGAGAATTACTGGATCCCTTACTATTTCTGACTTCCCCAGCCCCCATGCTCCTAATCAGTTGGAGAAGGCCTTGGCTGGAGTGGATGATATGGATGAGGATGACATGATTCTCAATCCTGAACATGCCTCCCAGCCTGATGAAGAGTTAGAGGAATCCAGCTCCGGTGAGGAGGAGTCTGGTGAAGAGGAGGTTGATGAGGGAGAGGGTTCTGGAGAGGAGTCTGGCTCTGAGGAGCCCTAGCTGTTTGTAGCTTTTATTTATTTTATGTAATTCTGCCTTCGGGCATAACTTTAACTTTTGTTAGATATAATTGCTAATGTTTGTTTATCAGTGTTTAAGCAACAGGTACTGACAAGAGTTTATCAGAAGCCAGTCAGAGTTTAGTTAAACTCTGACAGGGTGAAGAGTTTAATTGAAGCCGGTCAGAGTTTATTTAAAGTCTGACAGGGTTATAGTTGAATTAGCTGTCGGTGCTGAATTGAAGATTCTAGAAGCAATATATTCTGAAGATGGAAAGAAGCAGAATATATTGATACAGCTAAGGAGACGGAATAGAAGATAAGAAGCAATCCTTAATTGATAAGTTTTGTATAGCTAACTTGTAGGAATATCAATTAGATAAGGATTGTATGTAGCTGTGTACTATATAAACACAGATAGGTTATCCCTAGAAGGGACGCGAATATTGATATATTATTCTTGTAACCTAGAAGCTCTTTGTGATTCATTAACATCATAAAGAGAGAAGCTGTTAATATAAATACAGTTTATTGATTCATAAACAGTGTTCTTAATTACCGTTATTCTCATACATACTTGATTATATTGTGTATTCGGCCTAACAATTGGTATCAGAGCCAAGGCTGTTTAATATATACAGTTTTACGATTCAAACACAGTATTAATCATGTCTGAAGAAAATCAAACTGCTCCTAAGGCTGAACAGGTTAAGCCCAATTCTGTGAGTCGATATGAAACAATCAGGGTTCCAATTCTCAGGCCAGTAGAGTATCCGATTTGGAAGGTTAAGATGACCATGTTTCTGGAGGCTATAGATCCAGAATACCTTGACAGAATTAATGATGGTCCTCATATGCCAACTAAATTGTCCCCTGTTGTTGATGGTCAAGCACAAAAGACTGTTCCAAAGGAAAAGAAAGATATGACTCCTGAGGATATCTCATCAATTGCAAAGGATGCAAAGGTTAGACATCTTCTCCACAGTGCTTTAGATAATGTAATGTCTAACAGAGTAATTGGCTGCAAAACTGCCAAAGAGATATGGGATGCTTTAGAAGTCAGATGCCAGGGAACAGGTGCTATTAAGAAGAACAGAAAAACAATACTCACACAGGAGTATGAGCACTTTGATTCAAGAACTAATGAAACCTTGACTGAGACTTATGACAGATTTTGCAAACTGTTGAACGATCTGTCTCTGGTAGATAAGGAATATGAACTTGAAGAGTCCAATCTCAAGTTTCTGTTATCTCTACCTGAAAAGTGGGATTTAAAGTCAACAACAATCAGAGATAATTATGATCTTGCTGATACAGATCTTGATGAGATCTATGGATTGTTAAAGACTCATGAACTTGAGATAGAACAAAGAAACAGGAGGTCCAGCAAGAAGACAAAATCTGTTGCTCTCAAAGTCGAGGAGAAGCCCATCAAGAAGGAATCATCAAGGAAGAAAGCCAAGGGAAAGGCTTTAGTTATTAAATCTGAGAGTGAGTCATCAAACTCTGATGATGACTCAAACTCTAATGAAGCTTCTGACTCTGAGGATGATGAAGAGGAGTTGATGCAAATGGCTGCATTGATGGTGAAGACCTTTAAGAAGATGGGATTCAAGAACTTCAAGAAAGGAAAGAGATTCTCAAGGAAAGATTCAAACTCTGAAAGAAGAAGTTTCAGAAAGTCTGATGGGAAGGAGACCAAGTCTGGCAAGAAGGATAAGTCTCAAATCCAGTGCTACAAGTGTAAGGAGATGGGTCATTATGCTCCAGAGTGCAAGAAAGGCAAATCTGAGAAAGCACTCATCTCTAAAGGCAGAGACTGGGCAGATACTTCAGACTCTGATGATGGAGAAAACTATGCTCTTATGGCAACTGTCAGAGATGAGACTGAATCTTCTGAAAATAAGGTACCCCTAACTACTTATGCTTATGATACTGATAATATATCTGAGTTAAGAGTATATCTGAAAAGTGTTCATGTTAGTTATAGGGATCAGACTTTAGAGAATGAGAGGATTAAATCTGAGAATCTTAGTCTTAAAGAAAGAAACAAGTTTCTTGAAAGAGAGCTTGAGAATATGAAGCAGATTCAAAAAGAAAGAGATGATGCTGTTTATATTGAACAGGAGTTGCTTAAAAGGTATAAGCAACTAGAATCTGATTTAGAAAAAGAAAGAAAAATAATCAAGACTTGGACAGATTCTGGAAGAGACACTCATCAAGTGTTTCAGACTGATTCTGTAGGTTTAGGTTATTGTGAAAACGATGAACTTAGGTTTAAAGACAAGGTTAAGGTTAAACCACTACTTAAACCTGTGATATTTGTTCCAGAATCCACCAAGCTAAAATCTGTAGTTGTGAAAGAAGCTGTTATGGAGTCAGTTGAAGCTTGTGTTAAACAAGTAGATATTGAATCTAAAACAGAGAAGCTTGTTGAGTTAGAAGCTGTTAAAGAACCAATTAGAATCTGTGAGAAGCAGGTTAATGTTGGTTTAATGACAGGAAAACAGTTTAAACATAAGCTCAAAGAGGTTAAGTCTGCCATGAAACCTAAAGGGTCCAAGAGAAATAGGAATGGAAAAGTAGGCATAAATAATAGAAATAATCATATGCCTAATGCTAGTGCCTCAAGAAAAACATGTTATAATTGTGGTAGTTCTAATCATCTTGCTAGATTTTGCACTAAGAACAAACATATTAATTCTTTACCTTCTACTTCAGAAGTAAAGAATGATTATGTTAGAGTAAGACCACAGACTTTATGCAAACATTGTGGGAGCACTTGGCATTCTATTTACACATGTAAGAGTTATCATGCAATTTATCATAACTATTATGAGCTAAAACCCAACTTGAAATGGGTTAGAGCAAACTCTGCTAGTGTAAAATCTGACAATGTTAGTTTAAACTCTGATAATGCTAATTCCGCTGCAAAAACTAACACTGTTAAGAAAGACAAAGGATCCAAGCAAGTCTGGATCCTCAAAACTAACACTTAGTGTTTGTTTGTGATTGCAGGGTATAATAGAGAGCACACTTATCTTAGACAGTGGATGCTCAGGACATATGACTGGAAATAAAGCCCTGCTATCAGACTTTGAGGAGAAGGCTGGCCCAAAAGTTTCCTATGGAGATGGCAACATAGGACACACTCTGGGATATGGCAATATTAATCTTGGAAGTGTCATCATCACAAAAGTAGCTCTAGTCTCAGGACTCAAGCATAATCTGTTATCTGTGAGTCAAATCTGTGACAGAGGAAACCATGTAGATTTTCATAGCGAATACTGTGAAGTTATCAGTAAATCTACTGGGAAAGTTGTTCTAGTTGGACACAGGCGCAACAATATTTATGAAGCAAGTTTGGTAACAAACTCTGATGGAAAAACAGTGTGTCTGACTGCAAGATTGTCAAATGAAGAGAGTTGGAATTGGCACAAGAAGCTCTCTCATCTCAATTTGAACAACATAAATGAACTTATTAGAAAGGATCTTGTAAGAGGACTTCCAAAATCAATACTCAATCTAGATGGTCTATGTGATTCTTGTCAAAAGGCCAAGCAAAGGAAGTCATCTTTCAAGAGCAAATCTGAATCTTCAGTAGTGGAACCTTATCATCTTCTACATGTTGATCTCTTTGGACCAGTGAATGTGATGTCCATGGGCAGAAAGAAATATGCTTTAGTAATTGTTGATGAATATACTAGATATACATGGGTGTATTTCTTGTCAAAGAAGGATGAAACTGCTCAAACGTTGATGGATCATATAAATCTACTGGACAAAGGATCACAGCACAAAGTTAAAATTATAAGGAGTGATAATGGAACTGAATTCAGAAACTCAATCATGGAAGCTTTCTGCAAGGAAAGAGGAGTCAAACAAGAATTTTCTGCACCTGGAACTCCACAGCAAAATGGTGTAGTTGAAAGAAAGAACAGAACTTTAATTGAAGCTGCCAGAACTATGCTTGATGAAGCAAAATTACCAACTTATTTCTGGGCAGAAGCTGTTCAAACTGCTTGTTTTACTCAAAATGCAACTCTGATCAACAAGCATGGAAAAACACCATATGAGATGGTGAAAAACAAGAAGCCAAATTTGAAATATTTTCACATATTTGGATGCAAATGCTTTGTGTTGAAGACTCATCCTGAACAGTTGACCAAGTTCGAGTTAAAAGCTGATGAAGGAATCTTTGTTGGCTATCCATTGTCAACAAAAGCATTCAGAATTTACAATCTGAGAACAAAGGTGATCATGGAATCCATACATGTGTCGTTTGATGACAAGAAAATAATTGGACTTGAAGACAAGGATGAATATGATCAACTACGTTTTGAAAATGAAGATCTATTCTCTGATGATATAAACTCTGATGAAGCAGGGTTGACAAACTCTGACGAAGCATACTCTGAACCTCTACTGGTAAATACTGGAGAAACTGGAAATTCTCAAATTGAACAAAATAGAGAACCAGTTGAGGGGGAGCGTGAAGAAGCTCAACAAGACACAGCAAGTGAGTCAGTTGAGGAAACTGATTCAAACTCTGACAGCTCAAACACTGAGCCATCCAACTCAGGGGGAGCCTCAGAAGCTGCAGAAAGTCAACACATGAATCAGGAGAGCATGGATCAAGGGGGAGGATCCAATATTGATACAAGAAGCCACTTACCAACAGCAAGAAAGTGGACACAGGCACATACACCTGATCTTATAATTGGAGATCCTGATGCTAGTGTAAGAACTAGAAGTGCAACAAATAATGAGTGTCTGTATCATGCTTTCTTGTCTCAAACAGAACCAAAGAAAGTGGAGGAAGCTCTTCAAGATGCTAATTGGATTACAGCAATGCAAGAAGAGTTAAATGAATTTGAAAGAAATGAAGTCTGGACACTTGTACCTAGACCAAAGAATAGATCAATTGTAGGTACAAAGTGGGTTTTCAGAAACAAGACTGACAGTGAAGGTGTGATTACAAGAAACAAGGCTAGACTTGTGGCTAAAGGTTATTCACAACAGGAAGGAATTGACTATGATGAAACCTTTGCTCCAGTTGCAAGATTGGAGGCCATAAGAATTTTTCTGGCCTATGCTGCACACAAGAAGTTTAAAGTTTTTCAGATGGATGTAAAAAGTGCTTTTCTCAATGGGAAGCTTGAAGAAGAAGTGTTTGTTGAACAACCACCAGGATTTGTAGATTCCAAGCATCCAGATTATGTCTACAGGCTTGACAAGGCATTATATGGACTAAAGCAAGCACCAAGAGCATGGTATGAAACTCTTGCTCAATTTCTTTTAGAAAGTGGGTTCACAAGAGGTACAATTGATAAAACCCTGTTTTATTTCAATTCTGGTGATGATTTGCTTTTAGTTCAAATTTATGTAGATGATATTATTTTTGGATCTACTAATGACGAACTTTGTAAGAAGTTTGCAAAGCTTATGCAATCCAGGTATCAAATGAGCATGATGGGAGAGCTTAGTTATTTTCTAGGCTTACAGGTCAAGAAAACAGATGATGGGATTTTTATCAATCAAGCAAAGTATACCAGAAATCTTCTAAAGAAATTTGGTATGCTTGATAGTTCATCTGCTACGACTCCCATGGCTACAGCAACGAAGCTTGACAAAGACACAGGAGCCTCAGTAGATATGACTAACTACAGAGGAATGATAGGGTCTCTACTGTATCTTACTGCAAGTAGACCTGATATCATGTATGCAACATGTCTTTGTGCAAGATTTCAAGCAGATCCCAGAGAGCCTCATCTAACAGCTGTGAAAAGGATCTTCAAATATCTCAAAGGAACCATAACCCTGGGTTTGTGGTATCCTAGAGAATCAGAGTTTAAGTTAATTGGTTACTCTGATGCAGATTTTGTAGGCTGTAAGATAGACAGAAAAAGTACAAGTGGAAGCTGTCAATTTTTAGGTGACAGATTAGTTTCTTGGTACAGCAAGAAACAGAAGTCAATCTCCACATCCACTGCTGAAGCAGAGTATATAGCAGCTGGTAGCTGTTGTGCACAGATTTTATGGATGAAGAATCAACTGCTGGATTATGGGTTAAGGTACTCTAAAATACCTATTTTTTGTGATAACCAAAGTGCTATTGCTATGACAGGTAATCCAGTACAGCACTCCATGACCAAGCACATCAGCATAAGATATCATTTTATCAGAGAACATGTGGAAGAAGGGAACATTGAGCTTCATTTTGTGTCTACAGACCAACAACTTGCAGATATCTTCACCAAACCTTTGAGTGAAGCTACGTTTACAAGATTGGTAAATGAACTTGGAATGATCTCTGGTTCAGACTAGAGATACGGGTTAGACTCAAAATCTATCCATGTTTGATTGTTTAAATGCTCATGATTCCTTGCACATGTTAACTGTTATGTGAACCAGCATGTTAAACTCTGATGGTAAACTCTGTTGGTCATACTCTGATAGTTACAGTTTAATGTTATACTCTGATTGTAATTTTGTCTGAAACATTTGGACCAATGAAGAAATTAGTATGAAGCATAATTCTCAGTAAGTAATTGTGAATCCTTAAGAGTTGATAGATTCTGATCTCAAATATGTGCAGTAAGCTAACACAGCATGATACTGTCTCTATATTTATAGCATCTCTTAGTTTATTGATCCTATACACTGAGTCTGTATTAGCTGTTTGCATCTTCTCTCATAAGTTAATTATAATTACTGATGAAAAATCTAAACTCTGATTATTCATTGCAATTAATTCACCCTCAAATCAAAAGATGCCAAACAGAGCACAAATTCCTTTGAGATCATGTTGTGCCTAGGAAGATCCAGGAACTTATTGTATGAAATAAGGGCTAAAATCTTTGATTTTTGGTGACTAGTGCCAACCACTGATTACTGGAAAAATAAAAAAATAAAAATAAAAATAAAAAAATATATATATATAAAAAAAAATAATAATAAAGGGGGTGAAAAATAAAAGACATATCCAAATGAAAGGATATCAGTAATACAGAGTTTAGATAGAAAAATCAGTGTCTATGTTATACATGAGAGTTTAGGCAACCAGTTTTTACTACTTTAGTTTGTGGATTTTATGCACTTTGAGATGATCTAAATACTGATTTCGGTAAACTCTGCTACTACACACACATATTTTCACAACTGTACAGATTGAGAAAAGAGTTTAGTGACAAAGAAGGACAAATGGTAAACACTGATGTATTGTGTGAAATACGCCGAGGTTACTTTGTTTTAATCTCTAATGGTTAAAATAATCTCTTTGTTTCAGACAGTTTATAATTTTGAGATTAGCTATTTGTTTTTCGGAAACAGTATGATTGAACGGAGAAAAGAAAGAGTGTGTTTGATAAGTCCTGATAGTGATTCGTAATGCAGCTGAGTATGTTAGTTTATTGTTTAAAGTGATATTATTTCTTTCACTTTACAATTACTATGCAAAATTGATAATACTGATATGTAAAGAAACAAATTTTTTTTCATTAATTGATTCAAATTTACATTCAGACCATTTCATACTCACGGTTAGCTAAACTTTCTGATACATACTAATCACTATGGTTACAAAAGAACAGATCTATTTAACCAGGATAAGTATCTGAATGCTACATCTGAAGCAGAAGAGCTAGAGCCAGAAGTTATTGTGCTCTACTACTTCTGATGATCGCTACCCAGTTGTTCAACTGATCATTATACCATCTGGAATTGCTTGACAACATCCTGAAGATGAATCATCATCATCATCATCTTCCTGGATTCTTTTTCTGCTTTGCAGCTTGCAGGATTCCAAGAAGATTGTCTCCTCAGTACCCATCAGGAAGCTCTGCTGGAAGAGCATCATACAAATCTCCATAGTATGATCGTCTGCCAGGATGGGCACATCATATGGACCGGGACGGATGATGTGCACATAAGGATTAGAGATCGGTCCTTCCGCTATTTCATCATCTGCTATAAGACCTTCATCATTCAGAAAAGACAGAACAAGAAACTCATCTATGATATAGTTAGCTTGTTGCTGCCAGTTCATGTTCACGAATGATTCTACATTCATGAATTCAAAGGTTCCTGCCATTTGGTGTATGGTAATTTTAAGATATGAAGCCTGTTGTGAAAATGCTTGGGGTTTTAAAGCATTCAACAAGGTAGCTGAAAGGTTTTTTTTTCCTTGAATCGAAGCGCTTGGGATAATAAGGTGCGGAGTTTCAAGACAGTCATTATTATTCTGACTATTGAGCTCCTTTGTACTTTATTATTAAAATTGATAATTTTATTATTATTAATTTTTTTTCTTTTAAGCGGATATTTTGAGTGTTATATGTGATGACAGGTGTTTTCACGTCTGCACGTGTGTATTGGAAGTTGTTCGATACAGCTGTCAGCGTATCCACGTCTGACATCTGTCCCACTAACATACTTCTAATCTTTACAGTTATTATTTAATACACTACATACACACGATTCAATCTTTTACGCACCTCATCTTTTCATAAGCTTTTACTCACACACAAACACTCAAACACTTTCAAAGCCCAGTTCTTCTTATTTTCAAATCTTACAAATGGCAACTACAGCGTTTATTGCTTCTGAATTAGAATTTGTTCCCAACAATTATTCTGCACCTGTAGCAAATGAGAACGCACCGGAGGCGTTTCATTTGATTCAGAGGTTCTTGTTACACTCTGATATCGGTACTGCTCTAACTGCACCATCGAAGCTGTCTGCGACTCAAATTCGAACTTTTTGGCAGACAGGTACTTATGATAATGGAGGAGAGTCTGGATCGCCATCTATAATTTTTGAGTTTCAAGGAGATGATTTTGTTGTTACTCCTACTACTGTTCGTGATGCTTTGGGTCTTGAAGATTTCAATGCATTCACAATCTCTGTTGGAGACTCTGAGCTCGTCAGAATGATGAACGAGATAGGCTACACTGGACCTTTGACAAAGATAGGTCAACTCAAAAGGCCATTTTTGCGCAAGGAGTGGAGCTTCTTTTTCGATTGCATTACTCGGGCTTTTGGAAAGAAGTGTACCAATTGGGATGCGATTCCCACGGATAGTCTACAGATCGGGTATTCTCTTCTCTATGGCAGTCATTTTGATGTTGCTAGATTAGTTCTAACTAATATTGGTGAGAAAATGCTAGAGAATAGAAATGTTGTTTATTTCTCTAGGTTTTGTCAATTGATATTCAATTTTTGCTGCCCAAATGTTGAGATAGAAGAGGATGATGTTATACTTTCGTTTAAACTGCACAAACGTATATTTTCTGACCTTATCAACAAGGACAACAAGAAAGGAGAAGTTGGTCCTTTACTGTTGCCTGCATCAGTGCAACAATTTCTTGACAACTTCCAACAACAACAAGTATCAACTGCTGAAGCTGGACCTTCTGTGTCTCAAACACAGAGGTCAAAGAGATCCAAAGTTCGAGCAGTTAAGTCTGGTTTGCAACAAACTGAAGCTGAGGCATCAAATGTTGATGCTGTGCCTCAGAGAAAAAGAATGAAGAAAAGGCGAGCCCAAAGGGCCAAGTCTGTTGCTGCTGATTCTAATGTAGACTCAGAAACTGAAGCTGATGAAGAGACTCTTCATCAGAGAAAGAGAAGACTAGTTGCTGATCAACTTTTTGGTGATATCATTGCCAATATGGACAAAGAACCTGAAGACACTGAAGCTCCTACATCAGAGAATGAGGAGATTGTGATTACAAATGTACCTTCAAGTACTCCTGCAATTGTTGAGGAGGATATTCTAACTGCTGAGGATGCTGCAAATCCTGAACCTATTCTGATGGATTTTGAACCAGAAGCTCCTACATCAAAAGCTGATGATGTAGTTGAGGAAGCTGCTGCATACTCTGACAGCAGGATTGTGGATCATGAAGATACTGTACTGGAAGCTGATCAAGCTACTACTGAATTAGTAGAACCTATTGCTTCTCACACAGAAATCATTTCTCTTGATTTTGAGAAAGGTGAGGAAGTTGATCAGATTAGAGTTGATCCAGTTCCAGAAGCTGTTGCTGTACATGCTGATGCAACAGATAATGATCATGAGGATATTGTTTTACTTGAAGCTTTGCAACAATCAGTTGTTGAGATTGTTCAGAGAGAAGCAGAGGTTACTGCTCCAGCAAACTCTGATGTTCCTCAAACTGTAGCAGATCAAGTACCTGATGCCACTGCACAGTTAATTGATGAAATCACTGCTGAAAATGTGCTTGAAGATATTCATAGAGAGGATGACAATGCTGAAGCTAGTCCTGCTCATTCAAACTCTGATATTCAAGTGGAAGTTTCTGATATTCAAGCAAATTCTACTGAAGAGAGGGAAGTTCAAAGGGCTGCTTCTGAGCATTTTCAGAATATGTACTACAATGCATGGGCTAATGCAGATTGTGTTTTTCCAGCACAACGGGCTGCAGATTTTCTATCTGATTCTGTTAAGAAGATTACAAATCCTGATGTCCTTACGAGCTTACAGGCCACTGTTATTCAAGTCAAATCTCTCAATAATAGATTTGATGAGAATCAACAGATGCTTACAAAATTGAGGAATGAAGTAAGTCTGAGGGATATTACTTTAAAGGCTGACAGAACTTCTTACTATGCCATGTTCAAGCAGCAAGCCAGGGATTCTGAAGAAATCAAGAAGAGGCTTGGGACAGTTGAGGACAACCAGAATGCTATGTCTGCTCAACTGACTTCCATTTCTACTGCGCTTGAATTGCTGACATCAGTACTACTTTCTGATGATGTCAAAAAGGGGGAGAGTATACCTAAAGACAAATGCAAAGCTACTCAAACTCTGAGACGGAAGGATGATTCTACTGATGGGGGAAGCAGAGGAAATGAAAGAAGGATTTCTGCTCAAAGGCAAAAACGTGTAATAAACTCTGGTGGTCAATCTACTTCTGGTGGTCAATCTACTTCAAAACTCAACAAAAGTTTAGTTGTTTCAGCTAACCCATCTACTGATGAAGAGATTGCTGCTAGGATCTTTATTAAAGAGCATGGAAAAGATGTTACAATTGAAGATATCCAAGCTGAAGAGCAAATGCTTGCTGAAGAACACAAGAAGAATCTTAAAGCTGGAATCTACAAGAAGAAGGAAATCAAGGCTCCTAGAAAGAAAGAAAAAGGAATTGTTATCAAAGAGAATGTAAACTCTGATCAGAGTTTACAGTACTCAAGGAGGCCTGTGATTAAAAATGCTGACAAAGGAAAAGGTAAACTGGTAGAAGAAGAACAGTTACCTAAGAAGATTTATTCAACCTCTGACATTGCTCAAGTTGAAACAAGATTAGCAAACTCAACCTCTGATGCTGCTCAAGTTGATGATACTATTGAAGATAAGCCAGCCTCTGACAAGGCTCAAGCTGTGCAAACTCAGCTAGCTCCTCAACTCAAAGGTTTCTTAAGACCTGTACTCTCTGAAACTCTGACACTTCAACCTGTGGATTTTTCTCAAACCAGGACTATACTTGGAAAAGAATTTTATGATAAGTCTGGTTTAGGTTCACATAGGGAGAAGAGAATAAATAACAGATCTCAAGACAATATTTCACTGGCAGGATCTGGTATTAGGGATACACAAGAAAATCTTGATAAGTTAGAATCTGTTCAGTTGATTTTTCACAGAGTCTTGAAGAAGCAGTTTCTGTTATACTTCATGAGTGATGGAAGTGTTTATAGAGTTGGAGAATCTGATGTAAATCTCAAATCATGGGAAGAACTTGAATATGTACTTTATCTGTTGAAAGTTAAGAACAGACATACCCATAATGTTGCTCAAATCTTAAGAGAAAAGATGCTGAGATCAAAAGTGATGCTTGGAGGAGGAGAAGTCTCAAATACTTATACTCCAAAGTATAGAGATCATGCTGGAAAGTTGGTGAAGATGAAGAAAAACAGTGCTAGATTTACAACTGCACTTGGAATAAAAGTCTTAGAATTCAACTTAGAGTCAGATAAAGCTCAGTACATTCGGTTAGGAAATGACATGAAGAAGAACAGTATTTATTCTCTGAGGGCTGCCATATATCAAACTGGTGAAGGAGATCCAGAGTATAAGGAGCTGAAAGAGATTATGATAGCTGAACTTGAGAATGCTGAGAGAAGACTGCTGATTGATTATCTCAGGACTGTACCTGATATTGAAGAAGTCAAGTAAAGTCTGACTGTAAGTTTTTAATATTTTCTATTCTAAGTCAAATTTAAACTCTGTTTTAAATCAAACTCTGTTATATGTTAAACACTGCATTTGTTAAATGGTTTTGACATCATCAATTATATGTTTAACTTGTACATTTTATTATGAACAAGTTGGGGGAGATTGTTAGATATAATTGCTAATGTTTGTTTATCAGTGTTTAAGCAACAGGTACTGACAAGAGTTTATCAGAAGCCAGTCAGAGTTTAGTTAAACTCTGACAGGGTGAAGAGTTTAATTGAAGCCGGTCAGAGTTTATTTAAAGTCTGACAGGGTTATAGTTGAATTAGCTGTCGGTGCTGAATTGAAGATTCTAGAAGCAATATATTCTGAAGATGGAAAGAAGCAGAATATATTGATACAGCTAAGGAGACGGAATAGAAGATAAGAAGCAATCCTTAATTGATAAGTTTTGTATAGCTAACTTGTAGGAATATCAATTAGATAAGGATTGTATGTAGCTGTGTACTATATAAACACAGATAGGTTATCCCTAGAAGGGACGCGAATATTGATATATTATTCTTGTAACCTAGAAGCTCTTTGTGATTCATTAACATCATAAAGAGAGAAACTGTTAATATAAATACAGTTTATTGATTCATAAACAGTGTTCTTAATTACCGTTATTCTCATACATACTTGATTATATTGTGTATTCGGCCTAACAACTTTATTGGAAGTTATTTAACTTATTTTCTTCATGCCTTTTAATTTCTCGTGTTTGCGTACTTAATTCGTGCTTTGAATCAATATGCAATGCTTTGTAGAATATTTTGGAAATTGCTGAATAAATTCATAACTTGAAGAAATGGGTTGAACCCTTACATAGTTTGCTACTTCTACCTCAAGTTTAAAAACTTGGATTGGTTTCGTCGACCTTATTTCTACTTGTCCTAATAGTGAGTCCAATTAGGATACACTTAAACATAGTAAACTTTCAAGTTTGCAGCATGCCAAGTTCTAGGCACTTCAATCCCTTCCATAGTTTCCAGCTTGTATGAGCCTCGTCCATACACATTCTTGACCCGATAGGGCCCTTCCCAGTTTGGGGCTAACTTTCCCTTTTGTCCAACTCCAGATGCTTCAATTTTTCTAAGGACCAAGTCCCCTTGACGAAAGAATCTCTCTTTAACCCTTAGGTTGTAGTAGAAAGATGCTCGTTTATGATGTTCAACTATCTTGGCATTCGCCTCGTCTCTAACTTCGTCAATTAGATCTAAAGCTAGCCTCAAGCCTTCTTCATTTGCCTCTGGTTCATAAGCCTCAACCCTAGGAGATGTGTGAGTAATCTCCACTGGAACCACTGCCTCGGCCCCATAAGCCAGTAAGAAGGGGGTAGCTCCAGTGGTGACTTTACAAGTAGTACGATATGCCCATAGTATGGGGAGTAATTCGTCTACCCAAGTGTTTCTGGAGCGCTCAACTCTTTTCTTCAGTCCATCTAGGATAATTCGATTTGCAACCTCAGCTTGCCCATTTGCTTGAGGATGGGCAACAGAAGTGAAGCGCAACTTGATATCATTTTCATCACAATACTTCTTGAACTCATCATTGTTAAACTGAGTTCCATTGTCTGTAACCAGGACTCTTAGAATTCCATATCTGCATATTACACTTTCCCAGAAGAAATGCATCACTTGCTTGGTGGTTATCTTGGCTAAAGGTTTAGCCTCAATCCACTTGGTGAAGTAGTCTATTGCTACTATCAGAAACTTTCTTTGAGAACTGGCCATTGGAAATGGCCCGAGTATATCCATTCCCCACATAGCAAAAGGGATAGGTGAATTTACGGATGTCAACATCTCAGGTGGTTGCCTAACCACTGGTGCATGCTTCTGGCACCGTTCACATTTTCTCACATAGCTTTTAGCATCAGCAAGCATGCTTGGCCAATAAAAACCTAGACGGGTGACTTTATGTGCTAAAGCCCTGCCCCCCAAGTGTTGCCCACAGATTCCTTCATGTACTTCTTTTAGGGCCAATTCTGCCTCTTGGGGTCTCAAACACTTCAGATAAGGAATGATGAAAGACTTCTTGTACAGGATTCCCTCAATTAGGGCATACCTTAGTGCTCTGACGTATAACTTTCGTGCTTCTGAAGTGTCGTTGGGCAGCCACCCAGTTTCCAGATGAGCTTTAATAGGATCAATCCAACAACTGGTAATACCAATGGGTGATATCAGTTTTCCATTGACGCTCGGGGTCTTCAAGACTTGGAAGTATACACTTCCTGCATAATTCTCGATTTCAGAAGAGGCAAACTTAGACAGGGCATCTGCCTTTATGTTTTCTTCCCTTGGAATGTGCTCCACATAGCATTCATCGAACTGAGTCATGATGGCTTTGACAAGTTTCAGATACTTAGCCATGACTTCATCTCTGGCTTCGAACTCTTCATTTACTTGAGAAACGACTAACCTTGAGTCTCCACATACTTTGAGAGTCTTAACTCTCAGGGCCCCAGCTAGGCCCAAACCAGCTATCAGAGCTTCGTACTCAGCTTCGTTGTTTGTCGTCGGGAAGTCTAGCTTTAGTGCATATTCTATGAGAAATCCATCAGGACTTTGTAGCACCAAACCTGCTCCACTTGATTTTGTTTTTGATGCCCCATCAAAATAGAGCACCCAACATTCCTTGGACACCGTGTCTTCATCTTTGTTGTCTTCCACTACTACTTTCTGCCCCCCGACTTCTTGGTTGTCAATGGTACATTCGACCATGAAGTCAGCGAGTGCTTGAGCTTTTATGGCCGTACGAGGCTTATACTTGATATCAAATTCCCCCAACTCAATAGCCCATTTGATCAATCTTCCACTAACTTGAGGGCTGTGCAGAATGTTCCTTAGAGGTTGATTAGTCAAAACTTCTATCTTGTGTGCCTGGAAGTATGGACGTAACTTTCTTGAGGCCATTATCAAGGCTAAGGCAAACTTCTCTATGGTAGAGTAGTTTATTTCTGCCCCATGTAGAATCTTACTCACATAGTAGATGGGTTTCTGAACCTTCAATTCGTCTTTTACCAAAACAGCTCCAAGGGCAGTGTCGGAGACTGCCAAATACAGATATAGGATTTCTCCTGGCTTTGGTTTTGCCAACAGTGGTGCTTCAGCCATATATTTCTTCAGGGCCTCAAAGGCTTCTTGACTTTCAGGTGTCCACTCGAAATTTTTCACATTTTTGAGTGCCTTGAAGAAAGGTAAGCACTTTTCTCCTGACTTGGAGATAAATCTTCCCAAAGCTGCAACTCTTCCTGTCAGTTTCTGCACATCCTTAACAGACTTGGGTGGTTCCATGTCTAGGATTGCCTTGATCTTGTCAGGGTTAGCTTCGATTCCTCTCTTGGAGACCATCAGGCCTAAAAACTTTCCTGAGCCTACCCCAAAGGCACATTTTGCTGGATTTAACATCATCTTGTGGTGCCTCAGCACTTCAAATGCTTCTTGAAGATGTTTTATATGGTCTGCCTTGTCGAGGCTCTTGACTAGCATGTCGTCCACATAAACTTCCATTGTTTTACCGATCAGTGGTTCAAAAATCTTGTTCACCAATCTTTGGTATGTTGCCCCTGCATTCTTAAGTCCAAACGCCATTACCAAATAACAGAAAACACCAAAGTCGGTGATGAACGATACCTTGGAGATGTCGTCCTTGTGCATTTTGATTTGGTTGTATCCACTGAAGCCATCCATGAAACTTAACATCTCGTGCCCAGCAGTGGCATCTATCAAAGCATCAATCCTCGGTAAGGGAAAACAATCCTTGGGACATGCATCATTCAGGTCGGTGAAGTCTACACACATTCTCCATTTTCCATTAGCCTTCTTGACCATCACTGGGTTAGCCAACCATTCAGGGAACTGAATTTCTTCAATGAAGCCTGCTTCCAAGAGTTTTTCTACCTCTTGCTTGATGGCTTCTTGCCTTTCCGGGGCAAAATTTCTTTTCTTTTGTTTCACTGTCTTCCTTTCAGGATCCACATTCAATTTGTGGGTTATCAATTGGGGATCAATCCCTGGCATATCAGCTGCTGTCCAAGCAAATACATCACTGTTTTCTTGAAGAAAGGATGTCAATTTGCTTTTCATAGATTCAGGTAGTAAAGCTCCAATGTAGGTGACCTTGTCTGGTTCTCCTGGGATCAAGGGGATGGGAACAAGATCCTCAGCTGGCTTTCCTCTTCTTTCTTCATCGTTTCTGATGTCCATGTCCTCGATTGGAAGAACCTGTCCCCCAACTCCATCAGGCCTCAACGCGGCTACATAACAACTTCTAGCCATTTTCTGATCACCTTTCTCTTCGCCAATTCCATTCCTGGTAGGGAACTTGATCTTTAAATGATAAGATGAGGCAACAGCCTTAAATGCATGAAGACCTGTTCTTCCCAGAATTGCATTGTAGGTTGAAGTCGCTTTAATAACTATGAAGTTCAGCATTTGAGTAGACGTCTTTGAACCTTGTCCCATTGTCATGGGGAGTTGAATTGTGCCTTCTACCTTCGATTCTACTCCATTGAATCCATATATGGGCATGTTCGAGGGTGTTAGCTGAGAATCAGTGTAACCCATCTTGATGAAAGCATCATGGAACAAGATGTCCACTGAAGCTCCATTGTCAACAAGAACTCTCTTCGTTTCTGAGTTCCCAATCACAGGTACTATGACCAGAGGGTCATCATGGGGAAATTTCACTCCCTTAAGGTCTGAATCGTCAAAATTCAAAGATACTTCAGTCTTGGCACGCTTCGGTGCTTCTCCAACCACAGTCATCACCTCACGGGCATAAGCTTTTCTAGAGTTTCTGAAAGGTCCGGCCGCAGTTGGCCCTCCAAATATCATATTGATGACAGGCCCTCGGGGCTTGGGATTTCGGTCTTGATCATTGTCCCGTCTATCGTAGTCTTTCCTTTCATAATTTCCTCTCTGATTTCCCTGGTTTCCATCTTTGGTGTACTTACCAAGCTTTCCTCTTCGAATCAAGAACTCAATTTCATCTTTCAGCTGCCTGCAGTCATCTGTCTCGTGGCCAACTTCTTTGTGAAACCGACAGTATTGGTTTTGATTTCTTTTTGACACATCGGCCCTCATAGGCTTCGGCCATTTGATATCTTCTTCTTTTGATATCTCCATCAGAATTTGACTCCTGGGAGTGTTTAATCTTGCATATTCTGTGAACTTTGGTCCAAAATTGCTTTTCTTGGGTGGTGAATCTGAATCCTTTGATGTCCTAGGATACTTCTCTCTTGCATCATATTCTGGAGCATCCTTTCTCTTTTTTGAATTTCCATTGCCAGTAGCAATGGGTTCGTACTTTCTCATGCTCTCCTCAGCTTTGATATATTTCCCAGCTCTATCTTGTAGTGACAACATGTTTTCGGGGGGATGTTTGGCCAAAGACCTCCTGAAGTGGTCATCGGTAGTTCCTTGCTGTAGGGCTATCATAGCCACTTTATCTTCCAAATCTGGGACTTTTATAGCTTCCTTAGTGAATCTACTCAAGTATTCTCTCAATGTTTCATTCTTGCCTTGTCTAATCCCCATAAGAGAGGCGGAACTTTTCTCGTGTATCTTCCCACTAACAAATTGATTGATGAATGCCTTACTCAGCTCCTTGAAGGATCCAATAGAATTGGGCGGAAGGCGACTATACCAACGTTGAGCCATACCTGCCAGGGTTTGTGGAAATGCCCTACACTTTGCAGCGTCATTAGCAGGCTGCAACAGCAGTGCATTTGAAAAGGTTCTTACATGATTTGCGGGATCTCCCGTTCCATCATAAGTTTTGATGGTTGGCATTTTAAACTTCCTGGATATAGTGGCTTTCATTATCTCTTGTGTGAAGGGTGGTGTAGGATCGTCAGGATCTCCTAGGGGCAACAATATAGTAGGATCTCCTCTTGGGATTTCAACCCTTCTGGATCTCGGAGGAGTAGGATCCAGATTAATTACCGGAGTCTTCCCGGCTGCTCTTGCAGTCTCTTCTTCTTCTAACTTCTTTTTGAGTTTTGCAACCTCTGCCTCATAGGCTGCAATCCTTTCCTGAGTGGTTGGCTCCTTGTTTGCAGAACGTCTCCTTCGCGGAGGATAGTCATCATCAGTATTATAATTTTCATCCTCAGTATAAGGCCCAGAGAAATCGTCTCGAAACATTTGAAGAGTTTGGGTTTGTTGGTTCAGGGGTTCCAAACCTTGGAGGTAAGGGGGCACGTAGGCCTCATGGTGTACCAGAGTGGTACCACTACCGCCCACCGGGGGTCGAGGGGGCCTGGTATGGGTAGGCATCCCAATGGTCTGATTCACATATTGAGGGAGATCAGTAGTATGTAGTTGAAGGCCCCTCGGGGCGCTCATGAGTAGTGGGGAGGTTGTGATTGCTTGCTGGTGAGTGGTCTCTTGTGGATTAGATCCATGAATGACCACCTGCAGGGGATTCGTCCCTTCAATTGGGATCTCTGGTCCTTGAGTGTTGGTGGGGATATTCGTCCCTTCAGTGCTGGTAATTGGTGGTGGTTGACTTCCATGAGTATCAGCCCCGGAGGTGATAGGAAGTTCTTCAGAAGATCGAGTTGTTCTTCGCGTGTTTGCCATGGTTGATGTTGTCTTCCCACAGACGGCGCCAAATGTTATGGATTAAAAAACGTACCTTGTAAATTAAATGCTAGGGTTTATGAGCGTTCAAGCTTTAATGACTGCTCTTGTGTTTCGGGACTAAATCGGTCCTCACAAGATGCCTACGTATCTCTGCTGTATAGAGAATCAAGTCAATAAAACGTAGTTCTAGAATGAGGGACGTGGGTCCTTATATAGGCGTCCGGAGCCTTGTATTTAGAGTAAGTTTAGGAGACTAAACTGATAAGATTTGTAATTGATAACTGATTAGGAGTATATTACTTGGCAGGCAAGTATTATCCTTATCTGATAAGTGTTATGACTCATCATATTATTTGATTGGGATTCTGGATCCTTCTATGAAGATTTTATTATATTTTGGACTCATTTAATGAGCTGATAATTTCCCTTATTTATTAATTACAAAATTAATAAATAATTAGGGTTTCAGGCCTTTTGTCAGGCCTAATTCTTTGACCAAACTAGGTCTAATTAATATATCATTAATTATTTCTAGGGTTATATTTCAACCCATATCAATATTATAATATAATTTTTTATAGTAAAAATATAATATAATTTTGTTTATATTTCTTTAATAATATAATATTTTTGGAAAATGAGAGATTTTAGTAAGGGCAAATAGAAAAGGTAACATATTTTAATTGAAAAAGGTAATTGCCCGTGATATTTTTGGAAAAGGAGTGGATTTTGTTATAAAAAAATAAAACAAAATGTGTTTTAATTATAAATACGCAGACATGTTAAAATAGGTAAGTTTTTTTAAATAATTAAAATCATTAGAATATGTTTTAGAATAAATAAGTAAGTGTTGCACCTGATATTTTGGGAAAAGAGAGATTTTAGTGATAACAAATATAAAAAGGTAATATGTTTTAATTAAAAAAGATAATTGCCCGTGATATATTTGGAAAATGACTAGATTTTAAAAAATTAGCTGGATAAATTAAAATTATAAGATAAATTATGTTTTTATTAAAATGATGTTTTAATTATAAAACACAATTAGCTGGATAAATGACCGAAAACCGAAACTTTTAATATTTCGGATATTATAAGATAATAATAAAAATATTTTGTTAAAAATAATTAAATAAAGCAATTACCGTACCAAAAAACAGGTACCAAAAGTTTTAATTTTTCGTCTACTATAAGATAGTATAGATAAGTAGGCATGTTAAAAATATGTAAATTTTTTTAATAATTAAAAGCATTAAAAAATGTTTTAAAATAAATAAATAATAGGTTTGCCCGTGATATTTTTTAAAAAAAGGAGAGATTTTAGTAGGAAAAACAGAAAAAGTAAGGAGAGATTTGAAAGATCCAACGGTTAAGAATTGAGGACCAGACTACAAAATTTTTCAATGTTTCATCTTTAATATAATGTTAATATTCTCCTAAATTTTTTAATTTATCTATATAATGTTAATATTCTCCTAAATTTTTTAATTTATCTATATATACCTACTAAAGAGCAAAGTAAATATATCATCTTGAGGGTGGTGAGTTGATGGCTCTCAAATCGATTTATTTTTCTATTTTTCTTAAATTTTTGAATTAATAAAATCAAACATTAGAAAAAGTCTCATTTACCTTTTAAATCATTTCTAATGGAGGAAACTAAATATACAATTTTAATATTCTTGCTTTTAAAATCTTTACTAATGGAGGAAAGTAAACATTAGAAAAAAAAAACTTCATTTGCCTTTTAAATCCTTGCTAATGGAGGAAACTAAATATATAATTTTAATATTCTTACCTTTAAAATTTTTACTAATGGAGGAAAGTAAATAAACTATTTAAATATAATACTAATTTTTTTATTAAAAAATATCTCAATTGCATTGTTAAATCTTTCTTCATAGAGTGTTAGAAATGAATACCACTAGAAACTAGACAGAGGGGGGGTGAAGGGATAGTTTTGATATTTTTCGATTCTTGAAACTCAAGATAAACTATATATGATTATGTTATGTAATATGCGGAAAATAAACAACACACACAATCACTTTAATCTACTTTGTATTAAGTAAATTAAATACTACAGCTTTCCGGAAATTCACAAATGAATTTTTGGCTTCTAAACAAGAACAGTTTGTAACTTGTTTTTCTTACAGAGAAAAGAGTGCTTTAGATCAAACTATGTGTATCTCTCTTACAGCTTACAGTGGTGTGTGCACGATATATATTCACCTATACAAACTAGGCACACCCCTATTTACACAGTTACCCCTAGCTCAAAGTCCAACTTGTCCTGCCATAAGAGGTTAACTATGTCAGGAAGGACCACCTGCTTTTCGGAGTCTTTCCCGTTTCTGTAGCTGCTTGTCTCTTATCTTTCTCTCCAAGTTTAGCTGTAGATTTGCCATCTGTTCTTTGGACCACCTTGCCAGAACAAAAATGCTTCAGTATTTGTCTCTTTTGATTCTTGGTTCTGTACCTTGATTTGTCTTGTTGTAAACGGCTAAGTGTTGATATCGTGAACTCCACTTCATTCCAGACTATGCGATGTCACTTGTGAAGACTACGCGATATGGCCTTTGAGGACTTTGCGACATAGGTCATTTGAGGACTTTGTGACATAGGCTTCCTGAGGACTTCGCGATCTAGCCTTTTTGAGGACTATGCGACATAGACTATTTGAGGACTATGCGACATAGACTATTTGAGGAATATGCGACATAGACTATTTGAGGACTATACAACATAGACTGTTTGAGGACTTCACGATCTAGCACATCTTGACTTTGTTGTCTTCAACACATCACGACATGAGTCTTGAGGACTTCACGACATAGTACAAAATGGACTATGCGATCCAGCACTTCTCGACATGGATATTGGTGACTTCACGACATAGCTTTATTCTGACTTTGCTATATAATGCCTTAGTCAAATTTCTGCAACTTATTTCTTCAGGGCCTTATTCATCTCTATCCTGCTGCATGAACAAATCTGAACTTCTACCAGGACAATTATTTGATGGCCTATATACATTCTAGATGCAAGAAACTAACTAAGCTCATTATAATTCTGAGCATACATGGTCAAGCTAATGTTCATGAGAACAAGACAAGTACATAGAGAGACTTATACTATATCACAGTGATAGAATTCACTAGGTCATGTAGTGTGACATAGTCACATAGTTTAGGCTTGTTAATGGTGGTATTCAGACATGTCTTGAGCCTAACAATCTCCCCCAAATTGTGAGTAAGACCCTTAGGCACAATTTCATGTCTGATAACAAGCCTAACTAATCATAAAAAGAACAATTATAAAGAGGATAAAAGGATAAACAGAATTTGATAACAACTTGGAAATTTAGGCTTACAAAATTTCTCCTTGAGCTACTTAGCTTCATTTTCCAATTGTTTCTCTAAGAAATCATCATAAACCTTCTTCTTCCTTATTTCTTCATTCTTCTTTATCTCAGAGATGGCCATTATAATTTCATCTCTTGCAATCAGCTCTTCAATGAGAGGAGAGTCTTTTAGATCTTCAGCTGCTGTTCTAAGGGCACTTTCCACATATGAATCTATGAACTCCATCTGTTAGATATAATTGCTGATGATTGTTTATCAGTGTTTAAGAAACAGGTACTTATCAGAGTTTATACTAGAAGCCAGTCAGAGTTTGTTAAAGTCTGACGGGGTGAAAGTTTGCTGAAGCTGTCGGTGCTAATATGAAGATTCTAGAAGCAATATATCTTGAAGATGGAAAGAAGCAAGATATATTGAGATAGCTAAGGAAACGGAACAGAAGACAGAAGCAATCCTAATTTGATATAAATTGTATAGCTAATTTGTAGGAATATCAATTAGAGATTGAATCTATGTAGTTGTGTACTATATAAACACAGATAGGTTAACCCTAAAAGGGAAGCGAATACTGAATACATTATTCTTGTAACCTAGCAGCTCTCTGTGATATTTTACATCACTGAGAGAAGAGTTATTTAATATAATTCAGTTTATTGTTCATAAACAATGTTCTTGATTGTTATTCTCATACATATATTGATTATATATTGTGTATCCGGCCTAACAAGTGGTATCAGAGCCAAGGTTGTTTAATATATACAGTTTATTGATCTAAAACACAAGTATAATCATGACTGAAAACTCTCAGGCAGGTTCTAATGGAGGTTCTAATGCTCAAAAGCTTCAATCTGCTTCTGTAAGTCGATATGAGTCAATCAGGGTTCCAATGCTCAAACCAGTGGAATATCCAATATGGAAGGTTAAGATGACCATGTTTCTAGAAGCCACAGATCCAGAATACCTTGATAGAATCTATGATGGTCCTCATATGCCAACTAAACTGTCTCCTGTAGTTGCTGGTCATGAACAAAAGACTGTTCCGAAGGAAAAGAAAGATATGACTCCTGAGGACATCTCATCAATTGCGAAGGATGCAAAAGTTAGACATCTTCTTCATAGTGCCTTAGATAATGTCATGTCTAACAGAGTTATTGGTTGCAAGACTGCCAAAGAAATCTGGGATGCTTTAGAAGTCAGGTGTCAAGGAACAAGTGCTATAAAGAAGAACAT
This sequence comes from Heracleum sosnowskyi, assembly GCA_030848705.1. Lineage (NCBI taxonomy): Eukaryota > Viridiplantae > Streptophyta > Magnoliopsida > Apiales > Apiaceae > Heracleum > Heracleum sosnowskyi. Next base: position 59,810,477 of record CM061240.1, on the reverse strand, counting down.
GAAGACTATTTTAACACAGGAATATGAACACTTTGACTCTAGATCTGATGAAACTTTGACAGATACATATGACAGATTCTGTAAATTGTTGAATGATTTGTCTCTTGTTGATAAAGAATATGATCTTGAAGAGTCAAATCTCAAGTTTCTACTATCTCTACCTGAAAAGTGGGATTTAAAGGCAACAACAATAAGAGATAATTATGATCTTGCAGAAACAGATCTTGATGAAATTTATGGGTTGCTTAAAACTCATGAACTTGAGATAGAACAAAGGAACAAAAGGTCTGGAAAGAAGACAAAATCTGTAGCTCTCAAAGTTGAAGAAAAACTCATGAAGAAAGAAACATCAAAGAAGAAAACTAAGGGAAAAGCTTTGGTCATAAACTCTGAAAGTGAGTCATCAAACTCTGATGGTGATTCAAACTCTGATGCTTCTTCTGAATCTGAGGATGATGAAGAACAAATGATGCAAATGGATGCTTTGATGGTGAAAACTTTCAAGAAGATGGGTTTTAAGAACTTCAAGAAGGGCAAAAGATTCTCAAGGAAAGATTCAAACTCTGAAAGAAAGAGTTTCAGAAAGTCTGAAGGAAGGGATACCAAGTATGGAAAGAAAGACAAGTCTGAGATCCAGTGCTACAAGTGTAAAGAGATGGGTCATTATTCTCCAGAGTGCAAGAAAGGAAAATCTGAGAAAGCACTCATCACTAAAGGAAAAGACTAGGCAGACACTTCAGATTCTGATGAAGATGTCAGTTATGCTCTTATGGCAACTGTTGAAAATGAATCTGAAACATCTGAGAATAAGATACCTCTAACAACTTATGCTTATGATATTGATAATATATCTGAATTAAGAATCTATCTTAAAAGCATACATGTTAGTTATAGAGATCAGACTTTAGAAAATGAGAGAATTAAATCTGAGAATCTTAAGCTTAAAGATAGAAATAAATTTCTTGAAGAAGAGCTTGTTAACATGCAACAAGTTCAAAAGGAAAGAGATGATGCTGTTTATGTTGAGCAAGAGTTGTTAAAGAGATTTAGACAACTAGAATCTGATTTGGAAAAAGAGAGGAAGGTAATTAAAACCTGGACTAATTCTGGAAAAGACACACATCAAGTTTTTCAGACAGATACAGTTGGGTTAGGTTACTGTGAGGAAGATGAACTTAGGTTTAAAGATAAAGTTAAAGTTAAACCACAACTTAAACCTGTGAAATTTGTTTCTGAATCTAGTAAGCAAACCTCTGTACTTGAAACAGAAGCTGTTAAAGAATCAGTAAAAACTTGTGTTAAACAGGTGAATGTTGGTTTAATGACAGAGAAACAATTCAAGTATAAGCTCAAAGAGGTAAAGTCTGTTGAAAAACAGAAAGTGTCCAGGAAGAATAGGAATGGAAAAGTAGGCATTAATAAAAGAAATGATTATCTGCCTAATTTTGATGCTCCTAGAAAGACATGTCATAGTTGTGGTAGTACTAACCATCTTGCAAGTTTCTGCACGAAAAACAAAGATATTAATTCTTTACCCTCCAAGTCTGGAGTGAAGAATGATTTTGTTAGGGTTAGACCACAGACTTTATGCACACACTGTGGGAGCACTTGGCATTCCATTTATACTTGCAAGAGCTATCATGCCATTTATCACAACTATTATGAGTTAAAACCCAACTTGAAATGGGTTAGAGCAAACTCTGCAAGTGTAAAGTCTGACACAGTTAGCTCAAACTCTGTTGAAAGTTTTTCCGATGCAAAAGCTAACTATGTTAAGAAAGCCAAAGGATCCAAGCAAGTCTGGATCCTTAAATCTAACTCTTTGTAATTGTTTGTGATTGCAGGGCATAAGGGAAAGCATCCTAGTCTTGGACAGTGGATGTTCAGGACACATGACTGGAAATAAAGCCCTGCTATCAGACTATGAGGAGAAGGCTGGCCCAAAAGTCTCCTATGGAGATGGCAACATAGGACGTACTATGGGATATGGAAATATCAATCTTGGAAGTGTCATCATCACAAATGTAGCTCTAGTCCCAGGACTCAAGCATGACTTGCTATCTGTGAGTCAAATCTGTGACAGAGGTTACCATGTAGATTTTCAACCTGATCACTGTGAGGTTATCAGCAAATCTACAGGGAAAGTTGTTCTAGTTGGAAACAGACGGAATAATATCTATGAAGCAAGTTTGGTAACAAACTCTGAAGGAAAAGCTGTGTGTCTGTCTGCAAAAATGTCAAATGAAGAGAGTTGGAAATGGCATAAGAAGCTCTCTCACCTAAACTTGAACAACATCAATGAGCTAATTCGAAAAGATCTTGTAAGGGGACTTCCAAAGTCAATACTCAGCTTAGATGGTCTGTGTGATTCTTGTCAAAAGGCCAAGCAAAGGAAGTCATATTTCAAGAGTAAGTCTGAATCTTCAGTTGTGGATCCTTATCATCTTCTATATGTTGATCTATTTGGTCCAGTCAATATAATGTCTCTTGGCAGAAAGAAATATGCTCTAGTCATTGTTGATGAGTACACTAGGTACACTTGGGTGTATTTCTTAGCAAAGAAGGATGAAACTGCTTTAACTCTGATGGATCATGTAAAGCTACTGGACAAAGGATCACAGTATAAAGTGAAAATTATAAGGAGTGATAATGGTACTGAATTCAGAAATGCAATAATGGAAGAATTTTGCAAAGAAAGAGGAGTGAAGCAAGAATTTTCTGCACCAGGGACTCCACAGCAAAATGGTGTAGTTGAAAGAAAGAACAGAACCTTAATCGAAGCTGTCAGAACAATGCTTGAAGAAGCAAAATTGCCAACTTATTTCTGGGCAGAAGCTGTTCAAACTGCTTGTTTTACTCAGAATGCAACACTGATCAACAAGCATGGGAAAACACCATATGAGATGGTGAAGAATAAGAAGCCAAATTTGAAATATTTTCATATTTTTGGATGCAAGTGCTTTGTGTTGAAAACTCATCCTGAACAGTTGACCAAGTTTGACTTAAAAGCTGATGAAGGAATTTTTGTTGGATACCCACTGTCAACTAAAGCATTCAGAGTCTACAATCTGAGAACTAAAGTGATCATGGAATCTATACATGTGTCATTTGATGACAAGAAAATAACTGGAATAGAAGATGAAGAATATCATGATCGACTTCGCTTTGAAAATGTAGATCTAAACTCTGATGACGTAAACTCTGATGAAGCAAATCCAACAAACTGTGACGAAGCATACTCTGAACCTCTACTGGTAAACACTGAGGAAGTTTCTCTGACAGAACAAAATAGAGAACCAGTTGAGGGGGAGCGTGAAGATACTTCAGAAACTTCTCAAAATGATGACTCAAATTCTGAAAATGAGTCAGCTGAAGAATCAAATAGAAACTCTGGGTCAAATTCTGAAAGTTCAAATACTGAACAGTCCAATTCAGGGGGAGCCTCAGAGAATGCAAATGGTCAAGAAGAAAATCAGGAGAGCATGGATCGAGGGGGAGGATCTAATAATGATAATAGAAGCCAATTACCTACAGCAAGAAGGTGGACACAAGCTCACACACCTGACTTGATAATTGGAGATCCAGAAGCTAGTGTGAGAACTAGAAGTGCTACAACTAATGAATGTCTGTTTCATGCATTCTTGTCTCAAACTGAGCCCAAGAAAGTGGAAGAAGCTCTTCAAGATGCTAACTGGATAACAGCTATGCAGGAAGAGTTAAATGAATTTGAAAGGAATGAAGTATGGACTCTTGTACCAAGACCTAAAAACAAATCTATTGTTGGTACAAAGTGGGTTTTCAGAAACAAAACAGACAGTGATGGAGTGATTACAAGGAATAAGGCTAGACTTGTGGCTAAAGGCTATTCACAGCAGGAAGGAATTGACTATGATGAAACCTTTGCTCCAGTTGCTAGATTGGAGGCAATAAGGATTTTTCTGGCCTATGCTGCTCACAAGAAGTTTAAAGTCTTTCAGATGGATGTGAAAAGTGCTTTTCTAAATGGGAAACTTGAAGAAGAAGTGTTTGTTGAACAACCACCAGGGTTTGTGGACCCTAAGCATCCAGACTATGTCTACAGGTTGGACAAAGCATTATATGGACTAAAGCAAGCACCTAGAGCATGGTATGAAACTCTGACTCAATTTCTTTTAGAAAGTGGGTTCACTAGAGGTACAATTGATAAAACCTTGTTCTATTTCAATACTGGTAATGATCTGCTGTTAGTTCAAATCTATGTGGATGACATAATTTTTGGGTCTACTAATGACAAACTCTGTAAGAAGTTTGCAAAGCTTATGCAGTCAAGATACCAAATGAGCATGATGGGAGAGCTTAGTTATTTTCTAGGCTTGCAAGTAAAGCAAACAGATGATGGGATCTTTATCAATCAAGCAAAATATACCAGAAATCTTCTTAAGAAATTTGGTATGCTTGATAGTTCATCTGCCACAACTCCCATGGCTACTGCAACAAAACTAGACAAAGACACAGGAGCCTCAGTAGATATGACAAACTACAGAGGAATGATAGGGTCTCTTCTTTATCTCACCGCAAGTAGACCAGATATCATGTATGCAACATGTCTTTGTGCAAGATTTCAAGCAGACCCCAGAGAGCCTCATCTAACAGCTGTGAAGAGAATTTTCAAATATCTCAAAGGAACCATAACTCTTGGTTTGTGGTATCCTAGAGAATCAGAGTTTAAGTTAATTGGTTACTATGATGCAGATTTTGCAGGTTGTAAGATTGACAGAAAGAGCACAAGTGGAAGCTGTCAATTTCTAGGTGACAGATTAGTTTCTTGGTACAGCAAGAAACAGAAATCAATTTCCACATCCACAGCATAAGCAGAGTATATTACTGCTGGTAGCTGTTGTGCACATATTTTGTGGATGAAGAATCAGTTGCTGGATTATGGATTAAGGTACTCTAAAATACCTATTTTCTGTGATAATCAAAGTGCTATTGCTATGACAGGTAATCCAGTACAGCACTCCATGACAAACCACATCAGCATAAGGTATCATTTTATCAGGGAACATGTGGAAGAAGGAAATATTGAGCTTCATTTTGTGTCTACAGACCAACAACTTGCAGATATCTTCACCAAGCCTTTGAGTGAAGCTACCTTTACAAGACTGGTAAATGAACTTGGAATGATCTCTGGTTTTGACTAAAGATATTGGTTAGACTCAAAATTTCTCATTATGTGATTTGTTGCTCATGATTCTTTGCATATGTTAACTGTCATTCATACCAGCTTGTCAAAATTCTGAAGTCATACTCTGTCATAATGTTAAACTCTGTTAGTCATACTCTGTCAGTTATACTCTGATGCTAAACTCTGATGTTAAACTCTGATTGTGATTTTGTCTGAAACATATGGACCGATGAAGAAAATTGTATGAAGCATGATTTTCAGTAAGTAATCATGAATCCTTCTGAGTGATATAAATTCTGATCTCAAATGTGTGCAGAAATTTTACACAACATGATACTGTCTCTATATTTATAGTATCTCTTAGTTTATTGATCCTATACACTGAGTCTGTATTAGCTGTTTGCACTTTCTCTCATAAATTAATTGTATTAACTGATGAAAGTCTAAACTCTGATAATTAGTTGCTCATATTTCACCCTCAAATCAAAAGATGCAAAAATAAGCACAAATTCCTTTGAGATCAAGTTGTGCCTAGGAAGACCCATGAACTTATTGTATGAAATAAGGGCTAAAATTTTTGATTTTTGGTGACTAGTGCCAACCACTGATTACTGGAAAAATAATATAAAAAAAAAATCGAAAAATCGAAGGGGGTGAAAATAATAAATTTATACGTACAGAGTTTAGACAATATCGGATTTTGTTTAAAAATGAGAGTTTGGGCAACCAGTTTTTACTGATTTAATTTGTGGATCTTATGCACTTTGAGATGCTCTAAATATTTATATTCAGTAAACTCTGCTAAGTCACACACAAATATTCACACCTGTACAGTTTGTGGAAAGAGTTTATGAATAAAGGAGGAGGATTGGTAAACACTGATGAACTGTGTACTCTACGCCGAGGTAATTTAATTTTAATCTCTGATGATTAAAATAAATTTCTTTGTTTCAGACATATTATGCTTTCAAGAAAAGACATCTGTTTTGAAAATTCAAAAGAGTATGATTGGAAAACAGTTCAAAAATGTATTAAACAGAGGAGAGAGGTTGAGTGTCTAGGAAAGTGTAATAGGCGGTAATTATTGCTCTTTTTACTGCGCATGCGCATTGGAAACTGCCATTTACTGCTGTCAGTCATTACATGTGTGCCACGTGTCCCACTCACACGTTTCACGGAGTAAGACAGTTGTGTGTATTGATTAGAAACTGTTTAGTTTTTAATTTTTAATTTTGTATTAATATACAATACACAAAATCGTTTGAACTTTTCACAACTTACTCCAATTCACACTTCACTGTCACACATACATTTTCACAAACACTCTTACTGCAAACACTCTCAATTTCTTCTCTAAGTCATTCTCTGATTATTTCTAAATCGTACTAATGGCCTCTACTGTTTTTGTATCTTCTGGGCTTGAATTTGTTCCTAATAATTATGCTGCTCCATTGGTTAATGCGAACGCACCGGAGGCGTTTCATTTGATGCAAAATTTTCTTGCCCAATCTCAAATCGGGCGTGCTCTTGTAGAACCAGAGAAGCTTTCTGTGTTTCAAATCAAAAGCTTTTGGGAGACTGGTATCTATGATGATGGTGGTGAATCTGGAACACCATCTATTGTTTTCGAGTTTCAAGAAACAGAGTATGTCATTACTCCTGGTACGATTCGTGCTGCTATGGGTTTTGGTGACTATACTGCTTACACCATTGCTGTTGGTGATGCGGAGTTGGTGAGAATGATGAGGGCGATAGGTTACAGTGGATCTTTGGCCAAGATAGGTCAATTGAAGCGACCGTTCTTGAGGAAAGAGTGGAGTTTTTTCTTCGACTGTATAACAAGAACGTTCGGGAAGAAGTGCACTAACTGGGATGCGATACCCACTGAAAGTCTACAAATTGGGTATTCTCTTATCTATGATACTCATTTTGATTTTGGTAGACTAGTTCTTATTAATATGGGTGAAAAGATGACTCAAAATAGGAGAGTAGTTTACTTTGCTAGATTCTGTCAGCTTTTACTTTCTGCTTGTGTTAGTGGGGTAGATATTCTTGATGAAGATGTTATTCCATGCTTTAAGTTACACAAGCGTATATTCTCTGATCTTGTGAATAAGGATGTTAAGAAGGGTAATGTAGGTGATCTTTTACTGCCTGCATTAGTGCAACAGTTTTTGGATGATTCTATCCAAGCAGAACCACAACCAGAACCATTAAATACTGAAGTTCCTCCATCTACATCACAAAAAATTCATACTGGTGGTAGAATCAAACACAGGGCTTTTAAACCTGCTAAGACTGTTAAGCCAACTAATGAGGTTGGAGTGTCAAAATCTTCTATGCCACAGTCTGATGGTCCTTCAAAGAAAAGGAGAGCAAAGAGACCTCATTCTGATGATGAGGATGATACTGAAACTCTCAATCAAAGAAGAAGAAGATTGATTGCTAACTATCTTTTTGATGAGTTAGAATCTGAAGCTGTTCCAACAACTGAACAGAATGAAGCTCCTGCAACTGATGTAAATGTTGAAACTACTGTGCCTATAGAGGACAAAGTAAATTCTGATGAAGCTCCTGAGGTGTTAATTGAACCAATATTGGAGATGAATAATGAAGAAGAGTTTGAAGCACATCCTGCTATCAGTGTTTGTGACACTGAGGATGTGGCAGCTGATCAAGCCACTCTGGTAATTGAAGAGTCTATGGCAACTCATACAGAGATTCTCTCTGTCACCAATCAAGTTCTTGAAGTTTGTGATGAGGTTGATCAGGCAGCAAAATCTGTCTCTTCTGAGAAGATTGTTGAAACTGCTGTGGAAACGATGAATGAAGCTACAACAGAAGAAGAAGTTGTTGTTGCAGTTCCTGTTGAAGCTGCACAGTTAAATACTGAAGTTACTGCAGAGAATATCATTGAAGAAGCTGCAGAAAATGTTGATGAAGAAAGAGTTGATTCTGATGATAATACTTCTGTACATTCTATTCATGCAAACTCTGGAATCAATATTGCACTTTCAGACTCTGATGAACCTTTTCTAAGGGATCCTACTGCAGAGTCTATCAAAGAAAATCAACATGCAACTGAAGCTCATTACAGAGAAATGCATTATGCAAATTGGTCAGGGGCCGATTGTATTTTCTCTACTCAAAGGACTGCTGATTTTGTTAATAAGTCTGCTAAAGAGATTTCCAATCCTGAGCTGTTGACACATTTTAAGGCTACAATTGTTCAAGTCAAATCATTGCACAATCGCTTTGATGAGACTCACAAAGCTGTCATTGGATTGAGTAATGATATTGCTACTAAAGAATTGGCCTTGAGGAATGATAGAGTTAAATTTTCCTCTATGATCAAGGATCAACTAGAAATCAAGCAAAGGCTAACCAAAGTTGAGAGAAATCAAGCAAAGGCTAACCAAAGTTGAGAGAAATCAAGCTGAAATGTCTACAAAGATTGATTCTATTGCTGCATCTTTAGAATTGCTGACATCTGTACTTGTTCCTGATGATGTCAAAAAGGGGGAGAGAGTTCCTAAAGACAAATGCAAAAGGGATCAAACTCTGAGACGGAGGGATGATACAACAGATGGTGGAAGCAAAGAATCAGAGAGAAGGTCAAAATCTATTCAAGAGCAAGGGAGACTTAGGTCAAACTCTGCTAGAAGTCTGACAAACTCTGATAGAGTAAACTCTGGTGCTCAATCTTCTTCAAGACTTAAAAGTCTAGCTATTTCAGCTAATCCAATTACTGATGAAGAGATTTCTGCTAAACTCTTTTTAGAAGAACATGGTGGTGAAGCCACAGTTGAAGACATTGATGCTGAATTGCAGATTCTTGCTGAAGAGCATAAGAAGAATGTTGAAGCTGGAATTTATAAGAAGGCTGCCAAGGCTCCTAGGAAAAAGGAACAAGGAATTTCTATTAGAGAGAATGTAAATTCTGAACAGAGTTTACAATACTCAAGGAGGCCTGTTGGAGCAAATACTGATAAAAGGGAAAGGAAAAATAATTGAAGAACCCAAGTTATCAAAGAAGGCTTATTCAATCTCTGACATTGCTCAAGTTGAATTAAGACCTAATCAATCAACCACTGACGTTGCTCAAGTTGATGATTCTGTTAAAGTTGTGACAACCTCTGACACTGCTCAAGTTGTACAAACTCAATTGATATCTCCACAACTCCAAGGTACTTTTCAAAGACCATCTAAAGATGAAACTCTGAAGCCAGAAAATGTGAACATTCTACAAAGCAGAACTGTGTTAGGAAAGGAATCCTATGATAGATCTGGTTTGGGATCACATAGAGAGAAAAGAATAAATAACAGTCCTTTAGATCATACATCTCTGGCAGAACCTGGTGTTGGGGTAACTCAAGAAAGCCTTGACAAGTTAGAGTCTGTTCAAATGATCTATCACAGAGGAATCAAAAAGGAGTTTCTGTTATATTTTATGGCTGATGGAAGAGTTTATAGAGTTGGAGAAGCTGACATTCATCTAAAACTATGGGAAGAGCTGGAGTATGTTTTATATCTGCTAAAAGTGAAAAATCAAAGTACTCACAATGCTGCTCAAGTTTTAAGAGAGAGAATGATGAAGTCTAAAGTTTTGTGTGGAGCCAAAATTTCAAGTGCATATATTCCTAAGTACAGAGATTACCATGGAAATCTGGTAGAAATGAAGTTTTGGAATTCAATTTGGAATCAGACAAGTCTTACTATATCAGGCTAGGAAATGAGATGAATAAAAACAACATATATTCTCTGAGGGCTGCCATATATCAGACTGGTGAAAAAGATCCAGAACTTAAGGAGCTGAAAGAGATTATGACTGCTGAGCTAGAAAGAGCTGAAAGAAGACTTCTAACAGATTATCTCAAGACAGTGCCTGACATTGAGGAAATTAAGTAAAGACTGTCTGTAAGTTTTTAAAGTTTTCTGTTCTAAGTAAAAGTTAAGCTCTGTTATGTTATAAACACTGCATTTGTTATATGTTTTGACATCATCAATTATCTTTTAACTTGTACATTTTGTTATGCACAAGTTGGGGGAGATTGTTAGATATAATTGCTGATGATTGTTTATCAGTGTTTAAGAAACAGGTACTTATCAGAGTTTATACTAGAATCCAGTCAGAGTTTGTTAAAGTCTGACGGGGTGAAAGTTTGCTGAAGCTGTCGGTGCTAATATGAAGATTCTAGAAGCAATATATCTTGAAGATGGAAAGAAGCAAGATATATTGAGATAGCTAAGGAAACGGAACAGAAGACAGAAGCAATCCTAATTTGATATAAATTGTATAGCTAATTTGTAGGAATATCAATTAGAGATTGAATCTATGTAGCTGTGTACTATATAAACACAGATAGGTTAACCCTAAAAGGGAAGCGAATACTGAATACATTATTCTTGTAACCTAGCAGCTCTCTGTGATATTTTACATCACCGAGAGAAGAGTTATTTAATATAATTCAGTTTATTGTTCATAAACAGTGTTCTTGATTGTTATTCTCATACATATATTGATTATATATTGTGTATTCGGCCTAACACCATCCTTATCTTGCTTTTTCCTCCATAATGATTTTTGTACTCCACAATATAGGGATTTTGTTTTACCCTGCATAGCCCTTTCTTCCTCAGCTCCTTTGCTTTTTCTTCCATCTCAGCCATCTCCTTTTCTTTCTGGCACCTCTTTTCTTCATTTAGCTTCCTTAGGCTTTCTTCATAATCAGAGTGCATCTTCATAAATCTAGCAATCTCTATTTTCCACATCCTATCTTCCTTTTCTTCAAATTTCAATAAGGCATTTATTCTTTCAAGTTCAGAGGTTGGAAAATATTGCCAGCTGCCTTGCTTCATCTCTTTCTCCCTTCCATCAGTGTATTTGATCTCAAGATGATTGTTCTTCACTTTGACTTCAAAGATCCTTTGAGCTCTCAGAAATGCTAGGGCATCTTCATCATAGTCTTCATCAAGAGGAAAAACATTGATCCCTACTACATTGGTGATTACTCCAGTTTTCTTTGTTATCCTTGTCCTTTTGGCTACACTCTTGATCTTCAAATGCTTTACTAGAGGTAGCTTTCTGGAGCAGGGAGATTTAGTCTTCAGTGCCACATCATTTGGAAGTAGCTTCACACCCTTCCCTTTCATCCACTGTAACACTCCACTAGCTGTGAATTTGTGGAAGTGTCTTCTTGATATTTCTTTTGTGGCTTCTCCTTTCTTCTGTGGCAAATCAGATTTAGAAGTCTTAGATAATGATTTTGGAGGATCATTACTGACAGTACCCACCCTAGACTTTGAGTCTTGTGTTGTGGTTAAGGCACTGCTAGCAATGTCCTTGACTTGCTGATTTCCACTCCTTGTCTTCTTGACAGTTTCTTTATCTCCCTTAGGGTCCTTGTCTTCACCAGCATCTTTTGATCTCTTTGTTGATTTGCTCTTGCTGCTGTCACTTACTCCACCCTTATTGCTCCTTGTTTGAGATCTCCTTCTATAGGTTTTCTCTTCATCATCCTCCTCATCATCTTTCTTCTTGCTTCTTTCCTTGAGTGACTCAGGAATGGTTCCATGAATCAAGAAAGATTGTAGAATTTGAATCATTTCAAGCTCTTCTGTTGTTCTTACTCCTCTCTTGGATCTCAGCATCTGCAACACTTGATTGATTTTGACATTGTTCTTCATGGTCAGGTCTGCAGGAATCACCAGTTGGTCAATACTGTTGGCTTGAGATAGACTTTGGAAAATTATTGTCCTTGGGTTAGAGATAACTTCAGGCAATCTTTCATATTGATCTATCTTCAAGTCATCATATAGCCTCCTATTGTTCTCCCCATGCTTTTCAATCAATTCCAGAATTGTGGACAGCTCAGTAAACCTCAGTTTCTCTAGAGTTTGAAATGATAGGTGCCACAAGCAAATGTCCTTGCACACCATGATAACTTCTCTTAGATGGACATCCTTGATTTTTCTGACTGCTACAGTGAAGTACTTGATGCTCTCCTTGATCTTTTCTCTGTAGATTCTTGTATCTCCTTGAGCATTGATGTTGATGGCTTTCAGAAACTCCAGGAAGGCCTCATCATGATAGATGTTAGAGTTGGCAACTTCCTGTAGCTTGGCCTCAGTGATAATGACAGCTTTGATAGGTTTGGCATTAGAAATTGGTTGAGGAGCTGAAATGTCTTTTGGCATAGTGGATGGATAGTAAGTGGTAGTGACAGTGCTTCTTTGACCTTGAGCATTGATGACATCCACAGAGGGAAGAGTAATTGGCTTTAAGATTACTTCAGAAATTTTGCCCTTAAGCTTTTGCTGCTTGGCATGTACTCCCCCTTTCTTTTCCAAAATGACCTCCTTTCCTTTCTCCCCCTTAGGCTTGGGATCAGACAAGATGTCTTGAGCTTCTCCACGAATAGGCAGGTTCATGCTTCTCATCATGGATGTCATCATTTGTTGTTGGACCAGCAGAATATTTGAAGTTGAGTTGCTTTGGGCATCCATCTTGGCATTAAGCTATTCCAATGATTGAGAGAGTCCTTTGTTTTCAGCTTTCAGATCAGCCACCTCCCTTTCCAAGCTTTCCACCTTGGAGAAAATTTGTTGAGATTTGAAGGAATTAAGGGATTGGTCCTTGATCTTGGAGAAGTCATACTTTGAAATGTCAGATATAGGAACTTCATCTACAAGCTTGTTCCCATACTGATTCTTCCACAGAACAGTCAGCAGTGAGTTGGCATTGATGTTGGCTTGCACCTGGTTATCTAGCTTGGAAGAAAGCTTCTTCATGTTATCTGAGACCAAAGCTAGGGTGCAATCCATCTTGGAGACATTTGTAGCTGTTTTCTGAAACTCCTTTAGGATGCCATCTACCTTTGGAAAATCAGAGAGATATGAGTTTCTGAGTTTTGTCAAGGATCTTTCTGTTTCCTCCTTGATGGAATAAATCTCTGATTGAAGACCATTCCCAAGATAATGCAGAGCCTTCAGCTGATTCTTGTACAGTTCATTCATGGCTTCAAAGACTTCTGTAGGAGCAAGATGTTTGGCATTGGACCCCAAGGATGTGAGATATTCTTCCCTGAGAAAGGCTAGAGCATCCTTGAGCTTCACAGATCTTTTACCATCCAACCAGACATCAACATTACCATCCTGTTGGGCTTCATCTACTATCTTGTCCTATTGAGCTTCAACATCCTCCTTGTGACACAGAAAAATAGCTTCATAGTCTAAATTTGGAAGGTTGGCTGTGAGGAGATGTTGAGCTATCTTTGAGATCTCATCAATCTGTGCCACATGAAGATTTTGAAGGTCTTCTTCCGTCAATTGTGGTGGCACAGAGGATGATCCTGAAACCCTGTCATGTTGCACAGGTTTCAGCCATTCTAAGATTGTGGCCTGAGCCAAGTTAGAGTTGGTGCTAGGCACCTCAGGGGGGGGGGTTGATGTATGAGTTTCCTCCAGTCTTGGAATGATTGTGGAGTCTGATGTTGTCTCCATTGAAATGGGATGAGTGACAACATCAGCTCCATGTGCTTGTGAAGGCAAGTCCATGTCCAAATGGAATGGGGATAGTGGCATAGAGTCTCCAGTGAGAACTGGTGAATCCTCTATATTGGTGTTGGTGTCATTATGATATGCCTCAACATGCATTCCCTGACCAACTAAATGTGGTTCCTGAGTGGTGAGCACAGTGTCATGCACCATGTCACTTGAGGTTGGCTCAATCACAGATTTGGAGTGTGATTGATCAAGTGCAGAAATTTCATGAGGATGACTATTATGTTGAGAAGAAATATTAGATGGAGATTCTAGAAGAGAAGTGTGGTGTAGATCAGATTTTGGCAACTCCCCCTGAGAAATATGAGGAGTTTCAAGTGTGATGTGCTCTCCACTTTGTGTATCATCACCCTTATTTCCACTGGGGTCAAGAGTGAGGTCTTGACCCTGTGCAAACTCTTTACAAATTGTAGTGGGAAGGCTACTCTTTTCAATACCAATGCCCTGTTGAGAGGACATTGATAGTAATAGGTGTACCCCTTTTTGCACATGTAAACCCTGTTGGGAGGATTCAGTGGTGGCTATTTCTTTAGACTTCTTCTTTGGTCTGGTGAGCTGTGACTCAGATTCCTCACACCCTATTTCTACAGACTCATTTACTATTGCAAGGGCTCTCTTCTTTGTCTTCTTTTTAGTGACACCAACCTTTTGGGAGATTGATGCACTTGGCTCCCTAACATCTAGAGTGGTGTTTGAAGTAGGGTTACTGGATGGGATAGGAAGGCTAGGGTTAGACTGTGTAGCTCCTTCAGTCTTAGCCTCCCCTGTCCAGGAAAGTTCATGGTATATGGGCTTATCAAGTGGATAGGATTCAAATGTGTCCTGCATATGCTTGGTCACACTTAGAATCACATCCACTTGATTCCTTGTGTCCAATGACCCAAATAGAATTTTGGACATGGACTTGGAATAAGCCATTTTATTTTTATCAATACCCTCAAGTTCATGTACATTAGCATCAAGATAATTTAAAATACATTGAATGAAACGAGGGTAAAAGATGTCATTACCTCTTACCACGAACCGTCCTCCCTAGCCTTTGAGACAATTCCTTGAGGATTATTGCTCCAACATTTATCTCCTGATTGTAGGCTAGGGAGTAGGCCAGCTTCACAGCAATGTGACTGATTTGGTCCCATCCTGTCTTCCTGCACAGAAACACCTTTTGAAGTGCGTCAAACAGAAATGACCATTCCCTCCTGACATACTTCTTATTAAGCTTGGCCGTGTCAATCTTATCAGCATACTGAATTAGGGTCAGGAAGTCCACTATTTGCTTATCAGTGGCTTCAGCATCATGACCCTCAACTTTGAACCCCAAGGCTTCGTTTATCTCCTTTTCTCCAAACTGGAAGGACTTGCCTCCAATTGTGCAACTCACTTCCTGAAACGAAGTCCCATCCTCCTTCGCCATTGTTGCAACCAAGGCTGTTCTCCAGAACCCTTCCAATACATCGACATACAGAGTGGGGTTAAGGGTTAAGGCTTGGCGGAGGTAGGAGGTATTTAAGAACCGTACAAAGCACTTGTACCTAGGGTTTGCCTCCGCCTCTGAGGGAATTGTAAGAAGATTTGTTTCTTTGGGAATGGTTAAAGGAATTGAGGATGATACTGTTTGAGATTTGGGTGCCATTTTAAGATTAAGAGTGAAGAAGAGAGTGGAAAATTTGAGAGTAGTAGACAAGATGAAGAGTTGTGAGCGGTTAGAAAAGAGTATTTATATGATAGAGACACTGCGATATAGAGTTATGAATATGTACAGACTAATTGTATGTCGCGAAGTCTAAAAATGGCCTGTACCGCAAAGTCTTGCAAAGTATATCGCAGAGTCCAAAAATGAACTATGTTGCAAAGTCTTGAAGGTAGAGGGATTTGGATGACTTTGCAATATAGTGTAAATACCCTGTCTAAAACTCTTATTTTGGAATTTCAAGCATTTTGTCAGACTTAAATCAAGAATTGAAATAAAATTAATTTAAATCAAAATTTTGTCAAATATAGAGACTTGTCGATATGGTTATTCTATGTCGCGAAGTCATAAAATGAACTATGTCGCAAACTCATGAAATGAACCATATCGCGAAGTCTCATAGTTTCAACAGTTTGCGATATAAGTCTGTTTTATTTGAGCTAATTCGTGAACTCTCAAGATCACCTATGTAGAGATGTCTTAAAAATTCATAACTTCTTGGAAAAGTATGATTTGAAAAATATGCAATAAAATACTGAAATATTTATAAATCATATCTCAGCTAATTTTCACTCCAAATGAATAGAGCATCCAAATACAGTGAAAATTTACTGCTGCAACAATTAACTAGCATACTTACTTAGAACAACTAAATGAAGGATTGAGCATTCCAATTTCACTCACAAGTCTGTTGAAGACAGCTTCATTTAGAGGTTTAGTGAATATGACAGCTAATTGCTTCTCAGTTGGAACATAAGAGACTTCTATGGTACCATTTGTAGCATGTTCCCTAATGAAATGGTACCTATCTCAATGTGCTTTGTAGTAGAATGATTAACAGGATTGGCAACTATGGATATTGCACTAGTATTGTCACACATCAGAGATATGTGTTCCAACACCAGTCCATAATCCATAAGTTGATTTCTAATCCAAAGCAATTGGGCACAGCAACTTCCAGCAGTAATATATTCAGCCTCAGCTGTAGATGTTGCTGTGGATTGTTGTTTCTTACTGAACCAAGATACTAACCTTTGACCTAAGAATTGGCAGCTTCCAGAGGTGCTCTTCCTGTCAATTCTGCATCCAGCATAATCAGAATCTGTGTAACCAACCAGGTTGAACCCTGTTCCCTTTGGATACCATAGCCCAAGATTAGGAGTCCCTTTCAGATATTTGAAGATTCTTTTGATAGCCAACATGTGAGATTCCTTAGGATCAGATTGGAACCTTGCACATAGGCATGTGGCAAACATGATATCAGGCCTGCTAGCTGTGAGATAGAGTAATGATCCAACCATGCCTTTGTAAACCTTGATGTCTACTCTTTTGCCTTTCTTGTCTTTATCAAGCTTGATAGCAGTGGACATGGGAGTTTTTGCAGGGGATGAGTCTTCTAAACCATATTTCTTCAAAAGATCTTTGACATACTTTGATTGGTTTATGAAGATGCCATCCTCCTTTTGATGTACTTGCAGACCTAAGAAGTAGGTTAACTCTCCCATCATACTCATCTCATATTTACTTTGCATCAACTTAGAGAACCTTTCATAGAGTTTTTCATTTGAAGAGCCAAAGATGATATCATCCACATAGATTTGAACTAGAATGATATCATTTCCATGCTTCTTGAAGAATAGAGTTTTATCAATTGTACCCCTGGTAAATTGATGCTCAATAAGGAATTGAGATAGAGTTTCATACCAGGCTCTAGGTGCCTGTTTGAGTCCATAGAGTGCCTTGAGCAGTCTATATACAAAGTTTGGGAAGTCTTCATCCTCAAAGCCAGGTGGTTGAGACACATAAACTTCTTCCGCAAGATCACCATTGAGAAATACACTTTTCACATCCATTTGATACACCTTGAAATCTGAGTGACCTGCAAAAGCCAAGAATATTCTGATGGCTTCCAGTCTTGCTACAGGTGCAAATGTCTCATCATAATCAATGTCTTCTTGTTGACAGTATCCTTTGGCAACCAATCTTGCTTTGTTTCTTATCACCACTCATTCTTCATCCATCTTGTTTCTGAACACCCATTTAGTGTCAATAACATTCTTTCCTTCTGGAGGTGGCACTAGTTCCCATACTTTGTTTTTCTCAAATTGATTCAATTCTTCTTGCATGACAACAATCCAATCAGAATTCTTCAAAGCATCTTCAATTACTTTTGGTTCTTCTTGTGACAGAAAGCATCTATACAGACATGTATTCATTGTTGCTCTTCTTGTTCTAACTCCCTCACCAGGATCTCCAATGATTTGATCCCTAGTGTGGGCTCTGTCCCATTTCCTTGTGTGACCCTGTTCATTTCCTTGACTTGTTCCTAGCTCATGTTGATTGACAGTTGCATTCTCTTCTTCTCCCCCTGTGTTTATGAACCCTTGCACAGGTGTTTGAAGAGTATCATCAACTTCAAAAATTTCATTTTCTGGAACAGTCTAAGCAAGTGGTTCATCCTCACTTTCAGAATCCTCAAGATATCCTTGATTTTCAAATCTTAATGGCATACTGTCTTGATCACTTGTTTTAAGTCCAGGAGTTTTCTTTTCATCAAAGGTAACATCCATGCTTTCCATGACTTTGTGTTGCTCAGGTACAAACACCATGTATGATGTCCTTTCCAGAGAGTATCCAATGAAAATACCTTCAAATGCCTTAGCATCAAATTTTCCAACATGCTCAGAGGTATCTTTCATCACAAAGCACTTGCTTCCAAACACATGAAGATGCTTGAAGGATGCTCTTTTGCCAGTCATTAATGAGTAAGGAGTTTTTCCAGACTTCTTATTGATCAATGTTCTATTTTGCACATAGCATGATGTGTTAACAGCATCAGCCCAAAAGCTAGTAGGTAGCTTTGCATCCAACAACATTGTCCTTGCAGCTTCAATGAGAGTTCTATTCTTTCTCTCAACTACTCCATTTTGTCGAGGTGTTCTAGGAGCTT
Organism: Heracleum sosnowskyi; assembly: GCA_030848705.1. Taxonomy (NCBI): domain Eukaryota; kingdom Viridiplantae; phylum Streptophyta; class Magnoliopsida; order Apiales; family Apiaceae; genus Heracleum; species Heracleum sosnowskyi. Next base: position 59,792,111 of record CM061240.1, on the reverse strand, counting down.
AAAATTGTTGAGAAATTCCTTTATCTTTGCAAAACTCATACAATGTTGAATTTATGAACTTAGTCCCATTATCACTTCTCAAAGTAACTACAGAAGAACCAGTGCTTTGTGCTTCTCTATCAACTCTCTTGATATGCTCTATAATAACTTGGGGTGCTTCATCCTTGGAGTATAGGAATTCCACCCAAGTGTATCTTGAATAATCATCAACCATTACTAGAGCATATTTCTTCTTGGAAAGGGACATTACATTCACAGGGCCAAATAGATCCATGTGAATTAGCTGCAGAGGCTTTGAGTTTGTATTGAGCAATTTGTTCTTATGACTTGATCTTTTGATCTTCCCTTTTTGACAAGCTTCACATGCTTCATCTTGCACAAACTCCAGTGCAGGAATATCTCTGATGAGTTCTCTCTTTGTCAGAGAGTTCATTGCCTGAACATTCAAGTGAGATAGTTTCTTGTGCCATAGCTAGAATTCCTCATTAGTGGCCTTAGTGTAGAAACAACAAATTTCTCCCTTGTCTGCAGCCTTGAGATCAGCTACAAACAAGCTTCCTTTCTTCACACCAGTTAGAACAACTTCACCACTTCCTCTTTTTGAGATTAGACAATGATCTTCATCAAATTCCACTTTGAAACCCCTGTTGGTGAATTGTCCAATACTCAAGAGGTTATGCTTCAGTCCTTCCACAAATGCTACATCTTCAATAATGACATTCCCAGATTTAACACTACCATATCCCATTGTATAACCAATGTTGTCATTTCCAAAGGTTACTGATGGGCCAGCCTTTTCCTCAAATTGTGATAGCAGAGCTATATCACCAGTCATGTGACTTGAGCATCCACTGTCCAAGATCCATATGACTCTTTTATTCCTGTTGCCCTGCATTCACAAAATGACTAAGTTGTTTTTGGTACCCACACTTGGTAGGGTCCAGTTGATTTAGAAACAGTTTTGTTGACAATTCTTCTGTCATAAGTAGCATTCTTCACAGTAGGAGACTTCACTTTGATTGTGGCTTTGGAGTTTACACTCTTAGGCTCACATGAAGTTTTCACCCTCTCAACCTTGATTGGGGATCCTGTCCTGTGAGTGTGCACATGTGTGTGTGATTCACCAGATTGTGCAGAGTCAAGTTTATGCTTAAGAGATAAACAGTTAGCAATCACAGTCACATAGCATGTCATGCAGTTTGACTTACCACAGAAAGAATCATGACTAGAATTTATGCCTACAGAATGGTTACTCAGGTTATCAACTTCAACAATCTCAGGTTTACTACACTTATGAGTCAAATGATTAACAGATAGGCATTTTTGACATTGTTTCATGGGAGCATTTGGCACATAAGCATAGTTGTTACCCTTGTTGACACCTACCTTACCATTTCTGTTTTGTTTCTTTTTCCTAACAACTTCTTTCTTGACTTTAGGACTCTTGACAGGGTTGTCTTTGGTCTCTTTCTGACTGACAGATTTAGGAGAGGAAGAAGTGTCTTTAGCAGCCTCATCTTCTTCAAGAAGTTGTTGTTTGATGATCAATAGTTCTTCATCAAACTCAACAACACTCTTTTTGAAAATAGGTTTTTGAACACTAGACAGAATGGTTGGGGCATTTTTGTTTGTAAAAGATTCTTTTCCTTTGCCCTTTGCCTTCTTCCTTCCTTTATCATTCTTATAGTCAAAACCAACTCCAACCTTGCAGTCTTCAGTGTGCTCCTTATGATAGGTTTGAATAAGTTCAGAAGAGTTCTTGAAACTTCTCAGTTTTAATTCATTTTCAGTAATTTGTTCTCTAAGAGCTTTTTCTATTTGTTCTGCACAAATTACCTTGTTTTTGAGATACTCAATCTCCTTATTCAAACCATCAAGGCTCACAACCAATAACTCAAGTTTCTCATTCTTTTCTGTAAGCTCAAGATTTTTAGCAGTTAGCCTCTCAATTTCTTCATTTGCAACTAACATGCTAGTATGAATATTAAACATTTCAGTACTCATGTCTTCAACAGTCTGCTTATATTGAAAGGGAGTCATATCAAGAGAAGTAAGAATAGGTACCTGACTTGAAGAATCACCATCATCAGAAAATGCCATCAAGGCATAGTTTGAGTACTCTTGTTCTTCTTCTTCATCAGAGTCATCCCAGCACTTTCCCTCAGCAATAAAAGCTTTACCCTGTTGTTTCTTGAGTAGAGCTTCATACTTAGCTTCAAGCTCTAAGTATGCTTTGTCCTTTTTGACCTGTTTAGGCTTTTTGCACTCTGTGGCAAAATGCCCAAGTTCATTGCAGTTATAGCATCTTATTTTGGACCTATCCACACTCCCTGATTTGTATCCTCCTTTAGCAGCACCAGCAATCCCTTTTCCTTTGTTGAAAGAGTTTGAGCTACTTGAACCACCAGCATTTCCACTATTGAATTTAGACTTGAATGGCTACCTCCTCTTAAACCTAATGTTAGGATATCTCCTAGCCATATATGCAAAAGATTTGTTTTCCATCTTATCCAGTTCATCAATACTGTAGAACTCATCCTCCTCAGGCAAATCATAGACAACTTGAGTCTCATCACCATTGTCTTCAACATCCAGTTCTTCAATCTTGACTTGACTGACTTTAAGAGATTCCATTCTTTGACCTAGGTTGTCAACAATAAGGGCACAGGAAGTATTTGCCATTAAGCCTTGCTTTGCTTGAATGGATCTCTTTTGAAACAACTCTAGCTCATATGTCTTCAAAACACCATACAACACATCAAAACCAATCTTTGTTAGATCTCTTTCTTTAAGGGAAGAGATTCTTGGCTCCAAGTGATCTGGAAGAGTTAGTAAGAACTTCATATTGAGCTCTTCTGTCTCATAGTGTTTGTCATAGAGTTTGAGTTCATTTATCAGCTTGTTGAACCTCTCAAACACTTCTGTGATTCCCTCCTTTGGCTGAGCCATGAAAGCTTCATACTGGGAAACCAGAATCTGCTTTTTGTTCTTTCTTACTTCTGGAGTTCCTTCACATAGCACCTCTATAAGATCCCACATTTTATTTGCACTACTGCAGTGAGCAACAGTGCCATACATGTTGAAATCCATAGATTCACAGATGATAAGTTGGAGATGTCCATCCAGTGCTATTTTCTCCTTTTCAGGATCAGTGTATTTTGAGGGGTCTTTAGGAACATGCCTTGTTGGTATTATCTCAGTTCCTACAGTTGTTTCACCAATCTCAATCATTGGAATAAAGGGACCATGCTTTAGAATATCTAAATACATGGGATTGGAAGCTTTAATGAAAAGTAACATCTTCTTCTTCCATAAGCTGTAGTGCTCCTTGTTGAAGGGATGAATCTTTATGCTGCTCAGTTTCTGTGAACTCATTGTTGATCTTTTCATGTTTGTATGTTAACAGCCCGCTCTGATACCACTTGTTAGAAATGAATACCACTAGAAATTAGACAGAGGGGGCTGAATGGATAGTTTTGATATTTTTCGATTCTTGAAACTCAAGATAAACTGTATATGATTATGTTATGTAATATGCGGAAAATAAACAACACACACAATCACTTTAATCTACTTTGTATTAAGTAAATTAAATACTACAGCTTTCCGGAAATTCACAAATGAATTTCTGGCTTCTAAACAAGAACATTTTGTAACTTGTTTTTCTTACAGAGAAAAGAGTGCTTTAGATCAAACTATGTGTATCTCTCTTACAGCTTACAGTGGTGTGTGCACGATATATATTCACCTATACAAACTAGGCACACCCCTATTTAAACAGTTACCCCTAGCTCAATGTCCAACTTGTCCTGTCATAAGAGGTTAACTGTGTCAGGAAGGACCACCTGCTTTTCGGAGTCTTTCCCGTTTCTGTAGCTGCTTGTCTCTTATCTTTCTCTCCAAGTTTAGCTGTAGATTTGCCATCTGTTCTTTGGACCACCTTGCCAGAACAAATGCTTCAGTATTTGTCTCTTTTGATTCTTGGTTCTGTACCTTGATTTGTCTTGTTATAAACGGCTAAGTGTTGATATCGTGAACTCCACTTCATTCCAGACTATGCGATGTCACTTGTGAATTCTACGCGATATGGCCTTTGAGGACTTTGCGACATAGGTCATTTGAGGACTTTGCGACATAGGCTTCCTGAGGACTTCGCGATCTAGCCTTTTTGAGGACTATGCGACATAGACTATTTGAGGACTATGCGACATAGACTATTTGAGGACTATGCGACATGACTATTTGAGGACTATGCGACATAGACTGTTTGAGGACTTCACAATCTAGCACATCTTGACTTTGCTGTCTTCAACACATCCCGACATGAGTCTTGAGGACTTCACGACATAGTACAAAATGGACTATGCGATCCAGCACTTCTCGACATGGATATTGGTGACTTAACGACATAGCTTTATTCTGACTTTGTTATATAATGCCTTGGTCAAATTTCTACAACTTATTTCTTCAGGGCCTTATTCATCTCTATCCTGCTGCATGAACAAATCTGAACTTCTACCAGGACAATTATTTGATGGCCTATATACATTCTAGATGCAAGAAACATACTAAGCTCATTATAATTCTGAGCATACATGGTCAAGCTAATGTTCATGAGAACAAGACAAGTACATAGAGAGACCTGTACTAGATCCCAGTGATAGACTATACTATATCCCAGTGATAGAATTCACTAGGTCATGTAGTGTGACATAGTCACATAGTTTAGGCTTGGTAATGGTGGTATTCAGACATGTCTTGAGCCTAACATAGAGGAAACTAAATATACAATTTTAATATTATTGCCTTTAATATGTGAGTTATGTTCAGTGTAGACCACTTAATATTATAGCCATATATGTTACCAAAGATAGCCTACAACAACATACTAACCACTCAATTGTAACACCAGATCTATGTTACCTTAGACCCTATAATTTTGCGAAACTAATAATCAGTGGGGCACACATGTGGAGTCCACCTGTGGGGCCCACCAATGGGGCCTATAAAATGTGTAGCAAGTTTCAGTCTATGGTAACACCTTTGTAACACCTACTGCAACACGCTAGGTTTTACCAATGAACACCTTTAATAACATATTCATAGTACCTAAGATAACGCCTTTATTTTAACAAAATAAAAATGTAAAGTTTAAATATAGCATTTTCCATTAGAAAAACAACAAACCAATTCACACAAACCAATTACATCAATCATCATCCAACTACATATTACATAATCCCATCAGAAAACAACAAATTACATTCAATAATAAAAACAACTAAATCCTCCAATCACAAACCCAACTACATCCTCCCATCAAATCCGCCAAGACCAACTACTATTTTGGAATGCTGAGACTTGCCAGAATGCGCTCTAGGCTGATGAGCAACATTTAAATTTATATACCACTGCTCCCAGTGCAGGCTTTCAACTTTGTTTGTAAACCATGTCGCCTGTTTACCTTTTACTTCATAGAAAGATTAGAATATCTGCATCATACAAAGTCCATTACAGATATGTATTTATAAGAAAGAGCAAGTACCTTTTTCCTACCTGCTTAAATTAAGAGAATTGATAAAAACAAATACACATATGTAGCTTAAGTAATAGGAGATATGTACATAAGGAACCACATAATACACATAATAAAATTCAACAATAGCATCATGTAAGGCGGTAAACCTGATTTTTCTTATTGGGATGTTTTTCTACTTTGTCAATAAACTGGCCAATCTTCTCATCTACTTGTCAAGTTCTGTTCCGCACATTGCACCTATACAATGATAAATAGTATTAGCTTTAACTAATAAGAACCTAGAAAAGCCAAAAATTAACTACTGTATGAACGTAACTGCGTCAATATTAACATGAAAATCTAACATGCTAAAATGGTTATCAATGATAACTATACAAGAATATCAACTAAATTTTTTTTTACTTCTTTTTGTAATAACACCATGAACAAAAAATACTTTCCAGCTATTACAATATTAAATTTCACGACATGAAGAACTAACTCTTGTGGTTCCAAAAGATTTAAATGCTACTTCCCTAGTCCCTTCCATTACATTGCTAATGCCTTAACTTCTAAAAACATGCAGAGATGTACGCGCACGCAAGACAAAGTGAACAAAGGAAATAACTTCATAAATGATATAGTACAACGAGGAGGCAATGCAAAGTTCCCATGTAAGCGTACCCTGAGTTGTTTAGCCACGTCTCTATAAGAAGGTCCAAAAACATCAATCCATGTGTTAGAAAATAGTGCACAAGATGATAGCATAAAAACTACATAGAATAGAGCGTGGAAAGGTTTGGTTGCCATATATGCTAAGCTGGTGAAAACAAACATGATTTGCTAGATTCATTTGATGCATAAAACAACTTTAATGGATAAGAACATATTTTGAACTAGAACTCGAAATAAAACAACAATACATATAATTTTTAGACCTTAAATAAATATCAGGCCAGATTTTAGCAATGTCGTAAAGACCACGGATTTAATACAAGAACTGGGACCGAATATATTGGTTTTCCCAAGGTCTATCAAGGCCAACAGCAGGAAAATTAGAAATTTAAAGCACCCTATTTTTCTGAAGGAGCTTTCATGTAACAGTAAGAAAAAACAAGTAGACGAAAATAATTTATATGTAGGAAGCTTGTACAAGAAAATGTAAAGAAAAAGAAGTAAAAGAGGAAGCACTTATTGAAGTGCATTAAGAAAAATCATAAATGGACAGGCAAAATCTAATTTTAAGTGTTTTTTTCCCTCATGTAATAGACGTAACTATGTTCACGGTTGGCTGGACCTCAATTTTAAAGAATATTGTCCAAATTTGGTTAAATCAGGACACAATATGCACGTATGCACCAGATTTGTCTCAGGCCATTACCTGAACCTAATAGGCACGCTAAAGATGGGGATCACTTTTATTCTAGACAACTCGTGAACCACATCGGTCTAGATTAAATATAAATTCTAATATTTTTTATAACAAAAAGTTCACAGAAAACTTAGGTGATGCTATAAACTCAAATACAATTTTCAAGATAAAAATGTCATAAATGATAATTCCAAGATGATAATTCCACCTGATGACTCGGGGTGAAATGACGAGTACCACTATAGCGATAATTATTCAATATAATTAAGATCATAATTATAATCCTACCTGAGACATGTAGATAATTTGGTGGAGCAATTTCTACAGTAGAAGTATACATCTCCTATTGACGACAAGCACTCAATATCTGTAGACAGCTTGAAATATTAGAAAAACTTATATGGATTTTAAACAATAGGATTAAAAGGTACAAATCAACATGTAGAAAACAACAGCACTTTACATTATAGGGAAAAACGGATTTCCAAATGCCATAATTTAACATGCGACGTGCAATATAAAAATCAAGGAATTTTTTTTTTGCACAGAATACACCTAGATGTAGATGATTGCATACCTCTTTTGCTCTATCAAACCACCCTCCACATTCAATGTCCAGTTCCTTTTAAATTGCATCCCACTTCCGCTGGACCTGCTCATATATAAGAACAAAAATTACATATCAGCAACACATGGAGTCATAGACACAAATATTTAGTCATATATTCTGCATCACTTACTTCGTTTAGTGGTTTGCTCATAACAGGAACTCTGTACATGCAGAGGAATCCTCCGTGAAACAGTAACTACAACACCGACATTTGGAAATAGACCAAGAGGGCACACTTCACCATAAAGTTCCTGCTCAAGATACGACTAAATATATATGAATAATATAACTTCAACATCATGTACCAACTTTACTAAAAAAAAAACCTTGAAAAACTTAGAAACTAAAATAATAATCCCGAACTGCACCAATATAACGTGACTGAACTCCATCATTGTGAGACAAAATACTGAGCAATTCACCTTCCAAACAGCTTGTTATGGGAGATTTAAACTAAAAATAGATAGTCAATTTAATATACATATGCAACATGCATGGAAAACAAATAACCCAATATCTCAACTACAGTGGATACAGGCTTGTATGTTTAAATATTCATATACACCACAACAATATATCAAAGTATCTACAGAGCTACAATTACATACTCTCCTAGATTTAAAATATTGTAATAATTACCTTGCACACCAAATGAAGAGGAACCCAACGAGTGAAGATGAAGAATTACGTAAGTGCACCCAATTACCTTAATTGGGCATCTGAAAAGTGAAACCCAAAATAAAAAACACTAAAATTAACAAACCAATTTCAATAAAATAATGAATTGCTGCAAAGATTCAAATTGGATTTCTCAGATTAAAACCAAATTGATTTGCTCAGAGAAGAACACCAGAAGCTCAGAGAAGACCCGAAGAATTTTTCCTGCCAATTTGCTTGATGCAGTGTTGAACAAAAGAAAAAGCGAGATGGGTCTTCCTCCACCAAGCTCCGATTAAACCCAGCTTGAATCCTAATTGAATCCCTCCACCAAGCTCCGATTAACTAGCGACAACCCTAATTTAATTTAGTTTGATAGACAAAGAGTGAGAATGAGAGGGTGAGATAGAGAGTGAGAATGTGAGAATGAGAGGGTGAGATAGAGAGTGAATGACCTAATTTTTTCCCCAATTCGCCCTCCCAGTGTTTAACAAAATATTTTGTTTACCGCTCAGTGACAAACTATTTTCCCTTTTCCTTTGTCGCTCACAACTTTACTTTTTTTTAAAACAAAAATATTACAAATTTATTCTAATATATTAAATATTAAATATAATTATTAAACTTATTATATTAATTATTTCACTTTTACAATTTATTTTTAATATTAGTTTTTGTAATCTGTTACTTTCTCTAATAGATTTTATTGATTTTAATCAAAATTTAATGATTTTGAATTTCATAATTTTTTTAAATCCTTTTTAATATAAATTGATTAAATATTTTTACAAAATATAAATAATTCAATTACTTCACAGAATATTACTTTTATAATAGCATCTTTAATGATTTTATTAAATTAATTACTTTTAAAGTGAAATAATATTATATTATTAATTTTAAATAAAAAATCAAAATTAATTTTTTGTTAATACTCTAAGGTAACATATCTCACGGTGTTGCTTAGTTTAACACCTTTTTATAGCTATAGTAACATGGGTTTATGGATTTGGTAACACCAAGCCCGCCATGTTGCCATATGGCCAAATATTCATAGCTATGGTAACATGTAAGAAGGTAACACCCATGCCTAAGTGTTGTAAAAAGTCATCTATTGTGTAGTGAGTAAATGATTTCTAGTGGTTTGGATATAACAATCTTTGCTAGAAATGAATTTACTGATCAAGAAAGTTTCCGGCAGTTGAGAGAGTTTAAGGCAATAGCTTTTAAGAGATGTAATGTTCTGTCTTGATAGAAACTGTCTTGAATGCCTTTTGATATTATCTTCATTCTGCACGTTCCTTTTTGTCTCAGAATGACTATCAAAAAGGCTTGGAATGACAATCATTTTTAGCCTGAAATGACTACCATTTGGGCTTCAAATGACTATCATAATATTCGAATTAAATTAGAATGACTAGCAATTGAACTGGGATGACTATCGGAATGACTATCCTTGATAGTCATTCCAGTTCATTTCTATGAAAAAATGACCTGGCATGAATATCGGGATGATTATCCTTGATAGTCATTCCAGTTCATTTTTCATAGTCATTCTAACTTTAATTCTAATTCTACTTTTAAATTAATTCTTATAATTAATTTATTTAATAAATTAATTCTGATGAATTAATTTATTCAATAAATTAATAACTGATATAAAAGAGAATTTATATCCTTTCTTGATAGCATAAACAATCCTTGAACCACTTGAATTTGATGAAGAATTTCCACTGAATGAAGTTGACACTTGATGTGTTGTCTGGTTCATAAGTGACTAACTGCAATGTCTATTCTTCATATTTTTGACTTTAAGCTATGGTCCATTAGCTGCTTTTGACTTTGGTCAACCACTGTAATATGTACACTTGTTGTCACACTTCTGAAATCTCTGTCAATTTAATAAATCCACTTCCTTGAATACTTCACTGAGGCTTGATCAATAAATTGAACTTCTTTCAATGTAGAATCACTTCAAGTCTGTAGGATGACTTTAATCTTCATTCTTTTGACTGATATAACCTTCTGAGATTCCTGTGACACTGAATTATTATTTACTTATTACAAACTTGTTTAAGCTGAGTTGTATCCTCGATGTTTACAAATAGGCCTATACACATGTCTTTCAATCTCCCGCTATTTGTTTGTTAGAGAATAACAACCAAATACCTAGAGGATAACTCAACTAATTAAACAAGTAAAAATAAGACTTTAAGAGCCAAGTAAATAATAAAAGAAAGTTCTTGTTTATATAACAATTCTAGATTCAAACATGTAAAGATAAATACAAGATGTATGTTCCTCTAGACTGAACATATGATAACATTTATCCTATATTGATTTACCTAAGATCTATACACATTACATTAAAAATTGAGCTAATGATCACTCTTCTTGATCACTCATTTCTCCTTCTTCCAAAGCATCTAGCAAGTCTTTGTCCAGGACACGATCACTTTCAGATGTGAGATTTGTTGGTCTGACTGGTAGAGTTGTGACTTTCTTCAATTTATTCTTCAACTGATGATACCTTTTTATGTTGGTTATGTAATAGTCTTGAATGGTGTCAGCAACTTCAGTCTTTTCTTCTGAAGCAAATCCAGTAGTCCTTAGCATATTTTCCAGCTTGATCAGATGCATTACAGGATAGATCTTCAATGAAATAGGATCCATTCCACGGGTTTGAAGTGCTCTTCCTTTGTAAAATTTGACTTCAAATGGAACACTAACAACCTGAGGACTGGCCCTTATAACAAACTCTTTGAGTTGCTCATGCAGCAGTACATTCAAATAAGAAGATCCTTTCACTCTACTCATGAGAACCCAAAGTTCTGACAATGATCTACTTGCAAAGCAGTCTAGAGAGACATTGATAGTTCCTATGCTTTGACAAGATACATAAATGATCATTTCATTTGCAACTCTGTCAAATCCAGCAGTAATCCTTAAGATTTCTTCTTGTAATGCCTTCATGTACACTGAATTATCTGGATTGACCTTCATGAATCTTTGAAGAAGGTTAATAAACTCCCGATCATTGTTTGATCCTTTTTGTGGGAGTGCAAACATTTCTTTTGCTCTAGTCCATTTCTCACCCTTCTTCAATCTGATGTCCAGCTTCTGGTCTTTGACTTCCAAGCTATGAAGACGTTGTTTCTCTTCATGCTCAGCTTTTTGAATTTTTAGCTTTTCAGAAATAATCTGAGAGACCTTAGCATTCACATCTTTCTTCCTCCTTATATCTTCCTGTTGCTTCTTCAGTTTTTCCTCAAAGGCAGGATCAGGGTTGAACAGATCATCTTGATCATCCCATTCATCACAATCAGCTTCCTTCTCAACTTCCTCCTCACCAAAGATGTCTTCAGCATCAAATTGAAAATCTTCATCATCATGTTCATCTTGGTAGTAGAAGTCATCTTGAAGTAGCTTTCCCTTCCCTTTGTCCTTTTGAGTTCCAGAAGCTCCTCTTTGATCTCCTTCATTCTCATTCTCCTTCTCTTTCTCCTTCTCCTTATTCTCCCCCTTAGTTGAGGAATCCTCTACAGATTTAGCTTTATTATCCTCCTTTCTTCTCCTTCTATCTCCTCCATCTGCTCCATCTCCTCCTTCATCATTGCCCTCATCATCCTCATCATCATCATCATCATCACCCTCAAAGAATTTCTTATGTTCAACCATGGGTTGATGTGAATTCTTTATCATTAAGTATAGATGCTTCATGCCTTGATTGAGATGCTCCACTCCTCCTTCAATCCTTGCAAACTTTTGATCATTAAACCACTGATTTTCATCAATTGTTTGATGAATGTAGTCCACTTGGGCAGAAATAGAAGCAATCTGCTTGACACTCTCTTTATCTGAGCATTTGAATATGTGAGTCCAGAGATGTCCGAAGCCACCAGTACTTGAGATTGTTGGATGAAATTCATTTTTGGTAGGAGAGTCATCTTTAAGCCTTCAATATCATCTTTAATGGTACCCAGCTGATTGGTTACAGAGGTGGAAGAAGAAGATCGTTCAACCACTTGTGCTTTTAGAATCTCTTTTTCAGCCTGGGTTTGTTGGAGTTGTTTCTGTAGACCAGCTATCTGAGCTAACAACAAAGCAGTATTTGTGTCAGTGTGTGCACTCACCTCAATTTCTCTCAGTGGTGTTTCACTCAACTCACGTGTTTGTGTTTCACTCTGTGTTTGATTTTCACTCCTCACTATCAGCTGTCTATCTTGTTCTCCAGATGATGTACCTGCATGTAAAATCACCCTAGCCCCTTCTAGAGAGGTCAATGGTGGTGCAATGGGAGTTCGCAAATCCCAGTCCCTAGTGAAGTCTAACCAATCACTTTGATTTGGAAACTGAATTGCTTCAGTGTTAGACTCACCAGGTTGCCTTTCACTTTCTCCAGTAAAAACTGCGAGTGGAAAATCCCTTTGGGGAGCCAGAGATGTTCCCTCTGGGAGGGGAGAAAATGATTCTATTATAGATGGCAAAGAATCATATTTTCTCTCTGATGCCTGTGAAGGCACTTCTACCATAACAATGGTAGGCACTGTATCATATCCTATGTGCTCTCCTTGCATGGTGTCCTGAGTGTCATGTAATTGAATGTTTTCTCCCATTGTGAGCAATGAGAGTGTGCTTGACTTAGTACAAATTGTCATGGCCCTATGGCTTTGTTTAATAGATTCACCCTGTTGAGAGGGTGTCTCCAGAGACTATTGAATGGCCATTTCTAAATCCATATCCTGTTGAGAGGATACAGATGGGCTTACAGATATCTCCCTATATGTTCTTCTCTTCTTTGGAGGTGGAGATAGAGCTGTGGGATCACTCACATTATCTTCATCACTGCTACTTCTGTTTCTGACATGAAAACTGGGTTCAGGCTGATTGGTTAAAGAAGTTGACTCAGTGTTTGGCTCTATGACCGGGGATAGAGTTTGTGGTTCTACAAACTCTTGGTCAGCCCTATTAACCTCTTGGGTTTCAGCAGTGCCAGAAGAAGAACCAAGGTTAGGAATTATTACTTGAAGTGGAATAACTTCTGAAGTTCCAGCTGATGTAACTATCCATTGCTCAGGAACTGGTGGTTCAAAGGATGGAAGATTAATGAAGTTCGTCATGAACGAGGATATGAGTACTGGAACATTGTCATACTTGAAGGTTGTTTGTAACCTTTGAAAGAACTTTCTGTCAGTGGTCGGAGAAATAAAAAAACGACCATTCCTGAAAAGTTCTTTATGTTCATCAGAAAGTAAGGAATTAATGACAAGTGATAGAAATCAAGGATAATAGCATTTAATCTTTCTACCATTGTCAAATTCTTTTCTGGCATTAAAAACCCTTCTTACAACAATATCCCAGAGAAGATGGCCAAAATTAATTTTTTTATTGAAAATAATTGCAAAACCAATAACTTGTAAAAGATAAGTGATGTTTTGGAAGTTATTTTTGGTGCAATTGCCAAAGACCTTAGCCAAAGTATCAAAAATTAAATCTCACTCACAAACAAGATTCCCTTTGATCAGCTTGGTCATGTTCAAGGGACCTTGATAGTGAATATCAGTGAAAAATTGAAATAATTCACCATCAGTGGGCATTCTATCAAAATTGTCTTGAGGAAAGTGCAACACATTACAAAATATTTCCTCAGTTATTGTGTACTGTCTGTCCTGAATAGTGAAAGTGATAGTAGAAAAATCATCAGTGTAACACCCCCAGATCCGGGGTCAGGAATCTGGGTTGTCACGCTCCATCAATATACAATACCTGTATTACTTACAACATTCTAATAATACAACTCCAAAGACCCCAATCACTTACGCACACACACACAAGTTATAGCCTTGGAAATGAGCAACAATAAGTAACACTTGTTATTACAAACCAAATGTACTATCCAGGATCTCATCTATTATTTACAACCTCTACCTTAAGTTACAATAATAGACCTCACAATTCTATACAAGGTTCAATAATACAAACCTATTCGAAAACAATTCTTACTAACTCAGTCTACAGCTGTTCTGCTAAATCCGACAGTATCCATCTTGCTGAACTAACTCAAGGGTGGTCTCTCCATTCCCTTGCTCTCGTAACACGAGGTGAATCGACAATGTTTTCTTCATGCTGAAAGATTTAATAAAGCAAGAATGAGCTAATAGTGCTCAGCAAGAAATCTATCCCAGTTTAAATCTTTAAACCTTTTAGGAAGATAATCCATATAGGATCCATGTTTAAAAACTACTAGGGTTTATCCCCAAAATAGTATATCGTTCAAAATACCGTATGATTTATAATCATACTCAAATACTTTTCGTAAATCCTTTTAGGGATCCTTGGTATCAAGATGATAAACCAAGTCTCAAAACATCTCTTTTTAAAATAGATATTAATATTGGAATCAAGGCTTAAACCCATCCATTGATTCAAAATACTATACAATTCAATATACTGTATACCTTAAATGACTTCTCAACATATATACATGCATATCTATTTAGATATCTCATACTGTTCAAAATACTGTAAAGTATCAGTAATGAACACCTTTTTGAAGCTGTTGGGTTGTGATATATAAAAGAAGCAAGAATGAGCACTATAGCTCGACAATAATATATAGCAACATAATCATATATGTGAGCTGATATCATAGCTGAAAGCTTTTAAAACCTCATTCGTATATAGAATGATATATTGGATACTCTTTTCGTCAGAACATGCAATGTAGTTCAAATACTATACACGGAACATCATTGTTCAATTTCTGTCACATTATCGGTAACTCAGCACCTAGGCTTTCGTTACAATGTGCAACACAATTCCAAGTGGAAGAAGGGGATATACTGGAATACACGATACACGGTGATCAGCCATTATATCGCAACTTATCTTTTCTACTAGTAGAAGGACGACTTCCTGTTCGGTTATCACCCTGACCGCATACGGGCCACTGTGCTAAGAGATCACTACCTCGGGCCTATTTCGTCACCGGGTAAGCCTTAGCACGCAAGAGATCACTACCTCGGGCCTATTTCGTCACCGGGTAAGCCTTGATAATTTTTGGCACTACCCCGGCACCTATTTCATTGCCGTGTAGGCCTTTCCAATTCCCATGATGAAAAACATTAATGAAACGGAAATCGGAAGTTAATTCCACATTTCCCAAGTACGGATACTTGTCAAAACTTTGTAACCGTTCAGAATACCTCACTCCAGAGTAATTGAAAGGAGTAAGTCAAAGTGTGGGTTGACATTAGTCAACGAGACTACCGATGATTACTACGTATTTTGAAATCATAACCAGGGAGTTTATTGAAATATCAGTGTTCAACGAGTTTGAAATACTCTACTTAAATGGGGGAGCCATCCCCTAGTTATAAGTATTCTAGAGGAACAGTGGAAGTAAAACTCTGTCCTCGAATTCTTGAACTAGATTCCCAGTTTTCGATGAGTTGAAAAATACTAACCGCATTTAATTACCTTTAACTTTCTTAAGATAATAGCTGGAAATCTCTATTTAATACCTTTTCTGAAAATCAGAAATTTATATTTTTGTGTAAATAATAGAACCTTTAATCATATAATAAGGTTCTATGATTTTAAATTATAATTGGAATATTTAATAAATACCCAAATAATAAATAATAAATTATTATTCAATATAAAACCACCTAAGTGAATATTCAGAATAATATTCACTTAGTTAAATAATCTTCAAATAATAAGTATTGAATTAATATTCAATATAAAACACTTAAGTGAATAATTAAAATAATATTCACTTAATTAAATAATATTCAAATAATATTTATTATAATATTATTTAAATTTCTCACCTTAAATATCCAATTATATAGATATTGGAATATTTAATAAACCCTTAAAATATAACCGTCCCTGGAACCTTCCAGCCTCTGACAGTAGTTTAAAACAAAATAATAATTTGACTCCCGGTCTAAGTTTTAAAATCATCGTACAAGTACTCTATACTTAGAGTCTTTAACATTTAACCTTGGTTTATATCTAGTACTTATCTAGCATATAAACCTTATACCTTATACAACTTTTTATAAAAAAACGAAAACAGTTTATAAGTCATTTCACAGCATTAAGCAGCGTATATAGCAATACCACAACATATATCACAACAACATCATTATATGGGGTAGGGTTTGAAAACTTGCATGCATCTATCATATGCATACATCACATCTCATCATTTTTTAATACCATCACATCTATATACGATGTGAGGTTTGAAAGCATGCATCTAACATATGCATAATATCATAATATTGTACTTTAAAATACAGCATGGGATGATAAAACTTGCCTTGAGTCCTTGGTATTAGGGGTTCGAGTCTTGTCGCAAATCTATAAACAAAGAAATACTCTATCAGTTCCCTAACGTAATCATTCGCTCATAACACTCATTTAAAGTCAACTATATGTTAAACACATCACGTAGTCACGTTATTCCTCAACAAGGTTCGTATTTTAATCGACTCGAAATACTCCTTTTATCTTAGTCGCAATGGTTGGTCAAAGTAGTACTCTAGAGTTGACTTTTCATAAAGTTACTATTACGCGACTCGTACTCTAACACTTTTAATAAATCCGAAAACTCGTATTTAAATACGAGACCACTTCTAAAATCATCTTGAGTATTTTTAATATTTATCATAAAAGTTTCGATCTCAAAACAGGGGTTTCACTTGGTGAAATGTATTCTCAAACTTGGATGAGCTACGGAAAGTTACTATTCGCACGCCTTTCACTAAAACGCTCATATATCCTTAACCGTTAATCGAAATGACACACCGTTTTCGCGCGCGCGATCTTGAGAAAGAATAGAACAAAATGTTTGGATATGTTTTTCTGGTTCAGGGGATGAAAATCCCGAGAGCAGCAGTTTAAGTTAGTAGAGTGCAGAACCACTTACTCCTCGCGTAGCTTTGGTTCCGACATTTTTATAAAATCGAAAAATTGTCTTTTTAACCCGAAACCTTCTCTATTCACTTACTAACTGTCCATGTTAGTATCCATTTTAATATCATGACCTAATTCCATTTTTAAAGGGCTTGATCACAATCTCAAAGTTCATATAATGAACCACTTAGTTACGTGAAACCGCTTTCACTAAAACGGACGTTTCTCCTAAACCGTAAATCAAAACGATGCGATTCTTTCGCTAAAACAAACTAGGAAACAGGGCCTACATGTTCATGGGCAGAAACTTTATGTTTATGCCTTTTAGAGTATTCGTGATCTCTGTCCAAACTAGCTAAGTACAATTCGACATGGTAACGGCGCTTAAACGCGATTCCCGTGTTTTTAAACACTCACTACAATCACCAATCCACAATCAACCAACCACCAATCAAACTTCAAGTTAATACTACACTTTTCTGTCCAAACATGGTCATGCTCTAGTTCATAAGTGTTTCCACAAATCAACCATTAAACATGCTTAAAATCATGCATACATGCTTCATTACTACATAACTCTTAAACAACCACTTATAACTATTAGATCTAGCATAATCTCAAAAAGGGAAGAAGTTTTATACCTTCCTTGGAAGTTAAAAAAAGCTATATATGGATGGTATATCCTTCCTTTCTCCTTAACTATGCTAATCAAACCTAAAAACATCAAAACAAAACAAGATCTTATGAGTTTTACTATTCATGCCTCAACTTTGATCCAATATGTAACCATGCTACACTTCTTTGATGGCCATGAAATATTGAACGTACCTTGCCTATGCCATGAGGAAGCGTTGGTCAAACTTTGGCGATTTTAGGATGAGTAGATTTGGAGTTATGAAATTTTCTTTGCTCCTTGCTCATGCTGGGCAGGAAATTGGGAAGAAATTGAGAAGATAGTTATTTGCTTGCTTTTTCTTTTCTTTCTTTTGTCCAAATAAAATCTGGTTACATGCCATATAATTGTGTGGTTTCAATTGTGTTTTGTCACCCAAGGACACATGTCAACCATTGGGTGAATCCTTGGAGAAAATGGTGACAAGGTGGTGATGTGTTTGAATCTTGTGGTGGAAAGGTTGTGTGGCTCACAATAAGCCAACAATGCTCTCACGTGGCTCGTTAAGCACCACATCTTCCGTGCACTCGTTTTTATTCTACTTTATCGAGTCCTTGATCTCGTTTTCAAATTCCGATTGCAACTTAGTCATCATTTAACTCCACAAAGATCTCTCTGAAATTTCAAATCGTTCGGAGTCCGGAAATTTTTACTATCCATTTGGGATCGTTTTTTATCGCTTAAATCATCTTAATTCCAGAATGACCTATTCCCAAATTCCAACGAGTCCCACATACGATCTTATATGATACTTCTCCTTTGGTTAGGGTTTAATCCATAATTTATTACGCTTTTGTTTCGCGATAGCTTCAAGTGGTTTTAAAGACGTTTCTCTGTACCAAAGCTAGGGTACTTCCTTTATCCTTCCATTACCTTTGTCTAATATATAATCTTAGGTTTCTCACCTTGGTTTAAGATATGATCATGTATTTCTCATTCCACCTACTTTCTTAAAACGATCAAATCAATACATCCTTAACTGTCCAGTGAATAGTGATTTAAAACTCGGATGGGAATCTTCTGATTCTGATCGCGTTTACATTCTTTTATTCTTCCTATACATCAATAATATCACTTCGAAACATTCATTCCATGTCGTCTACATAGTGTGGTCTGAAAAACTTTTCATCAGCAAAATTACTATTCATCACATTTACTATTCATCAAAAAATTTTAACTAAGTCCAAAATTTGGGGTTATTACAGTCTCCCCTTCTTAAAAGGATTCCGTCCCGGAATCTAAGAAAATAGCCGAGGTTACTCTTTCAATATAGGAATCTTCCAGTTTCCAGGTTGACTCTTCAACCCTCTGGTTCCTTACAACACTTACTCATTCCGGTCTGTGATATCTACCGGACGCTTTATATACGCCAATTGTGGTTGTACTCTTATACACCCATTTTCTAGCAACATCCGACTACTCTTGCAGTCGACGGTACAATGCTTACCATAACTTCGGTTCTCTGAAATGTTTCTTCTGGTTGGTCCGTCGGTCTACGGATCCTACGTAGTGCTTGCACTCAAACTCGTTGCCAAACATGTTTGGAAAACTCCTCCCGAATCGGGAGTTCATTCATTGGTCCTTATCTGACACGATGGTGACTGGAACTCCACGTCACCCAATTATCTATTTCGCAACTTTTCGGTTAACGATCTCTTGCTGTTAATAAAATATGAGTAGACTCATTTGATCCATCAATTATAGCTCAATTGACGTCATAGTCCGACTCGATTCTTGTTGATCCTATCACAGAATCCATTATAGTAAAATTACATTCCTAATCAGGAATCTCTACTAACTGTGATAGTCAACTAGGTCTTTATTCTGCCTTCAAAACTTTAAAGCGAAAACTATCGCTGCCCACTCTAAGTCAAGCGTAGGGTATCTAAATTCATATTCCTTTAATTGCCTGGATGCATACGTAATTACCTTTCCGTGCTGTATAAGCACACACCCTACTTCTTTATGCGATGCGTCGCTATAGATCATACAATCTCCCTTCCCGTCTGGAAGTACCAGCACAGGACTGTGACTAGTCTCTTCTTTAATTCCCGGAAACTTTTCTCACATTTCTCGATCCATTCAACTTTTCAGTCTTTCGAGTAAGTCGGGTCAGTGGGGCTGCCAATCCAGCAAAATCTTGCACAACCTCTGATAATACTTGGCTAAGCCTACAAAACTTCTCACCTCAGTTGGTGTGGTTGGTCTTTCCCAATTCGAACAGCTTTTATCTTAGCGGGGTCAGCCAGCACCTCTTCACTGTCGACCATATGTCCTAAAATTGTACTTCCCTTAGCCAAAGCTCACACTTTGAGAACTTGACATATGACTTTTCTCTTCTCAGTGTCTGTAACACTATCCTCAAACGTTCTGCGTGTTCTTCCTTGGTCTTTGAGGTAAACCAAAATATTGTCGATGTAACTATGACACACTTATCCAAATACTTCTTGAAAAGTTTATTCAGCACGTCCATGAAAGCTGCAAGGGCATTCGTCAGCCCAAACGAAATTACTAAAAACTCGTAGTGTCCATTCTTGGTGCGAAACGCAGTCTTGGTTACGTCCTCAGGTTTAATATTCAACTGGTGGTATCCAGTTCTCAAATCAATCTTCGAGAATTTAACTGCATCGTGCAGCCAATCGATCAAATCATCGATCCTTGGCAGGGGTATTCATTCTTAACAATTAGCCTATTCAGCTTTCGATACTCTATGCACAGCCTCATGCTGCCGTCCTTTTTCTTCACCAATAACACGGGTGCATCCCACGGTGACGCAATTGGTCTTATCATTCCTTTCCCTAACAATTCTTACAATTGAGCGACTAATTTCTTTATCTCGACTGGAGCTAGTCGGTACGGGGCCTTCGATACTGGCGCCGTTCTTGGAGCTAATTCTATATAAACTCTATTTCTCTATCGGGTGGTAACCCTGGGAGATCTTTTTGGAAATACATCCTCGAATTCGTTGATGACGGGGATATTCTGTATACTAGGTACTTCCCGTTTCGTATCCATCACAGTCGCTAAACAAGTTTCACGTCCTTCGAGGTCAATCGTTCCCTCTTCCGACAATCTGAATTCTTACCTTCTTTCTATCACAATCGTTTCATTAACCAAGGTAACATAATCAGTCGTTTCGAACACTCCGTTATTCTGAATTCGCATCATGCGAAACAAACCTTGGCAATTTCCGTAATCCTCGATTCATAACTTATCGTACTCATTCGTTTTAGCTCTCAGCTTCAACACTCTACTTTTCCAAATACTAAGGAAAATACTTGCATGGCACCAAGAATACTTCAAGAAACAGAATGCTTTATATATATAAAAAAAACTTTGTAAAAATTCTCGCTGAGGGGGCAACCTGGTTAGGTCTCAATCAAATTATCGTTTGAAAATCTTCCCACCATACTTCACTGCATACAAATGCATCGTGAATTCACTTATATAAATTTGACCAAAAGTTGAACTTAGTGATACAATAACTAGTTCACTTCAAGAAACATTAACAACTAGCTGAACAAAATTTGCTAGTTCGATTAGTTTGGGACGCGGCATCTAGCTAGGATGATTAGCTAGATTTTCATCATATCATTAAAATTTCAACTAGTTAGAACAATTAACTAGTCACTCATAATGGCACATACAATTAGCCAGTTTCAGTCTTACTAATACAAAATCTCGACATCGTAGCCGAAGAAAGAAAGAAAACAAAATTTTGACTACTCGGATAATGAATTGAAAAGAAGAGTAAATAAGTTTGGGACGAACATGGTAATTATAACGCTTGAATAGAATATAAGGTCTGAATAGAAAGTTCTTGGTATCGGAACAATCGATAACATCCCATCAAACATTCCTCATCAGTGAAACGGTCCACCCAAGGTGTCTCCGTACATAAACTTTGTCAAATTCTCCGATAGAATTGAATTCGGAATATCAATATCAAATTGATATCCTTTCTACGATTTCAACGTCTGATGTGCAAATCTCTCCTTAATAGAAGAAAAGAATTCACGAGTAGTCTCTGAAATATACATCATCTATGTTTTAAACACATAGCTAGATATTTATGAACTCGGTTGAGGAGTCCAAATATGAAGAAATAAGATGAATACTTAACAATAGTTGGTTGCATCCCAAGTTGAAGTAGGAAATTAGAAAGGTTACCTGACATGAACTATTCAAGGTAACACTGGCATGAATGGTTTTAGATTGAGTAGTGCACCAGCAAGTAGATACCAAAAGTCAATGGTCATCATAGTTTCTAACATCACCCGTACGAGGATGATCTTATCTTTCTGCCTTCATGGCTTAGGGTACTAACCAACGGTACCTCAAAATCGTACAAGTCCTTAGACAGGTCGGGAGTTCGAACATATTTGTCATTCCACGATAATCGTCCAGAGATTGGGCCTCCTACGGCCGCATCAACACATCCTCAAAAGATGAAGGTCGATTAACGCATGTGTAATTTCTTATCACCAATCGTATTGAACGAATCCAACCCCAGGCCACCATAGGTCTCGTTCCTCGTAGGTCCTGAGATTGAAGCATTGCTCGTTGCAACCATACGTGTTGTTAGGTCCAAAGTATCGTAGAAGGGGGGGTTGAATACGATACTCACAAATAATTTAATTTC
Organism: Heracleum sosnowskyi; assembly: GCA_030848705.1. Lineage (NCBI taxonomy): Eukaryota > Viridiplantae > Streptophyta > Magnoliopsida > Apiales > Apiaceae > Heracleum > Heracleum sosnowskyi. The sequence goes on along the minus strand of CM061240.1, from coordinate 59,769,711 downwards.
GTTCGCGGATTAATCTTTCAGTTCTATAACGAAATCAAACACACCAAACCAAATCAAGTTTCGGGGAATATATCTTTTTATAAATATAAACCTCGAGGGGTGCTACAATTTCTAATCCGTAGATTAGCGACAATGAGTTTAAGGTTACACAAATACAAAACAATGATCAAGTTCTGAGCACTATTAATTTCTCTGATAATTTTCTCCGGCTCTTCTCTCTCTCAGTAATGTCTCTGTGTTGAAATCCTTAACTGAAGAAGACACACTCTTCTCTCAGTATTAATTGTAGACTTGAATTGAAAACCATCGAACTAGAATTGAAGAATCAATCCTGGCTGTCCATCTTCAACTTCAACCTGTAAACAAGAATACTTTTCACCTGCTCCTTAAATAAAAACCATCGAATGGAATTCTTTAATTTACCATTCGATAGTTTTTTAATTAAAACTATCGAATACTAAATTAAAGTAATCATGGTTTTCAGTGAATCATCATTACACCATTCGATAGTTTTCTTAATTGAAAAACTATCGAATACTTATTTCTTGTCTTTTATCAATTAATGATTCCACTGAGCTCCGGGGTGTTTAAGTAATAGACAGTATCAATTTCTTCCGAGACGATAAAACAACTTGATCTTTTCAGTGCCGTCACCTAGTGCAACTGGTCTGGTTCACAGATGAATAACACTTAATCAATTCTTATTTTATGTTTTCAATACAATGCTGCTGATACGTCCCTTGTCGTTCTGGTTGCTTCATCACTGGAATCCCGTGATACTGAACCCTAAATCATTCACATACTTCTGTCGTCTTCAAAGTCTTGTTTCTATTGCAGTCACTGAGGCTTGAACATTTTCATGAACTTCTTTCCATGACCTGTTTACGGACTTCAAGAATACATAACGTATTTTGATTTTTTGAGTTTACCTTTTCTTCTTTGATTCTGGATTCCCGTGCTTCTACTAATACTATTGTCTGTCTTGTCCTTTGTTGAGTTGTAGTTATCTCTTTTACATCTTATGTTACATTATGATTTACAATCTCCCCCTATTTGATTGGATAGAGTTCGACAAGCAAATACTTCGAGGATAACTCAACTAACTAAGGAAACATGAAACTACTTAAAGTAAGACATCGTAATAATATTAATGCATTCTGGATCAGATATATATACATTTCCAGATTTCATTAATCAAAAAACAATTAAACTTTTTACAATGAAGTTGCTCCTCTAGTCTGAGCTGATAGTTCTCTTGTTCTATGCTTCAACATTCAGTCCATTCCAATCTCACCTTCTTCAATCATTGGATCGGAGTTAGCAGCTTGATAATCAATCACTGATAGATAGTGCAGTGGTTCTCTAGGTTTAAGGATTGCTCCTTGGATGTGTCTTCCAATATATTCAACCTCTTGACCCACTCCAGCCCATAACCATGCAATGTTAACATCTTTCTTGTTTAGCTTTGGCATGTTTGGCAGTCTGGTATGCACTTCCAATCCTCTTTCCACTCTTTTCCTATAGTAAGGAACATTCTCCATTAGAAATCTTCTAAGAGTGTCTGCTGCTTTGTCCTTCTCCGTTGATGAGAATCCAGTGGATCTAAGATACTTCTCAACTGAGATTAGATAGTTGCTTGGGTAGTCCCTCAGTTTGTCCTCAGCCAAATAGCAGATTCTGAACAAGTCATACGTCATGAATCTAACCATTGGAGGATCTTCAGTAATCTCTGGACTGACTTTCATCACGATCTCCTTAACATGCTCACGGAGCAGTTCATTTAGCCTTGTAGTTCTTTGGATCTTGATGAGTATAGCCTGCAATTCTGTATATGTCCTCTGTTCTAAAAACTTAGTGGAAATCACAAATGTACCTTTCTCCAGAAAACTAATTAATAAGCTCCAGGCACCATTTGCTTTAACCCCAGCATTCAGACAGATTATAGAGCTTCTCAGTGCTTTAAAGTAAGTCTGATCTTCAAGATTAGCACTTCTGATGTCCTGAATAATAACTTCCACCTCAGCATTGTCGTTGACTTCTAATCCGTCTTCAACTCCGCAAAAGGTTTTATAAGCCATTTCCCATTCAGTACCATCTTTCTTTGCCAGATCTATCATCTTCTTCTTCCTCACTTCATTATACACTTTGAATCTCTTCAGTTTTTCACTCCTCAGAATTGCTTGCTGTTTCTCTTTCTCAGCTTGCCTGGCATCTATTGCAGCTCTCTGAGCTCTTATTGCTCCCAAGGCAGCTTCTTCTTCAGGTGATAGAGAATTTGCTTCTTCTTCCATAATATCCTCCCAAATTGGATGTTCAACAGGCTCTGGATAATATGGCTCATGCTCCTCTTGATTAGGTTGCTCATGCATGACCTCAAATTCCTCTTCACTCTCCTTCTCTTCTTCTACAAGTTCCTCTATCCAGTATTGTCTGATAGGAATAGCTTCAACTGTCTCCCAAACTCCCCATCCATCCTTAGGCTTCTCTTTCTCCCCTTCTCCAACTTTCTCCCCCTTAGTTGAGGAATCCTCGATAAAAGCATCCTCAGCATAAAAGGTAGTAGAAGGATCAGGTTGCTGATTTGAAGGACCAGGTTGTCTAGATTGTTGGTTCTTCAGCATACTCCAAATAGACTCTACTCCGTCACCTTGATTCTCCAAGAAATCCATAAGCTGCTTATTAAACTCATTTATAGTAGCTAGCGACCGGTCAATGTTCTCCAATCTTGAGTTGGTAGTCTTTTCCATATGATCCAGCCTCTTGTTGAGCTTAGACTCCACTCTCGAAAGGGAATTCATTGCATCTTTCACTCGCGCTTGACCATCCCGGATAACCAGAACGTCTTCTCTCAAAGCTTCATGTCCCTGTGACAGTGCAGTTACTTCATTCATGAATCCATCTTTAAGTTCCCTGACGTTCATTCTCAATTCGACTAGTTCTTCCATAGCTTCCTTCTTTAAGGAGTCCACTGCCTGCTTCGTACCTGTTATAGTGCCAGATGCACTGCCAATGACCCTGAATGTTCTTCTGGAATCAGCTGCAGCCAAGTCAACCTTCTCTTGAATAGTCTTTAAAGAAGCATTCGCCTGACTAGAGGAGATCCCCTGGTCAAAGGAAGGTCGCAGTGGAACCTTGAATAATGGAGTTCCTTCTTTGTCATGAACTGTCATCTCCTTGAGGGAAGATTGAACTTGTAGCTCTCTTTCTGTTGGTAACAGCAAATCATGAATATTAGGTAGGGTTAGGGTGTCACTCCTCACATTTGGCTCTGGGTGTACACTCAACGTTTCTGTCGGTGTTTGAATCATTTTTCCTTTCCCACTCAGGCCAGGTGTAAGTGTTTTTGTTTCACTCAAATCCTTTATGCTGATTGTACCTGCAGAAGAAATCACTGTAGCCGTCCTTAAGGAGGTCACCGGTGGTGCAATGGGGCTTCGCAAGTCCCCGTCCTTGGATAAACCAAGTTGCTGATCATCCTTAGATGATATATCCTTTGTAGGATCTAGAGTTTGAATCTCTAGGGGTTAGAAACAGGCTCTTTTAACAGCAGAGATCCCGAATCTTCCCCAATAGTCTGTGAAGACTTTACCTCAATTGACTTGTCAATAGTAATTGATTCATCGTCACCGAGTTGCCGATCTGCACCTACGTCAGACCTTTTACCCGCAGGATCCAGATATGTTCCATCTGGGGAGGTAGACAATGACCTTTTAGATTGTGCATTTAGGTCAAAGCCTTCTCTCGACGTCTGTGAAGACCCTTGGTTCTTAGAACCTTCAACCAGTGAACCTGACCGTAATATGGTCGGAACACCAGTTGCTTCCGTCAATTCTTCCTTACTTGATTGAGCTAATGGTTCAGATATAGCTTTCGTTAGCGTAGCCCAATCAGCATCAGAAAAATCAATAAAGGGCGCTTTGGAAGTTTGAAATAAAGTATCAACAGTTGCCTCGGTTTCTGTTCGTCTCCTTTTAGAGGAAGGCAGAGCTGCTGTTGAAGGGTGTATCTCCTTATGTGGTGCTGCTTTGGCACTATCTCCCTCTACACTCATGGATGGTTCTTTAATGGGTATAGTAGGGGAAGGAGGTTCGTTTATGTTTTCATTTGGCTCTTCCAAAGGCTCTTCGACCGTGGTTAGAGATTGTGGGTTTGCAACCTCCTGGTCTGGAATGGCCACTGAGGGCTCTGGATCAACATCCATAGGTTGGGGTTCAGGAGCCAGTTCAGGTTCAGGAATGTTACCTTGAATTACCTGTTCCCCTGGGGGTAGAAGTGGTAGGGGCACCGTTCTTAGATATTCAGTGAGAATAGTGGGTACCCCTGGAAGATAGTTGTTCTTCCTTATCAGAGCGGTTATGGCATTGCTCTTCATCTTCATACACTCCATGGTCTCCTCTTCAGCGAATGTCTCACGCTCATCATCTGTTAAGATATCATTGAGAATTAGCTGTAGGAACCTAGGATAGAAACAAAGCACATCTTCATCAATGCCCGTTCTTTCATCCAGTGGTCCCATGCATATGATTACTTGATCAATCAGTAACCGTCCAATGTTAATATGCCTATTGTGGGCAATGGCAAACCCTATCTTTTGAAGGAATAAGGGAATACCATGCAGATTTGTAAGCTTGGCAGTAAAAACATGGATTAGGGTATGAAAGAAAAAGTTCCATGCTTTTGGCAAGTAATGCTTAAGGAACTCTCCCACAAAGAAGTTAGGTTGTTGACTTCTAATGAGAGTGAAGAAAGCATGTATTTCCTCAGTTATGGGATCCGGAACAAGGTTTTCTGTAGGAAAATGAAGTATTCTGTTAAAGTCATGTTCCGTCACCCTTATTGTTCTGCCCCCTGGCACAACAAAACTGAAGGATCTCACATTATTCTCACTTGTATCCGTGGCGGATGTGTACAACGCAGTCAATTGATCGATGCAAAGGACCACGGGAGTACTCACAGCGTATGCCACTAATGAACGTGTGTTCAAAAACTCTGCCCATGCACGAAACTGTAAGTTCGTTATGGATTGCAAGTTTTGAAACGAGACATGATTAGTTTTGGTTACGATAAATTCTCCAGCCATTATGTTTCAAATTTCCAGAAAATTAATTTTTAAACCAAAACTAAATTTCCACTTGAATTTAATTAATTATCCCTAATTAATCAAACTTAAAAAAAAAATTACCCTTAAAACAAAATTACCCCTTTTCTGAAAACACAACTCGAACCAAGCAAAAATCTAGAACCCTAATTTTTAACACCAACCAGTTAATTAGATCAGAAAACTAGACTGTTTAAAAACAATCAAATTCTAAGAATTGTACTTGTTAACAATTTATGTGAGGTTCACAACTTTATTTCGATGTATTCTTCAACAGTATGTTCTAAAACCAACACAAAACAAGTGTTTCACGGTTAAAATAAATTCAACAGTGAGAAACAGTAGGTTTTCAAGGTTTTCTCGGTTATAAAATGAAGAAACTATCGAATGGTGTTCTTGTTTGTGTATCTATCTCTCTGTAAGTATATAAAAGCGTAAGTTTTTCTCAGATCTGTAAAAGTGAAACTGAAAAAGAACTAAGGCAGTGATATATACGTTTGAAACTGACAGGGGTAAAATCGTCCTTTCAGGTTTCGATAGATTTTAATGTACTATCGATATTTTTCTGCAAGGGGTAAACCTGTCAACTGGAATTCGATAGTTTTTGAAAAACTATCGAATTTTTTGAAACTCAGAATTTTAAAAGGTTTATCAGAAAACTATCGAAGTGTTTTTCTTTGAAAATCTGAAAAACTATCGAACAAATGCTTTTGGAAAAACTATCGAGAACTTTAATATTAAGTAATTAAGTTCACTTCGATATTTTTCTTAATTTTTCAAAATCTATCGAGGATTTAAATATTGAATAAAGTAAATCCACTTCGATACATTTTAAATTAAACTAAAAAACTATCGAGAATTGTTTTCGATAGTTTTTCTTTTCCTTTTCAAAAACTATCAAAAATTAATTTCGATAGATTTATCTATGTACTTGAAAAACTATCGAATTTCCTAAATTCGATATTTTTTGCTTCTTTTCAAATTTCAGAACCTGTTCATGTTCTAAACTTCAAAATGTTTATCTCTTGTCAAGTTTTAATTCTAATAAATCTTTTCAAATTCACCAAAATCAATTCTTAACAGAAAATTCACAATTTTCTTAGAATAAAATCAATTAAATATCATTGAGTGATATTAACCAATTAAAATCTAATCAATTATGCTGCATTAATTTACAATGTTAAAAACAAAGTAAATTAATTCAAATTAAATAAATGCTTGAATATTTAGAACAAATATTAGCACTTAAATAATTTTTAGAATTAATAACCAATTAAATGCCAGAAGATATATCATCCATAATTATGACATAAAATTAGTACAATAATCCTAACTACGATAATTGCTCCAGAAAATAAACTCACGAGTCCTAAGGATATAGCAATTCTTAAACTCATGTATTCACCAGGAATATCTGCAGTTACTGACTTCTAATCAAAATCAATTAGAAAGATTTAACATCCCAAGTTCACTAACCAGCTTATTGAAAGTGGATTCATCAAGCGGTTTAGTAAAGATGTCTGCAATTTGATCCTCTGTGGGTACAAAATGTAACTCCACAGTTCCATTCATGACATGCTCTCGGATAAAATGATACCTGATGTCGATGTGCTTCGTCCTCGAGTGTTGCACTGGGTTGTTTGAGATTGCTATGGCACTTGTGTTGTCGCAAAATATTGGAATCTTTGTCAACAAAAGTCCATAGTCACGGAGTTGGTTTCTCATCCACAAGATCTGAGCACAGCAGCTACCAGCAGCAATGTATTCAGCCTCAGCTGTTGATGTGGACACTGAATGCTGCTTCTTGCTATGCCAGGAAACTAACCTTCTTCCAAGAAACTGACAGCTTCCTGAAGTACTCTTCCGTTCAATCTTACAACCTGCAAAATCAGAGTCTGTGTATCCAATAAGATCAAATCCTGTATCTTTAGGGTACCAAATTCCAAGATTTGGGGTCCCCTTAAGATATCTAAATATTCGCTTAACAACTATTAGATGAGATTCTTTAGGATCAGACTGAAATCTAGCACACAAGCATGTTGCAAACATTATATCTGGTCTACTTGCAGTGAGATAAAGTAATGAGCCTATCATACCTCTGTAGCCTGTGATGTCAACCTTCTTACCAGTTTCATCCTTATCAAGCTTAGTGGCAGTTGGCATAGGAGTCTTTGCTGTAGATGAGTCTTCCATTTGATACTTCTTAAGAAGATCCTTGATGTACTTGGACTGACAAATGAATATACCATCTTGTTTTTGGTATACTTGCAGTCCAAGAAAGAATGACAATTCACCCATCATGCTCATTTCATAACGACTCTGCATTAATTTAGCAAATCTCTTGCATAGATCATCATTAGTAGAACCAAATATTATGTCATCCACATATACTTGCACCAATATCAAATCATTTTTATGCTTTTTGACAAAGAGAGTTTTGTCTACAACACCTCTTGTAAAATCATTTTCAAGTAAGAATTCAGAGAGAGTGTCATACCATGTCCTCGGAGCTTGTTTGAGTCCATAGAGAGCTTTGAATAGAAAGTACACAAAGTTTGCCAGTTTTGAATCCTCAAAACCTGGAGGTTGTTCCACATACACTTCTTCTTCTAACTCCCCGTTCAGAAAAGCACTCTTCACATCCATTTGATATACCTTGTAATTGGAATGTGCAGCAAATGCCAGAAACATTCTGATGGCCTCAAGTCTTGCTACTGGTGCATAGGTTTCATCATAATCTATACCCTCTTCTTGAGAGTAACCTTTAGCAACCAGTCTGGCTTTGTTTCTCGTTACAATGCCATCTTCGTCCAACTTATTTCTGAATACCCATCGTGTTCCAATAACAGATTTTCCCTTAGGCCTGGGTACCAGCTTCCAAACTTTCTGCCTTTCAAACTGATTGAGTTCTTCTTGCATAGCAATCACCCAATCTGGATCATCTAGAGCATCTTCAACTTTCTTAGGTTCTGTTTCTGAAAGAAACCCAGAATAGTGACATTCATTTTGTGATGTTCTCCTAGTTCTTACTCCTGTGTCCGGATCACCAATGATCAAGTGAAAGGGATGATCTCTATTCCATACCCTTTGTCTTGGCAGATGCGATCTTGATGATTCTCCTTGTTCTAGATGTTGTGGAGTGTGACTAGTTGATCCTTCTCCTGCTCCCCCTGAGTTGTTGACGGTTTGATCTGTTGATTCTGAAGACTGACTAGTGGATCCTGTATGTTGAGGATCTCCACTTTGGTCACCACTTTGTCCAGAATCATTATCATTATGATTATTATCAATGACTGTAACAACTTCAGGTACTTCTTCATTGTCAGAGAGATCTCCTGATAGATTTTCAAATACCAAAGATTCAGAGTTCTCTCCAGTTTGCAGGCCTGGTCTTTTAGTGTCGTCAAATGTTACATTAAGGCTTTCCAACACCTTCTTATCTTCAATCACATATACCCTGAAAGCCTTAGATTCCAGAGAATAGCCCAGAAAAATGCCTTCATCTGCTTTGGCATCAAACTTGCCAAGATGTTCTCCATCTTTAAGTACAAAGCACTTTGCACCAAACACATGAAAGTACTTCAGTGTTGGCTTCTTGTTGGCCATTAACTTATACGGAGTCTTTTCATGATCTTTGTTGATCAGGGTTCGATTCTGAGTGTAGAAAGCTGTATTCACTGCTTCAGCCCAAAAGTAAGTGGGAAGTTTTGATTCACTCAACATGGTCCTTGCTGCTTCAACCAAGGTCCTGTTCTTCCTTTCCACTACTCCATTCTGTTGAGGAGTTCTTGGTGCTGAAAACTGTCTTGATATTCCTTTCTCTGAGCAGAAATCATTAAGAATTGCATTCTTGAATTCAGTTCCATTGTCTGATCTGATTGTCTGCACAGGTAGCTTAGCTTCCACTTCTATCTTCTTGATGTGATCAATGATTAGTTGTGTTGCTTCATCCTTTGTTTGTATGAACAACACCCACGTGTACTTGGAGTAGTCGTCCACCATCACCAATGCATATCTATTCCTTGAAAGTGACATAACATTAACTGGACCAAATAAATCCATATGAATCAGCTGTAATGGTTCAGTAATGCTTGTCATTCCTTTGCTTCCATGTGATGCTTTCTTCGACTTCCCTTTTTCACATGCTTCACATAGTCCCTCCTGATTGAATTCCATCAGGGGAAATCCTCTCACTAACTCTCTCTTTACCAAAGAGTTCATAGTTTTGAAGTTCAAGGGTGAGAGCTTCTTGTGCCATAGCCAACTTTGTTCTGAAGATGCCTTTGCATAGAAACATGTAACTTCTCCTTCACTGGTAGAACTTAAGTCAGCTATAAACAAATTTCTTTTTCTCACTCCCAGTAGAGTAAGCTTCTCATCCTTCCTGTTGGTGATCAAGCACTTGTCCTTTCTGAAATCTACATTGTAGCCTTTATCACAGAACTGACTGATACTTAGAAGATTGTGCTTTAATCCTTCAACAAGAGAGATGTTTTCAATGATGACATTTCCAGCTTTCAATTTACCATATCCCGTAGTGAATCCTTTGCTGTCATCTCCAAAGGTTACAATCGGGCCGGTCTTCTTAACCACCTCTGTAAGCAGGGACTCTTCACCTGTCATGTGTCTAGAACAGCCACTATCCAAAATCCACACAACCTTTGAGCTTTTAACCTTACCCTGCAATCACAGATTGATTAAGCGGACTTTGGTACCCAAAATTGTTTGGGTCCTGAAGGTTTAGATGATTTAACAGGAGTAACATTCAATTTAGTCTTACCCTGTTTGATATTCATAGTATCTGTGGATTTAACATTACTAGTGCTATTGCTACTATCATTCATCAAATTAAAATAAGCATGCATGATGTTGTACTTACATAGCAAACACTCTTTCTTCCCACAAGGCTCATGATTATCAGGCATGTCAGACATGTTATGCATTTCAGAAGCATTAGCAGTTTCTACTTTAACCTTTTTACATGCATGTGTAAGGTGTCCAGCAGAATTACAAATGGAGCACAACTTCCTAGATGCAATGGGAGAAGATGGAACCAATTCCTGATTAACAATCTTCTTCCTCCCATTCCTGTTCTTTTTAACATTACTAACTAAGGAACCTACTTCAGTTTTAGGTAAATCAGGTTTAGGTAATTCATTTTTTACTGATTTCCTAGGCAACTTAGTTTTTACCTCTTTTTCCTTCAATAAATCCTCCTCAAGCAATTCTTGTCTAATGAAAAGGTCATCCTCATGAAAGAGTGGTGGAAACGGCTTAACAAAAACTGGACAATCAACATTCTTAAGAACATGTGGAGTATTCCTTTTGACAACTGAAGATGTCACAGGGAATTCCACAATCTTCTTACCAGCTTTCTTGTTATAGTCAAATCCTATAGCAGTTTTATTCTCTATGGCCTGAGTATCAATGATTTTCTTAGCCACTAGAGCGGAATTCTTAAAAGCATTCAGCTTCAAATCTAGATCTGAAATCTGCTTCCTGAGGATAGTCTCTATCTCATCATTACACTTGACCTTGTTCTCTAAGTACGCATTCTTTTGCTTAAGATCTTCTAATGTTACAGCTACAAGCTCTAGTTCTTCATTTTTAGATTCTAGCTTTTTAATCTTAAGAACTAGTTTAGCATTTTCCATTTCTGATGCTAGCATGCTTGTGTGTACATTAAACAATTCTACACTAAGATCTTGCACAGTTTTCTTGTACTCAGAATTAGACATATCAATTGTAGTTAAGATAGGTACCTGAGATGATTGTGGTGATTCCTCTGAAGAGTCAGCCATTAGAGCAACATTTACATATTCCTCCTCTTCATCCGAATCAGTATCATTTCAGTGCTTTCCCTCTGCTATATAAGCTTTCCCTTTCTACTTTCCAGAGAATGCCTCCAGTTGCTGTTTAAGCTTGGCATTCTCCTTCTTCAACTCATCATAAGAATCCTTCTTTCCATAGACATCTTTCATGTCTCTTGCTTGACGAGGCTTCCGGCATTCAGTGGCGAAATGCCCTAACTCATTGCAGTTGTAGCATCTTGATTTGCTTCTATCAATCATGCTAGTCTTGTAGCCTCCCTTAAAGCCTGTACTAGGTGTATAATTGATCTTCTGGAATTTGTTGGTTGAGCCCTTGAACTTGTACTTAGGGTTTCTTTTGAAACGAATATGACTAAACTTTGCAGCTAAGTACGCCATGGTTTTGTCTTCCATTTGCTCAAGCTCTTCTAGGGTGTAGTAATCACTTTCATCAACACCCAGATTCACAGAATCCATTTCTGCTTCTATTATCACCTCCTTTCCAGCTCTAGGGGTTTGAACCTGAATCTCAGAAGTTATTGGTTCATCCACTACAAGTGCTGCTGATCTCACAAGTGCATTGTGCTTGTTCTCCACTGTCCCTGATCCGTAGATTATCACCCTTTGTTCCTGTTCCATCTCATAGGTCTTCAACTTGCCATAGATCATCTCTAATGACATCTTTGTGAAGTCAATTCTTTCCCTAATGGATGATGACTTGTGTTCTACATGATGGGGCAGCGTCATCATGAACTTCCTGTTTTATTCTCTCAGTGGATAGGTCTTTCCTTTCATTGCCAATTCATTGAGAAGCTTAGTATATTTCTCAAAGACCTGAGTTATACTTTCTCCTGGCAGAGACCTAAACGCTTCATATTGAGAAGTCAGGATGTCCAATCTGTTTTCCTGAACGTCTTCAGTTCCTTCCATTATCAAGTTAATGGTATCCCACATATGTTTCCCGCTTGTACAGTTCATCAACTGATAGCTCATTTCCTTGTCTGCGGAGTCCGCCAATATCAACATTAAACCGGTATCCAATCGAATCAGTTCTTTGTCAGAATCTGTATATTCAGTAATATCCTTAGGTTGGGTGCCTTGAGGAATCCTGCTACCATCAGGAGCTGTAGATTCACTAACTGGTTTCATTGGTACAAACGGTTCGTTCTCTAATATGCCAATATACAACGGGTTAGATGCCTTGATAAATAACAGCATCTTCATCTTCCACAAACCGAAATCATCTCTAGTAAACGGGGGAACTTTAATACCAGCGGTTGTCTTTGGAGCACTCATGGTTTCTGAAAATTTCAAATTGTTTAAAATTCAAGAAATTCCAATTAAATAAAAAAATTTGAAAGTTAAAAAATTTGCTTCGAATTTTCACGCTACGTTTGATTTTGGTCTCATTCACCGGATCTGATTTGTATATCAATCAAGAAGCTCTGATACCAATTGTTAGGTCCAAAGTATCGTAGAAGGGGGGGTTGAATACGATACTCTCAAATAATTTAATTTCGTTCGCGGATTAATCTTTCAGTTCTATAACGAAATCAAACACACCAAACCAAATCAAGTTTCGGGGAATATATCTTTTTATCAATATAAACCTCGAGGGGTGCTACAATTTCTAATCCGTAGATTAGCGACAATGAGTTTAAGGTTACACAAATACAAAACAATGATCAAGTTCTGAGCACTATTAATTTCTCTGATAATTTTCTCCGGCTCTTCTCTCTCTCAGTAATGTCTCTGTGTTGGAATCCTTAACTGAAGAAGACACACTCTTCTCTCAGTATTAATTGTAGACTTAAATTGAAAACCATCGAACTAGAATTGAAGAATCAATCCTGGCCGTCCATCTTCAACTTCAACCTGTAAACAAGAATACTTTTCACCTGCTCCTTAAATAAAAACCATCGAATGGAATTCTTTAATTTACCATTCGATAGTTTTTTAATTAAAACTATCGAATACTAAATTAAAGTAATCATGGTTTTCAGTGAATCATCATTACACCATTCGATAGTTTTCTTAATTGAAAAACTATTGAATACTTATTTCTTGTCTTTTATCAATTAATGATTCCACTGAGCTCCGGGGTGTTTAAGTAATAGACAGTATCAATTTCTTCCGAGACGATAAAACAACTTGATCTTTTCAGTGCCGTCACCTAGTGCAACTGGTCTGGTTCACAGATGAATAACACTTAATCAATTCTTATTTTATGTTTTCAATACAATGCTGCTGATACGTCCCTTGTCGTTCTGGTTGCTTCATCACTGGAATCTCGTGGTACTGAACCCTAAATCATTCACATACTTCTGTCGTCTTCAAAGTCTTGTTTCTATTGCAGTCACTGAGGCTTGAACATTTTCATGAACTTCTTTCCGTGACCTGTTTACGGACTTCAAGAATACATAACGTATTTTGATTTTTTGAGTTTACCTTTTCTTCTTTGATTCTGGATTCCTGTGCTTCTACTAATACTATTGTCTGTCTTGTCCTTTGTTGAGTTGTAGTTATCTCTTTTACATCTTATGTTACATTATGCTTTACACGTGTCTTTATTAGAATCACGCCATTCATTCTTCATATCTTTGATTTCCGAGTTGAGCCATCATGGCCTATCGTACGAAGTATACTCGCGATGCAATTTAGCACGTTCGTCTCACGATAACGTTCTGGTACTACATGTACGCAACAGTCTTCTTCTTAGGTAACAAAATACCCATCGGCGGAAAAGATACCAATTCTGGTAGAATCGTTGTTCTCAGGGCTTGGACCTCACACGCAAGATAATGCCTTAATTAGTCCACGCAATTTAGTAATTCGGATCGCGTAAAGGACTGTAAACGTCTCAATCTTCACATATGCTGCCTTCTCGTGGCAAACTACGATGAACTACAAACACTTAAGTTCTTACTAAGTCAAGTTATCCATTGGTATTGGCCATTCTGACCTTACCTCAGCTACGACCGAGACTCTGCTCCGCGTCTTATCTTAATCTCTTTGATAATTCGTGTACAATTCTAAACTTCCTTCTCATCATTATGATGATCTTCAATAGTCCTATCGGTCCTCCGATAAGTTCTCAACTAAACTCTTTAATCTTAACATCCTCGATGGCACTACCTCCGGTAGTCCACTTATCGAACTCTATATGAGTCCTCACGTCATTCTCTCACTTATACTCTTAACACTCTCATATCCAAGTTTATAACTTAACGCTCTGATACCATTTCTGTAACACCCCAGATCCGGGGTCAGGAATCTGGGTTGTCACGATCCATCAATATACAATACCTGTATTACTTACAACATTCTAATAATACAACTCCAAAGACCCCAATCACTTACGCACACACACAAGTTATAGCCTTGGAAATGAGCAACAATAAGTAACATTTGTTATTACAAACCAAATGTACTATCCAGGATCTCATCTATTATTTACAACCTCTACCTTAAGTTACAATAATAGACCTCACAATTCTATACAAGGTTCAATAATACAAACCTATTCGAAAACAATTCTTACTAACTCAGTCTATAGCTGTTCTGCTAAATCCGACAGTATCCATCTTGCTGAACTAACTCAAGGGTGGTCTCTCCATTCCCTTGCTCTCGTAACACGAGGTGAATCGGCAATGTTTTCTTCATGCTGAAAGATTTAATAAAGCAAGAATGAGCTAATAGTGCTCAACAAGAAATCTATCCCAGTTTAAATCTTTAAACCTTTTAGGAAGATAATCCATATGGGATCCATGTTTAAAAACTACTAGGGTTTATCCCCAAAATAGTATATCGTTCAAACTACCGTATGATTTATAATCATACTCAAATACTTTTCGTAAATCCTTTTAGGGATCCTTGGTATCAAGATGATAAACCAAGTCTCAAAACATCTCTTTTTAAAATAGATATTAATATTGGAATCAAGGCTTAAACCCACCCATTGATTCAAAATACTATACAATTCAATATACTGTATATCTTAAATAACTTCTCAACATATATACATGCATATCTATTTAGATATCTCATACTGTTCAAAATACTGTAAAATATCAGTAATGAACACCTTTTTGAAGCTGTTGGGTTGTGATATATAAAAGAAGCAAGAATGAGCACTATAGCTCGACAATAATATATAGCAACATAATCATATATGTGAGCTGATATCATAGCTGAAAGCTTTTAAAACCTCATTCGTATATAGAATGATATATTGGATACTCTTTTCGTCAGAACATGCAATGTAGTTCAAATACTGTTAGATATAATTGCTGACGTTTGTTCATCAGTGTTTAAGTAACAGGTACATATCAGAATTTATATAGAAGCCAGTCAGAGTTTGTTAAAGTCTGACAGGGTGATAGTTGACTTAAGCTGTCGGTGCAAAGATAAAGATTCTAGAAGCAATATATTCTGAAGATGGAAAGAAGCAGAATATATTGATACAGCTAAGGAAACGGAATAGAAGACTGAAGCAATCCTTAATTGATAATAATTGTATAGCTAATTTATAGGAGTATCAATTAGATAAGGATTGTATGTAGCTGTGTACTATATAAACACAGATAGGTTATCCCTAGAAGGGACACGCGAACATTGAATATATTATTCTTGTAACCTAGTAGCTCTTTGTGATTCATTAACATCACTAAGAGAGAATTATTTAATATAATTCAGTTTGTTGATTTACAAACCTGTGTTCTTGATTGTTATTCTCATACATACTTGATTATATATTGTGTATTCGGCCTAACAATTGGTATCAGAGACAAGGCTGTTTAATATATACAGTTTTACGATTCAAACACAGTAATAATCATGTCTGAAGAAAATCAAACTGCTCCCAAGGCTGAACAGGTTAAGCCTAATTCTGTGAGTCGATATGAAACAATCAGGGTTCCAATACTCAGGCCAGTAGAGTATCCAATTTGGAAGGTGAAGATGACCATGTTTCTGGAGGCTACAGATCCAGAATACCTTGACAGGATCTATGATGGTCCTCATATGCCGACTAAATTGTCCCCTGTTGTTGATGGTCAAGAACAAAAGACTGTTCCAAAGGAAAAGAAAGATATGACTCCTGAGGACATCTCATCAATTGCAAAAGATGCAAAGGTTAGACATCTTCTCCACAGTGCTTTAGATAATGTTATGTCTAACAGAGTAATTGGCTGCAAGACTGCCAAAGAGATATGGGATGCTTTAGAAGTCAGATGCCAGGGAACAGGTGCTATTAAGAAGAACAGAAAGACAATACTCACACAGGAGTATGAGCACTTTGATTCAAGAACTAATGAAACCTTGACTGAGACTTATGACAGATTTTGCAAACTATTGAATGATCTGTCTCTGGTTGATAAAGAATATGAGCTTGAAGAGTCTAATCTCAAGTTTCTGTTATCTCTACCTGAAAAGTGGGATTTAAAGACAACCACAATAAGAGATAATTATGAGCTTGCTGATACAGATCTTGATGAAATCTATGGGTTATTAAAAACTCATGAACTGGAGATAGAACAAAGGAATAGAAGATTGAGTAAGAAGACAAAATCTGTTGCTCTCAAAGTTGAGGAGAAGCCCATTAAGAAGGAATCATCAAGGAAGAAAGGCAAGGGAAAGGCTTTAGTCATTAAATCTGATAGTGAGTCATCAAACTCTGATGATGACTCAAACTCTGATGAAGCTTCTGACTCTGAGGATGATGAAGAACAGATGATGCAAATGGCTGCATTGATGGTGAAAACCTTCAAGAAGATGGGATTCAAGAACTTCAAGAAAGGAAAGAGATTCTCAAGGAAAGATTCAAACTCTGAAAGGAAAAGTTTTAGAAAGTCTGATGGAAGGGAGACCAAGTCTGGCAAGAAGGATAAATCTGAAATCCAGTGCTACAGGTGTAAGGAGATGGGTCACTATGGCCCAGAGTGCAAGAAAGGCAAATCTGAGAAAGCACTCATCTCTAAAGGCAAAGACTGGGCAGATACTTCAGACTCTGATGATGGAGAAAATTATGCTCTTATGGCAACTGTCAGAGATGAGACTGAATCATCTGAAAATAAGGTACCCCTAACTACTTATGCTTATGATACTGATAATATATCTGAATTAAGAGTATATCTGAAAAGCGTACATGTTAGTTATAGGGATCAGACTTTAGAAAATGAGAGAATTAAATCTGAGAATCTTAGCCTTAAAGATAGAAACAAGTTTCTTGAAGGAGAACTTGAAAATATGAAGCAGATTCAAAAAGAAAGAGATGATGCTGTTTATGTAGAACAGGAGTTGCTCAAAAGATATAAGCAATTAGAATCTGATCTAGAAAAAGAAAGAAAAATAATCAAGACTTGGACAGATTCTGGAAGAGACACTCATCAAGTGTTTCAGACAGATTCTGTAGGTTTAGGCTATTGTGAAAATGATGAACTTAGGTTTAAAGACAAGGTTAAAGTTAAACCACAACTTAAACCTGTGATATTTGTTCCAGAAACCAATAAGTTAAAATCTGTTGTAATAAGAGAAGCTGATATGGAATCAGATGAAGCCTGTGAAAGACAGGAAAATATTATAACAGAAAAACTTATGGAAAGAGAAGCTGTTAGAAAGCCAGTAAAAACTTGTGAAAAATAGGTTAATGTTGGTTTGATGACAGGAAAACAGTTCAATCATAAGCTCAAAGAGGTAAAATCTGCCATGAAACCAAAAGGATCCAAGAAGAATAGGAATGGAAAGATAGGCATAAATAAAAGAAATAATCATTTGCCTAATGCTGCTGCTCCAAGGAAAACATGTTATAATTGTGGTAGTTCTAATCATCTTGCTAATTACTGCACAAAGAATAAAAATATCAATTTTTTACCTTCTACATCAGGAGTAAAGAATGATTATGTTAGGATTAGACCACAGACTTTATGCACACACTGTGGGAGCACTTGGCATTCCATTTATACTTGCAAGAGTTATCATGCTATTTATCACAATTATTATGAGCTAAAACCCAATCTGAAGTGGGTTAGAGCAAACTCTGCAAGTGTAAAGTCTGACAATGGTAGTTTAAACTCTGTTGATAGTAATTCCGCTGCAAAAACTAACACTGTTAAGAAAGACAAAGGATCCAAGCAAGTCTGGGTCCTTAAAACTAACACTTAGTGTTTGTTTGTGATTGCAGGGTATAAAAGAGAGCACACTTATCTTGGACAGTGGATGCTCAGGACATATGACTGGAAATAAAGCCCTGCTATCAGACTTTAAGGAGAAGGCTGGCCCAAAAGTTTCCTATGGAGATGGCAACATAGGACACACTCTGGGATATGGCAATATAAATCTTGGAAGTGTCATCATCACTCATGTAGCTCTAGTCTCAGGACTCAAGCATAATCTGCTATCTGTGAGTCAAATCTGTGACAGAGGAAACCATGTAGATTTTCATACTGAATACTGTGAAGTTATCAGTAAATCTACTGGAAAAGTTGTTCTAGTTGGACACAGGCGCAACAACATTTATGAAGCAAGTTTGGTAACAAACTCTGATGGAAAAACAGTGTGTCTGACTGCTAGAATGTCAAATGAAGAGAGTTGGAATTGGCATAAGAAGCTCTCTCATCTCAATTTGAACAACATCAATGAGCTAATAAGAAAGGATCTTGTAAGGGGACTCCCAAAATCAATACTCAGTCTAGATGGTCTATGTGATTCTTGTCAAAAGGCCAAGCAAAGGAAGTCATCTTTCAAGAGCAAATCTGAATCTTCAGTAGTGGAACCTTATCATCTTCTACATGTTGATCTCTTTGGACCTGTGAATGTGATGTCTATGGGCAGAAAGAAATATGCTCTAGTAATTGTTGATGAATATACTAGATATACATGGGTGTATTTCTTATCAAAGAAGGATGAAACTGCTCAAACTCTGATGGATCATGTAAATCTACTGGACAAAGGATCACAGCACAAAGTCAAAATTATAAGAAGTGATAATGGAACTGAATTCAGAAACTCAATCATGGAAGCTTTCTGCAAGGAAAGAGGAGTGAAACAAGAATTTTCTGCACCTGGAACTCCACAGCAAAATGGTGTAGTTGAAAGAAAGAACAGAACTTTAATTGAAGCAGCCAGAACTATGATTGAAGAAGCAAAATTACCAACTTATTTCTGGGCAGAAGCTGTTCAAACTGCTTGTTTTACTCAAAATGCTACACTAATCAACAAGCATGGGAAAACACCATATGAGATGGTGAAAAATAAGAAGCCAAATTTGAAATATTTTCATATATTTGGATGCAAATGCTTTGTGTTGAAGACTCATCCTGAACAGTTGACCAAGTTCGAGTTAAAAGCTGATGAAGGAATCTTTGTTGGTTATCCATTGTCAACAAAAGCATTCAGAGTCTACAATCTGAGAACTAAAGTGATCATGGAATCCATACATGTGTCATTTGATGACAAGAAAATAACTGGACTTGATGACTTAGATGGATATGATCAACTGCGTTTTGAAAATGAAGGTTTATTCTCTGATGATGTAAACTCTGTTGAAGCAGTACCGACAAACTCTGATGAAGCGGTTCTGACAAACTCTGATGAAGCATACTCTGAACCTCTACTGGTAAATACTGGAGAAACTGGAAATTCTCAAATTGAACAAAATAGAGAACCAGTTGAGGGGGAGCGTGAAGAAGCTCAACAAGACACAGCAAGTGAGTCAGTTGAGGAAACTGATTCAAACTCTGACAGTTCAAACTCTGAGCCATCCAATTCAGGGGGAGCCTCAGATACTGCAGAAAGTCAACATATGAATCAGGAGAGCATGGATCAAGGGGGAGGATCCAATAATGATGCAAGAAACCACTTACCAACAGCAAGAAAGTGGACACAGGCACACACACCTGATCTCATAATTGGAGATCCTGATGCTAGTATGAGAACTAGAAGTGCAACAAATAATGAGTGTCTGTATCATGCTTTCTTGTCTCAAACAGAACCAAAGAAAGTGGAGGAAGCTCTTCAAGATGCTAATTGGATTACAGCAATGCAAGAAGAGTTAAATGAATTTGAAAGAAATGAAGTCTGGACACTTGTACCTAGACCAAAGAATAGATCAATAGTAGGTACAAAGTGGGTTTTCAGAAACAAGACTGACAGTGAAGGTGTGATTACAAGAAACAAGGCTAGACTTGTGGCTAAAGGTTATTCACAACAGGAAGGAATTGACTATGATGAAACCTTTGCTCCAGTTGCAAGATTGGAGGCCATAAGAATTTTTCTGGCCTATGCTGCACACAAGAAGTTTAAAGTCTTTCAGATGGATGTAAAAAGTGCTTTTCTCAATGGGAAGCTTGAAGAAGAAGTGTTTGTTGAACAACCACCAGGATTTGTAGATCCCAAGCATCCAGATTATGTCTACAGGCTTGACAAGGCATTATATGGACTAAAGCAAGCACCAAGAGCATGGTATGAAACTCTTGCTCAATTTCTTTTAGAAAGTGGGTTCACAAGAGGTACAATTGATAAAACCTTGTTTTATTTCAATTCTGGTGATGATTTGCTTTTAGTTCAAATTTATGTAGATGATATTATTTTTGGATCTACTAATGACAAACTTTGTAAGAAGTTTGCAAAGCTTATGCAATCCAGGTATCAAATGAGCATGATGGGAGAGCTTAGTTATTTTCTAGGCTTACAGGTCAAGCAAACAGATGATGGTATTTTTATCAATCAAGCAAAATATACCAGAAATCTTCTCAAGAAATTTGGTATGCTTGATAGTTCATCTGCTACAACTCCCATGGCTACAGCAACAAAGCTAGACAAAGACACAGGAGCCTCAGTAGATATGACAAACTACAGAGGAATGATAGGGTCTTTACTGTATCTTACTGCAAGTAGACCTGATATCATGTATGCAACATGTCTTTGTGCAAGATTTCAAGCAGATCCCAGAGAGCCTCATCTAACAGCTGTAAAAAGGATTTTCAAATATCTCAAAGGAACCATAACCTTGGGTTTGTGGTATCCTAGAGAATCAGAGTTTAAGCTAATTGGTTACTCTGATGCAGATTTTGCAGGCTGTAAGATAGACAGAAAAAGTACAAGTGGAAGCTGTCAATTCTTAGGTGACAGATTGGTTTCTTGGTATAGAAAGAAACAGAAGTCAATTTCCACATCCACTGCAGAAGCAGAGTATATAGCTGCTGGTAGCTGTTGTGCACAGATTCTGTGGATGAAGAATCAGTTGCTGGATTATGGTTTGAGGTACTCTAAAATACCTATTTTCTGTGATAACCAAAGTGCTATTGCTATGACAGGTAATCCAGTACAGCACTCCATGACAAAGCACATCAGCATAAGGTATCATTTTATCAGAGAACATGTGGAAGAAGGAAACATTGAGCTTCATTTTGTGTCTACAGACCAACAACTTGCAGATATCTTCACCAAACCTTTGAGTGAAGTTACTTTTACAAGATTGGTAAATAAACTTGGAATGGTCTCTGGTTCTGACTAGAGATACGGGTTAGACTCAAAAGCTATACATGTTTGATTTTTATGCTCATGATTCCTTGCATGTATTAACTGATATGAGTACCAGTGTCATAAACTCTGAACGTAAACTCTGATGCTAAACTCTGATAGTCATAAAAGTGTTGGTCATACTCTGATAGTTATAGTCTATGTTATACTCTGATTATAATTTTGTCTGAAACATATGGACCGATGAAGAAAATTGTATGAAGCATAATTCTCAGTAAGTAATTATGAATCCTTAAGAGTTGTATAGATTCTGATCTCAAATATGTGCAGTAAGTTAACACAGCATGATACTGTTTCTGTATTTATAGCATCTCTTAGTTTATTAATCCTATACACTGAGTCTGTATTAGCTGTTTGCATTTTCTCTCATAAATTAATTATATTAACTGATGATAAGTCTAAACTCTGATTATTAATTGCAAATAATTCACCCTCAAATCAAAAGATGTCAAACAGAGCACAAATTCCTTTGAGATCATGTTGTGCCTAGGAAGATCCAGGAACTTATTGTATGAAATAAGGGCTAAAATCTTTGATTTTTGGTGACTAGTGCCAACCACTGATTACTGGAACAATAAAAAAAAAAAAAATCTATAAAGGGGGTGAAAAATAAAAGATATATCCAAATGAAAGGATATCAGTATTACAGAGTTTAGATATAAAAAAATCAGATTTTATTTTATACATGAGAGTTTAGGCAACCAGTTTTTACTACTTAAGTTTGTGGATTTTATGCACTTTGAGATGGTCTAAATATTTGATTTCGGTAAACTCTGCTACTACACACACAATTATGCACACCTGTACAGTTTGCGAAAAGAGTTTATTGACAAAGAAGGATAAATGATAAACACTGATGTATTGTGTGAAATACGCCGAGGTAACTTTGTTTTAATCTCTGATGGTTAAAATAATTTCTTTGTTTCAGACATTTTATAATTTTGAGGAAAAACATTTGTTTTGGTATTTCAAAAGAGTATGTTTGGGCATTGGTCTAGAAAAGTGTTAAAGAGAGGAGAGAGATTGCATACATAGGAAAGTGTAATCGGCGGTAATTATTGCTGTTTTTACTGCGCATGCGCATTGGAAATTGCCAATTACTGCTGTCAGCCATTGTATGTGTGACACGTGTCTCATTTACACAGAATACGGGGTAAGACAATTGTGTTTTAATGTTTAAAAACTGTTCAGTTTTTAATTTTAAATTTTATATTTATACATTATACACACAACCGTTACAGTTTTTCACGACTTACTCCAATTGTATTCTAGTTTCACTCACACATATTCACAAACACTTTCTTTTCTTAAACTCTCTCGTGTTTTTGAAGCTATTTTCTGCTTATTTCTTGACATTACTAATGGCTTCAACTGCTTTCACTGCTTCTGGACTTGAGTTTGTCCCTAATAACTATTCAGCCCCATTAAACACTGTCATTGCACCAGAGGCGTTTCATATCATACAAAACTTTCTTGCTCAGTCAGAAATTGGGCGTGCTTTAGTGGAGCCTGCAAAGCTTTATGGATCTCAGATCAAAGCTTTCTGGGAGACTGGTGTCTATGATGATGGTGGTGATTCTGGTACCCCATCCATAGTTTTTGAGTTCCAGGAGACAGAGTTTGTCATAACTCCAGGAACTGTTCGTGAAGCAATGAGCTTTGCAAATTCTGACGCGTACACCATTGCTGTTGGTGATACTGATCTTCAGAGAATGATGCAAGCTATTGGATATACTGGGTCTTTGGCAAAGATTGGCCAACTGAAGCGACCGCTCTTACGAAAAGAATGGAGTTTCTTTTTCGATTGCATAACTAGAGCGTTCGGGAAGAAATGCACAAATTGGGACGCCATTCCAATAGACAGTCTGCAAATCGGGTATTCACTTCTATTTAACAGTAATTATGATTTTGCTAGACTTGTCTTAATGAACATAGGAGAGAAATTAACAGAGAATAGGCATGTAGTCTATTTTTCTAGATTTTGTCAAATGTTATTCTCTGCATGTGTTAATAATGTTGAGATTACTGAGGAGGATGTAATTCCCTCATTCAAATTGCACAAAAGGGTATTCTCTGATCTTACGAATAAGGATTTAAAGAAGGTAAATGTTGGTGAGTTGTTGTTACCTGAGAGAGTTCTTCAGTTTTTAAATCCTGAACCTCAACAACAACAAGAACCAGTAAATCCTGAGGTCTCTCCATCTTCAACTCAACCTCCATTTGTAAACTCTGAACCTATTCAATCTGCATCTCAACAACCACGGACTGGTGGTAGGACCAAGCATGTTGGTACTAAACCTCCAAGGATTGCTAAGCAAGCTGCTGAAGCTGGGGCATCACATACTGCTGATTTGCCTCAGAAGAAACGAATAAAGAAAAGAAGGGCCAACAGGGCAAAGTCTGATGCTGCAGATGAAGAGTGTGAAACTGATGAAGAAACTCTTCATCAGAGAAAACGTAGATTGGTGGCTGCACATCTTTTTGGTGCATCAAATGTACATACTGAAGCTGTCAATTTGGACAGAGTTTTTGAGGCAAATGCAAATGCTGATTATGAAGCTCCTACATCAAACGCTGATGATGTAGTTGAGGAAGCTGCAACTGAAGCTGCAGATGAAGCTCCTGAAATTCTTGTTCAGGAGGCTACAGAACATGTTGAGGCTGAACAGGGATTTGATATGGATGTTGAAGCACACAACTCTGTACATTCTGACCATCTTGAAGATTTTGATGAAACAGAGGGTGTGGAAGCTGATCATGCCACGGTTGTTCTTGAAGAATCTATGGCTACTCATACAGAGATTCTCTCTGTTACTCACCAGGTAATTGAAAAGGGTGAGGAAGTTGATCAGACCTTAAATACTGATGCTCCTGAGAATATTGCTCCTACTAAAGAAGCAGAGTTCCTGCATACTGCAAACTCTGAGATTCCAGAACCTGATGCTGAGAATATTCCTGCAGAGAATACAACACAGAATGATACTGATAATGATAATGATAGTTCTAATCATTCTCAAGAGGGGTTATTTGAGAGTCAAGCAAACTCTGATGAGTTAAGAGAGGTAAATCGAGCTACAGCTGAGCATTTTCAAGATATGTACTACAATAGATGGGCTGCTGCAGATTGTATCTTTTCAGCACAGAGGGCTGCTGATTTTCTTGGAGATTCTGTGAAGACAATTTCAAGTCCTGATGTTCTTACAAGTCTGAAGGCTACTGTGATTCAAATTAAATCTCTCCACAACAGATTTGATGAGTCTCATAAGGAAGTCACTGCTTTGAGGAATGAAGTTGGTCTGAGAGATCTCACTCTAAAGAATGATAGGACTTATTACAATTCCATGTTTAAGAAGCAAGCTAAGGACTCTGATGACATTCAGAAGAGGCTTGGGAAAGTTGAGGACAATCAGACTGCTATGTCTGCCCAATTAACATCAATTTCTAATGCAATTGAGTTGTTGACATCAGTACTACTTTCTGATGATGTCAAAAAGGGGGAGAGTGTACCAAGTGACAAATGCAAAGACACTCAAACTCTGAGACGGAGGGATGATGGTAATGATGGTGGAAACAAGGGAGGAGATGGAAAGAGCTTAAGATCAAATGATGATAGAAGACTACTTTCAAGAAGATCAAACTCTGATAAAAGATCAAACTCTGGAAAGGGACATGCAAACTCTGCCAGTGGTTCAAGATACAAAAGTTTGATAATCTCTGATAAGCCCTCTACTGATGAGGAAATTGCTGCTAAGATGTTTATGGCAGAACATGGAAAAGGTATTTCAATTGAAGATATCCAAGCTGAAGAGCAAATGCTTGCTGAAGAACACAAGAAGAATCTTGAAGCTGGAATCTACAAGAAGAAGGAAATCAAGGCTCCTAGAAAGAAAGAAAAAGGAATTGTTATCAAAGAGAATGTAAACTCTGATCAGAGTTTACAGTACTCAAGGAGGCCTGTGATTAATAATGCTGACAAAGGAAAAGGTAAACTGGTAGAAGAAGAACAGTTACCTAAGAAGATTTATTCAACCTCTGACATTGCTCAAGTTGAAACAAGATTAGCTAAATCAACCTCTGACGCTGCTCAAGTTGATGTTTCTACTAAAGTTATGACAACCTCTGACGTTGCTCAAGTTGTACAGAAATCTACACAACTTTCAGGATTCACCAAACCTAAAATTCTTGAAGACTTAAAGCTTGAAGCTGTGAAATTCTCAGAAACCAGAACTGTATTGGGAAAAGAAGCTTTTGATAAATCTGGACTGGGATCACACAGAGAGAGAAGAATAAATAACAGATCTCAAGATAACATTTCACTGGCAGAATCTGGTATTGGGGTTACACAAGAAAACCTTGATAAGTTAGAATCCGTTCAGTTGATTTTTCACAGAATATTGAAGAAGCAGTTTTTGTTATACTTCATGAGTGATGGAAGAGTTTATAAAGTTGGAGAATCTGATGTTAATCTCAAATCATGGGAAGAACTGGAGTATGTACTTTATCTTTTAAAAGTCAAAAACAGATATACTCATGATGTTGCTCAAGTTTTGAGAGAAAAGATGCTGAGATCTAAAGCTATGCTTGGAGGAGGAGTATCAAGTGTCTACATTCCAAAGTATAGAGATCATACTGGAAAGTTAGTGGAGATGAAGAGAAACAGTGCTAGATTTAAAACAGCACTTGGAACAAAAGTTTTAGAATTCAACCTAGAGTCAGACAAAGCTCATTACATTCGGCTAGGAAATGATATGAGAAGAAACAACATATATTCTCTAAGAGCTGCTATCTACCAAACGGGGGAGAGTGATTCAGAACTTAAAGAGCTAAAAGAGATTATGGTGGATGAGCTAGAGAAGGCTGAAAGAAGACTGCTGATTGATTATCTCAGGACAGTACCTGATATTGAAGAAGTCAAGTAAAGTCTGACTGTAAGTTTTTATGTTTTCTATTCTAAGTTAAATTTAAACTCTGTTTTAAAATTAAACTCTGACATATTTTAAACACTGCATTTGTTATATGTTTTGACATCATCAATTATCTTTTTAACTTGTACATTTTGATATGAACAAGTTGGGGGAGATTGTTAGATATAATTGCTGACGTTTGTTCATCAGTGTTTAAGTAACAGGTACATATCAGAATTTATATAGAAGCCAGTCAGAGTTTGTTAAAGTCTGACTGGGTGATAGTTGACTTAAGCTGTCGGTGCAAAGATAAAGATTCTAGAAGCAATATATTCTGAAGATGGAAAGAAGCAGAATATATTGATACAGCTAAGGAAACGGAATAGAAGACTGAAGCAATCCTTAATTGATAATAATTGTATAGCTAATTTACAGGAGTATCAATTAGATAAGGATTGTATGTAGCTGTGTACTATATAAACACAGATAGGTTATCCCTAGAAGGGACACGCGGACATTGAATATATTATTCTTGTAACCTAGTAGCTCTTTGTGATTCATTAACATCACTAAGAGAGAATTATTTAATATAATTCAGTTTGTTGATTTACAAACCTGTGTTCTTGATTGTTATTCTCATACATACTTGATTATATATTGTGTATTCGGCCTAACAAATACTATACACGGAACATCATTGTTCAATTTCTGTCACATTATCGGTAACTCAGCACCTAGGCTTTCGTTACAATGTGCATCATAATTCCAAGTGGAAGAAGGGGATATACTGGAATACACGATACACGGTGATCAGCCGTTATATCGCAACTTATCTTTTCTACTAGTAGAAGGACGACTTCCTGTTCGGTTATCACCCTGACCGCATACGGTCCACTGTGCTAAGAGATCACTACCTCGGGCCTATTTCGTCACCGGGTAAGCCTTAGCACGCAAGAGATCACTACCTCGGGCCTATTTCGTCACCGGGTAAGCCTTGATAATTTTTGGCACTACCCCGACACCTATTTCATTGCCGTGTAGGCCTTTCCAATTCCCATGATGAAAAACATTAATGAAACGGAAATCGGAAGTTAATTCCACATTTCCCAAGTACGAATACTTGTCAAAACTTTGTAACCGTTCAGAATACCTCACTTCAGAGTAATTGAAAGGAGTAAGTCAAAGTGTGGGTTGACATTAGTCAACGAGACTACCGATGATTACTACGTATTTTGAAATCATGACCAGGGAGTTTATTGAAAAATCAGTGTTCAGCGAGTTTGAAATACTCTACTTAAATGGGGGAGCCATCCCCTAGTTATAAGTATTCTAGAGGAACAGTGGAAGTAAAACTCTGTCCTCGAATTCTTGAACTAGATTCCCAGTTTTTGATGAGTTGGAAAATACTAACCGCATTTAATTACCTTTAACTTTCTTAAGATAATAGCTGGAAATCTCTATTTAATACCTTTTCTGAAAATCAGAAATTTATATTTTTGTGTAAATAATAGAACATTTAATCATATAATAAGGTTCTATGATTTTAAATCATAATTGGAATATTTAATAAATACTCAAATAATAAATATTAAATTATTATTCAATATAAAACCACCTAAGTGAATATTCAGAATAATATTCACTTAGTTAAATAATCTTCAAATAATAAGTATTGAATTATTATTCAATATAAAACACTTAAGTGAATAATTAAAATAATATTCACTTAATTAAATAATATTCAAATAATATTTATTATAATATTATTTAAATTTCTCACCTTAAATATCCAATTATATAGATATTGGAATATTTAATAAACCCTTAAAATATAACCGTCCCTGGAACCTTCCAGCCTCTGACAGTAGTTTAAAACAAAATAATAATTTGACTCCCGGTCTATGTTTTAAAATCATCGTACAAGTACTCTATACTTAGAGTCTTTAACATTTAACCTTGGTTTATATCTAGTACTTATCTAGCATATAAACCTTATACCTTATACAACTTTTTATAAAAAAATGAAAACAGTTTATAAGTCATTTCACAGCATTAAACAGCGTATATAGCAATACCACAAAATATATCACAACAGCATCATTATATGGGGTAGGGTTTGAAAACTTGCATGCATCTATCATATGCATACATCACATCTCATCATTTTTGAATACCATCACATCTATATACGATGTGAGGTTTGAAAGCATGCATCTAACATATGCATAATATCATAATATTGTACTTTAAAATACAGCATGGGATGAGAAAACTTGCCTTGAGTCCTTGGTATTAGGGGTTCGAGTCTTGTCGCAAATCTATAAACAAAGAAATACTCGATCAGTCCCCTAACGTAATCATTCGCTCATAACACTCATTTAAAGTCAACTATATGTTAAACACATCATGTAGTCACGTTATTCCTCAACAAGGTTCGTATTTTAATCGACTCGAAATACTCCTTTTATCTTAGTCGCAATGGTTGGTCAAAGTAGTACTCTAGAGTTGACTTTTCATAAAGTTACTATTACGCGACTCGTACTCTAACACTTTTAATAAATCCGAAAACTCGTATTTAAATACGAGACCACTTCTAAAATCATCTTGAGTATTTGTAATATTTATCATAAAAGTTTCGATCTCAAAACAGGGGTTTCACTTGGTGAAATGTATTCTCAAACTTGGATGAGCTACGGAAAGTTACCATTCGCACGCCTTTCACTAAAACGCTCATATCTCCTTAACCGTTAATCGAAATGACACACCGTTTTCGCGCGCGCGATCTTGAGAAAGCATAGAACAAAATGTTTGAATATGTTTTTCTGGTTCCGGGGATGAAAATCCCGAGAGCAGCAGTTTAAGTTAGTAGAGTGCAGAACCACTTACTCCTCGCGTAGCTTTGGTTCCAACATTTTTATAAAATCGAAAAATTGTCTTTTTAACCCGAAACCTTCTCTATTCACTTACTAACTGTCCATGTTAGTATCCATTTTAATATCATGACCTAATTCCATTTTTAAAGGGCTTGATCACAATCTCAAAGTTCATATAATGAACCACTTAGTTACGTGAAACCGCTTTCACTAAAACGGACGTTTCTCCTAAACCGTAAATCAAAACGATGCGATTCTTTCGCTAAAACAAACTAGGAAACAGGGCCTACATGTTCATGGTCAGAAACTTTATGTTTATTCCCTTTAGAGTATTCGTGATCTCTGTCCAAACTACCTAAGTAAAATTCGATATGGTAACGACGCTTAAACGCGATTCTCGTGTTTTTAAACACTCACTACAATCACCAATCCACAATCAACCAACCACCAATCAAACCTCAAGTTAATACTACACTTTTCTGTCCAAACATGGTCATACTCTAGTTCATAAGTTTTTCCACAAATCAACCATTAAACATGCTTAAAATCATGCATACATGCTTCATTACTACATAACTCTTAAACAACCACTTATAACTATTAGATCTAGCATAATATCAAAAAGGGAAGAAGTTTTATACCTTCCTTGGAAGTTAAAAGAAGCTATATATGGATGGTATATCCTTCCTTGCTCCTTAACTATGCTAATCAAACCTAAAAACATCAAAACAAAACAAGATCTTATGAGTTTTACTATTCATGCCTCACCTTTGATCCAATATTTAACCATGCTACACTTCTTTGATGGCCCTGACATTTTGAACGTACCTTGCCTATGCCATGAGGAAGCTTTGGTCAAAATATGGCGATTTTAGGATGAGTAGATTTGGAGTTATGAAATTTGCTTTGCTCCTTGCTCATGCTGGGCAGGAAATTGGGAAGAAATGGAGAAGATAGTTATTTGCTTGCTTTTTCTTTTCTTTCTTTTGTCCAAATAAAATCTGATTACATGCCATATAATTGTGTGGTTTCAATTGTGTTTTGTCACCCAAGGACACATGTCAACCATTGGGTGAATCCTTGGAGAAAATGGTGACAAGGTGGTGATGTGTTTGAATCTTGTGGTGGAAAGGTTGTGTGGCTCACAATAAGCCAACAATGCTCTCACGTGGCTCGTTAAGCACCACATCTTCTGTGCACTCGTTTTTATTCTACTTTATCGAGTCCTTGATCTCGTTTTCAAATTCCGATTGCAACTTAGTCGTCATTTAACTCCACAAAGATCTCTCTGAAATTTCAAATCGTTCGGAGTCCGAAAATTTTTACTATCCATTTGGGATCGTTTTTTATCGCTTAAATCATCTTAATTCCAGAATTACTTATTCCCAAATTCCAACGAGTCCCACATACGATCTTATATGATACTTCTCCTTTGGTTAGGGTTTAATCCATAATTTATTACGCTTTTGTTTCGCGATAGTTTCAAGTGCTTTTAAAGACGTTTCTCTGTACCAAAGCTAGGGTACTTCCTTTATCCTTCCATTACCTTTGTCTAATATATAATCTTAGGTTTCTCACCTTGGTTTAAGATATGATCATGTATTTCTCATTCCACCTACTTTCTTAAAACGATCAAATCAATACATCCTTAACTGTCCAGTGAATAGTGATTTAAAACTCGGATGGGAATCTTCTGATTCTGATCGCGTTTACATTCTTTTATTCTTCCTATACATCAATAATATCACTTCGAAACATTCATTCCATGTCGTCTACATAGTGTGGTCTGAAAAACTTTTCATCAGCAAAATTAATATTTATCACATTTACTATTCATCAAAAAATTTTAACTAAGTCCAAAATTTGGGGTTATTACAATCAGAGACAACAATAGTAGTGCAAAGAAAAAAATAAAGGATCAATCTTTAAATCAACATTCGAACAAATAGAAAAATTCACACAAGAATGTTCATTTAAGAAACTAATCCAGGGCCTAAAACGTTCAAGTGAACACTTTAGGGGATCAAAATAGTCATGGTAATTAGTAAGAACAATCTCAAAATTTTGGGCCATTTTAACACAAAATATTTCAATTAATTTTAGATTAATTCGAATTTAGGGATTAAAATCCAAAAATTATGAACTTTATCATAAATTAATAAAATAGAATTATGTAGATCCAAGAAATTAAAAACACAACACAAAAAAAATAAATTTTTGACAACACTTTAGTACTTAAAGAATAAAAACCAAACAAGAGAGAATTGAAAGTTTTGTAAAAACAAGAACTTTTTGAGGAATACAAAAAATCTCTGTACGGCAGGTATTTATAGAGGATTGTAAAATAGCTGGAATGACTACCGGGTAGTCATACCGATAGTCATTCCAGTACAAAACTGAAATGACTTAGAAATATAAACTGGATAAACAAAATTAAATTAAAATTAAAAACTTGTTAGTATTCTACTGGCATGACTATCGGGATGACTATGGGATAGTCATACCGATAGTCATTCCAATACAAATGACTTAAAACAGAAAAGAAAAAAAGAAAAATGAATAAAACTAAACAAATAAATAATAATAAACTGCAATGACTACTAGCATGACTATCATGAATAGTCATGCCGATAGTCATTGTAGTTCAAAACTAACAAATAATTAAAATCTAACTACAAAATAGCAGAATGACAACAAAATTTTCATAAAAATTAAAAATAAATCCCTAAAAACTTCTAACAAATCACAGAAATTTACAGAATTTAATTAAAAATGCTAAATTGTTTAGAAAAATGCAAATAAATACACAGAATTAACAGAAAATTGCATAATTAAATTAAACAATATAATATCCAGGGAAAATGTAGTAAATATACAGAAAATGCATAAATAGGCAGAAAAGAATGCAGAACAATAAGAAAATTGCAGAATATTATAAACATGCAATAAAATAATATAAACCTGCAGAAAATTTCAAACAACAATTTATAAAATCTGAAACTAACCTGAATGATTCTAAATAATTAATTTTTTAATAAAAATAAATTTCTCTACTTAAAAGATATGAGAAAAATATTTTTAAAGAAAATAGATTATTTAAGAATATCCAAATTAACAAGCTTACAAAACAAACTAGAATTGACAATATTAAACAGTTAATAACAGCAAGAGAAAATGATTTTAGCTAAGAACAAACATCAAAGAGACATAGTTAATCACTAAGACTGTTTAACATACCCAATTTACCAACTAACCTGGTAAAGGTGGATTCATCAAGAGATTTAGTGAAAATGTCTGTTGTTTGTTCTTCTATGGGTACAAAATGTAACTCCACAGTTCCATTCATGACATGTTCTCTGATAAAATGATACCTTATGTCAATGCGCTTGGTTCTCGAGTGCTGAACAGGGTTGTTGGAGATTGATATGGCACTTGTATTGTCATATAAAATTGGAATTTTGTCCAATACAAAGCCATAGTCCTTCAATTGATTCCTTATCCATAAGATCTGAGCACAACAGCTTCCAGCAACAATATATTCAGCTTCTGTTGTTGAATTGGAAACTGTTTGCTGTTTCTTGCTATACCAGGAAATCAATCTACCTCCTAGGAATTGACAACTCCCAGAGGTACTCTTTCTATCCACAACACTACCTGCATAATCAGAATCTGTATATCCAACAAAATTAAAACCAGAATCTTTAGGGTACCAGATACCTAAATTAGGTGTACCCTTAAGATATCTTAAGATACTTTTAACAACAACGAGATGTAAATCTCTAGAATCCGCTTGGAACCTTACACATAAGCATGTAGCATGCATAATATCAGGTCTACTTGCACTAAGATAGAGTAAGGAGCCAATCATACCTCTATAGCTTGTAACATCTACCTTGATAGAATTATCACAGGCTCCAAGTTTGACAGCTGTAGATGATGGAGTCCTTGCTGATGTTGAATCCTCCATGTGATACTTCTTGAGGAGTTCTTTGAGATACCTGGATTGACAAATAAATATTCCATTTAACCTTTGACTTACTTGCAATCCAAGAAAGAACTTCAGCTCACCCATCATACTCATTTCAAACTTACTCTGCATGAACTTACCAAATCTCTTACAGAGATCATCATTAGTAGACCCAAATGTGATGTCATCCACATAGACTTGGACTAATATCATATCATTTTTATGTTTCTTAGAAAAAAGAGTTTTGTCTATGATACCTCTAACAAAATCATTTTCTATAAGAAAACCAGAAAGAGTGTCATACCATTTTCTTGGAGCTTGTTTGAGACCATAGATAGCCTTGAAGAGAAAGTACACAAAGTACAACAACTCCTGATTTTCAAAGCCAGGGGGTTGTTCCACATACACTTCTTCATCCAGCTCACCATACAGAAATGCACTCTTAACATCCATTTGATAAAATTTAAAATTGGAGTATGCTGCAAATGCTAAGAACATCCTGATAGCCTCAAGCCTAGCTACTGGTGCATAGGTTTCATAATAATCAATGCCTTCAGCTTGTGAATACCCTTGAGCAACCAGTCTTGCTTTGTTTCTTGTCAGAATGCCATCTTCATCTAACTTGTTTCTGAATACCCATATTGTACCAACTACTTTCCTATTCTTTGGTCTGGGTACCAGCTTCCAGACTTGATGTTGTTCAAATTGATTGAGTTCATCTTGCATAGCAATCACCCAATCAGGATCACTCAGTGCTTGCTCAGTCTTCTTTGGTTCCATCTCAGAAAGAAACCCTGAATAATGACATTCATTCTGAGTAGCACTTCTAGTTCTAACTCCAACACTTGGATCACCAATGATCAGCTCAAAAGGATGAGCTCTATTCCAAACAATTTGTCTTGGAAGATTTGATCTTCATGATTCACCTTGAAATTCATTATGGTGTTATGAATGACTAGTTGATCCTTCATTTCCTCCCCCTGAGTTGTTGCTAGATTGCCTAAATGATTCTTCTCCAGTGTTGGTGGTATCTCTATTGTTATCAATGTTTCCACCACCACCACCATGATCATTATCATCATTGTTATTATCATTACCAACATCAATCTCAGGTGGAGCTTCATCATCTGATTCTGAGTCTGGCAAATTATCAAACTTCAGTTCTTCAGATGAATCTTCTATTTGGATACTTGGGAGCTTATTGTCATCAAATGTAACATTGACAGTTTCTTTCACTTGGTGACTGTCAATTAAGTACACCCTGTAAGATCTTCTGGAGTAACCAACAAAAATAACTTCATATGCCTTGGCCTCAAACTTGCCAAATCTAATATCTCCATCCTTAAGCACAAAGCATTTTGCACCAAATACATGAAAGTATTTGAGAGTTGGTTTCTTGTTATTCATGATCTCATAAGGAGTCTTCATTAAGTCCTTGTTGATTAAGGTTCGATTCTGAGTATAACAAACAGTATTTACAGCTTTCCCCCGACAAGTACATTGGAAGTCTTGATTCACTTAACATTGTTCTTGCAGCTTCAATCAATGTACGATTCTTCCTTTCTACCACTCCATTCCGTTGAGGAGTTCTAGGGGCTGAATATTGTCTTGTTATTCCTTTATCTGCATAAAAGTCATTTAGAACTGCATTTTTGAATTCAGTTCCATTATCTGACCTTATAGCTCTAACAGGGAATCTAGAATCCAGCTCAATCAACTTCACATGATCAATCACCATTTGTGGAGTTTCATCCTTGGAATGTAGGAATAAAACCCATGTATATTTGGAATAGTCATCAACAATCATAAGTGTATATTGTTTCTTTGACATAGACATCACATTAACTGGACCAAACAAATCCATGTGTAGTAGCTGATGTGGTTCAGTTATTGATGATGTGGCAGTGCCCTTGTGAGATGCTTTCTTTGACTTTCCTTTCTGACATGCCTCTCACAGTCCTTCATGTGTAAATTCCATCTAAGGCAGACCTCTCACCAATTCCCTCTTGACTAGGGAGTTCATTGTTTTGAAGTTCAGGTGAGACATCTTCTTGTGCCATAGCCAACTTTCATCTGATGAAGCTTTAGCATAAAAACAATTAACTTCATCTTTGCATCCAGAATATAAATCAGCTATGAACAAGTTCCCTTTCCTAACTCCTTGAAGAGAATGCTTTCCATTCTTCTTGTGAAGGATTTGACACTTCTCTTTATCAAATGAAACAACATATCCTCTATCACATAATTGACTGATACTGAGAAGATTGTGTTTTAGACCTTCCACAATAGATACATCTTCAATGATAACATTTCCAGATTCCAAACAGCCATATCCTTCAGTTAAACCTTTGCTGTTATCTCCAAAGGTAACCACTGGGCCAGCTTTCGCAACCACATTTGATAGCAGGGCTCTATCTTCGGTCATATGCCTTGAACATCCACTATCCATAATCCACACAACACGGTTTACCTATTCCACACCCTGCAATATCAAATTGATTAGTCCTTCCTCGGAACCCAAACTTGATTGGGTCCGGCATACTTAAAGAATTGACCTTTTTCAGGCAAAACAACATTTGTAATTTTAACTACTTCAACCTCTTTAAAAAAAGAGCGTTTCCATTCATAACCAGCCTTAACACATTTCTGAGAAGGCTTAGGCATGAATGTGTCCACTCTAGTTTTGGGAGGACTAGCAGTCTTAGATCTAACATGTTTCTTATAATTAACATGTTGACGAGGAGTAGTCTTATCATCATATACATGCTTACTATTAAAATAAGCATACATAACATTAAATGCACAAGACATGCAATTCACCACACAACATGATTTATGAGACAGATTAACAATAGGCATTTTAGAGTTATTGTTGTTTTGTTCCACTTTATGAGTGTCTGGTTTGGTCTCAGTTGCTGGAACAACTTTGACAGAACCCTCAGACATACACTTGTTGGAATTAGCAAATTCATTGACAAGGTCCTCAGTACGCAATTCCTCTTGAATAATGATGGATAATTCATTCAAAGGTTCTGCTTCTGATTCTCTAAAGAGAGGGTCTTTAACACCCTTAAGCACCTGTGGTATACCCCTATCTTTAGCACTGACTCTGTTAGGGGTATTAATGTTTAACATTCCAACAGCCTCATTATAGCCAAAACCTATACCAACAGTTTTGCCTATAACTTGCTTGTTGAAAAACTCTTTAGCGTCTTTACAAGAATTGTAGTAGGCTATGACCTTGGTTTCAAGTTCAGTGATATTATCTTTAAGAATAGTTTCTAGCTATTTATAGCAATTAACCCTATTCTCAAGAAAAGCTACTTTATCTTTCAGTTCATCCTGATTAATATGCACTAGTCTTAATTCTTTACCCTCTTTTTCTAGAGCATTGTTCTGAAGAATTATTCGATCATTTTCACTACGTGCACATGATAAAGTACTGCTAAGATGATATACCATTTCTGCATTAGTAAAAGTTACCTCAGACTTAGGAGATGAAGAACTGCCTTCAATAGCCATAAGTGCATGATTACCAACTTCTTCAGCTTCCTCATCACTGTCAGTATCATCCCAGCTCTTTCCTTCTGCAAGATAAGCCTTCCCAATTATGTTCTTCTTGCTTGAGTCAAATGAGTTCTTCTTTTCTTGTCTAGGTCTTTTACATTCTGTAGCAAAGTGTCCCAACTCATTGCAGTTAAAGCATCTGATAGTGCTCCTGTCCACAGTTCCAGTTTTATAGCCACCCCTTGTGCTATTAGAGGAAGAAGAACTACCTCTCTGGAACCTTGGTTTAAATTTAAAATTTGGATTCCTTCTGAATCTAAAGTTTCCAAATTTCTTCACTATCATAGCCATTGACTCATCTTCCAATTGCTCAAGCTCTTCCATGGAATATAAGTCTCCATCAGATTGACTAGTAGATGTAAAGCCATATTCAACTATAATTACATCCTTGTCTGAACTAGAGGATTGAGCAACCTTCACCTCCAGTTTCTGAGGAACTTCTGCTATAAGTGCAGTAGACGTACTGACCACTTTTCCTGTTCCATAGATTTCCCTTTGTTGAATTTGTTCCAATTCATAGGTTTTCAGTACCCCATAGAGTCTTTCAAGAGAAATCTCACTTAAGTCTCTTGCTTCTCGTATGGCTGAAATCCTGTGTTCCAGATGAATTGGAAGTGTTAAAAGGAATTTCTTATTGATCTCCCTAATGGTATAATGTTTTCCTTGAAGGTTCAGGTAATTGATCAATTTGTTATTTCTCTCAAAAACTTCAGATATTCCTTCCCCTGGATTAGACCTGAAGTACTCATAGGAAGAGGTAAGGATTTACAACTTGTTCTCTCTTACTTCCTCTGTCCCATCATTGATGATTTCTATTGTTTCCCAGATATGTTTAGCATCTTTACAATTTAGAACATGATTATGCATAACTGGATCCAAACAGTCAACTAGGATTAACTGCAAGCTAGCATCCAAGGAAGCATCTTCCTTTTCATCTGTATAATCTTTAGCCTCTTTGGGATACATCCTTGTAGCTTGAACAACCACATTATTCTCAATGTGTTCTTCTTCAAAAACCATTGGAATAGTTGGTCATTTCTTCAAAACACCTAGGTACTTAGGATTTTCCACCTGAAGGAACAGAAGCATCGTCTTCTTCCACATTGGATAATGTTCCTTGCTGAACATGAGGATTCTAACTGTACCAACTTTCTGTGTAGACATTTTGAGATTTTTTGTAGAAGAATAAAAATATGAAAGTTCTAGAAAAAAATCACAAAAATTGGATCTTTGATTAGTGTATCAATCAAAAGGCTCTGATGCCAATTGTTAGGTCCCGATAAGTTTGTAGAAGAAGGGGGGGTTAATACAAACTATACCGTTTAATCGAATTTGTTCTTCTTTAGATAATACAATTCAAGAACAAATTAATGCGGAATTAAATAAAACAAAATTCAAGTTAAATATAACTTATATTAAACTTGAAAGGTGTTACAAATTTTGTACTAATTACAAGATTGAATCTAAAACTAATTAAAACAAATTTAGAATAAATTCGACATAAACTTATCTATTTTTGTAATAAAACGATAGAACGATAAATTATAGTTCGAGATAATTTCTAGGGATAAAGATCCGCTAGATAGTCAAAGTAGTACAAGTAAATGATTTCTAGTGGCTTGGATATAACAATCTTTGCTAGAAATGAATTTACTGATCAAGAAAGTTTCCGGCAGTTGAGAGAGTTTAAGGCAGTAGCTTTTAAGAGATGTAATGTAATAACCCCAAATTTTGGACTTAGTTAATTTTTTTTTGATGAATAGTAAAATTGCCCCTGATGAATAGTAAATTTGCTGATGAATATCTTAAACCAAGGTGAGAAACCTAAGATTATATATTGGACAAAGATAATGGAAAGATCAAAGAAGTATCCCCTAGCATTGGTACAGAGAAACGTTTTTAGAATCACTTGAACCTATCGCGAAACAGAAGTGTAACGAATTACGAATTAAACCCTAACCACAGGAGGAGTATTATATAAGAGTCCAAGGAAGGATATATATATTATGAGGGGGAAAGAGGATTGAGAATATAATCCCAGAGCAAAGAGAATGCAAACGAGTTCAAGAACGCTTTAGAAACCGGGAGAGCAAATTCTGAGATAAAGAGAATAAACGAGGAATATTAGAATTTATTTTGATCTAAAGGATTGTGCCGCAATGAGATAATAAAATATTACGTAGAAGTGTAACATTAGTATTTTAACCAAAGACACAAAGAGAATCAAATTGGTGGAAGCAGAGAAACCAAAGTATCATGCTTGAAAGTCAACTATAACAAGGATGACCCTTTTGCATTTAACCAAAAAGTGGGAAGTGTTATGTAAGGCCAACATTTGGACCAATGAAGTGTTGACAACACAAAAGTAGAAGATGCATCCAAAGATTAATACATATATACATGTATTAATTCATTTCATAACAACAAAACAAAACAAACAAACAATTCTGCCCAGCAGAAACCAAGCTCAAAGACAAATTCATATCTCCACTTCTATCCATCCTTAAATAACCACATTTTAACGATATCTTCTCCACTCCATGGGTAACATTCGTTCAAAATTTCATGGTCAACAAAGGAGTGTAGCCTAGCCAAATCTCTTCCCCAAGTTGGAGAACCCAATCTGTCCAGTTTCTGTCCAGCGGAAAGATGGGGCTCAAAACCCTAGCTAGGTAGCTTCAAATTTGATGATCTATAACTCAAAAGAAATCTTATGAAGAGCACAAGGTCTGGTAAAATGTTTAGCACCAAACCCTTATGTTTCGATTTGTTATGGATTTTACAAGATGAGGATGAATAGTAACTTCAAGTGGGTTCTTGTTTTGATCTTAAGGATTTAGCACTTTAAGGACCGTATAAAGCTTGTCAAAGGTTTATAAACACTTGATAGTGTTGTTAGAGCATCCAAGGAGGTAAAACCCTAACCCACCCTTTGAGTTCATATGAGTTTTGATGATTGTTTTGATGTTATAAGCTTAAGAGATCATGCTTAAGTATTTTAGTTGTTATTTAACTTTGTAAAATATGAAAAATGGTGGGTGTTGGATTGTAGCCACACCACTGACCTTAGAGAATTAAAAAGGTTGTTTGTTGAGGTTGTGGATGTATGGTATGCCCGGTGTGGCTTGGTTATGTTGTGAAAAAATGGAAATGTCCGAATTATAGCCGTCGTAATGGCAAAATTTTGTTAACCCTTACAAACAGTTAATATCTGAGACCTTAAAGTCATTTTTAGTATCATCACTTCCTATGGGTACAAGGATATGGTTTTCTAGTTTGTTTTAGCGAAAGAATCGTATCGTTTTGATTTACGGTTTAGGAGAAACGTCCGTTTTAGTGAACGTGGTTTCGCGTAACTAAGTAGTTCATTGCATGAACTTTGAGATAGTGATCAAACCCTTTAAAAATGGAATTTGGCCGAGATATTTAAGTGGATACTATCATGAATAGTTAGGAAAGGGACGTAGAAGGTTTTGTGTTAAAGAGATAAGTTGGTGAATTTATAAAAATACGTGAACAAAGGTTGCGCGAGTGAAATACCCTTAATGGGATGGTTAAAAACAGGAAGTTAGTAATGGACAAGTACTTGGGATTTGTGAATAGATTTTCACCCAAACTTTTGACGTATAAGTTTACGGAATGTTATGAGGTTATAGATGACCAAGAGCGAGACAATTGATGTTCGTTAATACAACGTTAGTGCTTAAGTTAAATGCACTTTAAATGATTAAGCCAGGGGACTGATCGGGTATTTCTTTGTTTATAGATTTCCCGGCAAGTTCTCGAACCCCTAACAACCAAGGACCCGAGGCAAGTTTTCTCATTCCATGCTGTATTTTAAAGTACCATATTCTGATGTATGCATATAATAGATGCAAGTTTTCGAAACCTATGCTTACTGTTATTGTGATAATAAACTGCTTTCATATATGATATGCAAATGAGTAGTATACATGTTTTATTCCCAAGTACATTGCGATATATAAATTGCATGCTTGTCTTCGAACTGCTATATATAGTGATACTCGAGGTTATGATTTGATTATGGGCTTCTAAGCTAGATATGCGATATTAGTTAGAAGCCAGGTTTTTATAAATGCCCTAGGTAAAGGGCGTAAGATTTTTATTCTTTAAACCGGAAGTAGTTATATTTTCTGTATATGTTAAAGATTATTTTTCCGATAAAGATATCGGGTAACTGTTATTCGATGATTATTTATTTAATGAATATTATTTTGAATATTCATTTAATCCTTATTTATTTAATGAATATTATTTTGAATATTCATTTAACCCTTATTTATTTAATGGATATTATTTTGAATATTCATTCAATCATTATTTATTTAATGAATATTATTTTTGAATATTCGTTTAAGGTTTATGTATTTAATAAATATTATTCGATTATTTATTAAATACTTTTAACACATTTTAAAATGAGTTATATTATTTAAAGTTTATCCTCGGCCTTCAATAACTATGAAGGATATTCTAAGCTGTATTATTAATTATTTTAAATCATGGGGAGGTTCCCAAACAGTGTTTTTCCATTTAAATCTATCTTTTAAGAGGATTTAAATACTCGCTCAACTACCACAAATATGGGAAACCTGATTTAAGTGACTGCTACTCATTTTAAACTCTCAACTCAAGAATGTCAGGGGACAGATATTTTCTCGGAGCAATTTAATTGCCGCAAGTCAAATGTTGTGTTACTACCCAACGATCGAGGAGTAAATTGATGGAACAAGTCGATATCCATTAACAAGCAATAGCTTGGGAAATATTGGAGAATCTTCCTTTCCAACCTAGATATAACTACTCAGTGGAGTCATATCAACAAGTATTACACTTGGGGAAAGGAGGACGATCTTTACGTTTCAGAGTCATGGATTTCATCCGAACTAGGAGCGGTATAAGAGGTCGAGTCGCGCCGACCCATCAATTTTTTTGCCCCAAATGGGCCGGGAGATCTAGAAAGGCGGTAGACAATGTCAGGCTGTCGTGTTCTTCCATCTACATGTAGAAAACATTTTTTTAGTTGTACGACCTGCTACTGATCATAGTGAGGTTGGGACAACTGGCACGGTGATTACTCCAGTATTGGTTCATCATCCAATTTTGGATATTCCTGCAACATGTATTGGGGAGACGAACCGATCATGTTGGCAAGGGGTTGAAAAGTGTTCAAAAATGAAGTTACAATAAATCCTTGCAACTTCACCTTTTACTTTATGAGTTATGACTCTGATGAAACCTTACTCAGATTATATATGCATAAGTGGATTTTGGGTTACGGAATCATTATATTAATTTTCCTCGTAACTTCATCTTTTATGTTATACTAGTGTTTTATCCGTTTAATGCGTAGCATGTGGTTATAATGATATGTTTTGAATCTTGGTTCATTATATCGATACCAAGGATTTCTAAATGATTTACGAAAAGTAATTGAGTATGATTATAAGTCATACGGTATTTTGAACGGTATACTATTTTGGGGGTCGAACCCTAGTAGTTTTTAAATATGGGTCCCATATGGATTATCTTCCTTAAAGGTTTAAAGATTTAAACTGTGATAGATTTCTTGCTGAGCGCTATTAGCTCATTCTTGATTTATTAAACCTTTCAGCATGAAGAAAACATTGCTGAATCCACCTCGTGTTACGAGAGCAAGGGAATGGAGAGACCACCCTGGAGTTAGTTGATGCAGGATGGATACTGTCGGTGTGAGCAGAATAGTTGCAGCTTGAATTAGTGAGAATTATTTTGAGTGGGTTTGTATTATTAAACCTTGTATAGAATTACGAGGTCTATTATTGTAAGTTCAGGTAGAGGTTGTAAATAATAGATGAGATCCTGGATAGTACATTTGGGTTGTAATAACAAATGTTGATTATTGTTGCTCATTTCCAAGGCTATAACTTGTGTGTGTGTGCGTAAGTGATTGGGGTCTTTGGAGTTGTATTATGAGAATGTTGTAAGTAATGCAGGTATTGTATCATTGATGGAGCGTGACAAACCAGATTCCTGACCCCGGATCTGGGGGTGTTACAGAAATGGTATCAGAGCGTTAAGTTATAAACTTGGATATGAGAGTGTTAAGAGTTATACCGAAGTAAGAGAATGACGAGAGGACTCATATAGAGTTCGTTAAGTGGACTACCGGAAGTAGTGCCACTGAGGATGTTAAGATTAAAGAGTTTAGTTGAGGACTTATCGGAGGACCGATAGGATCATTGAAGATCATCATAATGATGAGAAGGACGTTTAGAATTGTACACGGATTATCAAAAACTTTAAGATAAGACGTGAAGCAGAGTCTCGGTTGCAGTTGGGGTAAGGTCGGAATGGCCAATACCAATGGATAACTTGACTTAGTAAGAACCTAAGTGTTTGAAGTTCATCGTAGTTTGCTACGAGAAGGCAGCACATGTGAAGATTGAGACGTTTACAGTCCTTTACGCGATCCGAATTACTAAATTGCGTGGACTAGTTAGGCCATTATCTTGTGTATGAGGTCCAAGCCTTGAGAACAACGATTCCACAAGAGTTGGTGTCTTTTCCGTCGATGGGTATTTTGTTACCTAAAAAGGAGACTTTTGCGTACGTGTAGTACCAGAACGTTATCGTGAGACGAACGTGCTAAATCGCATCGCGAGTACATTTCGTACGATAGGCCATGATGGCTCAACTCAAAAATCAAAGATATGAAGAATGAATAGCGTGATTCTGATAAAGACACGTATGGTTGCAACGAGCAATGCGACAATATCAGGACCTACGAGGAACGAGACCTATGGTGGCCTGGGGTTGGATTCGTTCGATACGATTAGTGTTAAGAAATTACATATACGTTAATGGACCTCCATCTTTTGAGGATGTGTTGATACGGCCGTAGGAGGCCCAATCTCTGAACAATTATCGGGGAATGGCGAATATGTTTCGAACTCCCGACCTATTTAAGGACTTGTACGATTTTGAGGTACCGTTGGTTAGTACCATAAGCCATAAAGGCAGAAAGATAAGATCATCCTCGTACGGGTGATGTTAGAAATTATGATGACCATTGACTTTTTGGTATCTATTTGCTGGTACACTCCTCAATCTAAAACTGTTCCTGCCTATGTTACCTTGAATAGTTCATGTCAGGTAACCCCTTTAATTTTCTACTTCAACTTGGGATGCAACCAACAACTGTTATATTCAGTTTATTCATTTTCTTTCCTCCACTCATTACCTTAAGGGTTAAATACGCAGAATTAAGTTACCATTACTCACTAGAGCGTTTTGTTCATGTTCCTGGATGACCTGAAGAGGGAACCATTATTCATCTATCCTTCCAGGTCTATAATTTATTTCGTATTCTTTCAATTATCTAAGGAATGTTCAATTAATATTTCCTTTATTATTTGATGAGTATTCTTTAACGATTATCTTGAAAAGCGATTTCTCCTTTCATACTTGGACTCCTCGAGTTCATAAATATCAAACTGTTTATTTAAAACATGGATGATATATATTTCAGAGATTACTCGGGAATTCTTTTCTCCTATTAAGGAGAGATTTGCACATCAGACGTTGAAATCGTAGAAAGGATATCAATTTGATATTGATATTCCGAATTCAATTCTATT
This sequence comes from Heracleum sosnowskyi, assembly GCA_030848705.1. Classification (NCBI taxonomy): domain Eukaryota; kingdom Viridiplantae; phylum Streptophyta; class Magnoliopsida; order Apiales; family Apiaceae; genus Heracleum; species Heracleum sosnowskyi. Next base: position 59,725,313 of record CM061240.1, on the reverse strand, counting down.
GGAACATTTGATAAAGTTTATGTACGGAGACACCTTTGGGTGGACCGTTTCACTGATGAGAAATGTTTGGTGGGAGGTTATCGATTGTTCCGATACCAAGAATTTCCTATTCATATCATCTATTTTATTCAAGGGTTATAATTACCTTGTTCATCCTAAACTTATTTACTCTTCTTTTCAATTCATTATCCGAGTAGTCAAAATGTTGTTTTCTTTCTTTCTTTGGCTACAATGTCGAGATTTTGTACTAGTAGATTGAAACTGGCTAATTATATGTGCCATGATGAGTGACTAGTTAATTGTTCTAACTAGTTGAAATTTTAATGATATGATGAAAAATCTAGCTAATCATCCTAGCTAGCTGCAACGTTCGAAACCAATCAAACTAGCAAATTTTGTTTAGCTAGTTGTTAATGTTTCTTGAAGTGAACTAGTTATTGTATCACTAAGTTCAACTTTCAGTCAAATTTATATAAGTGAATTCACGATGCATTTGTATGCAGTGAATTATGGTGGGAAGATTTTCAAACGATAATTTGAATGAGACCCAACCAGGTCGCCCCCTCAGCGAGAATTTTGCAAAGTTTTTTTTTAATATATATATATATAAAGCATTCTGTTGCTTGAAGTATTCTTGGTACCATGCAAGTATTTTCCTTAGTATTTGGAAAAATAGAGCGTTGAAGCTTAGAGCTAAAACAAATGAGCCCGATAAATTATGAATCGAAGTTTACGGAAATTGCCAAGGTTTGTTTCACATGATGCGAATTCAGAATAACGAAGTGTTCGAAACGACTGATTATGTTACCTTGGTTAATGAAACGACTATGATAGAAATGGAAGCAAAGTGGACGAGAAATAAATGGGAATAAAGAAAATATAGTATGAAACGTGAATAGATTGAGAAAGAAAGAAGGTAAGAATTCTGATTGTCGGAAGAGGGAACGATTGACCTCGAAGGATGTGAAACTTGTTTAGCGACTGTGATGGATACGAAACGGGAAGTACCTAGTGTACAGAATATCCCCGTGGTTAACGAATTCGAGGATGTATTTCCAGAAGATCTTCCGGGGTTAACACCCGATAGAGAAATAAAGTCTGGTATAGAATTAGCTCCAAGAACGGCGCCAGTTTTGAAGGCCCCGTACCGACTAGCTCCAGTCGAGATGAAGAAATTAGTCGCTCAATTGTAGAAATTGTTAGGGGAAGGAATGATAAGACCAAGTGCGTCACCGTGGGATGCACCCGTGTTATTGGTGAAGAAAAAGGACGACAGTATGAGGCTGTGCATAGAGTATCAAGAGCTAAATAGGCTAATTGTTAAGAATGAATACCCCTGCCAAGGATCGGTGATTTGATCGATCGGCTGCATGATGCAGTTAAATTCTCGAATATTGATTGAGAACTGGATACCACCAATTGAATATTAAGCCTGAGAACGTACCCAAGACTGCGTTTCGCACCAAGTATGGACACTACGAGTTTTTAGTAATGTCGTTTGGGCTGACGAATGCCCTTGCAGCTTTCATGGACGTGCTGAATCGACTTTTCAAGAAGTATTTGGATAAGTATGTCATAGTGACATCGGAAATATTTAGGTTTACCTCAAAGACCGAGGAAGAACATGCAGAACATTTGAGGATCGTGTTAGAAGCACTGAGGAGAGAAAAGTTATATGCCAAGTTCTCAAAGTGCGAGTTTTGGCTAAAGGAAGTACAATTTTAGGACATGTGGTCAACAGTAAAGGAGTACTGGTTGACCCTGCAAAGATAGGAGACGTTTCAAACTAGGAAAGACCAACCAAACCAACCGAGGTGAGTAATTTTGTGGATTTAGTCGGATATTACCGAAGATGTGTACAAGATTTTGCTAAGATAGCAGCCCCACTGACCAGACTTACTCGAAAGACTGAAAAAGTTGAATGGATCGAGAAATGTGAGAAAATTTCCAGGAATCATAAGGTATATTTTACCAAGTTGGGATTCCAAATGTTCAAGAAATGAAAGATTCTAAATCTTCGGAATGACTAATAAGAAGAACTGAAAGGATGAAGTTTGAAGTCACGAGAACATAAAGGATTATTTAAAGGTCCTGAATGAGCTAGAACGAATTAAGGAATAAAGATCTGTCGTAAAGAGATAGCTACACCGAGAGTACAAAAATGTAAAGAAAGTTAAGGAAATGTTATAAGTGGTCGGATAAATAAAAGGATTTATCGATTGGTAAATAAATATTGGATATGTCAGAAAATGAAGGCAGAACAAAGACCTAGTTGACTATCACAGTTAATAGAGATTCCTGATTAGGAATGTAATTTTACTATAATGGGTTCTGTGATAGGATCAACAAGAATCAAGTCGGACTATGACATCAATTGAGCTATAATTGATGGATCAAATGAGTCTACTCATATTTTGTTATCAGCAAGAGATCGTTAACCGAAGAGTTACGAAAGAGATAGTTGGGTGACGTGGAGTTCCAGTCACCATCGTGTCAGATAAGAACCAATGATTGAACTCCCGATTCGGGAGGAGTTTTCCAAACATGTTTGGCAACGAGATTGAGTGCGAGTACTACGTAGGATCCGCAGACCGACGGACCGACCGAAAGAAACATTTCAGACAACCGAAGTTACGGAATGTTATGAGGTTATATATGACCAAGAGCGAGACAATTGATGTTCGTTAATAGAACGTTAGTGCTTAAGTTAAATGCACTTTAAATGATTAAGCCAGGGGACTGATCGGGTATTTCTTTGTTTATAGATTTCCCGGCAAGTTCTCGAACCCCTAACAACCAAGGACCCGAGGCAAGTTTTCTCATTCCATGATGTATTTTAAAGTACCATATTCTGATGTATGCATATAGTAGATGCAAGTTTTCGAAACCTATGCTTACTGTTATTGTGATAATAAACTGCTTTCATATATGATATGCAAATGAGTAGTATACATGTTTTATTCCCAAATACATTGCGATATATAAATTGCATGCTTGTCTTCGAACTGCTATATATAGTGATACTCGAGGTTATGATTTGATTATGGGCTTCTAAGCCAGATATGAGATATTAGTTAGAAGCCAGGTTTTTATAAATGCCCTAGGTAAAGGGCGTAAGATTTTTATTCTTTAAACCGGAAGTAGTTATATTTTCTGTATATGTTAAAGATTATTTTTCCGATAAAGATATCGGGTAACTGTTATTCGATGATTATTTATTTAATGAATATTATTTTGAATATTCATTTAATCCTTATTTATTTAATGACTATTATTTTGAATATTCATTTAACCCTTATTTATTTAATGGATATTATTTTGAATATTCATTCAATCATTATTTATTTAATGAATATTATTTTTGAATATTCGTTTAAGGTTTATTTATTTAATAAATATTATTCGATTATTTATTAAATACTTTTAACACGTTTTAAAATGAGTTATATTATTTAAAGTTTATCCTCGACCTTCAATAACTATGAAGGATATTCTAAGCTATATTATTAATTATTTTAAATCAAGGGGAGGTTCCTAAACAATGTTTTTTCCATTTAAATCTATCTTTTAAGAGGATTTAAATACTCGCTCAACTACCAAAAATATGGAAAACCTGATTTAAGTGACTGGTACTCATTTTAAACTCTCAACTCAAGACTGTCAGGGGACAGATATTTTCTCGGAGCAATTTAATTGCCGCAAGTCAAATGTTGTGTTACTACCTCAACGATCGAGGAGTAAATTGATGTTACAAGTCGATATCCATTAACAAGCAATAGCTTGGGAAATTTTGGAGAATCTTCCTTTCCAACCTAGATATAACTACTTAGTGGAGTCGTATCAACAAGTATTACACTTGGGGAAAGGAGGATGATCTTTACGTTTCAGAGTCATGGATTTCATCCGAACTAGGAGCGGTATAAGAGGTCGAGTCGCGCCGACCCATCATTTGTTTTTGCCCCAAATGGGCCGGGAGATCCAGAAAGGCGGTAGACAATGTCAGGCTGTCGTGTTCTTCCATCTACATGTAGAAAACATTTTTTTAGTTGTACGACCTGCTACTGATCATAATGAGGTTGGGACAACTGGCACGGTGATTACTCCAATATTGGTTCATCATCCAATTTTGGATATTCCTGCAACATGTATTGGGGAGACGAACCGATCATGTTGGTATGGGGTTGAAAAGTGTTCAAAAATGAAGTTACAATAAATCCTTGCAACTTCACCTTTTACTTTATGAGTTATGACTCTGATGAAACCTTACTCAGATTATATATGCATAAGTGGATTTCGGGTTACGGAATCATTATTATATTAATTTTCCTCGTAACTTCATCTTTTATGTTATACTAGTATTTTATCCGTTTAATGCATAGCATGTGGTTATAAAGATATGTTTTGAATCTTGGTTCATTATATCGATACCAAGGATTTCTAAATGATTTACGAAAAGTAATTGAGTATGATTATAAGTCATACGGTATTTTGAACGGTATACTATTTTGGGGGTCGAACCCTAGTAGTTTTTAAATATGGGTCCCATATGGATTATCTTCCTTAAAGGTTTAAAGATTTAAACTGTGATAGATTTCTTGCTGAGCGCTATGAGCTCATTCTTGATTTATTAAACCTTTCAGCATGAAGAAAACATTGCTGAATCCACCTCGTGTTACGAGAGCAAGGGAATGGAGAGACCACCCTGGAGTTAGTTGATGCAGGATGGATACTGTCGGTGTGAGCAGAATAGTTGCAGCTTGAATTAGTGAGAATTATTTTGAGTGGGTTTGTATTATTAAACCTTGTATAGAATTACGAGGTCTATTATTGTAAGTTCAGGTAGAGGTTGTAAATAATAGATGAGATCCTGGATAGTACATTTGGGTTGTAATAACAAATGTTGATTATTGTTGCTCATTTCCAAGGCTATAACTTGTGTGTGTATGCGTAAGTGATTGGGGTCTTTGGAGTTGTATTATGAGAATGTTGTAAGTAATGCAGGTATTGTATCATTGATGGAGCGTGACAAACCAGATTCCTGACCCCGGATCTGGGGGTGTTACAGAAATGGTATCAGAGCGTTAAGTTATAAACTTGGATATGAGAGTGTTAAGAGTTATACCGAAGTAAGAGAATGACGAGAGGACTCATATAGAGTTCGTTAAGTGGACTACCGGAAGTAGTGCCACTGAGGATGTTAAGATTAAAGAGTTTAGTTGAGGACTTATCGGAGGACCGATAGGATCATTGAAGATCATCATAATGATGAGAAGGACGTTTAGAATTGTACACGGATTATCAAAAACTTTAAGATAAGACGTGAAGCAGAGTCTCGGTTGCAGTTGGGGTAAGGTCGGAATGGCCAATACCAATGGATAACTTGACTTAGTAAGAACCTAAGTGTTTGAAGTTCATCGTAGTTTGCTACGAGAAGGCAGCACATGTGAAGATTGAGACGTTTACAGTCCTTTACGCGATCCGAATTACTAAATTGCGTGGACTAGTTAGGCCATTATCTTGTGTATGAGGTCCAAGCCTTGAGAACAACGATTCCACAAGAGTTGGTGTCTTTTCCGTCGATGGGTATTTTGTTACCTAAAAAGTAGACTTTTGCGTACGTGTAGTACCAGAACGTTATCGTGAGACGAACGTGCTAAATCGCATCGCGAGTACATTTCGTACGATAGGCCATGATGGCTCGACTCAAAAATCAAAGATATGAAGAATGAATAGCGTGATTCTGATAAAGACACGTATGGTTGCAACGAGCAATGCGACAATATCAGGACCTACGAGGAACGAGACCTATGGTGGCCTGGGGTTGGATTCGTTCGATACGATTAGTGTTAAGAAATTACATATACGTTAATGGACCTCCATCTTTTGAGGATGTGTTGATACGGCCGTAGGAGGCCCAATCTCTGAACAATTATCGGGGAATGGCGAATATGTTTCGAACTCCCGACCTATTTAAGGACTTGTACGATTTTGAGGTACCGTTGGTTAGTACCATAAGCCATAAAGGTAGAAAGATAAGATCATCCTCGTACGGGTGATGTTAGAAATTATGATGACCATTGACTTTTTGGTATCTATTTGCTGGTACACTCCTCAATCTAAAACTGTTCCTGCCTATGTTACCTTGAATAGTTCATGTCAGGTAACCCCTTTAATTTTCTACTTCAACTTGGGATGCAACCAACAACTGTTATATTCAGTTTATTCATTTTCTTTCCTCCACTCATTACCTTAAGGGTTAAATACGCAGAATTAAGTTACCATTACTCACTAGAGCATTTTGTTCATGTTCCTGGACGACCTGAAGAGGGAACCATTATTCATCTATCCTTCCAGGTCTATAATTTATTTCGTATTCTTTCAATTATCTAAGGAATGTTCAATTAATATTTCCTTTATTATTTGATGAGTATTCTTTAACGATTATCTTGAAAAGCGATTTCTCCTTTCATACTTGGACTCCTCGAGTTCATAAATATCAAACTGTTTATTTAAAACATGGATGATATATATTTCAGAGATTACTCGGGAATTCTTTTCTCCTATTAAGGAGAGATTTGCACATCAGACGTTGAAATCGTAGAAAGGATATCAATTTGATATTGATATTCCGAATTCAATTCTATTGGAACATTTGATAAAGTTTATGTACGGAGACACCTTTGGGTGGACCGTTTCACTGATGAGAAATGTTTGGTGGGAGGTTATCGATTGTTCCGATACCAAGAATTTCCTATTCATATCATCTATTTTATTCAAGGGTTATAATTACCTTGTTCATCCTAAACTTATTTACTCTTCTTTTCAATTCATTATCCGAGTAGTCAAAATGTTGTTTTCTTTCTTTCTTTGGCTACAATGTCGAGATTTTGTACTAGTAGATTGAAACTGGCTAATTATATGTGCCATGATGAGTGACTAGTTAATTGTTCTAACTAGTTGAAATTTTAATGATATGATGAAAAATCTAGCTAATCATCCTAGCTAGATGCAACGTTCCAAACCAATCAAACTAGCAAATTTTGTTTAGCTAGTTGTTAATGTTTCTTGAAGTGAACTAGTTATTGTATCACTAAGTTCAACTTTCAGTCAAATTTATATAAGTGAATTCACGATGCATTTGTATGCAGTGAAGTATGGTGGGAAGATTTTCAAACGATAATTTGAATGAGACCCAACCAGGTCGCCCCCTCAGCGAGAATTTTGCAAAGTTTTTTTTTAATATATATATATATAAAGCATTCTGTTGCTTGAAGTATTCTTGGTACCATGCAAGTATTTTCCTTAGTATTTGGAAAAATAGAGCGTTGAAGCTTAGAGCTAAAACAAATGAGCCCGATAAATTATGAATCGAAGTTTACGGAAATTGCCAAGGTTTGTTTCACATGATGCGAATTCAGAATAACGAAGTGTTCGAAATGACTGATTATGTTACCTTGGTTAATGAAACGACTATGATAGAAATGGAAGCAAAGTGGACGAGAAATAAATGGGAATAAAGAAAATATAGTATGAAACGTGAATAGATTGAGAAAGAAAGAAGGTAAGAATTCTGATTGTCGGAAGAGGGAACGATTGACCTCGAAGGATGTGAAACTTGTTTAGCGACTGTGATGGATACGAAACGGGAAGTACCTAGTGTACAGAATATCCCCGTGGTTAACGAATTCGAGGATGTATTTCCAGAAGATCTTCCGGGGTTAACACCCGATAGAGAAATAAAGTCTGGTATAGAATTAGCTCCAAGAACGGCGCCAGTTTTGAAGGCCCCGTACCGACTAGCTCCAGTCGAGATGAAGAAATTAGTCGCTCAATTGTAGAAATTGTTAGGGGAAGGAATGATAAGACCAAGTGCGTCACCGTGGGATGCACCCGTGTTATTGGTGAAGAAAAAGGACGACAGTATGAGGCTGTGCATAGAGTATCAAGAGCTAAATAGGCTAATTGTTAAGAATGAATACCCCTGCCAAGGATCGGTGATTTGATCGATCGGCTGCATGATGCAGTTAAATTCTCGAATATTGATTGAGAACTGGATACCACCAATTGAATATTAAGCCTGAGAACGTACCCAAGACTGCGTTTCGCACCAAGTATGGACACTACGAGTTTTTAGTAATGTCGTTTGGGCTGACGAATGCCCTTGCAGCTTTCATGGACGTGCTGAATCGACTTTTCAAGAAGTATTTGGATAAGTATGTCATAGTGACATCGGAAATATTTAGGTTTACCTCAAAGACCGAGGAAGAACATGCAGAACATTTGAGGATCGTGTTAGAAGCACTGAGGAGAGAAAAGTTATATGCCAAGTTCTCAAAGTGCGAGTTTTGGCTAAAGGAAGTACAATTTTAGGACATGTGGTCAACAGTAAAGGAGTACTGGTTGACCCTGCAAAGATAGGAGACGTTTCAAACTAGGAAAGACCAACCAAACCAACCGAGGTGAGTAATTTTGTGGATTTAGTCGGATATTACCGAAGATGTGTACAAGATTTTGCTAAGATAGCAGCCCCACTGACCAGACTTACTCGAAAGACTGAAAAAGTTGAATGGATCGAGAAATGTGAGAAAATTTCCAGGAATCATAAGGTATATTTTACCAAGTTGGGATTCCAAATGTTCAAGAAATGAAAGATTCTAAATCTTCGGAATGACTAATAAGAAGAACTGAAAGGATGAAGTTTGAAGTCACGAGAACATAAAGGATTATTTAAAGGTCCTGAATGAGCTAGAACGAATTAAGGAATAAAGATCTGTCGTAAAGAGACAGCTACACCGAGAGTACAAAAATGTAAAGAAAGTTAAGGAAATGTTATAAGTGGTCGGATAAATAAAAGGATTTATCGATTGGTAAATAAATATTGGATATGTCAGAAAATGAAGGCAGAACAAAGACCTAGTTGACTATCACAGTTAATAGAGATTCCTGATTAGGAATGTAATTTTACTATAATGGGTTCTGTGATAGGATCAACAAGAATCAAGTCGGACTATGACGTCAATTGAGCTATAATTGATGGATCAAATGAGTCTACTCATATTTTGTTATCAGCAAGATATCGTTAACCGAAGAGTTACAAAAGAGATAGTTGGGTGACGTGGAGTTCCAGTCACCATCGTGTCAGATAAGAACCAATGATTGAACTCCCGATTCGGGAGGAGTTTTCCAAACATGTTTGGCAACGAGATTGAGTGCGAGTACTACGTAGGATCCGCAGACCGACGGACCGACCGAAAGAAACATTTCAGACAACCGAAGTTACGGTAAGTGTTGTACCGCCGATTGCAAGAATAATCGAATGTTGATAGCCAGAATTGGCTTATATAAAGCGTCCGGTAGATATCACAGACCGAAATGAGTAAGAGTTGTAATGAGACCAGAGGGTTGAAGAGTCAACCTAGAAACTGGAGATTTCTATATTGAAAGAGTAACCTCAGCTATTTTCTTAGATTCCGGGACGGAATCCTTTTAAGGAGGGGAGACTGTAATAACCCCAAATTTTGGACTTAGTTAATTTTTTTTTTTTGATGAATAGTAAAATTGCCCCTGATGAATAGTAAATTTGCTGATGGAAAATTTTTCAGACCACACTATGTGGATGATATGGAATGAACGTTTCGAGGTTATATTATTGATGTGTAGGAAGAATAAAAGAATGTAAACGCCATCAGAATCAGGAGATTCCAACTTTAAATTTTGATCACTATTCATCGGACAATCAAAGATTTATTGATTTGATCGTTTTGAGAAAGTATGTAGAATGAGAAAACCATGATCATATCTTAAACCAAGGTGAGAAACCTAAGATTATATATTGGACAAAGATAATGGAAAGATCAAAGAAGTATCCCCTAGCTTTGGTACAGAGAAACGTTTTTAGAATCACTTGAACCTATCGCGAAACAGAAGCGTAACGAATTACGAATTAAACCCTAACCACAGGAGGAGTATTATATAAGAGTCCAAGGAAGGATATATATATTATGAGGGGGAAAGAGGATTGAGAATATAATCCCAGAGCAAAGAGAATGCAAACGAGTTCAAGAACGCTTTAGAAACCGGGAGAGCAAATTCTGAGATAAAGAGAATAAACGAGGAATATTAGAATTTATTTTGATCTAAAGGATTGTGCCACAATGAGATAATAAAATATTGCGTAGAAGTGTAACATTAGTATTTTAACCAAAGACACAAAGAGAATCAAATTGGTGGAAGCAGAGAAACCAAAGTATCATGCTTTAAAGTCAACTATAACAAGGATGACCCTTTTGCATTTAACCAAAAAGTGGGAAGTGTTATGTAAGGCCAACACCTGGACCAATGAAGTGTTGACAACACAAAAGTAGAAGATGCATCCAAAGATTAATACATATATACATGTATTAATTCATTTCATAACAACAAAACAAAACAAACAAACAATTTGTTGGAATTTTAATCTTTCACTTGTCTTAGAATAAAACTAAGTGTCTGTGGTACTTGACTTAGTCTATTTGTCTGATGTAGTCAAGCTTATTTTTAGCAACAATAACGTATGTTTAGGATATCAGAATAAGTCATAGGTAGTGGAGATTGTTTAGGAGTTTTAGTTGTGGAAGTGTCCTACTTTCTAGCATCCAAAATGCAGCAACTTTCCTTATATATTGTAATCGTTCTCTTTGAATAAAACAAGCTTTTACCAGCTAGTTGATTGTGTCTGTTTCTCTGAATAGCTTTTACTTTTGCCAAGAATTTGGTATCAGAGCGAGGCTATCGTTTTCTGAAAAATGTCACAAACATCTACAATGGAGATGAATAAAGGCAAGGGAGGATCAATAGGTTTGACATATCCAACGTTAGCACGGAGCAACTACACTGCATGGGCATTGAAGATGAAGTTGTTCATGCAAGCTCAAGGGGTTTGGAATGTGGTGGAACCAGCGGATCCAAAAGCAGTCGTTGAAGATAAAGTCGATAAGGTAGCCTTGGCCATGATCTATCAAGGCATACCTGAAGACGTGTTGCTCTCAGTTGCAGAGAAGAAGAAGACGAAGGAAGCCTGGGATGCCATCAAGACATTGTGTCAAGGTCCTGATCGAGTTAAAAAAGCAAAGATTCAAACACTAAGAAGGGAGTTTGAATCCTTGAATATGAGTGACGGTGAGTTACTCGATGACTTCTAGATGAGAATGAATGGGATTGTTACAAACATTCGAGCCCTGGGGGAATCAATGGAGCAATCATATGTCGTGAAAAAACTGTTACGTGCAGTCCCTCCTAAGTTTTTACAGATCACATCAACCATAGAACAATTTGGAGATTTGGACACTATGACAGTGGAGGAAGCTATAGGATCCTTAAAAGCTCATGAAGAAAGATTGAAAGGAAAGCATGAAATTAATGAAAGTCAATTGATTCTTACAGAGGAGGAATGGCTGAGACGTGAGAAAAGTGAAGGGAAACTTCTCTTTACTCGAGAAGAATGGCTGAAACGCTCAAGTAAAGGAGGAAGTGATGGGCTATCAAACTTCAAAAACCGTGGAGGACGAGATACGAGTAAGGTCAGATGTTTTAATTGTCAGGTGTACGGGCATTATGCTGCAGAGTGTAGAAGATCAAGAAAAACCAGGGAACAAGGTCAAGAAGCAAATATGGCCTCGATAGAAGATGATGAACCTGCACTACTAATGGCTAAACATGAAAAAGAAGAATCAAGTCTGAAACTACATGAAGAAAAGCAAGTGATGCCATCGTTGTTGCCAAAGAATGAAGGTATTTTGGGCGAATCTAATGTCTGGTACCTTGACAACGGCGCTAGCAATCACATGACAGGCTTTAAGTCAAAGTTCACTGAACTAAATGAAGCAATGATTGGATACGTACGTTTTGGGGATGGTTCAAAAGTAAAGATCGAAGGAAAAGGCTCAGTGACGTTTACCTGCAAAAATGGAGAGAAGCGAGTTCTTCGTGAGGTATTTTACATCCCTGATCTACGTAATAATATCATTAGCATTGGCCAACTTTCAAAAGAAGGAAACAAAATCGTTATCAGGGGAGAATTGTTGTGGGTATATGACAAACAAGAGAATTTACTGATGAAAGTTAGAAAATCCTCAAATCGGCTGTATAAAATTCTCATTGAAACCAGTCATGAAGAGTGTTTGATGTCGAAAGTTGAAGAAGTATCAAAGCTGTGGCATTCTCATCTCGGACATGTCAATTATCAAGCTATGAATATGCTGTTTAAGAACAAAATGACTCATGGAATGCCGAAGATAGTTCAACCAAGGGAAGCTTGCACTGGGTGTCTAATGTCTAAACAAGCAAGAAAACAGTTCCCGGCTCAAGCAAACTATAAAGCTTCTAAGGTACTTGAGTTAGTTCATGGGGATCTTTGTGGCCCGATTGTGCCTGAAACAACTGCTGGTAACAGGTATTTCTTCTTACTTGTCGATGATTACAGTAGATTTATGTGGATTTATTTCTTGAAAAACAAGGATGAGGCCTTAGATGCGTTCAAGAAATTCTGTGCCTTGGTGGAAGATGGACCAGAAAAAAGGATAAAAGTCTTTAGGAGTGATCGGGGAGGTGAGTTCACGTCAAATGCCTTCAAGTCTTACTGTGAGAAAGCTGGGATAACTAGGCACTACACTGCTCCGTATACTCCCCAGCAGAATGGCGTTGTGGAACGTCGGAATAGGACTGTAGTTGAAATGGTGAGAAGCTGTCTAAAAGAAATGAAGCTACCATCTTTTCTGTGGGGAGAAACAGCTAGACACTCTGTCTATTTGCTTAACAGGCTACCAACTAGAGCATTGTCTGACACAACACCATACGAAGCCTGGTATGAAAGAAAACCTCAAATGAAACATATTCGTGTATTTGGATGTATATGTCATATGAAAATTGTTGGTCCATATATGCATAAGCTAGATAACAGAAGTAAGCAGGTGATCAATCTAGGAAAGGAACCAGGGTCAAAGGCATATAGACTTTATGATCCTGAAAACAAAAGGGTTTATGTAAGCAGAGACGTTCAATTCGAAGAAAAAAAATCTTGGCCCTGGAATCAAAGTGAAAATGGTGCAGTTGTTAACTCAATAGCATTCTCAGTAATGGAGAACTCCGAGATAGAGGATGCAGGAAATCAAGAAGGAAGAAACAGTGACGATGCTGATATGTCTGGTAGTGCAACACCTTCGAGTTCAACTCCACAATCAAGACTTGAAGGTAAAAATCATGATGAAAGCTGTGAACCAAGGAAGGTCAGAAACATCAATGATATCTATGACGAAACAGAGGAAACACAGTTGGATGAGGAATTATATTTCATGGGGGTTGAAGAACCTACAAAATTCTCTGAGGCTGTGAAGGACAAAAACTGGAGGCTTGCAATGAAAAGTGAACTAGAGTCTATTGAAGGGAACAATACCTGGAAACTGACGAAGCTACCAACTGGTCAAAAAGTTATTGGTCTCAAGTGGATATACAAAGTTAAAAGGGATGCAAATGGAGAGATTTTAAAGTATAAGGCGAGACTCGTTGCCAAAGGGTATGCTCAGGAATATGGAATTGACTTTGAAGAAGTTTTCGCTCCAGTAACAAGGCTTGAAACTGTTCGATTACTGTTAGCACTTGCAGCAAAAGGGGACTGGGAGGTACATCATTTGGATGTGAAAACTGCGTTTTTAAACGGAGAAATAGAAGAGGATGTCTATGTTGCTCAACCAGAAGGCTATGAGAAGATTGGATCAGAACATCTTGTTTACAAACTATCTAAAGCTCTCTATGGACTACGCCAAGCACCAAGGGCCTGGTACGCAAAATTGCACTCATGTCTTATCAGTTTGGGTTTTACGAGATGTCCATATGAACATGGAGTGTACACAAAAAGAGAAGGCAGTAAAAGCTTGATTGTAGCAGTATACGTCGATGATCTTTTAATAACAAGGTCAAGTATTGCAATGATCGAAAACTTTAAGAAACAGATGAGCATGCAGTTTGACATGAGTGATCTTGGGAAATTGAACTACTACTTGGGAATCGAGGTGATGCAAGGAAAAGGCTACATCGAGCTTAGACAGTCTGGGTATGCAAAGAAGATATTAGAAAAGGCAGATTTGAAGGATTGTAATCCAACAAAGTATCCAATGGATCCTAAAGAACATATTACAAAAGATGAGGAAGGAAAAACTGTGGATGCAACTCGGTATAAGAGCATGGTTGGTGGTTTAAGATACTTAGTACACACTCGACCCGACATCGCATTCTCTGTGGGAATAGTTAGCAGATACATGGAACGTCCAACAGTGATGCACGAGAATGCAGTGAAAAGGATAATGAGATATGTAAAGGGTACGTTGAACTTTGGTCTGGTGTACACGCAGAACAGTGGGAACAACATTTTAACAGGTTATTCTGACAGCGATTTGGCGGGACATTTGGATGACAGAAAGAGTACTGGAGGGATGGTTTTCTTTCTGAATGAAAATTTGATTACTTGGGTATCGCAAAAACAGAGGTGTGTTGCATTGTCTTCATGTGAGGCAGAGTTTATGGCTGCTACTGTTGCAGCGTGTCAAGCGATTTGGCTTCGCAACGTACTAAATCAAGTCACAGAAGAAGGTGTTGGTCCAGTGATACTTTATATCGACAATCGCTCAGCCATAGATCTTGCAAAAAATCCTGTATTTCATGGGAGAAGTAAACATATAGATATCCGGTATCATTTCATTCGTGAGTGTGTGGAGCGTGAAGAGATAATTTTGAAGCACGTGTCAAGTGAGAATCAAAGAGCAGATACGTTGACAAAGGCATTGGCAACAGTGAAGTTCGAGAAAATGAGGAAGTTACTGGGTATCAAGGATTTAAACGGGAAAGTTCAAGATTAAGGGAGGCATTGTTGGAATTTTAATCTTTCACTTGTCTTAGAATAAAACTAAGTGTCTGTGGTACTTGACTTAGTCTATTTGTCTGATGTAGTCAAGCTTATTTTTAGCAACAATAACGTATGTTTAGGATATCAGAATAAGTCATAGGTAGTGGAGATTGTTTAGGAGTTTTAGTTGTGGAAGTGTCCTACTTTCTAGCATCCAAAATGCAGCAACTTTCCTTATATATTGTAATCGTTCTCTTTGAATAAAACAAGCTTTTACCAGCTAGTTGATTGTGTCTGTTTCTCTGAATAGCTTTTACTTTTGCCAAGACAATTCTGCCCAGCAGAAACCAAGCTCAAATAAAAATTCATATCTACACTTATATTCATTCTTAAATCACCATATTTTAACCATAGCTTCTCCACTCCATGGTTAACATTCGTTCAAAATTTCATGGTCAACAAAGGAGTTTAGCCTAGCCAAATATCTTCCCCAAGTTGAAGAACCCAATCTGTCCAGTTTCTGTCCAGCGGAAAGATGGGGCTCAAAACCCTAGCTAGGAAGCTTCGAATTTGATGATCTATAACTCAAAAGAAATCTTATGAAGATCACAAGGTCTGGTAAAATGTTTAGCACCAAAGTCTTATTTTTCGATTTGTTATGGATTTTACAAGATGAGGATGAATAGTAACTTCAAGTGGGTTCTTGTTTTGATCTTAAGGATTTAGCACTTTAAGGACCGTCTAAAGCTTGTCAAAGGTTTATAAACACTTGATAGTGTTGTTAGAGCATCCAAGGAGGTAAAACCCTAACCCACCCTTTGAGTTCATATGAGTTTTGATGATTGTTTTGATGTTATAAGCTTAAGAGATCATGCTTAAGTATTTTAGTTGTTATTTAACTTTGTAAAATATGAAAAATGGTGGGTGTTGGATTGTAGCCACACCACTGACCTTAGAGAATTAAAAAGGTTGTTTGTTGAGGTTGTGGATGTATGGTATGCCCGGTGTGGCTTAGTTATGTTGTGACAAAATAGAAATGTTCGAATTATAGCCGTCGTAATGGCAAAATTTCGTTAACCCTTAAACAAAGTTAATGTCTGAGACCATAAAGTCATTTTTAGTATCATCAATGCCTATGGGTACAAGGATATGGTTGTCTAGTTTGTTTTAGCGAAAGAATCGTATCTTTTTGATTTACGGTTTAGGAGAAACGTCCATTTTAGTGAACGCGGTTTCGCGTAACTAAGTAGTTCATTGCATGAACTTTGAGATAGTGATCAAACCCTTTAAAAATGGAATTTGGCCGAGATATTTAAGTGGATACTAGCATGAATAGTTAGGAAAGGGACCTAGAAGGTTTCGTGTTAAAGAGATAAGTTGGTGAATTTATAAAAATACGTGAACAAAGGTTGCGCGAGTGAAATACCCTTAAGGGGATGGTTAAAAACAGGAAGTTAGTAATGGACAAGTACTTGGGTTTTGTGAATAGATTTTCACCCAAACTTTTGACGTATAAGTTTACGGAATGTTATGAGGTTATATATGACCAAGAGCGAGACAATTGATGTTCGTTAATAGAACGTTAGTGCTTAAGTTAAATGCACTTTAAATGATTAAGCCAGGGGACTGATCAGGTATTTCTTTGTTTATAGATTTCCCGGCAAGTTCTCGAACCCCTAACAACCAAGGACCCGAGGCAAGTTTTCTCATTCCATGATGTATTTTAAAGTACCATATTCTGATGTATGCATATAGTAGATGCAAGTTTTCGAAACCTATGCTTACTGTTATTGTGATAATAAACTGCTTTCATATATGATATGCAAATGAGTAGTATACATGTTTTATTCCCAAATACATTGCGATATATAAATTGCATGCTTGTCTTCGAACTGCTATATATAGTGATACTCGAGGTTATGATTTGATTATGGGCTTCTAAGCCAGATATGGGATATTAGTTAGAAGCCAGGTTTTTATAAATGCCCTAGGTAAAGGGCGTAAGATTTTTATTCTTTAAACCGGAAGTAGTTATATTTTCTGTATATGTTAAAGATTATTTTTCCGATAAAGATATCGGGTAACTGTTATTCGATGATTATTTATTTAATGAATATTATTTTGAATATTCATTTAATCCTTATTTATTTAATGAATATTATTTTGAATATTCATTTAACCCTTATTTATTTAATGGATATTATTTTGAATATTCATTCAATCATTATTTATTTAATGAATATTATTTTTGAATATTCGTTTAAGGTTTATTTATTTAATAAATATTATTCGATTATTTATTAAATACTTTTAACACGTTTTAAAATGAGTTATATTATTTAAAGTTTATCCTCGACCTTCAATAACTATGAAGGATATTCTAAGCTGTATTATTAATTATTTTAAATCAAGGGGAGGTTCCTAAACAATGTTTTTCCATTTAAATCTATCTTTTAAGAGGATTTAAATACTCGCTCAACTACCAAAAATATGGAAAACCTGATTTAAGTGACTGGTACTCATTTTAAACTCTCAACTCAAGACTGTCAGGGGACAGATATTTTCTCGGAGCAATTTAATTGCCGCAAGTCAAATGTTATGTTACTACCTCAACGATCGAGGAGTAAATTGATGTTACAAGTCGATATCCATTAACAAGCAATAGCTTGGGAAATTTTGGAGAATCTTCCTTTCCAACCTAGATATAACTACTTAGTGGAGTCGTATCAACAAGTATTACACTTGGGGAAAGGAGGACGATCTTTACGTTTCAGAGTCATGGATTTCATCCGAACTAGGAGCGGTATAAGAGGTCGAGTCGCGCCGACCCATCATTTGTTTTTGCCCCAAATGGGCCGGGAGATCCAGAAAGGCGGTAGACAATGTCAGGCTGTCGTGTTCTTCCATCTACATGTAGAAAACATTTTTTTAGTTGTACGACCTGCTACTGATCATAATGAGGTTGGTACAACTGGCACGGTGATTACTCCAGTATTGGTTCATCATCCAATTTTGGATATTCCTGCAACATGTATTGGGGAGACGAACCGATCATGTTGGTATGGGGTTGAAAAGTGTTCAAAAATGAAGTTACAATAAATCCTTGCAACTTCACCTTTTACTTTATGAGTTATGACTCTGATGAAACCTTACTCAGATTATATATGCATAAGTGGATTTTGGGTTACGGAATCATTATATTAATTTTCCTCGTAACTTCATCTTTTATGTTATACTAGTGTTTTATCCGTTTAATGCGTAGCATGTGGTTATAAAGATATGTTTTGAATCTTGGTTCATTATATCGATACCAAGGATTTCTAAATGATTTACGAAAAGTAATTGAGTATGATTATAAGTCATACGGTATTTTGAACGGTATACTATTTTGGGGGTCGAACCCTAGTAGTTTTTAAATATGGGTCCCATATGGATTATCTTCCTTAAAGGTTTAAAGATTTAAACTGGGATAGCTCATTCTTGCTTTATTAAACCTTTCAGCATGAAGAAAACATTGCCGAATCCACCTCGTGTTACGAGAGCAAGGGAATGGAGAGACCACCCTGGAGTTAGTTGATGCAAGATGGATACTGTCGGTGTGAGCAGAATAGCTGCAGCTTGAATTAGTGAGAATTATTTTGAGTGGGTTTGTATTATTAAACCTTGTATAGAATTGTGAGGTCTATTATTGTAACTTCAGGTAGAGGTTGTAAATAATAGATGAGATCCTGGATAGTACATTTGGGTTGTAATAACAAATGTTGATTATTGTTGCTTATTTCCAAGGCTATAACTTGTGTGTGTGTGCGCGTAAGTGATTGAGGTCTTTGGAGTTGTATTATGAGAATGTTGTAAGTAATGCAGGTATTGTATCATTGATGGAGCGTGACAAACCAGATTCCTGACCCCGGATCTGAGGGTGTTACATGTAATGTTTTGTCTTGATAGAAACTTTCTTGAATGC
This sequence comes from Heracleum sosnowskyi, assembly GCA_030848705.1. Classification (NCBI taxonomy): domain Eukaryota; kingdom Viridiplantae; phylum Streptophyta; class Magnoliopsida; order Apiales; family Apiaceae; genus Heracleum; species Heracleum sosnowskyi. The sequence goes on along the minus strand of CM061240.1, from coordinate 59,706,474 downwards.
CTTTTGATATTATCTTCATTCTGCACGTTCCTTTTTGTCTCAGAATGACTATCAAAAAGGCTTGGAATGACTATCATTTTTAGCCTGGAATGACTACCATTTTGGCTTGGAATGACTATCATAATATTCGAATTAAATTAGAATGACTAGCAATTGAACTGGGATGACTATCCTTGATAGTCATTCCAGTTCATTTCTATGAAAAAATGACATGGCATGACTATCGGGATGACTATCCTTAATAGTCATTCCAGTTCATTTTTCATAGTCATTCTAGCTTTAATTCTAATTCTACTTTTAAATTAATTCTTATAATTAATTTATTTAATAAATTAATAACTAATATAAAAGAGAATTTATATCCTTTCTTGATAGCATAAACAATCCTTGAACCACTTGAATTTGATGAAGAATTTTCACTGAATGAAGTTGACACTTGATGTATTGTCCAGTTCATAAGTGACTAACTGCAATGTCTGTTCTTCATATTTTTGACTTTAAGCCGTGGTCCATTAACTGCTATTGACTTTGGTCAACCACTGTAATTTGTACCCTTGCTGTTACACTTCTGAAATCTCTGTCAATTTAATAAATCCACTTCCTTGAATACTTCACTAAGACTTGATCAATAAATTGAACTTATTTCAATGTAGAATCACTTCAAGTCTGTAGGATGACTTTAATCTTCATTTTTTTGACTGATATAACCTTCTGAGATTCCTGTGACACTGAATTATTATTTACTTATTACAAACTTTTTTAAGCTGAGTTGTATCCTCGATGTTTACAAATAGGCCTATACATGTGTCTTTCAATATATATATATATATATAAAGGTTCAATGAGGAACTAAATTAGCCAAGTAACCTAGTAACTAAATATACACCTTCAGATTAGATAAAAACAACGATCAAGATTGAACAGAGAAAAACAGGTGTACACCGCTTTGTGACGTCGTCAGTTTTCTCTGTTTTCCTTTTTCATTTATGTCAGTTCACCAAATTACAATAACTAATACAATAAAATAATTTAATATCAAATTGTAGATTTTTAACATGACACTTGAATAAAAATACATAAATTATGAAATTCAAGAAATTATTTTATATAATTATAATACGCACAATTGAAATTGTAAAACATAAAATGAATTATAGATAAAATTAAACATAAAAAAGTACACAACACAAAATGTTCAGAACACATTTTACCATAAAAAAATTATACAACATACAAAAAAAGTTATAAAATATGCAATAAAAGTCTAAAAGTACGTAATAGCATTAGAAAATACAAATACAAACAAGTAAGACATAAAAGGTACAAAACACAATTAGAAAATGTATAAAAGAAGGAATAAAAAAAAAATAAAGAACACAATAAAATAATAGTACAGAAAAACAAGATAAATAAAAAAAATAAAAAACACAATAAAACTATAGTATAGAAAACAAGAAAAATAAATTAAAGAATATAGAACATAATACAAAATATTACAAATACATAACATAATAAAAATGACAATTATAAAAAAAGACATGAAAAATAAATTCCAAAATATAAAATATAAACAAGTTCATGATATAGAAAAATTATTATAATTCACATGGAAAACATCATACAAAAATAAACTATAAAATACAGGACATTAAATCTATATAACACAAAATTAATACAGAACACAAGAAAATGTAAAAGAAGAACAAAGAACAAAATTAAAACTACAATACAAAAATAACATGAAAAATAAATTAAAATATAGAACATAGTACACAATATAAAAAATTTACAGAATCTAAAGAAATTCACCGTACAAAAAAAATGAAAATAAATAATGGAATATAGAATATAAAAAATACAATACAGAACACAGTACACAAAAAATTTACAGAACCTAAAATTTATAAATAAAATACAAGTATGTATATTGATTATATGAAACTTGTTAATCCCAAATGGCCTAACAGAATTGTAGAGGGGGGGGGGGGGTTGAATACAATTCTAGATATTTTTAAACTTAAAACAACTTTGAAATAACTTGACAGGTAAAATAAAATCACACAAGCAAATATAAAATTTCAGTTGGATGTTTTGAGGATCCAACTGAGATGTTTTTATTTCGGAAATAATCTGTGTTACAAAAGTATCACAGCTGCTCAGTTCCTAATGTAGAGTGAAAGTGCTCTTGAAAGAAGCTAATACAAAGTTATTCTATCTCACTAACTTTTTTTAAAATGAACTGCTACACTTGGTTATATAACCCAAGTTTACAATGTTATTTTTGGCTACTCTAAAATGTACTAAGGGTAACCACCAGTAGCTTGATTTTCATTCCTTTTGTCCAATGGTCCTTGGAGATCTTGCCTTTTGTCTTCATGCTTATTATGATCACACTCAAGAACCTAATTGGAAATTGGAATGTTTCCTCATTCCCAGTGACCATTTTAATGGCTCCCAATGCAAAGTACACTTCTACATCACCTTTTGATCTGTCAGAAAACTGTCACTATCACTTTGTCAACTATTCAGAAAAGTGATAATGATTCGTTGATAGTAGTGAGATGTATTCCGTTGATAGCTTTATTCTTCAATCCGTTGATAGTGTAATCTCCATTCCGTTGACATGTCTTGACTTAGGCAAAATTACAGGGCATATAATATTTACAATTAACCAACCTATTTTGCCTATCTAGTAATTAGTCAACATGACTTAGAAAACCTATCTAATACCTACAACAAATGCCTATCAAGTAGTGAAGTATTGTACAGTGCAATTGCTACATTACTCATTTCGTTGATGAACTACCTGTCAACGGAAGCTGCAAAGCATACCATTCCGTTGACAGCTACAAATTGACTTAACACAAAATCTCCTAAGTGTTTTTACAATTATCATCAAGAATAACATATTCCTAACAAAACTTAAAAAAACTGATATGGCAAAAAGGACGTGTATTTGGAAGTTAACGAAGATAACGTGACTTCAACGGGAGTTACTAGTTACTCCTTTTATGAGTTCCTCATTGACCTACCCATATACCCTATATATATATATATATATATATATATTCGGGTTTGGATGAGATTCGATTTTCGGGTCGGATTTCGGATCGGTATATCTAAAATCCAAATATTTTCGGGTTTAAAAATTAAATCCAAATTCAAATCCAAAAATCGAGTTCTGTAAATCTAAAATTTCAATTAAATATCCGTCGGATCGAATTATTTTGTTATCCCTAATATATGACCCTTCCTTTTAAACTGAGGCACAAATGATCATTACCTTGCAAACTTGTTATATTCTGAAAGTAACTTTTAATTTTGGATAGAATTGTGGACATTTCTTTTTTTTTTTTGTACGAGAATTTTAACATTTCAGGAAATATCAAACAAATAACTTTCTTAGGATTGTAGAAGGTAGAAATTAGAGTCAATCCAAGGAGCTATCTCAAATTAACGGTGGGGCCTGTTTGGCACCTAAAAGGGTCAAGGCTGAACCCAACGTCCGGAAATTAACTAAAATAAGTAATCGAATGATATCTAATATCATTTTTATACAAAGTTAATTTATATATATACATAATTTTTTTTATTTTAATATATATATATATGTAATTATCATATATATTTATACCAATTTATTCAAAAATATAGTATGATTGGAAGAAATAAAAGCCATAATTTTAAATTAAGGAGAATTTGAGATTAAAAATTAAGATATTTCATGATTTATTCGTCTGAAATGGGAATTATGCATATATATATATATATATATATATATATATAATTCAAATTTCTATTTTTTTTAATTTTAATTATTTTTAAATATATTTATATTAATTTTTATTAATGAGACTAATTTTTCACTAATTAGTCTGATTTCACCGATTTTTATGACAAGCAATTTGACACACTTTGAGCATAAAGGTATCGAATAATGACATCTAGAAATTAATGAATGATTAAGAGATAAATGTAGATTTTAGAACACTGAACTTTCTGAAAATTTTAATTTCACCTACAAGAAATTTATGTGTTAAATAGTAGATTAAATATGTTTCATGATAAATATATGTTTTAATGTATTTTATTTTATAGGGTATTTTTTAATTATAAATAAAAAATTAATAATAGACAAATTGTAATTTATACGTTTGTAATATACACACGCTTAAGGATCGAAACTAACAACATATTAAATTTTATTCAAAAAATATAATAAAGTTAAAAATATATTATTATATTATATTATATTTTATTATAAAAATTACAATTATAAAATAGTCAAAAGCAACTCTTGCATAATAATCAAAACATGGAATAATTTATAGTTTGGTTAAAATCTTTTTTTTAGTTATTCTTAAATATATATTAATTTTAAATAAAAAAATAAATATTAAACAAATTATAATATATACGTTAGTAAAATACAAATATTTAAGATTCGAATCTCATTAAAAATATATTATAATTTATTATAAAAATTAAAATTAAAATTTAATTTTTATAACTTGTAAGCTAATAAAGTAAAATCTTAATAAATTAATAAAAAAAAATGATCCCAAATATAATAGTATATTTTATGTTGATAAATTAATAATCCCTATTGATAATATGAATAATGTTTAGTGTAGAATTAACATGATGGGGGCGTGGAACATGTTATAAAGCGCAGCGCACTTAGGAAAGGATGAAAAAGAAAGGCGCACAAGGGAAGGGAGTGACAGTGGGTAGATGTTTGCAAAATGAAAAGCCAAACAAAACCCCACCTCTCTTCTTCCTCCTCCTCCTCAACAGGGTAAAGGAAAGCCCACTACCTCCATCATACATACACTAGTACTAGTCTACCACTTTTTGGTTTATTTCCTTGCTCTTCTCTCTCTCTGTTTTTCTTGATTTGGTTGGTAAAAATGGGTAACTGCAGTTGTGGTTTGAAACCATCAATTTACAGAATTTCTGCAAATGCAAAGTCAGGTGGCCCCCTTGCCTTGATATCAGTATTTTGCAACTTTGTTAGTTACCCGGGAGTTGGTTGTGTCATAGATTCTTGTATGTTTTTCAGGATTCTCACCATTCTTGTGTATCCTTCTTTCTCTTCTTCTATTGTATAGTAATAATGGATTTTCTTTCTTTATTTATGGCCAAGTCAAGTGTGTAAAAGTTACCCTTTAGTTTTAGATACACTCATTTTCATTCTTTTCCTTTGTAATTCTGTCTATATGTTTCCAAGACTTATATGCTTGTACTATTCAATTTTATTACCCATGAATGATGATTCATGTTAGGACTTCAATATCTATGATTTATTTTTATTTTTTATTTTCAACTAAAACTAATTAATATTTGTTCTATATATATGGGAATTATGTTGATCTGTTTGCAAATTCTTTATGTTCTAATTTTTATTGCTTTCAGAGTCTCCAAATGATTCAACACCCAAGGACAGGAATGATGAAAGGAAGCTTCCCACGAATCCCGAAGAAGTCGAATACCTGCGACGCAGTTCTGCTACTAATCCATTGATTGTGTTTACATACGATGAATTGAAGACAGTCACCTCAAACTTTAGACAGGACAATATGTTAGGCGGAGGAGGGTTTGGAAGTGTTTACAAGGGCTTCATTTCTGATGATAAAAATCAGGAACTTGACCCAATTCCAGTTGCCGTTAAGGTCCATGATGGTGACAATAGTTATCAAGGCCACAGGGAATGGCTGGTACATAATTTATTTTCTTCATTGCTATTCAGTGTATCTATAACGTGCTGTCGTGTTTTCATTTTGGTTTTCCTTCTGCACTTTTTTCTTTTTTTTCAGGCTGAAGTCATATTTTTGGGCCAACTTTCACATCCAAATTTGGTTAAATTGATTGGCTACTGCTGCGAGGATGAGTATCGTGTTCTAGTGTATGAGTATATGGCTCGAGGTAGCGTGGAGAACAATCTATTTTCAAGTGAGTTTTTCATTACATTCTGCATAAAAATGTTAAACTCATGTTTTTCATTTTAAAATAAACGATGGATAGCTTCCCACATATCGAAATATGATTGTTGGTACACGCTGGTGTAGACTGCCTCCTTGTGACCCCTTGATGCTGAAATAAGTATGAGAGAACTTCCATCTATTTTACAAGTGTAATACGTTAGCTGTACAATCCTTATCTATTCATAAAGGTTATAATAAAGGAAAGAAAGTACTTATATTTTATTTCTCATTTATGCTAAAGTCTTGGTACATTTAAACTACCCTTTTTCATATATAAATAAAGAGAAAATTGCACAAGAAAAGGAAAAGGAAGCAGCAGCACTAAAGATCAACAGTGAACAATTTTTTTGAAGATGTTAGTTTAGAAAATAACTGAGAACAACGATTATTGACAGTAATTAAGCTCATGTAATGTAAGGTATAACTCTGTAACTGCATGCCTTCTCTGATATATCTAATGTTAAAATCTTTGAAAGGGCATTGCATGCTTTAAAAGTTATTAAAACCTCTGGTGCAGGCATGCAGCTATGTATCATACTTGAATCTACATATTTTAGTATTATGATTAAGATTATGTGTAAGTTTGAATATCTCCGTGTACATAACAAGTAACTAGATATCTGAAGTTTATGTTTCTTGAGGATTCTTTTAATCAGTCCTCGCAACTTAATCTTGCTTGCTTTTTGACTGTCACAGGAGTTCTGCTTCCGCTTCCCTGGTCCGTCCGTATGAAGATAGCATATGGTGCTGCAAAAGGCCTTGCGTTTCTCCATGAAGCTGAAAAGCCTGTCATCTACCGTGATTTTAAAACATCTAATATACTGTTGGATAAGGTTATTGGACTGGAACCTAATTAATCTAATGCTTTTAAATGATGACCATAATTTTACCTAGCTCCTCCCTACTCCATTTCGTAGTAAGAAAGATCCAATTCACTCAGACTTAAAATGTAGGAAGCTTCATTAACTGTTGTTCTGCATGCAAATTTGGTATAATAAATCACATTTCATATACAAAGTCCTATATAGATACAAGTTTAATAAAACATATGTTATCAAAGATAACCAAATGTATTATTTAAGTAATTGCAAAAATTCATATAAAATACAACAAGTTACCTAATTTTACTATTTGCCATGCTATTGATACCATTTTAGCCATGTGTTGCTTAACAGTTACATGTAAGTTTCTTCGGTGCTTAGTATGTTTTACTCTTTTATATTTTAACAGTTGTATTGAAGGGACTGAAGTTTGATTTGATTTGTATTATCTCATTGCTTTACTTTTGACATAAATTCTATTTTTTTTTTCTTAAAGGACTACAACGCAAAGCTTTCCGACTTTGGACTCGCAAAGGATGGACCAGTAGGCGATAAATCTCATGTGTCTACCCGTATAATGGGAACATATGGATATGCAGCACCAGAGTATATCATGACAGGTTAGTTAAATTTGTTGCAACAATAGTTTAGCTAAGTTTGCTGCAAGAGTAGTTATATTTTTATGTAAAACAGTATTCTTTAGAAAGAAAACTTTCCTAAGATACTCTTTGATTTGCATTAAGTCTGGCTGTGCATGTCGCTTGCAGTGCTTTAACGGGTACTGTACAGCTTTTTATACTTTTGGAAAGCACTTGCTTATTTAACGAGTGATGATATCTCTTTTTCTAGTACTATTCTTCTAGCTGGTATGAAATTTTTATTTTTCCTGTCTCATGCTCATTACATTTCAAATTATTAAGTTTACTAGCCTAATATATTGCAAATAAAAGAAAGTTGGAAATCAGAACCTGGAATTTGGTAGAGGGGGTTGATCCTTTATTTTTAAACAGGACATTTCAAATTATTAAGTTTACAATTAATCTTGCAAATAAAAGAAAGTTGGAAAGCAGAACCTGGAATTTAGTAGAGAGGGTGGTTATCCTTTATTTTTTAGACAGAGCTAAGTGAATTTTTTTTACAAGCGTCTCAAAATTGGTAATAATCTACATAGAAGTACATGTTTTTTTTAAAAATTCAATTCAAAAATACAAGTATCATAGCCCATATTTATAACAGAGCTTTGGAGAATATAAAACTATTGACACATACTCGGAAGTTTTTGGAATTTACACAATAGTACGTAATATTAAAGTATATTTATTTTATACTGGTTAGCACTGTGTATATTGATCCTACTGACAGGTTTGGCACTTGGTCATTTATTCTGGAATGCTTTTTGTTTTTTAAGGAAAATCTAGAGCTCCCCAATTGGATCCCAAATTTGTATCTTCTATGTTCTATTTAATTAAACTAGCAGGGCATGTATATTCTTAAAAGTAGAGATATAAATTCTAGGAGTAACTAACTAGCACATGCCACCTATGTGTGTTAATTTGGATCCAGTTTGGTACCTCTAATATTATTCTTTCATTAATAACTCAAATACCATATGAGCTGCTTAACAGGTGGTAATAACTTATAAGTCCAAAGGACGTGATTCATATATTACAAAACCAAGAGGCTGGTGCCCACTCAGCCAACGCCTTGGTTCCGACACTAAAATGATCTCTGCTGTATGGTCTGCATTCTGTTTTAGACATATAAACTAACTTTCAGTAGTGATTTCATTACCAATAATGCTGATTAAAGTTTATTCTAGTTGCTGGTGGAAGTCCTTTCCATTCCAAGCTCTTAGTAATGCAACCCTTTAAATCATTCAGGTCATTTGACTCCCAGAAGTGATGTTTACAGCTACGGTGTTGTTCTTCTCGAGCTCTTAACAGGAAGAAAATCTTTGGAAAAATCTCGGCCACCCCGTGAACAAAATCTTACTGATTGGGCACTCCCTATGCTTAAAGAGAAGAAGAAGTTGCTCAATCTCGTTGATCCTAGGTTGGAGGGGGATTATCCTGTTAAAGCATTTCAAAAGGGAGCAATGCTAGCTTACCATTGCTTAAACCGTAATCCTAAAGCAAGGCCACTAATGCGAGATATAGTAGATTCCTTGGAACCTCTGCAGGTTCCTTGTGATACCACTGCTGAAAAAACTGATGCTACTGTGATTGTAAAGAATCCAAAGCCAGTATCTGGAGAAGATGCACACAAATCATGAACTTGTCCTCTATACTTTTGGTTTTCATTCCTGAAATCTGTAGGGAAGAGTTTCCTAACCGCATAGAAATATTACTTGGGTGTTTGTATTTCAAAATGAAGTATATTTGGTTTCTTTCTTGACAATGTAAAGAGATGTATATGGCAACAGGCAAGTGGTGCACTTGTACGTATGGTTTTTTAAAACAAAAATGGTTAGGGACAAACTATTGTTACAACATAGACGTGCACACCAAAAATTACCAAAAAATCTACTGATTCTGCTGAAATAATGATTGTCATTAACCCTACCCCTTTTTAAAATATGTGTTTTAACTTCAGCTTATAAAATTGTAAATTATGCATGCATTAGTTTAACTAACTTGCATCGGGTGCTTACTATGTGCGATGTATTCTTATTTTGTTCAAGTGTTAGATTATTTATCTGATGTCCTAATTTCAAATATAAGTAACTTAGTGAAAAATAATATGGTTATTTAAATCATTGGAACAATTATTCCATTATTTATTTAGAAGTAGGAAAATTTACAAAAATATCTAATTTTTTAAAATTATTTACAAAAATATGCTCTAATTGCAAGTGAGGTTGAAATTTTTATTGTTATAAATAAAAAATTCACTTCTCATCTTTTCTTTACTTATTTTCTCTCTTTTGTTTTGTTCACTTCTTTTCTCTCCTTTTTCAAGTTTATTACTATAATTTATATATAAGACTGGGAAGGCCCTCAAAGACATTTCATGTATTTTTCTTAAATTTTCCATTATTCAAATTTTTTATTAATTATTTTTCTTGCATTAAATGACATCATAATTAGTTATCAGTTATACCTATTAAATATATATTAAACTTACATTATTTCATTTATATAAAATTTTAGCATACTTAATTTGATCATTATGATTATTATTTTAATATAAGATATCAATTATCTATAAAAAATATTATTACTATTAGGTAAATTGACTACTTAAAATTATTTATATTATATTATTTTCTATTTTCCATTCAACCATTCAAGATAAGTATAATTTCTTTTAGGAGGCACCACCTTAACTTTTGGAGGATGAATCATGTTTTTATGGATTAAAAAACGTACTTGTGAATTTATTGCTAGGGTTTAGGAGCTTTCGAGCTTTAATGGTTGTTCTCGTGTTTCGTGACTAAATCGGTCCTCACAAGATGCCTACGTATCTCAATCAGTGCTGAGAATCAAGCCAGAAAACGTAGTTCTTGGTGTTGCCCTCGGGGCTATGGCGGCAGGGGCACACCAAGGACGTAGTGACTTGTATGTCCTTATTCGAGGATGAAGTCTAAAACGTTGTAGATGACGTATGGAGCTGTGTCCAAAACGTAGTTCTGAGATGAGGGTCAGATCCTTTATATAGGCGTTTAAAAGCCTAATGGATAAGTATTGATTTCTTTGAAGGATAAGTCTTATCCTTGACAGTGGATAAGTATTGACTTTCTTGAATGATAAGTCTTATCCTTGACAGTGGATAAGGATACGATAAATTCTAGATCCTTCCTTGTATGAGTTGTTTCCATATCATACGTACTTGTATTAGAACAAGCCCAATTGTATTAGAACAAGCCTGTATTGGACGTCTCCTAATACAGGTTGTACTTCTAGCCCAAATATTAATTACGAAATTAATATTTAATTAGAGTTTCGGGCCTTATTTATGAACCATCTAGGTTTAATTAATGCAATATTAATTATGTCTTTAGAGTTATTTTTAACCCATATCACATGTGAATTGTGATAAATTATAGAAATTGTGTAGATTTTTTAGTTAATATCAAGAATTTGTACACTGAAGTTTTAATCAATAAATGTGGGAACTGTGATAAATTTATTAAATTATGAAAAATATATTAATTTTTCGGTTAACATCTAGAATTTGTACATAAGTAATATGGAACAGATTTGTACCATGAATAAATTATATATGGGCTGTGACCAACCCCACCTTTTCTTGGCACACAAAATTGATAAAAAAGTTTATATACCCAATATTTTATTATATTTTGTCGGAATAAATTAATATTCTGATTAATTAAATTCTTACACTATTATGGAGTATGTATGTTATGAGAGAGGGGTCGTCTTTTTAAGAACTTTATTTAGTTTATAATTTTATAAATTTTGATCTTAAAGTTCGTATTCATATTATAATTGTATTTTTCATGTTTATGATTTTTTAATTATTACAATTTTAGATATATAATGAGTATTTTTTTAATTAATAATTCATGTAAATTGTATTGAATCATTTTAATTTTTTTTTTAAAATATAACTATCAATATTTTTAGTATTCAAAAGTATGAATTTATAAGCCGCACTAAGACTTGCTCTAACAATCTATAGACGTTAAATATGGGTGAATAAAAATATAACTTATTTTCACCTAACTTACTAAAATTTAGTTCATCTTCTTAGTATCAATTCTGAGGTATTTCCAATTTTCTAGTTTCAAAACAGATTTAGATAACATTTAAGATCGTAACTTGTGCCTTGCCCAAGGGCACAGGATAAATAGCATTAATTAATGTAATTTATAGCTTTGTTTCATTGGTATCATAGCTTTGTTACTGTTGTAACCAGATTTCTGTCGGGTCGGACTCCGAATATCCCTTCGGGTTAACCTACCAAAAGAGAAGAATGCGAGGGGTTTGACCCCCCGATTCACCTCCGATGTGAGAATAAGTTAGAGGTTCCGGTAAGGTTTAATTGAACGTGCAAGTGCTTGTAAGTACAAAATAAGTATTAACCTCATAATGGAACCTGAAGTGTGCTTTTATAGGCATAGTCTGTACCGATCGCCCGAAATCCACGGAGCCACTCGCCGTTGGCGTTGTCCGCTTCATCCGCCTAAAGAAGCGGAAGACGTATTCTTCTCACAACGGTCATATGTTAGTGGACAGTGGAGGAAAAGCCCGATTTGCTTAATGGGCCCATTCGGCCTTATCCTTCGACCCAACTAATATTCGGCCCAGTCAATGTTGGGCCCCAAACATGTCCCTGGACTTTGATCGGATGTCCAATTCGTTCGGAGTCCTAGCCCTTTACTCTCCTTCGGGATAACTCCCAAAGGTCTCGTACTTATCAGTTAGGACACGTCTTCTAGGGAGTCGTGTCGTAATGATTATGACAACTGTCATTTCTGGAGATCTGCGTTGCATCTTAGCCGTTGAATCCCAAGCGACTCTAATCGTACGGTTGAATACGAACGTTCGTGTTTCTATGTCCAAACGTCATATCTCCCATATATAAATATAAGTTTCCCCCTCAAATGTCGTCACGACATTTTCAAAAGAAACTCTTCACAAATTCTCCCAAACCTAGTCATTCGCAGTTATCAACATCCTCTTTTGCCTCGAGTTCAAATTTCTCCCTCGTCTTCATCACAAGTAAGTCTTTTGAATCGCTTTATCTGTAATTGAATCTTTGCCAGAAATTTTCGCTAATTAACAATAGGCATCTTAGGCTTTCATTTGTATGTTTACTAGCAACATTCACCCTTCGGGGTTTGTTGTATTCAACTCTATTTGTGCAGTTGACATGCCTATTTTGTATGCTTTCCTTTGCATTCATTTGTAGTTTGTCTTGGCAAAGCTTTGAGGATGTTTCTACCAATCAAAACGGGTTCAATCCTTCATATGCTTTCTAGGAAGCTCATGATTTCATCGAACCTTATTTCTAATTGTCCAACTAGCGGATCCTTTTAGGATGCACTAAACATAATAAACTTTTAAGTTTGAGGCATGCCAAGTCCTTGGCACCTCATGCCTTTCGAGGGTTTCTAATTTGTATGAGCCTCGACCAAATACGTTCTTGACGCGATATGGTCCTTCCCAATTTGGGGCCAACTTGCCTTTTTGTCCAACCCCGGATGCCTCAATCTTTCGGAGGACTAAGGGCTCATTTGTTTTCAGCTGAACAACACTGAATAGTTTAACATCTGACCGCTTCAGTCATTCAGACTGTTTGGAATTGATTTTTGTATGTCTGAATGATTCAAAATCATCTGAATCGTTCCTGCTTAAATTTGCGCCTGAATCATTCAGGACTATATACATGCGACTATTTTCTCGGTGTACGCGCTATCTATGAATTGTGATGCATGACTCCTGTTGTTGCAATTTTATTCTAAGTATTTTATTTAATATTTTATTTCTTTCTGTTGCTTCGTGAGTACATTAGATCAAATAAAAAATTTATTATACTTTAAAAAGAAAATTACTACCATGCTTCCTCCAATTTGTTTGCTAAATTGTGGAGTTGCTGGCTTGATGCTATATAAATACAAATATAGCCCTACTTTACTAGGGGTTTACCTAAATTTAGATTTTCCTTATAAGTTATTTTTAATAATTGTTATTTTTTATATTAGAATTTTTTAATAATAAAATATGTTAAAACAGATTTTAAAATGATTAGATGTTAAGAATGGTTCAAATTAAATAATTTAATCAAATTAAAAATAATGTCATTCAGATATTGAAAACCAATACATCACGTCAAATAATATTATTCATTCAGGAATCAGAATTATGATTCATTCATATTATTCAGAAATATTAATTATTCAGATATAAATCATTCAGATTTGCCAAATGACCCCTAAGTCTCTTTGACGGAAGAATCTCTCTTTAACCCTTAGGTTATAGTAGAAAGATGCTCTTTTTTGATGTTCAACTACCTTAGCATTTGCCTCATCTCTAACCTCATCAATTAGATCTAAGGTCAGCCTCATGCCTTCTTCATTTGTCTCTGGCTCATAAGCTTCGATTCTTGGAGATGTGTGAGTAATCTCCACTGGAACCACTGCCTCTGCCCCATATGCCAGCAGAAAGGGGGTTGCTCCAGTGGTGACTTTACTAGTAGTACGATATGCCCATAGTATGGGGAGCAATTCGTCTACCCAAGTGTTCTTTGAGCGTTCAACTCTCTTCTTGAGTCCATCTAGGATGATTCGGTTGGCCACCTCGGCTTGTACTTTTGCTTGAGAATGAGCAACTGATGTGAATCGCAACTCAATGTTGTTCTCCTCACAATACTTCTTGAAATCTTCATTGTCAATCTGCTTCCCATTGTCCGTGACCAGGATTCGTGGGATTCCATATCGACACATTACACTTTCTCATAGAAATTGCAATACTTGTTTGGTGGTTATCTTGGCTAGAGGTTTAGCCTCAATCCACTTAGTGAAGTAGTCAATTGCCACTATCAAGAACTTTCTTTGTGCACTTGCCACTGGAAATGGCCCAAATATGTCCATGCCTCACATGGCAAACGGGATTGGTGAGTTAACTGATGTTAACATCTCGGGTGGTTGCCTAACCACAGGTGCATGCTTTTGACACCGTTCGCACTTCTTCACATAATCTTTTGCATTAACAAGCATATCTGGCCAGTAGAAGCCTAGACGGGTGATTTTATGAGCAAGGTCCCTGCCCCCCAAGTGCTGCCCACAAATTCCTTCATGTACTTCCCTTAGGGCCAATTCTGCCTCTTGGGGTCTCAAGCATTTCAAATAAGGAACAATGAAAGACTTTTTGTATATGATTCCCTCAATCAGGGTATACCTTAGTGCTCTCACGTATAACTTTCGTGCTTCTGAAGCATCGTTAGGTAACCAACCGGTTTCCAGATGAGATTTGATGGGATCCATCCAACAGCTAGCCACATCAATGGGTGCTATTAACTTTCCATTGATGTTTGGGGTCTTCAAGACTTGGAAGTATACACTCCCTACGTAGTTCTCAATTTCAGAAGAAACAAATTTGGACAAGGCATCGGCCTTCATGTTTTCTTCTCTTGGAATGTGTTCTACATAACACTCATCAAACTGAGTCATGATGGCTTTGAAAAGTTTTAGGTACTTGGCCATGACTTCATCTCTGACTTCAAACTCCCCATTTACTTGGGAAACCACTAGCCTCGAGTCTCCACACACTTTCAGAGTTTTAACTCTCAAGGCTCCAGCCAGCCCTAAGCCAGCTATCAGGGCTTCATCTTTCTTGTCTTCCACTATTACCTCCTGCCCCCCCGACTTCCTGGTTGTCAATAGTGCATTCAACCATGAAGTCAGCGAGTGCTTGAGCTTTTATGGCCGTTCGAGGCTTATATTTGATGTCAAATTCTCCCAATTCAATAGCCCATTTGACCAACCTCCCAATAACTTGGGGGCTATGCAAGATGTTTCTTAGAGGCTGATTGGTCAAGACCTCTATCTTGTGTGCCTGGAAGTATGGGCGTAGCTTTCTTGAGGCCATAATCAAGGCTAAGGCAAACTTCTCTATCGTAGAGTAGTTTATTTCTGCCCCATGTAGAATCTTGCTCACATAATAAACGGGCTTCTGCACCTTCAATTCTTCTTTTATCAAAACAGCTCCAAGGGCTGTGTTAGAAACTACCAAGTACAAATAGAGAGTTTCTCCTGGCTTTGGATTTGCCAACAGTGGTGCCTAAGTCATGTACTTCTTCAAGGCCTCAAAGGCCTCTTGGCTTTCAGTTGTCCACTCAAAATTTTTCACGTTCTTGAGTGCTTTGAAGAAGGGTAAACACTTCTCTCCTGACTTGGAGATGAATCTTCCCAATGCTGCCACTATTCCCGTTAGTTTCTGGACATCCTTGACAGTTCGTGGTGGTTCCATGTCTAGAATTGCTTTGATTTTGTCGGGATTAGCCTCGATTCCTCTCTTGGAAACCATCAGGCCTAAAAACTTTCCCGAGCATACACCAAAGGCACACTTAGCTGGATTCAACATCATCTTGTGGTGCCTCAGCACTTCAAATGCCTCTCGGAGGTGCTCTATGTGATCGGCCTTATCGAGGCTCTTGACTAACATGTCATCCACGTAGACCTCCATGGTTTTTCCAATCAGGTGTTCAAAAATTTTGTTCACCAACCTTAGAGATGTCATCTTTGTGCATTTTGATTTGGTTGTATCCACTGAAGCCATCCATGAAACTGAGCATCTCGTGCCTAGCTGTGGTATCTATTAGGGCATCGATCCTTGGTAAGGGAAAACAATCCTTAGGACATGCGTCGTTCAAGTCGGTGAAGTCGACACACATCCTCCATTTTCCATTGGCCTTATTGACCATTACTGGGTTGGCCAACCATTCTGGGAATTAAATTTCCTCAATGAACCCGGCTTCCAGAAGCTTATCTACTTCTTGTTTGATGGCCTCCTGTCTCTCTGGTGCAAAATTTCTCTTTCTCTGTTTCACCGTCTTCCTTTCAGGATCCACTTTTAATTTGTGGGTTATCAATTGGGGATCAATCCCTGGCATGTCTGCCGCTGTCCAAGCAAAACCGTCGTTGTTCTCTTGAAGAAAAGATATGAGCTTGCTTTTCAATGGTTCAGGCAATAGTGCTACAACATAAGTCACCTTCTCCGGTTCACCAGGGACTAAGGGAATTGGGATTAAATCCTCAGCTGGTTTCCATCTTCTGTCCTCATTGTCACTAGTATCCATGTCTTCAATGGGGAAAACCTGCCCCCCGATTCCATCAGGCCTTAACGCGGCTACGTAACAACTTCTAGCCATCTTTTGGTGTCCGCGTTCTTCACCAATTCCATTCCTCGTGGGGAACTTGATTTTCAGATGATAAGATGAGGCAACGACCTTGAACGCATGAAGACCCGTCCTTCCCAAGATTGCATTGTAGGTTGAAGTTGCCTTTATAACTATGAAGTTCAACATCTGAGTAGACGTATTCGACCCTTGCCCCATTGTCATCGGGAGTTGGATAGTGCCTTCCACTTTCGACTCCACTCCATTGAATCCATATATAGGCATATTTGAGGGTGTCAACTAAGAGTCCACTGAAGCTCCATTGTCGACCAAAACCCTCTTTGTTTCAGAATTCCCTATCACATGTACGATGACTAAGGGATCATCGTGGGGAAACTTCACTCCTTCCAAGTCAGAATCATCAAAACCTATTGATATTTCCGTTCGGGCACGTTTCGGTGCTTCTCCAACCACAGTCATTACCTCTCGGGCATAAGCTTTCCTTGAGTTTCGGGAGGACCCAGCAGCAGTCGGTCCTCCAAATATCATGTTGATGACTGGCCCTCGGGGCTTGGGATTACGATCTTGATCGTTGTCCCTTCTGTCGTAATCCTTCCTTTCATAGTTTCCTCTTTGACTCCCATGATTTCCATCCTTAGTGAATTTATTGAGCTTTCCTCTTCGTATCAGAAACTCAATATCATCTTTCAGTTGTCTACAATCATCTGTGTCGTGACCGACTTCCTTATGGAACCGACAGAATTGATTTTGATTCCGTTTGGACATATCAGTCCGTAGTGGCTTCGGCCATCGGAGATCCTCCTCCTTTGCTATTTCCATCAGAATTTGACTCCTGCGAGTGTTTAATCTTGCATACTCCGTAAACTTTGGCCCAAAATTTTTCCTCTTGGGTGGAGAATCAGAATCTTTTGACGTTCTAGGAAACTTTTCCTTGACGTCGTACTCCTGAGTATCCTTTCTTTTCTTTGAATTTCCACTGCCACCAACAGTAGGTTCATACTTTCTCATGCTTTCTTCAGCCTTGATGTATTTTCCGGCTCTATCTTGGAGCTTCAGCATGCTCTCGGGTGGATGTTTTTCCAATGATCTTTTGAAGTGATCATCAGTGGTTCCTTGCTGCAGAGCTATCATAGCTACTTTGTCCTCTAAGTCCAGGACTTTCAGAGCCTCTTGGGTGAATCGGTTGATATAATCCCTTAAAGCTTCATTCTTTCCTCGCTGGATTCCCATAAGTGATGCAGAACTTTTCTCGTGCACCCTTCCACTAACAAATTGATTGATGAATGCTTTGCTTAATTCCTTGAAAGACCCAATGGAATTGGGAGGTAGACGGCTATACCAACGTTGGGCCATGCCTGCCCAGGTTTGTGGAAACACCTTATACTTAACCGCATCATTGGTTGGGTGCAACATCAGTGCATTAGAGAAGGTTCTTACGTGATATGCGGATCCCCCGTTCCATCATAAGCTTTGATCATTGGCATTTTAAATTTCCTGGATATGTTAGCTTTCATGATGTCTTGAGTGAACGGTGGCGTAGGATCATCAGGATCTCATAGGGGCAACAAAACACTAGGATCACCCCTTGGGGCTTCAGCCCTCTTGGTTCTTCTCGGTGTTGGGTCCAGGTTGATTATCGGGACTCTTCCAGTTGCTTGGTTTTGTGCTTTCGCGGCCTCCTGTTCTGCCAATAATTTCTTGAGCCTTGCAGCCTCTGCTTCATGGGCCGCAATCTTTTTCCTTAGTATTTTGAGGTTGTTCCCGATTTTTTTGGGAAGAACGCCTCCTCCTTGGGGCAACATCCCTCTCTTCTGTAGATGTATAATTCTCGTCCTCAGTATAAGGACCCGAGTAGTCCTGAATCAAAGGAGTCCGTCGAGTTTGAGTTTGTTGATTTTGGTGTCCCAGACCTTGTATATAAGGAGGAACGTATGCCTCATGGTAAGTGGAATTGAGACCACTACCGCCCACCATGGGTCGAGGGGGCATGACATAGCTTGACATCCCCAGAGTTTGAGTTGCGTATTGGGGAATATCCGTAGTGTGAAGTTGAAGACCACTTGGTGCATTCATGAGCAGTGGGGAGATTGGTTGCTGGAGAGTGGTCTCTTGTGGATTAGATCCATGAATGACCATTTGTAGGGGATTCGTCCCTTCAATTGAAATCGGGATTTCCGGTCCTTGAGTGTTGGTGGGGATATTCGTCCCTTAAGTGTCAGTAGTTGGCTGTGGTTGATTTCCGTGAGTATCAGCCTCAGAGGTGATAGGAAGCTCCTCAGAAGTTCGAGTATCTCGAGTTATTCTTCGTGTGTTTTCCATGGTTGATGTTGTCTTCCCACAGACGGCGCCAAATGTTATGGATTAAAAAACGTACTTGTGAATTTATTGCTAGGGTTTAGGAGCTTTCGAGTTTTAATGGTTGTTCTCGTGTTTCGTGACTAAATCGGTCCTCACAAGATGCCTACGTATCTCAATCAGTGCTGAGAATCAAGCCAGAAAACGTAGTTCTTGGTGTTGCCCTCGGGGCTATGGCGGCAGGGGCACACCAAGGACGTAGTGACTTGTATGTCCTTATTCGAGGATGAAGTCTAAAACGTTGTAGATGACGTATGGAGATGTGTCCAAAACGTAGTTCTGAGATGAGGGGTCAGATCCTTTATATAGGCGTTTAAAAGCCTAATGGATAAGTATTGATTTCTTTGAAGGATAAGTCTTATCCTTGACAGTGGATAAGTATTGACTTTCTTGAATGATAAGTCTTATCCTTGACAGTGGATAAGGATACGATAAATTCTAGATCCTTCCTTGTATGAGTTGTTTCCATATCATACGTACTTGTATTAGAACAAGCCCAATTGTATTAGAACAAGCCTGTATTGGACGTCTCTTAATACAGGTTGTACTTCTAGCCCAAATATTAATTACGAAATTAATATTTAATTAGAGTTTCGGGCCTTATTTATGGACCATCTAGGTTTAATTAATGCAATATTAATTATGTCTTTAGAGTTATTTTTAACCCATATCACATGTGAATTGTGATAAATTATAGAAATTGTGTAGATTTTTTAGTTAATATCAAGAATTTGTACACTGAAGTTTTAATCAATAAATGTGGGAACTGTGATAAATTTATTAAATTATGAAAAATATATTAATTTTACGGTTAACATCTAGAATTTGTACATAAGTAATATGGAACAGATTTTTACCATGAATAAATTATATATGGGCTGTGACCAACCCCACCTTTTCTTGGCACACAAAATTGATAAAAAAGTTTATATACCCATTATTTTATTATATTATGTCGGAATAAATTAATATTCTGATTAATTAAATTCTTACACTATTATGGAGTATGTATGTTATGAGAGAGGGGTCGTCTTTTTAAGAACTTTATTTAGTTTATAATTTTATAAATTTTGATCTTAAAGTTCGTATTCATATTATAATTGTATTTTTCATGTTTATGATTTTTTAATTATTACAATTTTAGATATATAATGAGTATTTTTTTAATTAATAATTCATGTAAATTGTATTGAATCATTTTAAAGAATTTTTTTAAAATATAACTATCAATATTTTTAGTATTCAAAAGTATGAATTTATAAGCCGCACAAAGCGCAGATAAATTTCCTAATTCTAAGAGGAATGAGTACAGAAATATATTGTTGAAATTGATATGTAAAATCAAGTTTCTAGAGCACTAAGACTTGCTCTAACAATCTATAGACGTTAAATATGGGTGAATAAAAATATAACTTATTTTCACCTAACTTACTAAAATTTAGTTCATCTTCTTAGTATCAATTCTGAGGTATTTTCAGTTTTCTAGTTTCAGAACAGATTTAGATAACATTTAAGATCGTAACTTGTGCCTTGCCCAAGGGCACATGAAAAATAGCATTAATTAATGTAATTTAGAGCTTTGTTTCATTGGTATCTTAGCTTTGTTACTGTTGGAACCAGATTTCTATCGGGTGGGACTCCGAATATCCCTTCGGGTTAACCTACCAAAAGAGAAGAATGCGAGGGGTTTGGCCCCCGATTCACCTCCGGTGTGAGAATAAGTTAGAGGTTCCGGTAAGGTTTAATTGAACGTGCAAGTGCTTGTAAGTACAAAATAAGTATTAACCTCATAATGGAACCTGAAGTGTGCTTTTAGAGGCATAGTCTCTACCGGTCGCCCGAAATTCACGGATCCACTCGCCGTTGGCGTTGTCCGCTTCATCCGCCTGAGGAAGCGGAAGACGTATTCTTCTCACAACGGTCATATTTTAGTGGACAGTGGAGGAAAAGCCCGATTTGCTTAATGGGCCCATTCGGCCTTATCCTTCGGTCCAACTAATATTCGGCCTAGTCAATGTTGGGCCCCCAACATGTCCCTGGACTTTGATCGGATGTCCAATTCGTTCGCAGTCCTAGCCCTTTACTCTCCTACGGGATAACTCCCAAAGGTCTCGTACTTATCAGTTAGGACACGTCTTCTAGGGAGTCGTGTCGTAATGATTATGACAACTGTCATTTCTGGAGATCTGCGTTGCATCTTAACCGTTGAATCCCAAGCGACTCTAATCGTACGGTTGAATACGAACGTTCGTGTTTCTATGTCCAAACGTCATATCTCCCATATATAAATATAAGTTTCCCCCTCAAATGTCGTCACGACATTTTCAAAAGAAACTCTTCACAAATTCTCCCAAACCTAGTCATTCGCAGTTATCAACATCCTCTTTTGCCTCGAGTTCAAATTTCTCCCTCGTCTTCATCACAAGTAAGTCTTCTGAATCGCTTTATCTGTAATTGAATCTTTGCCAGAAACGTGCATATTTTCCTTACGAATGTGGCTTATAGTGTTCATGCTTAGAATCCTCTGTTTAGGAGTATATGCGCTTTTAAATATGCCTGTAGATATGCTTGTAGATATGCTTGTAGATATACTTGTAGATAAGTCTGTAGATAAGTATGCCCTTTTGAACAATCTTCGGGATGATCTTGTCCCTAGAACAATCTTCCGGATAGGCTTGTCCCTAGAACAGTCTTCGGGGTAACCTAAATGTTTAGGAATCCCTCCTTTTCTTTGACTTAGACGTTAGTGACTTCCCCGACCGATCCAAGAGCCCTCTATACTCGGCATTTCTGCTTTTATTTTCATCTTTTCTTAAACTTACCCGAGTACACGGCTAATTTCTTCATACATTAATGCAGGAATTATGGATCGGTCACCTTCCGGATCTGGACGGTCGCCTAGATCTGTGTCCCCGGAGAGATCTCCATTTTTTAACGCCGTTGAGTACCCCGCGACGAATCATCCCTCACTGCTATCCAAGGATCGTGTAGCCAAGTTTCCGAAAGAGCACGAGATCCCGTCGGGAGCATGGCATACATACATGCCGAGGGTGGCTGATCGGATTTGGCACAATTCGCCCGTACCGAAGGGTTACGGGGATGTAGCTACAGGGATTTCCGAAGCGGCTTTAAAGTGCGACTTTCGGGTCCCTATGCTTCCGCTAATAAAGAAATTATTCGCCCAAATGGGGATCGCCCTGGGTCAGATGGACCCGAACGGGTTTCTGCATATGAACGACTTCCAATGTTGGTGCCTGGCCGCGGATGTCGACCCAACTCCTTCGTTATTCTGGCATCACCATGACTTTAGGAAAAACGGTAAGAGTAAGGGTTTCTATTCCATCGCCCGCCGAAACAACAGGGCGGAATGAGTGGAGACCAACTCAAACAACAAAGGCAGCCATGATAAATGGTGCTTTATTTCGGGCCCGAAGATTGCGGCCGTGTCCCAATGGCGCGTGGTTGATCCTACCGTTCAGGTGGTGAAACCTACGTTGTCGGGTGCGGAATCGCACGAATACGAACGGTTATGTCGGTTCAACATGGGCCGAATTCCCTTAGAGGATCTTCGGGACAAGCAATGGCTCTTCGTCCTATGGGGTAATGGTAACATACTTCGCCCTTTATCCTTACTCTGCTTTATTTTTCTTTTTAATAATAAATGTATCCTCTTAACCCCTTTGTGTTTCCTTTGCAGTGTCTTCTCGCCAGGCCATCATTGACAGGAAGAGGGCCAAATTTGAGGCCGAACAGGAAGCCCAAGTGGCCCAAGCGGGGGGCTCGTCCAATGCTGCTCATCAGGGAGGCGAGCGGCGGGCTCCCGACCAATCTGCCCCACCATCTCCTCGTCCTGAAGCCGACCAGCCTGAGGGGGCGCTTCAAACTCCTTCCTCCAGGAAAAGGACACGCAAAGGGGATGTCATCCGAACCTACGTCCCCCAGTGGGCGGTGCTGGAGTCGGATTCGGTCACCACTGCCGACTCGAAAGCGGTTAAAGAGATCGCTCCGGACTTGTGCCGATCCTTGGTACTCCCGGCTGATCGTCCTACGTACGATCAGCTGAGCATCACCGATGTCTGTGCCGAACTTCTGGCAATGTTCTCCAATGTATGCATACCCCTTTAGTTGATAATTCTTGATCTTTCAGTTTTTTAACCGAGTCTTATCTTCCTGTTGCAGGCTACCCTGATGGCTGCTATCATTACCGATAAGGTGAAAGACATGCAAAGTGGCTTCGTCCAATTCCAGGAGATGGAATCTCGGGCCGTTAGAGCTGAGGAGGGGCTTCGCCTGGCTGGCGGAGACCTAGAGAGATTGGAGGGCCAAGCCAAGGCGTTGCAAGCTGATCGGGAGGCTATGCAGAGAGACAACGATGCTCTTCGGGCTCGGCTGACAAAGCGTAACCTTTCCTTAAAGGCTGCAAGGAAGCTGGCCCGAAAGGAGACCAAGCTGAGGTTGAACGCTGAGGAGCGTTTTTACCAGATAGTTCATGATGAGGTCGTGAGAAGGGCTGCTACTGTGGGTTTGGATTATCAACCCTTGATGGAGCCTGGCTTCACCGACCCTGTGGGTCGCCCAGATGATGACGAGCCCCCAGTTGTTTCTTCCGGCGAGGATGAGGAGCTGTCAGAATAGGCTTAGCTTTTCTTTTTGTTTTCCAATGATTGTAAAGTATTAAGCCTTCAGGCATTCAACTTTGTAGCCTTCGGGCTTTTTAATGAATGTATGCTCTATACGCCTTTTAATAGTTGTTTATTTATGTCTTTTCGGCTTTTTACTTTTGCCTTAACATAATTAAACACTTTTATATTTCTTTGGCTTTTAACTTCGCCTTAACATAATTAAACAAATGTATCTTCGGCTTGTATTTGCCCATGCCATAATTTAACACTTTTATGTTTCTTCGGCTTTTAACTTCGCCTTAACATAATTAAACAAATGTATCTTCGGCTTGTATTTTGCCTTAACATAATTAAACACTTTTATGTTTCTTCGGCTTTTACCTTCGCCTTAACATAATTAAACACTTTTATGTTTCTTCGGCTTTTAACTTCGCCTTAACATAATTAAACAAATTTATGTATCTTCGGCTTCGTTTTGCCTTAACATAATTGAACAAATTTATGTATCTTCGGCTTTGTTTTGCCTTAACATAATTGAACAAATTTATGTATCTTCGGCTTCGTTTTGCCTTAACATAATTAAACAAATGTATCTTCGGCTTGTATTTTGCCTTAACATAATTAAACACTTTTATGTTTCTTCGGCTTTTACCTTCGCCTTAACATAATTAAACACTTTTATGTATCTTCGGCTTTGTTTTGCCATAACATAATTGAACAAATTTATGTATCTTCGGCTTCATTTTGCCTTAACATAATTAAAACAAATTTATGTATCTTCGGCTTTTAGCTTCGCCTTAACATAATCTGGGAACCCAAAACATGGATGAATTCGGGTGTCTTTGCTTAGCTAGTCGCCCAATTTATAAAATGTCTTGTGAGAAGTCTTGTAACATGTATCTTATTTGATCGACCCTAGATAAGTGTCTGACTTGCATATATTATAAAATAAGGTTGACATAAAAAGTTGAAGTAGGAGGCATATACTTTTATTGATAAACTAACTCAATTATACATGCTTTTTCGGGCGAAATGAAAATACAATATAAAAATAAGAAATTGGGGAGCGAACACCTTGTGATTGCTGATATTCCTCCAAGTTGGGCAAAGTTTACTGGTAGTACCTACGTAGTCTTGAGGCGTACCATGTGTTCTTGATCGGGTCGCCAGACAAGGTTGCCAATTTGTAAGTTCCCGGCCGAACCACTTCAATCACCTTATACGGGCCTTCCCAGTTAGGCATTAATTTTCCTTGCTTTGTTGGCATGGAAGTAGCCAATTCTCGCAACACCAAATCCCCAACCATAAATGTTCTTTTCTTTACCCCGACGTCGTAGTATTGGGCTGCTTGGAGCTGATACTTCAAGTTTCTTAGGTGAGCCGCCTCTCTCTCTTCTTCCAACAAATCCACATTGGCCCGAAGGCCGAACTCGTTTGTCTCGACATTAAACACTTCTGTTCGGTAGGAGTCCAGACCGACCTCTACAGGAACCAGGGCATCCGTCCCAAATGCCAACTTGAAAGGAGTTTCCCCCATTGAAGATCGTGGGGTTGTTCGGTACGCCCACAGGACCCAGGGTAATTCTTCTGCCCAAAGCCCTTTGGAATCTCCAAGTCGCTTCTTTATCCCATCGAAGATGATTTTGTTTGCGGCTTCGATAGCTCCATTTCCCTGAGGATGACCAACCGAACTGAACCTTTGTTGTATTCCAAAGTGTGTTAAGAACTTCCGGAATTTGTTCCCAATGAATTGGGTCCCGTTGTCGGATACACACACCTTTGGAATCCCGAACCTGAGTATGACTTGTTCCAACATAAATTTCTTTGCTGCCTCTTCGGTTATGGTCGCCAGTGGCCTTGCTTCTACCCACTTAGTCATGTAGTCGATCGCCACGATGCAATACTTGGCTTGCTTGGTGCTCTTGGGTAGAATTCCTACAATATCCACAGCCCACATGGCGAAAGGAATTGGACTCAGAACCGATGCCATTTCTTCTGGTGGTTGTTTCGGATTGATGCTGAATAGCTGGCATTGTCGACACTTTTTTTGCATAATCAGCTGCATCTGCTCGCAAAGTCGGCCAATAGAACCCTTGCCTGAGGATTTTGAAGGCAAGTGACCGACCGTCAAGATGTTCCCCACATATTCCGTCGTGGACCGTTTCCAATGCCAGTTGTTGTTCTTCGGGGTCTAAAAATCTGAGGAGAGGTTTTGTCGCCGATCGCCTGTATAGCTTATTCCCGACGATGGTGTAGCTTGCTGCTCTGTACTTCACCTTTTGAGCTTCTTTTCGGTTTAGGGGCAAAGTACCTTTTTCCAGGTAGGCCCTGATCGGAGTCATCCAGTTGATGCTTTGGTGGATTTCCATGCATTGTTGCTTGTCGATTGAAGGGATCTTTATTTCAGTCAAGTAGATGGACCCTGTGAGATTGTGTGTTTCTGCCGAAGCTAGTCTGGACAGTGCATCGGCTCGGCTATTGTCTTCTCTCCCCACTTGGCTCAACTCGAAGGATTCGAATGAGACTGATAAGTCCTCACCTTTGTGGAGTAGGCCTTGATTCGGGGTTCCCTCTGTTCGTATTCTCCTGAAAAATGTTTTACCACCAACATAGAATCGTTGAATGCTCTTAAATTTCTTACCTCGAGATTCTTGGCCAAATTTAATCCAGCTAGCAGTGCTTCATATTCGGCCTCATTATTGGTCAACGAGAAAGTGAATCTTATTGCCTGACAAATCTCGAAGCCGTCTGGGCTGGAAAGAATTAATCCGGCCCCACATTTTGATCCTGCGACTGACCCATCTACGAACAATTTCCACTTGCCTGGTGACTGAATCAACTGTTCTTCGGGGGCCAGGTTCTTCGGTCCGGAAAAATAGCATTCGACCATGAAGTCCGCCAATGCTTGTGCCTTGATAGAGGTTCTGGGGATATACTCAAAATCATACTCTCCCAGCTCGATGGACCATGCAACCACCCTTTCGGACGCCTCCGGTCTTGTTAAAATCTTCTTCAGAGGTTGATCGGTTATGATTTGCACCGTTCGCACTTTGGCTCCCATTCAAAATTCTTCGATCCCCGGAGTGCTTCAAAGAAAGGAAGGGCTTTTTCTGCTGATCGGGAAATGAATCTTCGCAAGGCGGCCATTCGACCAGTCAACTTTTGCACCTCCCGAACTGTCTTCGGCTGCTCCATGTCGATTACAGCTTGTATTTTTTCCGGGTTCGGCTCAATCCCTCGGGCGCTGACCATGTACCCCAAGAACTTTCCACTGGATACTCCGAATGTGCACTTGTTCGGATTGATCTTCATACTGTGTTTCCTCAGTGTTTCGAAACACTCTATGAGGTCCTTCATGTGATCTTCGAACTGTGACTTGACAATCATGTCATCCACATAGCACTCCATGTTCCTTCCGATTTGTTTGTGAAAAATCCTGTTTACCACTCTCTGGAATGTGGCCCCCGCATTCTTCAGGACGAAAGGCATTTTGATGTAGGCATATGTTCCTTTCTGGGTGATGAATGCTGTCTTCGGAATATCCTCGGCATTCATTGCTATCTGGTGGTATCCTGAAAAAGCATCCAAAAAACTAAGTATCTGATATCCTGTCGTGGCATCTGTCAGCTGGTCAATGCTAGGTAGCGGGTAGTGGTCCTTCGGACAAACTTTGTTTAAGTCGGTGTAATCAACACACATTTGCCATTTGTTGTTTGCCTTCTTTACTACCAGTACGTTGTCTAGCCAATCTGGGTACTCAATTTCCTCGATGAACTTTGCTTCCAACAACTTTTCTACTTTGGCCTCGATGATTTTCTGTCTTTCCATGGCGAAAGTCCTCTTCCTTTGCTTCACTGGTTTTGCCTCGGGCTTAACATTGAGACAATGCTTCGCCGTCTTTGGATCCAACCCAGGCATATCCTCGGGCCCCCATGCAAAGACATCGTGGTATTGTCTGACCACTTCAATCACTTTCTTTTTTAGGCCGGGTTCCATATTTTTCCCGATCTGAACCATCTTCCCCGAACAACCTGCATATAGTTCCACTTCCTCGTTTTCTGCTGCCGGTTCGGAAATTGGACTGGACAGGTCTGCTCCAAACTTTTCCAACTCGATGTTCATAGTTTGGCGACCTCCGCTAGATTCGCCTTCAGCCCTCTTTCTTTTGCCTCCTTCGGTCAGTTCAAAATCCTGATCCTTCTCCAGATCATCCAGCATAATGATTCGGGCAGTCTTTTGGTCGCCTCTCATCTCTCCGATGCCATGTTCAGTCGGGAATTTTATCTTGAGATGAGGAATTGACGCCACCGCCTGGAAGGATGTAAGAGCTGGCCTTCCAAGAATTGCACTGTAGGGGCCTTTCCACCCGAACCACATAGAATTTGACCTGCTTTTCCACAGTGTATGGAGCTTTACCTAAAAGAACAGATAAAGTAATGGTACCTTCAATAGGGACTAGCTGATTGCCAAAACCATACAAGGGGGCTTCGTGGCAAGGCTCCAACTGTTCGCCTCCAAGGTTCATTTTGCTATAAGTCCGATGGTACAGAATGTTCACCGAACTTCCTCCATCCACCAGTGCTTTCCAAATTTTGTTTTGCCCGATCACTGGATTGATGAGCAAAGGGTCTTCATGAGGCCAAATCACATCTTCGTAATCGTCCTCGATGAACATGATCGGCATCGCCTGCTTGGCAGACTGAAACTGGTATAGATTGTAGACCTGATTTGCGTACCTTTTCTTCACCGTTTTACTATCCCGTCCCAAGGTGCTTCCTCCGGAGATAGTCTTCACTTCACCTCTGTACCTCTCAACTTCCTCGGGCTCCTTCCGTTTATCTTCCTTCGGGGCTAGTTTATCCCTCAGGTCTTTGACAAACTTTTTTAGTTCTCCTTATTTTATCATCTTCTCGATCAGCTTCTTCAAATGGTAACACTCATCGGTATTGTGGCCCTTGTCCTGGTGGTAATCACAGTACTTGTTACCATTCTTCTTGTAGTCTGGCATCTTCATTCAGGCTGGGCGAACGAAACCAGGCTTCCCTTTTATTTCATGGAGAATCTTAGAGATTGGCGCGTTCTGGGGGGGGTGAACGCTGTGTTATCTCTATCTCTTCTTCGCTCGACTCCTTTGTCTCGGCCCTTTGCTTCGTTTCGCCTGTCCTCATATCTTCGGCCAGACTCATACTTGTCATACCCCTTCTTCCCTCGGTCTTCTCTTTTATTCTCTTTGTATCCCCCGATAGATTCCATCTTCCTTCGGATGCTTTCTCCCCTCAAGTATATATCATTTAAGGATTTAGGAGGGATATCGTAAAGAGAGGATCAGAGTTTTTTTACCTTTGATGGGGTCCAATCCTGCCGACAGGAATCCGGCCGCCTTCACCTTGTCCAAATTTGTCACCATACTGGCTTCATCTTTAAACCTGGCCAGATAGTCTCCTAACTCTTCGTTCGGCCTTTGTCGGTAGTGAATTAGAACTTCAGTATCCTTCTCTCTTCGACATAAGTGAGAATAATGCCTTAAGAATTTCCTTTTTAGTTGGTCGTCTGAGTAGATGGACCTTGGTTTCATCGACCTGTACCACATGGTGGCAGCTCCCTTCAAATACGTTTTGAACATCTTACACACCATGATGTCGCAGTGTCCCATTCCAGTCACGAGGGACTCGTATTTCTCGCAATGCTCCTCAGGATCACCTTTCCCATTGAACTCATTCATTTTCGGGAACTGTCCTCCCGAGGGAGGTCTGTACTGCTCAATCTCCATAGATACGACCGATTCGTGACTGACTCTCCGGTCGCCAAAAATCACCTTCTCCATTCGACTTAATCTGTCCTTCATACGAGGATCCCCTTCATCATCAGTGTTCGAGCGGACCGTAATCTTTGAGCGAATCCTTCGGGGGTGTGATTCAGAGTCCGAAGACTCATCTTCATCATTGTGCACCCTCTTTTTTCTCCTGTGACTAGATTGTATCAGTATTTGCTCGCCAGTCTCCATAGCACCTTGAAGAGCCTTCTCCTCGGCATCCAGCTCGGCCCTTCGCCTCTTAATCACTTCCAGTTTAGCGAGATCCTCCTCCCTTTTCTTCGCCCTAGCTTGGGCTTCTGATTCCAGCCTTACTTTTTCCTTTTGCTTTTCACTTTTGGCAGCAGTTTCCTCACGCCATTTGAGAATCATGGCTTTTTGCTCCTCGGGAGTAGGCATCGGTCCCTCTTCCAACTCATCGTCGAAATTGAGGATTCGAAATTGAGGATTCGGTTGATTAGTTGTGCCTTGGCGATGAGTCTCAGTGAAACCCAGTGCCCTATCATCAGTATTATCAATTGCCATCGCTCTTTCAGTTGATGTCACAAGCTTGCTTGCACGTTCCCACAGACGGCGCCAAATGTTGGAACCAGATTTCTGTCGGGTCGGACTCCGAATATCCCTTCGGGTTAACCTGCCAAAAGAGAAGAATGCGAGGGGTTTGGCCCCCGATTCACCTCCGGTGTGAGAATAAGTTAGAGGTTCCGGTAAGGTTTAATTGAACGTGCAAGTGCTTGTAAGTAAAAAATAGTATTAACCTCATAATGGAACCTGAAGTGTTCTTTTATAGGCACAGTCTGTACCAGTCACCCGAAATCCACGGAGCCACTCGCCGTTGGCGTTGTCCGCTTCATCCGCCTGAAGAAGCGGAAGACGTATTCTTCTCACAACAGTCATATGTTAGTGGACAGTGGAGGAAAAGCCCGATTTGCTTAATGGGCCCATTCGGCCTTATCCTTCGGCCCAATTAATATTCGGTCCAGTCAATGTTAGGCCCCCAACAGTTACATTATGCCTGGATCATAGGTATATTATGGCAATTTAATAGGTCATCAAACTATCTGGTTTACTTCCCTTGGTGGAATCTATACTATCTATACTATATTATTAAAGCATTTTGGTTTTCGGCTTTCAGTCATTTATTCTATTTAATAAATAATAAAATAATATAAAAATAGTAACTAGCTGATTGTCTTTTATAATTAAAACTAGTTGATAAAGCCGTGCTTCGCGGCCGCGTTGTAATTTTTCAGAAAAATTTTATTTATAAAAAAAAGTTTAAAACAATTACCCATTCCTCCTTAATATAATAACTAGCTTCATAGCCCGTGCGAGGCACGGGCATGTTCTATAATATTGCGTAAGTTTCATTAATTTCAACTTATTTTACGAGTTACAGATATATTGATATGAGATAATTATAATATAGATTAAAATGTCATTTCGAAATTTGAGAGTATAATTATCAATTCGCATTGAATAAATTG
Organism: Heracleum sosnowskyi; assembly: GCA_030848705.1. Classification (NCBI taxonomy): domain Eukaryota; kingdom Viridiplantae; phylum Streptophyta; class Magnoliopsida; order Apiales; family Apiaceae; genus Heracleum; species Heracleum sosnowskyi. Next base: position 59,675,571 of record CM061240.1, on the reverse strand, counting down.
ACTCATTGAAATTCTTAGTTCGTTGAAAAATTATTGCATTCTCCACCCCATCCTGAAATCTCCCCCTCTCTCTCATGCCCATTCCTACTGTGGTGGCTGCCTTCTATTTTCGATGTCACTCTTTGGAGACCTCTCACTTATCCTTTTTATCCTTCTTTTACTGTCTTTTTGGCTTTTATTTCCTTTCTCTCCGTCTCCTCCACTTTTTCTTCTCAACTTTTGTTTAGGATCTGTATTTTGATCTCTCTCTCTCTCTCTCTCTCTCTCTCTCTCTCTCTCTCTCTCTCTCTCTCTCTCTCTCTCTCTCTCTCTCTCTCTCTCTCTCTCTCTCTCTCTCTCTCTCTCCCCTTTCATGCCCCCTCCAAAGATGGATGCCTTCTATTTTCGGTGTCACTCTCTAGAGACCCCTCTCTTATGTGATGATCCTCGGAAATACGTAATATATTACAACACATTTACTGAAATGCATGTTATGCTTTGTTTATTTAGTGTGTGTCATAATTGTTTACTCAAATGCATTCTTTGACTGTTTAGTTTGTGTTTATTTAGAGTGTGTATTATGTGTTTGATGGAATGCTTGAACCAAATTTGTAGGCTTTGTGCATGTAAATGCACTTGGGGTTGGTATGCTCATAAAGTAAATATTTGTCATGGGTTGTTGTTTGAGCTGTCAGTGACAAATTGTTCTTTATCGATATTGTCGAGTTTGTTCTTTTTTTGGGGTTAATTTATTTATGTTATTTGCCTCTCTCTCTCTCTCTCTCTCTCTCTCTCTCTCTCTCTCTCTCTCTCTCTCTCTCTCTCTCTCTCTCTCTCTCTCTCTCTCTCTCTCTCTCTCTCTCTCTCTCTCTCATGCCTCCTCCTACGGTGGTGGTTGCCTTCTATTTTCGGCGTCACTCTTTGAAGACCCCTCTCTTATCCTTCTTATCCCTCTTTTAGTGTCTCTTTGGATTTTCTTTCCTTTTTCCCCGTCTCCTCCACTTTTTCTTCTCAACTTTTGTTTTGGATCTGTATTTTGATCTCTCTCTCTCTCCCCCCTTTCATGCCCCCTCCTACGATGGTTGCCTTCTATTTTCGGCGTCACTCTCTGAAGACTCCTCTCTTTTCCTTCTTATCCCTCTTTTATTGTCTCATTGGCTGTACATTGAGCTAATTTGTTCACCGTTAAAAGACAATTATACCCTCAAAGTATAAAATGATTTTTCAACCCTTTACTCTATTTACTTCATATTAATATCTTCGTTATTAACACATTTTGATGTCTCTAATCATTAATAACTCATCTTCATTAATTATACTAATTATTTTGTAATCAATACTTGCATAATAATGAGTTAGATATAATTATAGATATTAATTATCTAATCATTTAAGTATTAGTAAATAGATAAATATAATTATAAATTATTATATTTAATAATGATAGATTAATAAATATAGACGTGTTAATGATAATTAATGAATTATATGTAATTAATACATGCATTCATTACAAAATTATTATTATATAATAAGTAGGGGTATTTTAGTAATTTCAGATTGAATAAATTGTCTCAAGCAACCCCCTAGTTGTTCTATTATGGGTATTTTAGTAATTTCAGATTGAATAAATTGTCTCAAGCAACCCCCTAGTTGTTCTATTATATATATATAATATAATAGATTTATAATAATTGTATATATTATTAAAAAAGATTTTTTTGTTAAAATCGGAAATTTTATATATTAAATACTTGTCTTATATAATAATTTCCATGTTAATGTATTTCTTTTTAATGAGTCACTCTCTCGTTTAAAAAACACTTATATAAATTCGTACTCCTATTTTACTTGAAATATAATTTTTAATTATGTCTTACAAATACATATTCTACTTTTGATAGAACTTTTAATTATATGTTTTTCTTATAAATATGAATTTTTCTATTCCATAGATTTGAAAACCAATTCTACTTCCGATACAAGTTTTAATTGTATGTCTAACCTATTAATTTTAACTATTCTCCTTTATAAATTCGAACATCTATTATACTTAAAATAGTAATTTTATTTATGTGTCTTTTCTATAAATTCAAAGTGTTCTCCTACAGAAATTCGAACAACTTTTTCACTTCTAATATGTAATCTAGTTGAAAAGGCCGCGAAAGCGTTATAATTTTTTATTTTAAAACTTTGTCATTGTATATTTATTACAATTACTAATTTTTTTTTCTCAATAAGCCGTATGTTAGTTAAACATATTTTTTCCTTCTTTTGTTAAAATCAAAACCCCAATTTTAACATAGAACAAAAAGTCGAACATACTGAAGCAATAAATATATTTCTCTTACGAATTTGAAATTTTTATGTACTTCAAACATTATTATTTTTCCTATATTCAATATTTAAAATTCTAAGAAAATTAGACAAATAGATTAAGCCGATTTTAGAAGCGTCGTTAGATTCAAAAGTTTATTCTACTTCCAATAAAATATTTAATTAATATTTAACCTATAAATTTAAACTATTTTTCATTATAAATTCGAATACCTATTCAACTTGCAATAGAACTTTTATTTATATGTTTTCTTCCATAAATTCAATTTTCTTTCCTATTTAGATTTGAACACATATTTTACTGATACTTCTAATAGAACTTTTAATTATATCTTACAAACACCTATTCTAATTTCAATAGATTTTTTAATTACATGTATTTGTTATAAATTCGAATTCCTCTCCCCTGTAAATTCTAATTATATCTTACAAACACTTATTACACTTTCAATAAAACTTTAATTATATATCTTACTTACAAATTCGAATTATTCTCCTTTATAAATCCGAACACCTATTCTACTTTAAATGCAACTTTTATTTATTTTTTCCTACAAATTCGAAATATTCTACTCTAGAAATCAGTTACTTCTAATATAGTGAAAGTTTTTTTTAAAAATTTATTAAAATTTAATATATTTTAAAAAATCAGAAAAAAATTAAAAATGATTTTGTCGGCTTTGGATATTACGATTAAGGATTTCAAATAACACACTATGATGTCCTTGTATAAACACGTGTATAACAATAGTGTCCAATTTTAGTCACCTAGGAGCCAAGCCAGGGGAAAAGTAGAAGAAACTAAACAAATCACACCAACATAAAATGCATGTAAGCATCATAAAAACTAAACTTTAGTAACTTAAAATAAAAGTTATGAATATTGAAATTTAGAACACAATCAAAATCATGTAATGGATCTTAGTACTTGAGAATTACTTAAGGATAAAAATAAATTGAATCAATTATATCAAATAATATAAATGACTTACAATCTATACTTCTATTGTTAAAGACGAAATATTAAAAGTTTTGATATCATGAAATACATTCTTTTTCAAAAATTATTATGAAAACTGAAATTTAATAATTAAGTGTACTACTTACCGGTTTGATGGAAATTTTAGCTATGCGGACTATCAACAAATAATTTTAAAACTATGTTTAGACAAATTGATAATAGTGGATGTTGTACATGGATAATAAGTTAGGATACATAATACTATCACCGAGAGAATTTTGGTTTCCAGTTCAGTTCATCGTTTTCTTCAGGCACTTGTCCAAAAGCTTTTATTACCTTAAGCTTTCTACAAGAAAAGAAACTTAAAAGCGTTAGCTAGAGATTTTGGAACAATATATAAAAAAAATAATGTAATCAAGGTGCATATAATTATTGATCAATCTTGTTGCCCAGTAATGATCTATTGTAGAAGGGGGTTGAATACAATAGTATAAGATAATCGACTTTTTAATGTATATATCACAAATATGAAAGAAAGATAACAGCTTTATTAAATCTGATATAAAACTGTTACAAACTCTCTCAAGAAATTCTGATGTTCTTGAGAGCTGCTAGCTTACAAAAACTCTCTCAAGAAATTCTATGTTCTTGAGAGCTTCTATCTTGATTCACACCGAACCAAAACCAAAACTGTGTTTATATACTACACAGCTTCTCTATCAATGATAAGTCCTAATCAATTACAAAGATTGAAACATATCCATAATTGATACCTACATTCTACAAATCAGGAACTGACAGAATAAACTTCCATCTTTAACTAGACTCCAAATATAACTCGAAGTAGGAATCGTGATCAGCTTCCAGTCCTGATGATCAATCCTGATCCCAGTCCTGATATGTATCTTGATCCTGACGACCATGTAATCCTGATGACGTCAACAATCCTGATCAGTTGAGTCTAGCTCCTGACGATCATTGAATTCTGATCTAACAATCTTCCCCAATCTCATACTTTGTGAAATAAAGTATAGATTTCTAAGATTCAATGATGTCAAAAACATATATACAAAATGTACAGTATCTGCAGCAACAACTTATCTGTTTAAATTCTTTGATAGAACAAATTCATCTTCAAGAAGTTGTATAACAAATTTTCTTCTTTTTCTTCAAGAATTTGAATCAGTCTTCCCTTAAGATTTCTGAGTTCTTCATCTTCCTCATTAATCTGGTAGATAGCTGCTCTGAGATTCAATATGGATCTTTTCTGAAGACTATGCTCTTCAAGCAAAAGATAAGCAATTTCCTTCCCATCAGGATTGAGAGTAAGTTGTGTCATGCCAAAAGTTACTTCTTTAACAGCAGTACCCCTTTGCATTTTCACATCCTGACCTCTTTGATTTAAGTACATGGGAGTATAATTACCATTGAAATTACTGTTTCCATCCAGTCTTCTTCTTATTGTTGACAAAATCATGTCACTCCATTCCTTGCACATTTGATTCTTCGATCTCAAAAGATAATGAACATATTTCAGTTCCTGTGTAGTTTTCATCAGCAGATCTTGAATAGATAGAATCTTCACACTACCATCTTTCATGAAGTACAAAAGCTTTTCTTTCTTGTCAAAACCATCATGACAATCTATAACTATATCAACAGCTAGTAAATTGTTCAGGTTTTCAGAAGTTAAAGTACCTCCAATTTCAGTTAAGGAGTAAGGATCAACATATGACATATTTAGATATTCAGCATCCCTGTGTCCAATACCTCCTCTTGAATTACTTGTCAATTGCTTCAGATTTGAAAACATCTTTAACCAGAGTGCTTTTGATCTAACCATCTCAGATAAATCAACAACACTTGAAGCGCTTGTAATAATTCCTCCAGACTGAAAATTGATAAGTGTATCACACCTCAGTGTACTAATATGTTTCCACTTCTTATCCTTTTCCTTTTCAAAGGCATAGCTTCTTTCCAGTGAAGATTCTTGTCTGCTTGGGTTCCTCCACTTTCTTCTGTTTGAGAGTTTAAGCCTTTGTACATAGAGATTGAAATCTCTATTTGTTGATCTTGTATTTTCTCTTCTTCTGGCTTCTTCTTCTTCATCTACTTCCTTGTTGTGAAAAATCAACCACATTAGATAAAATTATCAAATCAATCTCTTGCATAATTTCAGAATCATCAGGATCTTGAATATTATCAGGAACAACATCAGGATTAGATTCTTCAATTTGATTTGTATTGCAGAGAGTTGATTTTCTTGATTTTCTTCTCAATTCAGGTTCTTCTTCAATATTTCCATCATCACCAAAAGTAGATCTGTCAGGAACTACTAGAGTTTGAATAGGTTCAAGAATTTCTTCAATTCTTGACCCTCTAGACCTTGTCTGTCTAGGTATTGTTTGAGTTGAAGAACCTCTTCTACTTCTTCTAGCTCCTCTCCTACCTCTGCTTCCTCTACCTCTAGAAGAAACATGGTTATTAAAGCTTTCCATCATTTCTCTCTGTTGTCTTAAGAATTCTTCATGTGAGAGATCAGGATATTCTTCACTTGCTGTAGAGAGTTCTTTTCTTGCAAATAATTGTTGAACTCTTTTATCAGTGTGATATAGAGTAACAATTCTGCCATCTTTTGTAGAAAACTTCTGGAATAAATTTGACGCATCTTCAGGATTATCAATAAAAATATCTTCATCGCCTTCAGGAATTGTAGCAAGAGTATGTCCATGACCAGGTGTCAGGATTTGTTCTTCCGTCAGGATCTGAGATTGCACCAACGTTCTTACTGTCTTAACTCCAGAATCAGAAACATGAGTTGACTGCGTTGTTTGACTTTGAGAAGTTTGAATTGTAGACTTCATAACAACAGCATCAGAGGTTTCTCCTTGTATCACTTTGTCACTACCATCATCTCCAGTATCATCATCATTATTCCTTAATACTAGATCAGGTGTGCATTTTGTCCGACTAACCTTCTCCCCCTTTTTGACATCGGGATTTGACAATAAATTCAAAATTAAGGAAAGAGAGGCTTGAATGTCAGTTACCTTGGTATCCAGAGAATCAATCCTTCTGTTGATAGAGGTTTGTTCAGAAATGACAGATTTCACTTGGGATTCTACTACCCTTAGCTGAAAAGCAGTAGGCACCTTTGTAAAATTTTGAGAAATATCATTCCTCACCAACTCAGTTGAGTTCTTGATAGAATCAATCTCACTTTTTAGGCTTTTGGATAACAGAGTTGTAGCCTTCAAATGATTCTTCAAGTCTTGATTCTCTATAGATTTCACTGCATCATAGGCATGTTCCAAAGCAGAAGAATAACTTACAGATTCAGCAGATCTGTGCCATGAATTGTTCCATTCATTCTGTCTAAGTGCCTCAGCAGGATTAAAGGAAGGAATAGAAAAATCTTGTCTCTGATCTTTCCCAGTAGAAGCTTTGCCAGCCATATATGTACTTGATGAACCAAAATTAGTTCCAAGACTAATTTTGAGTGCTGTAGCAAGCTGTTCCTTTTCTTTTCGACTCATCATCATCATTATCATCATAGTCATCATCATCAGTACTATGAATATCATCAGGATCAGGAATAACTATACCTTTCATTTTATCATGTGAATCTGTGATAGGATGATCCATTGGTCTTGAACGAAGTGGCTGTAACAGTATAGGTTCAACATCAGGAGCACCACTAGCGTCAGGATGAACACCGTCAGGATTTGATATGCTTGCATCAGTATTTGCTACCAATGGTTCTTGTGGAGCTTGAGGTTCAGAAGCTTCTTCAACATTTTGAGTCAAAGGTTCTTGTGTGCTTCCCTCATTGACAGTGTCCTCGACCAATCTTTGAACTTCATCTGCACTAGAAATCCCTTGAGCATTGTCAGGAAATTTCTCAGAAACTGTAGCTTGGCCTGCATCTTCACTTTGAGAAGATGGTTCTTGTGTAGCTGGAATGTTGATGTCTACATTCTCCCTTTGAGAAAATGGTTCTTGTGGGACCATTCCACGAGATAAGCCTTCACTCAAACTTTGATTGAGTGGTTCTTGTGTGGCTGGATCATCAGAAAGAGCTGTTGAACCACTTTGAGGTTCAGGTTCTTGTGGGCTTGATCCTTTCAGTTTCTTCTGTCTCTGATAGACTAACTCTTCTGCCTTCCTTAGCTTTTCCATTGGATGTTTTATCCCAAGATTGGAAGCAGCAGCACCATACTTCTCCCATGAAATATCAACATGTCTTTTTTATTGGAGAGTCCTGTGCTGGAGAGTCTGAAATATTAACCACTTGACTTGGTGCAACATTAGGAATACTAACATCAGGATTTGCTTGAGCAGTAGAAACTGATTGCTCAATCAAAATAGAAGTGTCCTGTACATCAGTATCCTGCTTCTTTTATAAAGGAATTTGATACCTGCTTTTTGATAACTTCCTTTTCTTCTGTGGTGTAGACAATGGAACCACAGCTGTAGTAGCAGTATCAGCAACTTCATTATTCACATTCATCACATAGGATATAGGTAATTCATCCTCTGAATCAGTCTCATCCCTGGCAACTAATTTTCTTTTAACAGAAACAGCCTCACCTCCCTTTGCAGCTTTCTTCACCAGGACCCCTTGTACACCCCCTTGTAACTTCTTTTTAATGATAGGTGTAGAGGAAAAATCCTTTGAACCTGATTGCCTTCCTGACACATCAGTTCTAGCTGACTTCTTTGCTTTTACAACTAAAGTCTTTTGAGAGACATTAGAGGTGGCAGTTGACTGTTTAGACTGTTTAGGATGAATGCTTGGGTTAGGAACAAGGTGTGATTGGCCTTGTCCTATAGCATTAGAAATTAAACCATAACGAGTAGGCATTTTCCTATGTAAGAAAAACCTAACCTCATCAGGAATAAAAGCATTTCCTATGAAACCATTTGCCTTATCACTGTTGACTAAGGACTTAATATTATTCTCAGTAATTCTACAGATAGGTAGAACTACATCATTCTCAAAAATAACATTAGGACACAAGTGATTAAATATCAACTGTAAAAATCTAAGAAAACAGACAGAACCTAACTTATCTGATTTCCTATTACTTAAAGCTTTTAAGATAAACGACCCATAATCAAACACTGTAGAGTGGATAAGAGAGTACCCAATTTTAAGAGATCCTGATGGAAGAGCATCAAAATTTGATGTCTTGTTCAGGAAACAGCGGTTGATCGTATCAAAGAAGAAATTCCATTCCTTCTTAAGTTTTGTCCTAAAGAGATTGCCATATCTCTTTACTTCGCCATTGTAGCCCAACTTTGTAACAAACTCAAAAAGTGTAGAGTCTGAAACATTAGCAGGAATAGCATCACCAAGAACAGATAAATGCAGGGGTCACATAGTGAGTAATTCCATTATGTTCAAAACTCATCAAGATGTTGTCAGAATACCCTTTGTCAAAAGTAACTGAGTTCCACACCTGAACATCAGGATTGACCAGTTGACTTCCTGTCAGGATAGCATACTATCAGGATTTGATCAAAGAAAACATACCTTTCTGAATAACCATCAGGATTTGACAGTTATCAGGATTTCCTCTCTTTAGCTTTCCTCAAAAATTCTCAAAGTTCATCATTCCAAGTTCATTCACCAATTTATTGAAAGTAGCTTCAGGTAGTGGCTTGGTGAATATATCAGCTAGTTGTTGATCAGTAGGAACAAAGTGAAGTTCAATTGTTCCTTCCAGAACTTGTTCTCTTATGAAGTGATATCGAATACTGATGTGTTTAATAAGAGAATGTTGAACTGGATTTCCTGTCATTGCAATAGCACTTTGGTTATCACAATAAATAGGGATTTTTGAGTATCACAGGCCATAATCTAACAACTGATTTCTCATCCACATTATCTGAGCACAACAACTTCCTGCAGCAATGTACTCAGCTTCTGCAGTTGAAGTGGAAATGTATTTTTGCTTCTTACTGAACCATGAAACTAGTCTTCCACCCAAAAACTGACAACTTCCTGAAGTACTTTTCCTGTCTATTTTGCATCCTGCAAAATCAGCATCTGAATAACCACACAACCCAAAATCTGATTCCCTTGCATACCAAAGGCCAAGTGAAGGAGTGCCTTTGAGATATCTGAAAATTCTTTTGACTGCAATCAGATGGGGTTCTCTAGGTTTTGCTTGAAATCTTGCACACAGACAGGTTGCAAACATGATATCTGGTCTACTTTCAGTGAGATACAATAAAGATCCAATCATTCCTCTGTAGTGAGTTAGATCTACCTCAGCACCTTGATCAGGATCAAGTTTGGTAGCTGTAGCTATGGGAGTTGTAGCAGGAGAACTATCTTGCATGTTAAACCTTGTCAATAAATTCCTTGTATATTTAGACTGATTGATAAAAATCCCTTCATCAGTCTGTTTAACTTGAAGACCAAGAAAGTAACTCATTTCTCCCATCATGCTCATTTGATATCTTGACTGCATAAGCTTGGAAAACTTTTCACATAGCTTATTGTTTGTTGACCCAAAAATGATATCATCAACATAAATCTGAACTAACAACAAGTCCTTACCATGATTCAAATAAAATAGAGTTTTATCAATAGCACCTCTTTTGAATCCACTTTACAGTAAGAATAGAGCTAAAGTTTCATACCATGCTCTTGGAGCTTGCTTTAGTCCATAAAGTGCCTTATCCAATCTGTAGACATGATCTGGATATTTAGGATCAATGAAACCAGGAGGTTGCTCAACATAGACTTCTTCCTCCAGTTCTCCATTTAAGAAAGAACTTTTAACATCCATCTGGAAAACCTTGATTTTCTTATGTGCTGCATAAGCAAGAAATATCCTGATGGCTTCTAGTCTTGCAACAGGAGCAAAAGTTTCATCATAATCAATTCCCTCTTGTTGAGAATACCCCTTTGCAACTAGTCTTGCTTTGTTTCTGATTATTACTCCATCAGAATCAGTCTTGTTCTTGAAAATCCACTTTGTACCAACAATTGATCTATTCTTTGGTCTTGGTACCAGTTTCCAGACTTCATTTCTTTCAAATTCATTCAGTTCTTCTTGAATTGCAGTAACCCAATCAGCATCTTTAAGTGCATCTTCAACTTTCTTTGGCTCCTCCTTGGATAGAAAGTTGTTTTATAGACATTCATTTTGAGTTGCACTTCTTGTTTGAACACATGCATCAGGATCCCCAATGATCAAATCAGGAGTATGACTTGCAGTCCATTTCCTTGCTGGTGTTAAATTGTTTCTTGACGTAGATGCTCTCCATGGATTGGTGTTATCTTGATTTGAAGAACTTGCTTGACTTGAAGCTCCCCCTGAATTATTGCTATGTCCTCCTGATAAGTTATCAGGATCATCACTTGAATCAGTATCTGAAGAATTCTGTCCTGATGATTGAGTTGACTCTGAACTTGTAGTAGAATGCTGTTGCTCCCCCTCAACATTAGCACCACTAGAAGTATCACTATTGATTGCATCATCAGTATTTGCACCATCAGCATCTGGTGTGTCATCAGGATTTGGTGACCCATCAGGATCTGATGTATGGACAGGATCTGATTCACTTTCCTCAGGTTCCTTGGTAGCTTCATCAAAAGATACATTTATTGAATCCATGACAGTCCTTGTCCTCAAATTAAAAACTCCGAAGGCTCTTGATGCAGGATAGCCTATGAAAATTCCTTCATCAGCCTTTGTTTCAAATTTCCCTAGATGTTCAGGACGAGTTCTGAGAACAAAACATTTATAGCCAAACACATGCAGATGCTTCAGACTTGGTTTCTTCTCCTTGAGAGATTGATAAGGAGTCACACTGTGTCTGTTTATTAATGTGAGATTTTGAGTATATCATGCTGTGTTGACTGCTTCTGCCCATAAATATGTAGGTAATTTTGCTTCTTCCAACATAGTTCTGCCAGCTTCAATAAGAGTTCTATTTTTCCTTTCAACTACTCCATTTTGCTGAGGTGTGCCAGGAGCAGAGAATTGTTGAATGATTCCTTTGTACTTGCAGAACTCTTCCATCTTTGAATTCTTAAATTCAGTACCATTATCACTTCTCAAAATCTTGACTTTGTACTTTGTGGTTGTCTCAATCATTCTCACATGATCCAACAGAACTTCAGGAGTCTCATCTTTTCTGTGCAAAAAAATACACCCAGGTGAATCTAGAATATTCATCAACAATTACAAGAGTGTACCTTTTCTTACTGATGGACATGATGTTGACTGGACCAAATAGATCAAGATGTAGCATGTGATATGGTTCTTCAATAGAGGATTCTGATTTACTCTGGAATGATGTCCTTCTTTGTTTTGCTTTCTGACATGCATCACAGAGTCCATCAGGAGTATATAACACTTTTGGTAATCCTCTCACTAAATCTTTCTTAACCAACTCATTGATATTGCTGAAGTTGAGATGAGAAAGCTTCTTGTGCCAATTCCAACTTTCATCTACTGAAGCTTTACTGATCAGACAGGTAGGGGAGTCATCAGTATTTGATTGAATGTTGGCTTCATATATGTTACCATGTGTAAAGCATAATGTAACATAAGATCTAAAAGAGATAACTACAACTCAACAAAGGACAAGACAGACAATAATATTAACTGAAGCACAGGAATCCAGAATCAAAGAAGAAAAGGTAAACACAAAAAATCAAAATACGTTATGTATTCTTGAAGTCCGTAAACAGGTCACGGAAAGAAGTTCATGAAAATGTTCAAGCCTCAGTGACAACAAAAGAAACAAGACTTTCAAGATGACAGAAGTATGTGAATGATTTAGGGTTCAGTACCACGGGATTCCAGTGATGAAGCAACCAGAAGGACAAGGGACGTATCAGCAGCATTGTATTGAAGATATAAAATAAGAATTGATCAAGTGTTATTCATCTGTGAACCAGACCAGTTGCACTAGGTGACAGCACTAAAAAGATCAAGTTGTTTTATCGTCTCAGAAGAAATTGATACAGTCTATTTCTTAAACACCCAGAAGCTCAGTGGAATCATTTATGGACTAAAGACAAGAAAGAGAAATTCGATGGTTTTTCTAATTGAAAAACTATCGAATGGTAGTTGAAATGATTAATTAAAAACCAAAGTAAATTAGTTTGGCATCCGATAGTTTTGATTTAAAAACTATCGAATGACAAATTAATTTATTTAATTCGATGGATTTTTATTCATTCGATGGTTTTTTATTATGGGAGCAGGTGAAAAGAATTCCTTTTCTGAAAGGTTGATGAAGATCCAACGGCCAGGATTGTTTCTACAATTCTCATTCGATGGTTTTTCAAAACAGACTACAATTAATACAGAGAGAAGATTGTGTCTTCTTCAGTTAAGGTATTCAACACAGACACATAACTGAGAGAGAGAAGAGCCGGAGAAAATTACCAGAGAAATTAATAGTGCTCAGAACTTGATTATTGTTTTGTATTTGTGTTACCTTAAACTCATTGACGCTAATCTACGGATTAGAAATTGTAGCACCCCTCGAGGTTTATATTTATAAAAAGATATATTCCCCGAAACTTGATTTGGTTTGGTGTGTTTGATTTCGTTTTAGAACAAAAGATTAATCCGCGAACGAAATTAAATTATTTGTGAGTATCGTATTCAACCCCCCCCTTCTACGATACTTTGGACCTAACAATTGGTATCAAAGCTACTTGATTGATATACAAATCAGATCCGGTGAATGAGACCAAAATCAAACGTAGCGTGAAAATTCGAAGCAAATTTTTTAACTTTCAAAATTTTTCATTTAATTGGAATTTCTTGAATTTTAAACAATTTGAAATTTTCAGAAACCATGAGTGCTCCAAAGACAACCGCTGGTATTAAAGTTCCCCCGTTTACTAGAGATGATTTCGGTTTGTGGAAGATGAAGATGTTGTTATTTATCAAGGCATCTAATCCGTTGTATATTGGCATATTAGAGAACGGACCGTTTGTACCAATGAAACCAGTTAGTGAATCTACAGCTCCTGATGGTAGCAGGATTCCTTCAGGCACCCAACCTAAGGATATAAGTGAATTTACAGATTCTGACAAAGAACTGATTCGATTGGACACCGGTTTAATGTTGATATTGGCGGACTCCGCGGACAAGGAAATGAGCTATCAGTTGATGAACTGTACAAGCGGGAAACATATGTGGGATACCATTAACCTAATAATGGAAGGAACTGAAGACGTGCAGGAAAACAGATTGGACATTCTGACTTCTCAATATGAAGCGTTTAGGTCCCTGCCAGGAGAAAGTATAACTCAGGTCTTTGAGAAATATACTAAGCTCCTCAATGAATTGGCAATGAAAGGAAAGACCTATCCACTGAGAGAATCGAACAGAAAGTTCATGATGACGCTGCCCCATCATGTAGAACACAAGTCATCATCCATTAGGGAAAGAATTGACTTCACAAAGATGTCATTAGAGATGATCTATGGCAAGTTGAAGACCTATGAGATGGAACAGGAACAAAGGGTGATAATCTACGGATCAGGGACAGTGGACAGCAAGCACAATGCACTTGTGAGATCAGCAGCACTTGTAGTGGATGAACCAATAACTTCTGAGATTCAGGTTCAAACCCAAAGAGCTGGAAAGGAGGTGATAATAGAAGTAGAAATGGACTCTGTGAATCTGGGTGTTGATGAAAGTGATTACTACACCCTAGAAGAGCTTGAGCAAATGGAAGACAAAACCATGGCGTACTTAGCTGCAAAGTTTAGTCATATTCGTTTCAAGAGAAACCCTAAGTACAAGTTCAAGGGCTCAACCAACAGATTCCAGAAGAGCAATTATACACCTAGTACAGGCTTTAAGGGAGGCTACAAGACTGGCATGATTGATAGAAGCAAATCAAGATGCTATAACTGCAATGAGTTAGGGCATTTCGCCACTGAATGCCGGAAGCCTCGTCAAGCAAGAGACATGAAAGATGTCTATGGAAAGAAGGATTCTTATGATGAGTTGAAGAAGGAGAATGCCAAGCTTAAACAGCAGTTGGAGGCATTCTCTGGAAAGCAGAAAGGGAAGGCTTACATAGCAGAGGGAAAGCACTGGGATGATACTGATTCGGATGAAGAGGAGGAATATGTAAATGTTGCTCTAATGGCTGACTCTTCAGAGGAATCACCTCAATCATCTCAGGTACCTATCTTAACTACAATTGATATGTCTAATTCTGAGTACAAGAAAACTGTGCAAGATCTTAGTGTAGAATTGTTTAATGTACACACAAGCATGCTAGCATCTGAAATGGAAAATGCTAAACTAGTTCTTAAGATTAAAAGGCTAGAATCTAAAAATGAAGAACTAGAGCTTGTAGCTGTAACATTAGAAGATCTTAAGCAAAAGAATGCGTACTTAGAGAACAAGGTCAAGTGTAATGATGAGATAGAGACTATCCTCAGGAAGCAGATTTCAGATCTAGATTTGAAGCTGAATGCTTTTAAGAATTCCGCTCTAGTGGCTAAGGAAATCATTGATACTCAGGCCGTAGAGAATAAAACTGCTATAGGATTTGACTATAACAAGAAAGCTGGTAAGAAGATTTTGGAATTCCCTGTGACACCTTCAGTTGTCAAAAGGAATACTCCACATGTTCTTAAGAATGTTGATTGTCCAGTTTTTGTTAAGCCATTTCCACCTCTCTTTTATGAGGATGATCTTTTCATAGCTCAAGAATTGCTTGAGGAGGATTTAGTGAAGGAAAAAGAGGTAAAGACTAAGTTACCTAGGAAATCAGTAAAGAATGCATTACCTAAACCTGATTTACCTAAAACTGAAGTAGGTTCCTTAGTTAGTAATGTTAAAAAGAACAGGAATGGGAGGAAAAAGATTGTTAATCAGGAATTGGTTCCATCTTCTCCCATTGCATCTAGGAAGTTGTGTTCTATTTGTAATTCTGCTGGACACCTTACACATGCATGTAAAAAGGTTAAAGTAGAAACTGCTAATACTTCTGAAATGCATAACATGTCTGACATGCCTGATAATCATGAACCCTGTGGAAAGAAAGAGTGTTTGCTATGTAAGTACAACATCATGCATGCTTATTTTAAGTTGATATCTGATAATAGCAATAGCACTGATAATGTTAAATCCACAGATACTATGAATATCAAACAGGGTAAGACTAAATTAAATGTTACTCCTGTTAAATCATCTAAACCTTCAGGACCCAAACAATTTTGGGTACCAAAGTCCGCTTAATCAATCTGTGATTGTAGGGTAAGGTTAAAAGCTCAAAGGTTGTGTGGATTCTGGATAGTGGCTGTTCTAGACACATGACAGGTGAAGAGTCCCTGCTTACAGAGGTGGTTAAGAAGACCGGCCCGATTGTAACCTTTGGAGATGACAACAAAGGATTCACTACGGGATATGGTAAATTGAAAGCTGGAAATGTCATCATTGAAAACATCTCTCTTGTTGAAGGATTAAAGCACAATCTACTAAGCATCAGTCAGTTCTGTGATAAAGGCTACAATGTAGATTTCAGAAAGGACAAGTGCTTGATCACCAACAGGAAGGATGAGAAGCTTACTCTACTGGGAGTGAGAAAAGGAAATTTGTTTATAGCTGACTTAAGTTCTACCAGTGAAGGAGAAGTTACATGTTTCTATGCAAAGGCATCTTCAGAACAAAGTTGGCTATGGCACAAGAAGCTCTCACATCTGAACTTCAAAACTATGAACTCTTTGGTAAAGAGAGAGTTAGTGAGAGGGTTGCCCCTGATGGAATTCAATCAGGAGGGACTATGTGAAGCATGTGAAAAGGGGAAGTCGAAGAAAGCATCACATGGAAGCAAAGGAATGACAAGTATTACTGAACCATTACAGCTGATTCATATGGATTTATTTGGTCCAGTTAATGTTATGTCACTTTCAAGAAACAGATATGCATTGGTGATGGTGGACGACTACTCCAAGTACACGTGGGTGTTGTTCATACAAACAAAGGATGAAGCAACACAACTAATCATTGATCACATCAAGAAGATAGAAGTGGAAGCTAAGCTACCTGTGCGGACAATCAGATCAGACAATGGAACTGAATTCAAGAATGCAGTTCTAAATGATTTCTGCTCAGAGAAAGGAATATCAAGACAGTTTTCAGCACCAAGAACTCCTCAACAGAATGGAGTAGTGGAAAGGAAGAACAGGACCTTGGTTGAAGCAGCAAGGACCATGTTGAGTGAATCAAAACTTCCCACTTACTTTTGGGCTGAAGCAGTGAATACAGCTTGCTACACTCAGAATCGAACCCTGATCAACAAAGATCATGAAAAGACTCCGTATGAGTTAATGGCCAACAAGAAGCCAACACTGAAGTATTTTCATGTGTTTGGTGCAAAGTGCTTTGTACTTAAAGATGGAGAACATCTTGGCAAGTTTGATGCCAAAGCAGATGAAGGCATTTTTCTGGGCTATTCTCTGGAATCTAAGGCTTTCAGGGTATATGTGATTGAAGATAAGAAGGTGTTGGAAAGCTTTAATGTAACATTTGACGACACTAAAAGACCAGGCCTGCAAACTGGAGAGAACTCTGAATCCTTGGTATTTGAAAATCTATTAGGAGATCTCTCTGACAATGAAGAAGTACCTGAAGTTGTTACAGTCATTAATAATAATCATAATGATAATGATTCTGGACCAAGTGGTGACCAAAGTGGAAATCCTCAACATACAGGATCCACTAGTCAGTCTTCAGAATCAACAGATCAAACCGTCAACAACTCAGGGGGAGCAGGAGAAGGATCAACTAGTCACACTCCACAACATCTAGAACAAGGAGAATCATCAAGATCGCATCTGCCAAGACAAAGGGTATGGAATAGAGATCATCCCTTTCACTTGATTATTGGTGATCCGGACACAGGAGTGAGAACTAGGAGAACATCACAAAATGAATGTCACTATTCTGGGTTTCTTTCAGAAACAGAACCTAAGAAAGTTGAAGATGCTCTAGATGATCCAGATTGGGTAATTGCTATGCAAGAAGAACTCAATCAGTTTGAAAGACAGAAAGTTTGGAAGCTGGTACCCAGGCCTAAGGGAAAATCTGTTATTGGAACAAGATGGGTATTCAGAAATAAGTTGGACGAAGATGGCATTGTAACGAGAAACAAAGCCAGACTGGTTGCTAAAGGTTACTCTCAAGAAGAGGGTATAGATTATGATGAAACCTATGCACCAGTAGCAAGACTTGAGGCCATCAGAATGTTTCTGGCATTTGCTGCACATTCCAATTACAAGGTATATCAAATGGATGTGAAGAGTGCTTTTCTGAACGGGGAGTTAGAAGAAGAAGTGTATGTGGAACAACCTCCAGGTTTTGAGGATTCAAAACTGGCAGACTTTGTGTACTTTCTATTCAAAGCTCTCTATGGACTCAAACAAGCTCCAAGGACATGGTATGACACTCTCTCTGAATTCTTACTTGAAAATGATTTTACAAGAGGTGTTGTAGACAAAACTCTCTTTGTCAAAAAGCATAAAAATGATTTGATATTGGTGCAAGTATATGTTGATGACATAATATTTGGTTCTACTAATGATGATCTATGCAAGAGATTTGCTAAGTTAATGCAGAGTCGTTATGAAATGAGCATGATGGGTGAATTGTCATTCTTTCTTGGATTGCAAGTATACCAGAAACAAGATGGTATATTCATTTGTCAGTCCAAGTACATCAAGGATCTTCTTAAGAAGTATCAAATGGAAGACTCATCTACAGCAAAGACTCCTATGCCAACTGCCACTAAGCTTGATAAGGATGAAACTGGTAAGAAGGTTGACATCACAGGCTACAGAGGTATGATAGGCTCATTACTTTATCTCACTGCAAGTAGACCAGATATAATGTTTGCAACATGCTTGTGTGCTAGATTTCAGTCTGATCCTAAAGAATCTCATCTAATAGCTGTTAAGCGAATATTTAGATATCTTAAGGGGACCCCAAATCTTGGAATTTGGTACCCTAAAGATACAGGATTTGATCTTATTGGATACACAGACTCTGATTTTGCAGGTTGTAAGATTGATCGGAAGAGTACTTCAGGAAGCTGTCAGTTTCTTGGAAGAAGATTGGTTTCCTGGCATAGCAAGAAGCAGCATTCAGTGTCCACATCAACAGCTGAGGCTGAATACATTGCTGCTGGTAGCTGTTGTGCTCAGATATTGTGGATGAGAAACCAACTCCGTGACTATGGACTTCTGTTGACAAAGATTCCAATCTTTTGTGACAACACAAGTGCCATAGCAATCTCTAACAATCCAGTGCAACACTCGAGGACGAAGCACATCGACATCAGGTATCATTTTATCCGAGAGCATGTCATGAATGGAACTGTGGAGTTACATTTTGTACCCACAGAGGATCAAATTGCAGACATCTTTACTAAACCGCTTGATGAATCCACTTTCAATAAGCTGGTTGGTGAACTTGGGATGTTAAATCTTTCTGATTAATTTATTTTGATTAGAAGTCAGTAACTGCAGAGAGTCCTGGTAAATACATGAGTTCAAGAATTGCTATATCCTTTGGACTTGTGAGTTTATTTTCTGGAGCAATTCTCGTAGTTAGGATTATTATACTAATTTTATGTCATAATTATGGATGATATATCTTCTGGCATTTAATTAGTTATTAATTCTAAAAATTATTTAGGTGCTAATATTTGTTCTAAATATTTTAGCATCTATTTAATTTGAATTAATTTGCTTTGTTTTAACATTGTAAATTAATGCAGCATAATTCATTAGATTTTAATTGGTTAATATCACTCAATGATATTTAATTGATTTTATTCTAAGAAAATTGTGAATTTTCTGTTAAGAATTGATTTTGATGAATTTTAACAGATTTATTAAAATTAAAACTTGACAGGAAATAAAAAGTCTGATTTTTAAAACAAGAACAGGTTTTAAAAAGAAGACAGAAGCAAAAATATCGAATTTAAGGAAATTCGATAGTTTTTCAAAGTACAATGATAAATCTATCGAAATTAATTTCGATGGTTTTTGAAAGGGAAAAAGAAAATCTATCGAAAAATTTCTCGATAGTTTTTGAGATTCTTTTAAAAATATATCGAAGTGGATTTACTGAATTAAATATTTAAATCCTCGATAGTTTTTTAAACTCCTCGATAGTTTTTCAAACAAACTATGCTCGATAGTTTTTTCAAAAGTCACAGTTCGATAGTTTTTCTGTAAACCTTTTAAATTCTCAAAATTCAAAAACCTCGATAGTTTTCAAAATCTATCGAAGTCCAGTTGACAGGTTTACCCCTTGCAGAAAAATATCGAGAGTACATTAAAATCTATCGAAACCTGAAAAGACCTTTTTACCCCTGTCAGTTTTCAGAGTATTTAAACGTGCCTTAGCTTTTTTTCTTTTCACTTTTTACAGATCTATCAAAAGCTTTTGTCGATTTCAATACTTACAAAGATATACACACAAAAACAAGAACTATTCGATAGTTTTCTCCATTATTAAGCAAGAAAACCTTAAAAAACTTACTGTTTGTCACTGTTGATTCACTTTTAACCGTGAGAACTGAAGTTTTTTTTGTTTTTGGGACTTTCTGAGAAAGAAATCATCGAACTTGGCTTTTTGAGAAAGAAATCATCGAACTTGGCTTTTTGATTTGAATATTGATTTCTATTATTCAAGGGTTCAACAGTTCACAAGTGTTCGAAGTTTTGTGTTAGTGTCAAAAGGGGTACTTTTGTTTTTTTTGGTTTATTGTTAAGAATTTGATTAATTAGTATAATTAATTAAATTTAAGTGGTAAATTAGTTTTGGTTTAAAAATTAATTTTCTGGAAATTTGAAACATAATGGCTGGAGAATTTATCGTAACCAAAACTAATCATGTCTCGTTTCAAAATCTGCAATCCATAACGAATCCTCAAATTCGTGCATGGGCAGAGTTTTTGAATACACGTTCGTTAGTGGCATACGCTGTAAGTACTCCCGTGGTCCTTTGCATTGATCAATTGACTGCGTTGTACACAACCGCCACGGATACAACTGAGAATAACATACGGTCCTTCAGTTTTGTTGTGCCAGGGGGCAGAACAATTAGGGTTACGGAACATGACTTCAATAGAATACTTCATTTCCCTACAGAAAACCTTGTTCCGGATCCCTCAACTGAGGAAATACATGCTTTTTTCACTCTTATCAGAAGTCAACAACCTAACTTCTTGGTGGGAGAGTTCCTAAAGCATTACCTGCCTAAGCCATGGAACTTTTTCTTTCATACTCTGATCCATGTTTTTACTGCCAAGCTTACTAATCTGCATGGCATTCCCTTATTCCTTCAAAAGATAGGGTTTGCCATTGCGAACAATAGGCATATTAACATAGGACGGATAGTGATTGATCAAGTCATCATGTGCATGGGACCACTGGATGAAAGAACAGGCATAAATGAAGATGTGCTCCGTTTCTATCCTAGGTTCCTACAGCTAATTCTCAATGATGTCTTAACAGATGATGAACGTGAGACATTTGAAGCTGAAGACATAATGGAGTGTACGAAGATGAAGAGCAATGCCATAACCGCTCTGATAAGGAAGAACAACTATCTTCCAGGGGTACCCACTGTTCTCACTGAATATCTAAGAACGGTGCCCCTACCTCTTCTACCCCCAGGGGAACAGGTAATTCAAGGTAACATTCCTGAACTTGAACTGGCACCTGAACCTCAACCAATGGATGTTGATCCAGAGCCCTCAGTGGCCATTCCAGACCAGGAGGTTGCAAACCCACAACCTCTAACCACGGTCGAAGAGCCTTTGAACGAGCCAAATGAAAACATAAATGATGCTCCTTCCCCTCCTATACCCAGTAAAGAAACATCCCTGAGTGTAGAGGGAGATAGTGCCAAAGCAGCACCACATAAGGAGATACACCCTTCAACAGCAGCTCTGCCTTCCTCTAAAAGGAGAAGAACAGAAACTGAGGCAACTGCTGATACTTCATTTCTCTCATTCAAAGAGCCCTTTACTGATTTTTCTGATGCTGATTGGGCTAAGCTAACGAAAGCAATATCTGAACCAATAGCTCAATCAAGTAAGGAGGAATTGATGGAAGCAACTGGTGTTCCGACCATATTACGGTCAGGTTCACTGGTTGAAGGTTCTCTGAACCAAGGGTCTTCACAGACGTCGAGAGAAGGCTTTGACCTAAATGCACAATCTAAAAGGTCATTGTCTACCTCCCCAGATGGAACATATCTGGATCCTGCGGGTAAAGGGTCTGACGTAGGTGCAGATCGGCAACTCGTTGACAGTGAATCAATTACTATTGAGGAGTCAACTGAGGTGAAGTCTTTACAGACTCACGGGGAAGATTCGGGATCTCTGCTGATTAATGAGCCTGTTTCTAACCCCCTAGAGATTCAAACTCTAGATCCTACAAAGGATATATCATCTAAGGATGATCAGCAACTTGGTTTAACCAAGGACGGGGACTTGCGAAGCCCCATTGCACCACCGGTGACCTCCTTAAGGACGGCTACGGTGTTTTCTTCTGCAGGTACAACCGGCACAATGGATTTGAGTGAAACACAAACACTTACACCTGGCCTGAGTGGGAAAGGAAAAATGAGTGAAACACTAACAGAAACTGTGAGTGAACACCCAGAGCCAAACGTGAGGAGTGACACCCAAACCCTAACTCATATTGATGATCTGCTGTTACCAACAGAAAGAGAGCTACAAGTTCAATCTTCCCTCAAGGAGATGACAGTTCATGATAAAGAAGGAAATCCATTATTCAAGGTTCCACTGCGACCTTCCTTTGACCAAGGGATCACCTCCAGTCAAGACAATGTTTCTTTAAAGTCTATTCAAGAGAAAATTGACTTGGCTGCAGCTGATTCCAGAAGAACATTCAGGGTCATTGGCAGTGCATCTGGCACTATAACAGGTACGAAGCAGGCAGTGGACTCCTTAAAGAAGGAAGCTATGGAAGAGCTGGTCGATTTGAGGATGGACGTAAGGGAGCTTAAAGATGGATTCATGAATGAAGTAACTGCACTGTCCCAGGGACATGAAGCTTTGAAAGAGGACGTTCTGGTTATCCGGGATGGTCAAGCGCGGGTGAGGGATGCAATGGACAACCTTTCAAGAGTGGAGTCTAGACTCAACAGGAGGCTGGATCATATGGAAAAGACTACCAACTCAAGATTGGAAAACATTGACCTGTCGTTAGCTTCTATAAATGACTTTAATAAGCAGCTTATGGATTTCTTGGAGAATCAAGGCGATGGAGTACAGTCTATATGGAGTATGCTGAAAAACCAACAATCTGGACAACCTGGTCCCTCCTATCAACAACCTGATCCTTCTAATGTCTTTTATGCTGAGGATGCTTTTATCGAGGATTCCTCAACTAAGGGGGAGAAAGTTGGAGAAGGGGAGAAGGAGCAAACTAAGGATGGATGGAGAGTTTGGGAAACAGTTGAAGCTATTCCTATCAGGCAGTACTGGATAGAAGAACTTGTGGAGGAAGAGAAGAGTGAAGAGGAATTTGAATTCATGCAAGAGCAACCTATTCAAGAGGAGCATGAACCATATTATCCTGAACCAATAGAACATCCTATCTTGGATGAGGATATTATGGAAGAAGAATCAAATTCTCTGTCACCAGAAGAAGAAGCTGTCTTGGAAGCAATAAGAGCTCAGAGAGCTGCAATAGATGCCAGGCAAGCTGAGAAAGAAAAACAGCAAGCAATTCTGAGAAGTGAAAAGCTAAAGAGAATGAAGGTGTATAATGAAGTGAGGAAGAAGAAGATGATAGATCTGGCAAAGAAAGATGGTACTGAATGGGAAATGGCTTATAAAACCTTTTGTGGAGTTGAAGATGGATTACAAGTCAACGACAATGCGGAGGTGGAAGTCATTATTCAGGACATCAGAAGTGCTAATCTTGATGATCAGACTTACTTCAAAGCACTGAGAAGCTCTATAATCTGTCTGAATGCTGGGGTTAAAGCAAATGGTGCCTGGAGCTTATTAATCAGTTTTCTGAAGAAAGGTACATTTGTGATTTCTACTAAGTTTTTAGAACAGAGGACATATACAGAATTGCAGGCTATACTCATCAAGATCCAAAGAAATACAAGGCTAAATGAACTGCTCCGAGAGCATGTTAAGGAGATCGTGATGAAAGTCAGTCCAGAGATTACTGAAGATCCTCCAATGGTTAGATTCATGACGAATGACTTGTTCAGAATCTGCTATTTGGCTGAGGACAAACTGAGGGACTACCCAAGCAACTATCTAATCTCAGTTGAGAAGTATCTTAGATCCACTGGATTCTCTTCAACGGAGAAGGACAAAGCAGCAGACACTCTTAGAAGATTTCTAATGGAGAATGTTCCTTACTATAGGAAAAGAGTGGAAAGAGGATTGGAAGTGCATACCAGACTGCCAAACATGCCAAAGCCAAACATGCCAAAGCCAAACAAGAAAGATGTTAACATTGCATGGTTGTGGGCTGGAGTGGGTCAAGAGGTTGAGTATATTGGAAGACACATCCGAGGAGCAATCCTTAAACCTGGAGAACCACTGCACTATCCATCAGTGATTGATTATCAAGCTGCTAACTCCGATCCAATGATTGAAGAAGGTGAGATTGGAATGGACTGAATGATGAAGCAAAGAACAAGAGAACTATCAGCTCAGACTAGAGGAGCAACTTCATTGTATAAAGTTTAATTGTTTTTTGAATTATGAAATCTGGAAATGTATAAATATCTGATCCAGAATGCATTAATATTATTACGCTGTCTTACTTTAAGTAGTTTCATGTTTCCTTAGTTAGTTGAGTTATCCTCGAAGTATTTGCTTGTCGAACTCTATCCAATCAAATAGGGGGAGATTGTAAAGCATAATGTAACATAAGATCTAAAAGAGATAACTACAACTCAACAAAGGACAAGACAGACAATAATATTAACTGAAGCACAGGAATCCAGAATCAAAGAAGAAAAGGTAAACACAAAAAATCAAAATACGTTATGTATTCTTGAAGTCCGTAAACAGGTCACGGAAAGAAGTTCATGAAAATGTTCAAGCCTCAGTGACAACAAAAGAAACAAGACTTTCAAGACGACAGAAGTATGTGAATGATTTAGGGTTCAGTACCACGGGATTCCAGTGATGAAGCAACCAGAAGGACAAGGGACGTATCAGCAGCATTGTATTGAAGATATAAAATAAGAATTGATCAAGTGTTATTCATCTGTGAACCAGACCAGTTGCACTAGGTGACGGCACTAAAAAGATCAAGTTGTTTTATCGTCTCAGAAGAAATTGATACAGTCTATTTCTTAAACACCCAGAAGCTCAGTGGAATCATTTATGGACTAAAGACAAGAAAGAGAAATTCGATGGTTTTTGTAATTGAAAAACTATCGAATGGTAGTTGAAATGATTAATTAAAAACCAAAGTAAATTAGTTTGGCATCCGATAGTTTTGATTTAAAAACTATCGAATGACAAATTAATTTATTTAATTCGATGGATTTTTATTCATTCGATGGTTTTTTATTATGGGAGCAGGTGAAAAGAATTCCTTTTCTGAAAGGTTGATGAAGATCCAACGGCCAGGATTGTTTCTACAATTCTCATTCGATGGTTTTTCAAAACAGACTACAATTAATACAGAGAGAAGATTGTGTCTTCTTCAGTTAAGGTATTCAACACAGACACATAACTGAGAGAGAGAAGAGCCGGAGAAAATTACCAGAGAAATTAATAGTGCTCAGAACTTGATTATTGTTTTGTATTTGTGTTACCTTAAACTCATTGACGGTAATCTACGGATTAGAAATTGTAGCACCCCTCGAGGTTTATATTTATAAAAAGATATATTCCCCGAAACTTGATTTGGTTTGGTGTGTTTGATTTCGTTTTAGAACAAAAGATTAATCCGCGAACGAAATTAAATTATTTGTGAGTATCGTATTCAACCCCCCCCCTTCTACGATACTTTGGACCTAACACCATGCCTGTAGCCAGTCAGAGCTATCTTTCCTGTTGCTTTACTGACTACTTCACAATGTGTGGAATAGAAGTTGACATGATAACCTCTGTCAGTGATTTGACTAATACTCAACAAGTTGTGTTTCAGTCCTTTCACTAGAGCTACTTTTTCAACGATGACATTTCCAATGATTATATTGCCATATCCCAAGGTTTGTCCAATGTTGCCATCTCCATAAGACACAGTTGGGCTAGCTTTTTCCTCAAATTCTGATAATAGGGCTTTGTTTCCAGTCATGTGCACAGAACATCCACTATCCATGACTAACACATTTTTCTTTTTACCCTGCAATCAGAATAGAAACACACTAGTTAGAACATTTAGGAACCCATACTTGTTGGGTTCCTTTTCCATGCAATTTATTAACTTTCACAGCAGAAGACTTTCTGACCTTGGCAGTCATGACAGGATTTACTCCATCAGGATTTGCTTTGTCAGTATTAGTATTAACAAAAGCATGCTTCACTATGACATTCTCAATGCTACCAGAGTTTGCACTCTTTTTATCAAATTTAGGCAATGGATCATAAAAGTTATAGTACAACTCATGATAATCTTTACAAGTATAAATAGAATGCCATATACTACCACAATGAAAACAGGACTTCTGTGGTTTATAAAATACTGATCTATTCCTAACATCAGACTTAGAAATATCAACAATCTTCTTCTTACTCTTCTTACAATCAATAGCAAGATGATTAGAGTTACCACAGTTAAAACAACACTTTCTAGGTGCATTTGGGATATATTTGTAACCATTCTCTTTATTGATCCCAACTTTACCATTCCTGTTTCTCTTAACAGTAGCTTCCTTTTTCTTATCTGTCACCTCACAGATTTTATCCTTAAGCTGTTTCTGAGACAATAGACCTACATTCTTAGTGACTTTATTCATGACAGATTTAGACTTTATGATTTTAATTCCTTGAGTAGAAGTAGATCCCTTTTCAAAAGTAGAATTGGAATCCTTACCAAAAACAAAATTAACAGGAGTAATCTTAGATTTGGTTGTATCTATAACATGTCTATAGGTCTTTGGACTGACTGTCTCATCAATGACAATTTTCTCTTTCAATTTCTTATCCTCATCTGACTTATATCCTAGACACTCTTTCCAATTCTTAGAGGTATTAATCTCATGAAATTTCCTACCAGAGTCTGTCCAGGTTCTGATTTTCTCATTAGCATATTCAAGTTCCTTTTCAAGAGCAGTACATTTGGATTTCATCTCTAAATACATGTGATTCGCATTATCACATTCTTTTTGTACTTCTTGCATACGAGAAAATTCAGCTTCTAATATGTCATTCCTTTTTCTAAGTTCAGACATCTCAGATAAGATCCTAGTATTTTCAGCAGTTTGACTTCTAAAGCTAATATGTAAAGACTTTAGAAAACGTCTTAACTCAGAAGCATTATCAGTATCAAAATCAAAGATAGTATTTAGTACCTTAACATCAACGTTGGCCATTAGAGCATAGTTGACCACCTCAGTATCAGATTCTGAGGAAGAGTCCATCCAATCCTTGCTTGATGTGATAAGTGCCTTTGTCTTCTTGCACTCAGAAGCAAAGTGACCCATACCATTGCACTTGTAGCATCTAACCTTTGACTTGTCAAATTTGCTACCCTTGCTGTCCTTTTTGATATACTTATCTTTGTTTGGATTGAAAGCCTTTTTCTGAAAGTTGCCTTGTCTTCTATTCTTCTTGAACTTCATCCTTCTGAAGTTTCTGACAATCATAGCAACCATCTCTTCCATGTCTGAGTCAGAAGAATCATCATCAGTATTGGCATCAGGATTGCCATCAGTATCTGATGAAGAGTCATCAGGATCTGACTCAGCTACTCTTGATTTACTTCTAGAGACCTCCATAGCTTTTCCTTTTGATTTAGCCTCTGTTTTCAAAGCAATTGATTTTGCCTTGCTGCTTTTCTTGTTCTTTCTCTGTTGAACTTCAAGATCATGAGTTCTTAGCATCCCATAGACTTCATCAAGAGACACAGTGTTAAGATCATACTGATGTCTAATGATTGAGGTCTGAGTGTCCCATTCTTCAGGTAAATCTCTTAGAAACTTGGTGTTTGAATCTTCAGTTTCATATTCCTTTTCAACTAAAGATAAACTGTTCAATAGTGTCAGAAATCTATCATATAGATCAGTTAGGCTCTCATCAGGTCTTGCATCAAATTGTTCATATTCTTGAATCAAAAGAGCCCTTCTGTTTTTCTTGACAGATGCAGATCCCTGGCACTGAGTTTCCAAAGTATCCCAGATTTCTTTTGAAGACTTGCATGCAATCACTCTATTTGACATGACAACATCAAGACTATTGTTCCCTGAGTACATGAGCTTTTTCTTCTGGAGTCCATTCACTTTTAGCCTTGACCACATATTGTTCAGGTACTGTATCTGTTCGTTCTACAATCCTTGTAGGAATATATGGTCCATCACGAATCCGGTCCAAATAGTCAGGATCCATAGCCTCCAGGTACATCAACATCTTTACCCTCCATGTTGGATATTCTGATTTCTTCAAGATGGGAATCTTCATGCTTTCATACTTGGTTGTCGACATCTTTAGATCGTATCTGATTCAGAATCAAATCAGTTTGCTCTGATACCAATTGTTGCCCAGTAATAATCTATTGTAGAAGGGGGGTTGAATACAATAGTATAAGTTAATTGACTTCTTAATGTATATATCACAAATATGAAAGAAAGATAACAGCTGTATTAAATCTGATATAAAATTGTTACAAACTCTCTCAAGAAATTCTGATGTTCTTGAGAGCTGCTAGCTTACAAAAACTCTCTCAAGAAATTCTATGTTCTTGAGAGCTTCTATCTTGATTCACACCGAACCAAAACCAAAACTGTGTTGATATACTACACAGCTTCTCTATCAATGATAAGTCCTAATCAATTACAAAGATTGAAACCTATCCATAATTGATAGCTACATTCTACAAACCAGGAACCGACAGAATAAACTTCCATGTTTAACTAGACTCCAAATATAACTCGAAGTAGGAATCCTGATCTGATCAGCTTCCAGTCCTGATGATCAATCCTAATCCCAGTCCTGATATGTATCTTGATCCTGACGACCATGTAATCCTGATGACGTCAGCAATCCTGATCAGTTGAGTCTAGCTCCTGACGATCATTGAATTCTGATCTAACAAATCTTTATTGTATATATATATATGTACGAATTTATATTCTTATAAAAGTAATTAATCTTACATCTTCTCTATAAGTTGGAACTCCTAATTAGAATACATTTTCTGTTAGGCTCAAGACATGTCTGAATACCACTATTAACAAGCCTACACTATGTGACTATGTCACACTACATGACCTAGTGAATTCTATCACTGGGATATAGTATAGGCCTCTCTATGTACTTGTCTTGTTCTCATGAACATTAGCTTAATCATGTATGCTCAGAATTATAATGGGTTTAGCAAGTTTCTTGCATCTAGAATGTATATAGGTCATTGAATAACTGTCCTGGTAGAAGCTCAGAAATGTTCATGCAGCACGATAGAGATGAATAAGGCCCTGAAGGAATAAGTTGCAGAAATTTGTCTAAGGCATTATATAGCAAATTCAGAATAAAGCTATGTCGTGAAGTCTCCAATATCCATGTCGAGAAGTGCTACATCGCATATTCTAACTTGTACTATGTCGTGTAGTCCTCAAGACTCATGTCGTGAAGTGTTGAAGTCAGCAAAGTCAAAATGTCTAGATCGTGAAGTCCTCAAAGTGCCTATGTCGCATAGTCCTAAAATGACCTATGTCGCATAGTCCTCAAAAAGGCTAGATCGCGAAGTCCTCAAATGACCTATGTCGCAAAGTCCTCAAATGACCTATGTCGCATAGTCCTCAAAAAGGCTAGATCGCGAAGTCCTCAAATGACCTATGTTGCAAAGTCCTCAAAGGCCATATCGCGTAGTCTTTACAAGTGACATCGTGTAGTCTGGAATGAAGTGGAGTTCACGATATCAACACTTAGCCATTTACAACAAGACAAATGAAGGTACAAGATCAAAGTCAATGGAGACAAATACTGAAGCATTTGTTCTGGCAAGGTGGTCCAAAGAACAGATGGCAAATCTATAGCTAAACTTGGAGAGAAAGATAAGAGACAAGTAGCTACAGAAACGGGAAAGACTCCGAAAAGCAGGTGGTCCTTCCTGACACAGTTAACCTCTTATGGCAGAACAAGTTGGACGAACAATGAGGGTAACAGTGTAAATAGGAGTGTGCACTAGTTTGTATAGGACTTATATATATCATGCACACCCTATTGTTAGCTGTAAGAGAGATACACATTGTTTTATCTTAAGCACTCTTTTCTCAGTAAGCAAAAACAAGTTACAAACTGTTCTTGTTTAGAAGCCATAAATTCAGTTGTGAAATTCTGGAAAGCTGTAGTATTTAATTTGCTTAATACAAAGTAGATTAAAGTGATTGTGTGTGTTGTTTATTTTCTGCATATTACCTAGCATAATCATATACAGCTTACTTAGTTCTCAAGAATCGAAAAATCTCAAAACTATCCATTCACCCCCCCCCCTCTGTCTAGTTTCTAAGTGATATTCATTACTAACAAGTGGTATCAGAGCAGGACTGTTAACGTACAAACAGGAAAAGATCAACAATGAGTTCACAGAAACTGAGCAGTATAAAGATTCCTCCCTTCAACAAGGAGCACTACAGCTTATGGAAGAAGAAGATGTTACTTTTCATCAAAGCTTCCAATCCCATGTATTTAGATATACTAAAGCATGGTCCCTTTATTCCAATGATTGAGATTGGTGAAACAACTGTAGGCACTGAGATAATACCAGCAAAACATGTTCCTAAAGACCCCTCAAAATACACTGATCCTGAAAAGGAGAAAATAGCACTGGATGGACATCTCCAACTTATCATCTGTGAATCTATGGATTTCAACATGTATGGCACTATTGCTCACTGCAGTAGTGCAAAGAAAATGTGGGATCTTATAGAAGTGCTATGTGAAGGAACTCCAGAAGTAAGAAAAACAAAAAGCAGATTCTGGTATCCCAGTATGAAGCTTTCATGGCTCAGCCAAAGGAGGGAATCATAGAAGTGTTTGAGAGGTTCAACAAGCTGATAAATGAACTCAAACTCTATGACAAACACTATGAGACAGAAGAGCTCAATATGAAGTTCTTACTAACTCTTCTAGATCACTTGGAACCAAGAATCTCTTCCCTTAAAGAAAGAGATCTAACAAAAATTGGTTTTGATGTGTTGTATGGTGTTTTGAAGACTTATGAGCTAGAATTGTTTCAAAAGAGGTCCATTCAAGTTAAGCAAGGATTAATGGCAAATACTTCATGTGCCCTTATTGCTGACAACCTAGGTAAAGGAATTGAATCTCTTAAAGTCAGTCTAGTCAAGATTGAAGAACTGGAGGTTGAAGAAAATGGTGTTGAAACTCAAGTTGTCTATGATTTGCCTGAGGATGATGAGTTTTACAGCATAGATGAGTTGGACAAGATGGAAAACAAATCTTTTGCATATATAGCTAGGAGATATCCTAACATTAGGTTTAAGAGGAGGCAGCCATTCAAGTCCAAATTTAATAGTGGAAATGCTGGTGGTTCGAGTAGCTCAAACTCCTTCAATAAAGGAAAAGGGATTGCTGGTGCTGCTAAAGGAGGATACAAATCAGGGAGTGTGGATAGGTCCAAAATAAGATGCTATAACTGCAATGAACTTGGGCATTTTGCCACGAAGTGCAAAAAGCCTACACAAAGGCAAAAAGGACAAAGCATACTTAGAGCTTGAAGCTAAGTATGAAGCTCTACTCAAGAAACAACAGGGTAAAGCTTTTATTGCTGAAGGAAAGTGCTGGGATGATTCTGTTGAAGAAGAAGAACAAGAGTACTCAAACTATGCCTTGATGGCATTTTCTGATGATGGTGATTCCTCAAGTCAGGTACCTATTCTTACTTCTCTTGATATGACTCCCTTTCAATATAAGCAAACTGTTGAAGATATGAGTACTGAGATGTTCAATATTCACACTAGCATGTTAGCTGCCAATGAAGAAATTGACAGGCTAATTGCTAAAAATCTTGAGCTTACAGAAAAGAATGAAAAACTTGAGCTAATGGTTGTGAGCCTTGATGGTTTGAAAAAGGAGATTGAGTATCTCAAAAACAAAGTGATTTGTGCTGAACAAATAGAAAAAGCTCTTAGAGAACAAGTTGCTGAAAATGAATTAAAGCTAAGAAGTTTCAAGAACTCCTCTGAACTTATTCAAACCTAACATAAGGAACACACTGAAGATTGCAAGGTTGGAGTTGGTTTTGACTATGAGAATGATAAAGGAAGGAAGAAGGTAAAGGGCAAAGAAAAAGAATCTTTTACAAACAACAATGCCCCAACCATTTTGTCTAGTGTTGAAAAGCCCATCTTCAAAAAGAGTGTTGTTGAGTTTGATGAAGAACTATTGATCATCAAACAACAACTTCTTGAAGAAGATGAGGCTGCTAAAGACACTTCTTCCTCTCCTGTATCTGTTAATCAGAAAGAAACCAAAGACAACCTTGTCAAGAGTCCTAAAATAAAGAAAGAAGTTGTTAAGAAAAAGAAACAAAACAGAAATGGTAAGGTAGGTGTCAACAAGGGTAACAATTATGCTTATGTGCCAAATGCTCCTAGGAAACAATGTCAGAAATGCCTATCTTTGAATCATTTGACTCATAAGTGCAGTAAACCTGAAATTGTTGAAGTTGATAACCTGAGTAACCATTTTGTAGGCATGAACTCTATCCATGATTCCTTCTGTGGTAATTCTAACTGCATGACATGCTATGTGACTATGATTGCTAATTGCTTATCTCTTAAGCATAAACTTGACTCTACACAATCTTGTGAATTACACACACATTTGCACAATCACAGGACAGGATCCCCAATCAAGGTTGAGAGGGTGAAAACTTCATGTGAGCCTAAGAGTGTAAACTCTAAAGCCACAACCAAAGTGAAGTCTCCTACTGTGAAGAATGCTATTTATGACAGAGGAATTGTTAACAAAACTATTTCTAAATCAACTGGACCCTACCAAGTTTGGGTACCAAAAACAACTTAGTCATTTTGTGAATGCAGGGCAACAAGAATAAAAGAGTCATTTGGATCTTGGACAGTGGATGCTCAAGTCACATGACTGGTGATATAGCCCTGCTATCACAATTTGAGGAGAAGGCTGGCCCATCAGTAACCTTCGGAAATGACAACATTGGTTATACAATGGGATATGGCAGTGTTAAATCTGGGAATGTCATTATTGAAGATGTAGCATTTGTTGAAGGACTAAAGCACAACCTCTTGAGTATTGGACAATTCACCAACATGGGTTTCAAAGTGGAATTTGATGAAGATCATTATCTAATCTCAAAAAGAGGAAGTGGTGAAGTTGTTTTAACTGGTGTGAAGAAATGAAGCTTGTTTGTACCTGATCTCAAGGCTGCAGACAAGGGAGAAATTTGTTGTTTCTACACCAAGGCCACAAATGAAGAATTCTGTCTATGGCACAAGAAACTGTCTCACTTGAATGTTCAGGCAATGAACTCTCTATCAAAGAGAGAACTCATCAGAGATATGCCTGCTTTGGAGTTTGTGCAAGATGGAGCATGTGAAGCATGCCAAAAAGGAAAGATTAAGAGATCAAGTCACAAGAACAAGTTGCTCAATTCAAACTCCAAGCCTCTGCAGCTAATTCACATGGATCTATTTGGCCCTGTGAATGTTATGTCCCTTTCCAAGAAGAAATATGCTCTAGTCATGGTTGATGATTATTCAAGATACACTTGGGTGGAATTTCTATTCTCCAAGGATGAAGCACCTCAAGTAATCATAGAGCATATTAAGAGAGTTGATAGAGAAGCACAAAGCACTGGTTCCTCTGTAGTTGCATTGAGAAGTGATAATGGACCTGAGTTTAGAAATTCAACACTGTATGAGTTTTGCAAAGATAAAGGAATTTCTCAACAATTTTCAGCTCCTAGAACTCCCCAGCAAAATGGAGTAGTTGAGAGAAAGAATAGAACTCTCATTGAAGCTGCAAGAACAATGCTGTTGGATGCAAAGCTACCTACTAGCTTTTGGGCTGATGTTGTTAACACAGCATGCTATGTGCAAAATAGAACATTGATCAATAAGAAGTCTGGAAAAACTCCCTACTCATTAATGACTGGCAAAAGAGCATCCTTCAAGCATCTTCATGTGTTTGGAAGCAAGTGTTTTGTGATGAAAGATACCTCTGAACATGTTGGAAAATTTGATGCTAAAGCATTTGAAGGTATTTTCATTGGATACTCTCTGAAAAGGACATCATACAGGGTGTTTGTACCTGAGCAACACAAAGTCATGGAAAGCATGGATGTTACCTTTGATGACAAGAAAACTCTTGGACTTAAAACAAGTGAACAAGACAGTGTGCCATTAAGATTTGAAAATCAAGGTTACCTTGAGGATTCTGAAAGTGAGGATGAACCTCCTGCTCAAACTGTTCTAGAAAATGAAACTCTTGAAGTTGATGATCTTCTTCAAACACCTGTGCAAGGATTCACAAACACAGGGGGAGAAGAAGAGAATGCAACTGACACTCAAAATGATCCTGGATCAAGTCACGGAAATGAACAGGGTCACACAAGGAAATGGGACAGAGCCCACACTAGGGATCAAATCATTGGAGATCCTGGCGAGGGAGTTAGAACAAGAAGGGTAACAATGAATACATGTTTATATAGCTGCTTTCTGTCACAAGAGGAACCAAAAGTAATTGAAGAAGCTTTGAAGAACTCTGATTGGATTATTGCCATGCAAGAAGAATTGAATCAATTTGAGAAAAACAAAGTATGGGAACTAGTGCCACCTCCAGAAGGAAAGAATGTTATTGACACTAAATGGGTGTTCAGAAACAAGATGGATGAAGAAGGAGTGGTAATAAGAAACAAAGCAAGGTTGGTTGCCAAAGGATACTGTCAACAAGAGGGCATTGACTATGATGAGACATTTGCACCTGTAGCTAGACTGGAAGCCATCAGAATCTTCTTGGCTTTTGCAGCTCACTCAGATTTCAAGGTGTATCAAATGGATGTGAAAAGTGCATTTCTCAATGGTGATCTTGTTGAAGAAGTTTATGTGTCCCAACCACCTGGCTTTGAAAATGAAAATTTCCCAGACTTTGTGTATAGACTGCTCAAGGCACTCTATGGACTCAAACAGGCACCTAGAGCATGGTATGAAACTCTATCTCAATTCCTTCTTGAGCACCAATTTACCAGGGGTACAATTCATAAAACCTTATTCTTCAAGAAGCATGGAAATGATATCATTCTAGTCCAAATTTATGTGGATGATATCATCTTTGGCTCTTCAAATGAAAAACTCTGTGAAAGGTTCTTTAAGTTGATGCAAAGCAAATATGAGATGAGTATGATGGATGGCATCTTCATAAATCAATCAAAGTATGTCAAAGATCTTTTGAAGAAATATGGTTTGGAAGACTCATCCCCTGCAAAAACTCTCATGTCCACTGCTATCAAACTTGATGAAGACAAGAAAGGCAAGAAAGTTGACATCAAGGTTTACAGAGGCATGGTTGGATCATTACTCTATCTCACAGCTAGCAGGCCTGATATCATGTTTACCACATGCCTTTGTGCAAGGTTTCAATCTGATCCCAAGGAATCTCATATGATGGCTATCAAAAGAATCTTCAGGTATCTGAAAGGGACTCCTAATCTTGGGCTATGGTATCCAAAAGGCACTGGGTTCAACCTGGTTGGTTACACAGATTCTGATTATGCTGGATGCAGAATTGACAGGAAGAGCACCTCTGGAAGCTGCCAATTCTTAGGTCAAAGGTTAGTGTCCTGGTTCAGTAAGAAACAACAATTCACAGCAACATCCACAACCGAGGCTGAATATATTGCTGCTGGAAGCTGCTGTG
This sequence comes from Heracleum sosnowskyi, assembly GCA_030848705.1. Classification (NCBI taxonomy): domain Eukaryota; kingdom Viridiplantae; phylum Streptophyta; class Magnoliopsida; order Apiales; family Apiaceae; genus Heracleum; species Heracleum sosnowskyi. The sequence continues at coordinate 59,640,196 of CM061240.1, read as the reverse complement.
CTCAATTGCTTTGGATTAGAAATCAACTCATGGATTATGGACTAGTGTTGGAACACATTCCTTTGATGTGTGATAATACTAGTGCAATATCCATAGTTGCCAATCTTGTTAATCATTCTACTACAAAGCACATTGAGATAAGGTACCATTTCATTAGGGAACATGCTGCAAATGGTACCATAGAAGTCTCTTATGTTCCAACTGAGAAACAATTAGCTGACATATTTACTAAACCTCTAAATGAAGCTGTCTTCAACAGACTTGTGAGTGAAATTGGAATTCTCAATCCTTCATTTAGTTGTTCTAAGTAAGTATGCTAGTTAATTGTTGCAGCAGTAAATTTTCACTGTATTTAGATGCTCTATTCATTTGGAGTGAAAATTAGCTGAGATATGATTTATAAATATTTAATTATTTTACTGCATATTTTTTTTTAAATCATACTTTTCTGAGAAGTTATGAGTTTTAAGACATCTCTACATAGGTGATCTTGAGAGTTCATGACTTAGTTCAAATCAAACAGACTTATATAGCAAACTGTTGAAACTGTGAGACTTCGCGATATAGTTAATTTCATGAGTTTGCGACATAGTTCATTTTATGACTTCGCGACTTAGAATAACTATATCGACAAGTCTTCATATTTGACAGAATTTTGATTTAAATTAATTTTATTTCAGAATTTTGATATAAGTCTGACAAAATGCTTGAAATTCCAATACGAGAGTTTTAGACAGGGTATTTATACTATATTGCAAAGTCTCCCCAATCTTTCGATCTTTAAGACTTTGCGACATAGTTCATTTTTAGACTCTGCGATATACTTTGCAAGACTTTGCGGTACATGCCATTTTGAGACTTCGCGACATACAAATAGCCTGTACATATTCATAACTCCATATCGCAGTGTCTCTATCATATAAATACTCTTTTCTAACCGTTCACAACTCTTCATCTTGTCTACTACTCTCAATTCTCAAACTTAAACTTACACTCTCTTCTCTCTTCTTCATTCTCAATCTCAAATGGCACCCAAATCTCAAATAGCCTCTTCTTCAAACCCTTTAACCATTCTAAAGAAACCAATCTTCTCACCATTCCATCTGAAACCGAGGCAAACCCAAGGTACAAGTGCTTTGTACGCTTTCTGAACACCTCATATCTTCGTCAGGCGTTGACGATGAATCCACCCATGTATGTTGATATCCTTGAGGCGTTTTGGAGAACGACCAATTGCACTTTACTGGCGAGGGAGGATGGCACTTCATTCTATGAAGTAACCTGCAGTATTGGAGGAAAGGAGTTGGTATTTGGGGAGAAAGAAGTAAATGAAACATTTGGTTTTAAGACGGAGGGGCATGATGCTGAAGCCAGTGACAAGGAAATGGTGGATTTCTTGACATTGATTCAGTATGCTGATGAGATAGATATGGGGAAGCTAACCAAGAAGCATGTAAGGTGGGAGTGGTCGTTCTTGTTTGATGCTCTGCAGAAGGTGTTTCTGTGCAGAAAGACTGGGTGGGATCAAATCAGCCACATTGCAGTGAGGCTTGCTCATTCCCTGGCATACAACCAGGAAATCAATGTAGGAGCAATCATTGTACGGGAGTTGGCTCAAAGGTTAGGTAAGTCTCCACGCAACAGAGGTACTGGAATCTTCTATCCTCGTTTTCTTCAATGCATTTTAAATCATTTAAATCCTCATTTGCATGAATTAGAAGGGATAGACACAACAAAGTTGGCTTATCCTAAGTCCATGTCCAACGTTCTATTTGGTACATTGGACACTAGGAATCAAGTTGATGTAATTTTGAGTGTGACAGATCATATGGAAAACACATTCAAAACTTACACACTTGATTAGCCCATATATCATGAACTCTCTTGGAAAGGAAAGGCTAAGGCTGATGAAGCTACAGAGTCTAACCCAAGCCTTCCTAACCCATCCAATAACCCCCTGCAAACAGTACATTAGTTATTAGGGAGGCAAGTGCACCAGTCTCTCAAAAGATTGGTGTTACTAAAAAGAAGACAAAGAAGAGACCCTTAGCTATTATCAATGAGTCTGTAGAAATAGGATGTGAGGAATCTGAGTCACAGCTCACCAGACCAAAGAAGAAGTCTAAAGAAATAGCCACCACTGAATCCTCCCAACAGGATTCAGATGTGCAAAAAGGGGGTACACATGTTACTGTCAATGGCCTCTCAACAGGACATTGGCATTGAAAAGAGTAGTCTCCCCACTACATTCTGTAAAGAGTCTTGTTAATCCCAAATGACCTAACAGAATTGTAGAAGGGGGGGGGGGGGGTTGAATACAATTCTAGATATTTCGAAACTTTAAAACAACTTTCTAAAATAAAAACTGAACTGAAATAAAAACACAAACAACTATAAAATTTCAGTAGGATGTTTTGAGGATCCAACTGAGATAATTTTTATTGCGGAAATAATCTGTGTTACATAAGTATCACAGCTGCTCAGTTCTTGATACAAAGTGAGAGTGCTCTTGAAAAAGCTAATACAAACTATTTTATCTCACTCACTTCTATATTTAAAATGAACTGCTACACTTGGTTATATAACCCAAGTTTACAATGCTATTTTTGGCTACTTTAAAATAATCTAAAGTAACTTTCAGTAGCTTGCTTTTCATCCCTTTTGTCCAATGGTCCTTGGAGATCTTGGCTTTTGTCTTCATGCTTATTATGATCACTCCCAAGAACCTAATTGGAAATTGGAATGTTTCCTTATTTCCAGTAACCATTTTGATGGCTTCCAATGCAAAGTACACTTCCATATCTCCCTTTTGATCTGTCAGATAACTGTCACTATCACTTTGTCAACTATTCAGAAAAGCAATAATGATTCGTTGATAGTAGAGAGATGTGTTTCGTTGATAGCTTTATTCTTCGTTTCATTGATGGTATAATCCTCTTTTCGTTGATAGAGTAATCTTCATTCCGTTGATAGAGTAATCTTCACTTAGGCAAAATTACAAGGCATGATATATTTACAATTTACCAACCTATTTTGCCTATCTAGTACTTAGTCAACATGACTTAGAAAACCTATCTAATACCTACAACAAAATGCATATCAAACTATGAAGTATTGTACAGTGAAATTGCTACATCACTCATTTCGTTGATGAGCTTCCTGTCAACGAAAGCTGCAAAGCATGCCATTCCGTTGACAGTTACAAAATGACTTAATACAAAATCTACTAAGTGTTTTATAATTATCATCAAGAACAACATAATCCTAACAATCTCCCCCAATTTATGACTGATAGAATAACAACCATAAATCAAGAGCCTTGATGATAACAAAAACACTCAGACAATTTACAAATGATAAAAGTAGAAATTGCATTGAGCTTCATTGAATTTTAATTGAAATACAAAGTAGAAAATCTTACAAAACAAGTGCACAGAGTTGCTTCTCTAGTCTGAGCAGATTTTTCATCTTTGTCTCTGTGGTCTTGTTTTCTTCCCTTTTCTTGCATTGTTCTCCTCAATCTGAGCTTGAAGTCTTCTGTAGAAAATCTTCTCTTCTTCATCTTGATTCCCCAACTTGGATTGCATTAATCTCAGAGTTTCATTGGATGCCTTTTCCAGTTGGTCTTCTATTCTGAAGAATCTTCTAAAGTTGTCCTTTTTTCTGAATTCCATCATCCAAAAAGGTTGGAGATGAATTTTCTTTCCTGTTTGAGGGACCTTCAATACTCTGGGAAGTGCACCAGGCTTGTTCCAGCTAGCTTTGATTTGGCAAATTTTGGAGACAACCTCAGACTTGGCTGTTTTGGTAAAACCAAAATCTTTCTTCAGACATTTGAACACAGATAGCAGTGTCTAATAGTCTTCTCCCAGAATTCTGTGTAGAGGCCAAATCTGTTCTCTCCCACCCTTGTAGACAAACACCAATCTCTCTGGTAGTTTGTAAGAAGTTGTTATTCCTCTCACTTCAACCAGGTTATCAAGATTAATATGTAGGTCAGACTCCTCCCTGATATCAGCAATGTAGATGAAGTCTTCTGGGTTGGTAGGGGGTTTTTCAGCTTGTGGTCTCCTTACAAAAATTGGCTTAGCCTTGGAAGCCCTCTGCTTAGATTTCTTCTTTGGATCCATTTCAAAGAGGAATTTTGGAAAGTTGGCCTCATCAAACTCAATTGGCTCTTCCTTTGGCACAATTGGCTGATCATGGAAATTTACTGGATGTTTAGGATCACAGGCTAACTTTACCTCAGAAACTGGATCAGGAATTGTTGGAGGTGCAATTGGTGGAGAAGAGTCTGTTGCATTGCTCTGAGAGTCATCATTCTCAAAAGCTATGTTTCTCTTAGCTCTTTCCTTGGGTTGCCTTATGCTCTTCTTTGTACTCCTTTCCTCTTTGGCTCTTTCCTCTTGCTGTCTTTCTTCTTCATCTAGAGATTGAGCAACTGCAAGAGCTTGCATAGCTGCTCTTTCTGACTCCTCAGCCTTAGCTTCAGCAAAATTTGGGTGACCAGCCCAAACACAAATTTCCTGTCCATTTCTGTAGACAATTGCTCTTTGCTTCCTTATCTCAAGATTATTGCTTTCCTTGCATTTTGTGATAAGTAGTCCAAGAAGCTTGAGCTCATCTGGATAGGGTGAAGGATAGAAAGTCCTTGCTATATTTTTGCCCTTTGGTTTAGCAGGAGACTTGGGAGATAGGCTTCCTTGAAGTGTAGCTTGTACCACCTCCCTAATGCATGAAGTTTGTCCTTTTTCTTTCCTTGGACCTTGAGTGACTCCATGTAGAAGGGGCTTTACCTCATAGAAAGAATTGGTCTGTGGCTCCCATTCCGTTGATGCTAAAACCATGGCATTCGTTGATGGTGTTGTAGAAGCAGCTTGATCCGTTGATGGATTTGAATTCTTTGCAGTTTCAGCTATCTTCTTGACTCTTGCATCTATGCTGGACCAGTGGTCTTTTATTTGTTCAGCAAGTTGTAGCCTCATAGATGCTTGCTTAATCAAGTCAATACCATCCAGTTTATCCTTTCCTGACTCCCCCATAGCTAGTGGCTCCTTTGGCAAGGAAATGGCTGGGACCATAACCTTTGTGATTTGAATGTCTAGCTCCTTAGATTTCTCCCCCTTTTTGTTATCATCAAAAGGGATGACTCGGAGTCCTTGAGCTGCCACTAGCTGGGCTAAAAGTTGGGTTTGCTTCTCCTGTTCCCTTTACATTTGAGATAAAGTAGCTTCCACCTTGTCCACTCTAGAAGAGAGAGTCTTCAAGGAGGTAGCCACCTCAGGTTCCTTAGAGAAAAACCTGTGCATCTTGGACACAGTGAGAAGAGGGAGCTTTTCATCAAGCCTCCTATCAGAAGCATCTTTCAGGTTCCCAATAGAATCCTTGATTTCCCTTGCTTCATTCCTAGTCTGCAGCATCTGTAGCCTTTGAATTTCCAGAAAATCCATGATGGCTTTGTAGAATTTCTTGTCATTGACACTTGCAGACTCATGAGCCAGATAGGCCTCATTATACTACCTAGTAATTGCAGTATCCAAGTTGATTCTTCCATACATATCTTGAGAAAGCCAGTTTGGTGGGGGCACCACAGAAGTCCCAGTCTGTGAAGTGATGGCCACCTGTACATTGTCACCAAAAATGTCATCATCATCAGAAAAATCAAACTCACCACTTGCTGCAGCTCCTGGAGACAGATTGGTGATTGCATCCTTTGCTCTTTGCATAGATGCAGTTGTATGGATTAGGTTGAAAGACCTTCCTACCTCCACATTGCCCTGCTGAGCCATAACTTGATAGGCTGGCACAGGATGAGTAAAGGTCTCAGGATCCAGGGAAATACTATCCAGAGTTTGTTGATAATGCTCTTGGAAAGTAAGTTCCCTTTCTCCCTCATGAACCTCCATTAACTCACTTGCAATGGCTGCTTCCTCCCTTATAGCTCCTGTAGTCCCTTCTCTCTCTCCTCTATTTTCTTGCATCATGGGCTCCCCATGGCTCACACCTCTCACACCCTCACCTTCACCTACTAAGGTGGAACCCTCAGCCTCTCCTTTTGCCTGACTGGAAGAAATAGTCAGCCTCTCACTCTCAGCCTCTCCTTTTGCCTGGCTGCAAGCCAGCCTCTCAGTTTCACTCCCTCTCATTCCTAGAAGTGTTTCAACTACCACTAGATCATCTGCACTAGTTGTGGAAAAAACTTTATTTTTAAGAAGAGGTGCAGAATGAACTATCAACGGTATGGTAGTTTGAACTGTCAATGGTATGGATACCGTTGATGGAGAAACACTTGTCAACGAAAGAGACTGTTTCGTTGATGAAGTCAAGAAAACACTTTGAGAAAGTGAGATTACAGTAGAATCTGTGGTGATTGATTTTAAAGAATGTTCCACAGATCCTCTTGTAACTTCAGAAAAGGATGATTGGTGGCCCAACAAATCACTTAACAAGTGATGACCACCAATGTCAGAGTGGGGCTTCTCCAAGAAAAGAGTTGGAGAATCAGGAATAGATGAATGGATCATATCCACATCTAATGGCTGAGTTGGAGAATTTTGTGGAGTTGGTTCAAGATTGATGTTTAAAGAATGGGACTGTAACCCCAGAGTAATGATAGGGGTTACATCAAACTGAATTTGAGATACTGGAAGTGTTGCTTCCAGTGTGTGTGCACCCTGTGAAACCTGGGATTTTTGTTTCACTCTCCTTTGGTATTGGGAAATTGTAGACTGTGGGCTTGAAGTGTCCCTTACCCTCTTGGAGTGTGCTCTTGGAGGAGAGCTTGTTTCCATAATTACATCCTTTTGGGAGGATGCAACTAGACTTGTGCTTAAATCCATATTACTCATTGTGCCTTGTTGGGAAGACACAATGGGGCTAGGCTGGATCTCACTCATCTCTCCCTCCTTATCCTTAGGGTTTCTTTTATGTTCACCCCTTCCCTCACCTCTCACAACACCTACACCACTCCCCTTTGGTTGTGTAGTGGATTTTACAACAGGTGCCTTTTGAGAAGCACCTGAGGTTGGCTTGGAAGATTTCTTTGATTTTGGTTTTTCTACTGGGGCAGGAGCCTGTTGGGTCACAACTACAGACTCCATAGCAACAGGGTTGGGTGAAACAGTAGAAGTAACAGCTATACTAGTAGGGATAGTAGTAGTTACCTCAATTATTGGCAGATACACCACTGGGATATCACCATTGTGGTTCATCCTCAGTATGTCTGTCAAAACCCTCTTTTCTTGCACAAAGCAATCAAACCTGGAAACAGGGTTAGAGATAACCAATGGTGCTGGACTAACATGGTTAGCCAACATCATCAGAAATCTTGCATAATAGATATTTTTCTTCCTATTTGCCTTATCACCCAACTTAGCACCAATTTCATACATAAGTTGGGTGCTAAAGTTGTAATATCTATCAGTTAGGAGCATGGTAAATAGAATCAACATAGAGTTAGTTAATGCATCAAAATTACTAATTTTTCCAGAAAAGACCTTGATGAATGCATCAGCTAAATAACTATATTCCCTAACCAAACCTCTCCTAATTATTTTACCCAGATTATCAGTAGGCAAAGAGTAGTTTATGGAATTTAGCATGTTAATCATTTCAGTATATGTAGGCAAAGCAGAGCAATTATTTTCAGGAAGGTGTAAGCATGCTTGCAACACATCAGAATTGACTATGTACTCATTACCTTGAATGGTGAATTGCAAAGTGCAATTTGTCCCACTGTACTCACATGAGGTCCAAATCTCCTCGATTATCTCATTGTAGAGTGGAGTTGAGTGAAACATTGCGTAGCTCAGTTTGCAATTTATCATGAAATGCATCATCTTGAAAAAGATTCTGTTCGGGCTTTCCTTGACAACAAAAGGGATGGAGTTGTTCTTCTCATAGATGAACCCTCCAGCTGACATGAGTTTTACTATTGGTGCCATTGTTGAGTGAGAAAAAGCTTGAACTTGGATTTGCTTTGAGAGAGAAGAAGTAAGAAAACCTTTGGAAATTTTGAAAGCAGGTAGAAAAGAATTAAAGAAAACAAAATTTCTTAAATACTCCCCCAAAATTTCTCAAAAATTAAGTCCAATAATAAATATAAATTACTGTATTGGCTTAAAAATGTAACCGTTACAATTAAAATATTACCATGATTTATACGTACAGGGGTGTATGCATAGATCGTGGTAAAGGACGTGCAATTTCAACGGTTCAGATTAAAAGCGCTATATCAACGAATCAGAATTGGGCGTTTAAGGTCCCGTCTATTTCGTTGATAAAGCTGCGTTTCATTGATATAAGAGAGCTATCAACGAAACACCCATAAAAATGCTAAGACTGTCAACGAAATGGTGCGTTTCATTGACATAGTAATTTTGACTTAGACAAAATTGCACTTTTTCCGGAGAAAATTAATTCACAGAAAAACATAGCAAGATTCTGGCTGCTTTGTATCTTGCAAAAATCTCAGAAATAATTAAGAGAAATTTAGCATACCTAGCTCACTTACTAATCTTGAGAATGTAGATTCATCAAGTGGCTTGGTAAAGATGTCTGCAAGTTGTTGTTCACTTGGAACAAAATGTAACTCCACAGTACCATTCATAACATGTTCTCTAATGAAATGATACTTGATGTCAATGTGCTTGGTCCTTGAATGCTGTACTGGATTCTCAGTAATGGCAATGGCACTAGTGTTGTCACAGAAGATAGGGATTTTCTCAACTCTTAATCCATAATCAAGTAGTTGATTTTTCATCCATAAAATCTGTGCACAACAACTTCCAGCTGCAATATACTCAGCCTCAGCTGTGGAGGTAGAAACTTAGTTTTGTTTCTTGTTGAACCATGACACAAGCTTGTTTCCTAGGAATTGACAGGTGCCTGTTGTGCTTTTCCTGTCAATTTTACATCCTGCATAATCTGCATCTGAATAACCAATTAGTTCAAAGCCAGATTCTCTAGGATACCAAATGCCAAGGTTTGGTGTTCCTTTGAGATATCTGAAAATTCTTTTAATAGCAACTAAATGGGATTCCCTAGGATCAGCCTGAAATCTAGCACATAGACATGTAGCAAACATAATATCAGGTCTACTAGCTGTTAAATATAAAAGTGAGCCTACCATGCCTCTGTAACTTGAAATGTCCACAGATTTTTCCTTAGTATTCAATTCAAGTTTGGTGGCAGTAGGCATGGGAGTTTTGGCAGGAGAGCATTCCATTAAGTTAAATTTCTTTAACAAATCATGAATATATTTTGTTTGACTAATGAAAATGCCTTCATTAACTTGGAGACCAAGAAAGTAAGTTAATTCTCCCATCATGCTCATTTCATATTTACTCTGCATAAGCTTGGCAAACTTTTGACAAAGTTTTACATCTGTAGACCCAAAGATTATGTCATCTACATAAATTTGAACAAGTATAGTAGAGCCATTCACAATCCTATGAAAAAGAGTTTTATCTACAGTACCTCTAGTGAAGTGATTCTCAAGGAGGAACTGTGAAAGTGTGTCATACCAGGCTCTAGGTGCTTGTTTCAAACCATAGAGTGCTTTAAGGAGGAAGTACACATACTCTGGAAAATCATCATCTTCAAAACCAGGAGGTTGACTTACATACACCTCCTCTTCCAATTCCCCATTCAGAAAAGCACTCTTCACATCCATTTGATAGACCTTGAAATTGGCATGGGCTGCATAGGCTAGGAAAATCCTTATTGCTTCTAGTCTTGCAACAGGAGCAAAGGTTTCATCAAAATCAATTCCCTCTTCCTGTGAATAGCCTTTTGCAACCAATCTAGCTTTGTTCCTTGTGACTATGCCATTTTCACCCATCTTGTTTCTGAACACCCATTTTGTGCCTATAACACTCCTGTCCTTAGGCTTGGGCACCAGCTTCCAAACTTTGTTTCTCTCAAATTGGTTTAGCTCCTCTTGCATAGCTAAAACCCAATCTGGATCTAGAAGTGCATCCTCAACTTTCTTTGGCTCATCTTGAGACAGAAAGCTACTGTATAGACATTCCTCTTGAGTTGCTCTTCTAGTTTGGACTTTTGAAGAAACATCACCTATAATAAGTTCAAAGGGATGATCTTTAGTCCATTTCCTTGAGGGAGGTAGATTTGCTCTTGAAGAAGTAGCTTCATGATCATAGTTGCCTTGATTGGATATTTGTCCTTGAGAAACTCCCCCTGAGTTTGTTGTCCCTAAATGATCACTCCTAGAGGCATTTATGTGACTGTCAACGGTATGACCATTTTGACTGTCAACGAAACGCTCATTCTGACTGTCAACGAATCCTTCATCATGACTGTCAACGAAATGACCATTTGGTCTGCTAGCAGCTATTCATTTCAATCTCAATGCAGCAATTTCATCTTCACTGCTGCTTTCATCTGTGCTAGATACAACAACTTTAGGCTGTTTCTCAATAGCCTTGACATGATTCACTTGATCTCCTTCCTTATTCTCAAAAGAAAGACTTTCATGAAAACCTTCATCACAGAGACCTTGTATTTTGAGATCATCAAAAACAACATGTACAGATTCCATAACAATGTTGGTTCTGAGATTATAGACTCTATAAGCTTTCCCTGCTGCATATCCCACAAATATTGCTTCATCTGCCTTTGCTTCAAATTTCCCCAAATGCACAGCTTGATTTCTCAAAACAAAACACTTGCATCCAAAGACATGAAGAAAATCCAATTGTGGCTTCTTTCTTTTGAGTAGTTGATAAGGGGTCATTCCCTTGGCCTGATTAATCAAAGAAATATTTTGAGTGAAGAAAGCTGTGTTAACTGCCTCAGCCCAGAAATAAGTTGGTAACTTTGATTCATCTAGCATTGTCCTTGAAGCTTCAATAAGTGTTCTGTTTTTCCTTTCAACTACACCATTTTGCTGTGGTGTCCTTGCTGCTGAAAACTCATGCAAAATACCATTTTCTTCACAGAACACCTTCATAGTTGAATTCTTGAACTTTGTCCCATTGTCACTCCTAATCCTTCTTACTTTGAAATCAGGATGATTGTTTACCATCTTGATGTGATTGATAATGATTTCACTTGCCTCATCTTTAGAGTGCAAAAAGAAAGTCCATGTAAATCTAGAAAAATCATCAACAATCACAAGACAGTATTTCTTCTTTGAAATGGACATGACATTTACAGGGCCAAATAGATCCATACGAAGCAACTCAAGCTGTTGGACAATTGATGACTCTGTCTTGCTTTTGAATGATGCCTTCTTTTGTTTCCCTTTTTGACAGTCATCACACAAACCATCCTTGGTGAATTCCACATGTGGAATTCCTCTAGCAAGATCTTTCCTCATCAAGTCATTCATAACCTTAAAATTCAAATGAGACAATTTCTTGTGCCATAGCCAACTTTCATCCTTGCTTGCCTTGCTGAAAAGACAAGTGATGGTGTCTAGACTTGTGCTACTAAAGTCAGCAATGTACACATTCCCTCTTCTGAATCCAGTCATTACCACATCGTTGTCTCCACCTTTAGAAACAACACAGGCTTCTCTTGAAAAAGTAACTAAAAATCCTTTGTCACAAAGTTGGATGATACTAAGCAAATTGTGCTTAAGACCATCCACCAATGCAACCTCATCTATGATGACATTCTCTTTTGAAATCAAGCCATATCCCTTAGTGTAGCCTTTGCTGTCATCTCCAAAAGCAATACAAGGGCCAGCTCTTTCCTGGAACTCTGTGAGCAGGGTAGAATCACCAGTCATGTGTCTTGAACAACCACTATCCAAGTACCAAAGATTCCTTTTGTCTCCCTGCACACAATAAAATCAAATCAAGTTGATTTTGGTACCCAAGTTTCCTTGGGTCCTATTTTGTTAGCCTTTGATTTACCTTTTATATCATTTTTCACCTTGGGCTCAGATTGATTTAAATCAACCTTTACCTTTGGTGTTGATTTCTGAGGATTGCTCACATTTTCATTTACAGCATGCATAGATGGAGGAACAAACATGTTATTCATATTCCATGGCATTTGTGGCACATTAAACATATTCATGTATGGATTAGGCACAAATGGCATGCTAGCATATGGATTCTGAAATTGTGCATATGGAGCAAACATGTTCGGCATAACAAGCATTGTAGGCATAGAACCATTCATTGTAGGCTTAGGCATTTTCACATTAGCAGTCTTCTTAACAGATTTGCAGTTAGTAGATAAATGACTAACACTACCACAATTAACACATGTCTTTCTAGGAGCATATTTATCAGGTGTGTAATTGTTATGTTTGTTAATCCCTACTTTGCCATTCCTGTTATTCTTTTTATTGCCCTTAGTCTCAACTTGAATTTTCTCTAACTTGTCTTTCAATTACTTGTTAGACAAGTGACCTACATTTGCTCTTTCAACAGGCTTCTCAACTTTCTTTGATTTACTAGACTCACCTTGAACAAAGTTCTTGGTTACAGGACCATACTTGCTATTAAGTCTAGTGAGTTCTTCTTTCTTTTTCTCTGTCAACGAAACAGCCTGATCAGTTGATGGTTCATATGTCAAAGAAACTTTGCATTCCGTTGACATATCAACCTTCAACAAATGATCATTGTTGTTTGTTGACTCTGTTTCTGATTCTAAGGTTTCACCAGCATACCCTAACTTCTCTTTGTTCTTTTTCCATGATTGCTCACAGAAAGATTCCATACCTTGAACATTAATGATGTTGGTAGCAACATTCCTGGAATCTTTCCATTTTTCAATCACACTTTGTTCTATTTCAAGTTGTGTTTTAAGAATCTCTTCCCTTTCTAACACTTTCTCAAGTTCCTTCTTAGCATCCCTACTAACACACCTCATTTTCTCAAACTCAATGAGCTGTGCTTCTAACATGGCATTTCTATCACTTAAGAGCATATTAGACTCTTTGATTCTTGAGTTCTCTTTGGTAAGTGATTTAAGAGTAACACGCAAATTATATAGTACAGTAGACATTTCATTTACTGCACTATCGCATTCCTCTTTAGAAAGCTCAGAAAGATTAGTAATTGTTACCTGATTGCTAGAGGAACTTGCTTCCTGCTCATGATTGTTAGCCATTAGAGCCAAGTTGACATACTCAACATCATCATCAGAATCTTCACCATTACCAGCCCAATCATACTCCTGAGACATGAAAGCCTTTTATTTTTGCTTGAGAAGTTCAAAGTATTTCTTTTTATAATCAACAGGCTCAAATTTCCTGTTGCCCTTCTCAACTTTGGGCTTTCTACAATCTCCAGCAAAGTGACCAATCATTCCATAGTTGAAACATTTAGACTTAGACTTTTCAATCCAGTTATTTTTGCTAGGTTGAAAGTCTCTTCTTGGTGGCCTTGCTTCTAAGTTTCTCTTGAATTTGAACTTAGAGAATTTCCTTGAAAGAAAATCTATGTGTTCATAAATCTCATCTAAGTCATCCAAGTTGGCTGGTTCTGGTTCTTCTTCTTCTGTCATCATGCCTTTAACCTTGCTAACATCACTCCTACAACTAGCTCGACTAGTTGTGGCTTTTGCAGTTTCTTCATTGTCATCTTCTAGTTGGTTCACAGATGCAATCAATGCAATAGATCTACCTTTCTTTTGTACCTTCTCAATTTATTCATCTTGCTCCATTTCCAACTCATATGTCTTTAAAGTTCCATAAAGCCTCTCAAGAGTGTAGTCTTTGTACTCCTGAGTGTTTCTCAGGGAAACAGTCATAGGCTTCCATTCTTTTGGAAGAGCTCTAAGAAATTTGAGGTTTGAATCCTTGGTTTGGTAGATTCTCCCATACAACTTTAATCCATTCAAAAGCTTTTGAAACCTACTAAACGTGTCATTTAGGGTTTCACCAGCTTTAAAATGAAAGTGCTCATACTGTTGTATAAGGAGTTGCATTTTGTTCTCCCTAACTTGCTCAGTTCCTTCACAGAGTGTTCTAACAGTGTCCCATACTTCTTTAGAGGTAGTACAGTTTATAACATTGTCGAACATCTCTTGCTCCAAACCATTAAACAGAATGTTCATGGTTCTTTTGTCTTTATGGATTTCTGCAACATCTTCAATAGTCCATTCTGAGGCAGGTTTTGGAATTTCCACATATGGAGCATCATCTAGCAGTCCAACTCTAGATGCAAACTTCATGGGAACGTGTGGACCTTTCTCAATGCAGTCTACATATCTCTCATCCATAGACATGAGATGTAGATGCATTTTTACTTTCCAGTGAAAGTAATTGTCCTTATCTATAACTGGTATCTTTACACCTGCATCCTTCTTCACCATGGTTACTGTTTTGGCCTTGATCTTTAAACTTCTTATATGTTAGAAGCTTGCTCTGATACCAATTGTTAATCCCAAATGACCTAACAGAATTGTAGAAGGGGGGGGGGGGGTTCAATACAATTCTAGATATTTCGAAACTTTAAAACAACTTTCTAAAATAAAAACTGAACTGAAATAAAAACACAAACAACTATAAAATTTCAGTTGGATGTTTTGAGGATCCAACTGAGATAATTTTTATTGCGGAAATAATCTGTGTTACATAAGTATCACAGCTGCTCAGTTCTTGATACAAAGTGAGAGTGCTCTTGAAAAAGCTAATACAAACTATTTTATCTCACTCACTTCTATATTTAAAATGAACTGCTACACTTGGTTATATAACCCAAGTTTACAATGCTATTTTTGGCTACTCTAAAATAATCTAAAGTAACTTTCAGTAGCTTGCTTTTCATCCCTTTTGTCCAATGGTCCTTGGAGATCTTGGCTTTTGTCTTCATGCTTATTATGATCACTCCCAAGAACCTAATTGGAAATTGGAATGTTTCCTTATTTCCAGTAACCATTTTGATGGCTTCCAATGCAAAGTACACTTCCATATCTCCCTTTTGATCTGTCAGATAACTGTCACTATCACTTTGTCAACTATTCAGAAAAGCAATAATGATTCGTTGATAGTAGAGAGATGTGTTTCGTTGATAGCTTTATTCTTCGTTTCGTTGATGGAATAATCCTCGTTTCGTTGATAGAGTAATCTTCATTCCGTTGATAGAGTAATCTTCACTTAGGCAAAATTACAAGGCATGATATATTTACAATTCACCAACCTATTTTGCCTATCTAGTACTTAGTCAACATGACTTAGAAAACCTATCTAATACCTACAACAAAATGCATATCAAACTATGAAGTATTGTACAGTGAAATTGCTACATCACTCATTCTCTCACTTATACTCTTAACACTCTCATATCCAAGTTTATAACTTAACGCTCTGATACCATTTCTGTAACACCCCCAGATCCGGGGTCAGGAATCTAGGTTGTCACGCTCTATCAATTATACAATACCTGCATTACTTACAACATTCTAATA